>CM043318.1:87083471-87721244 GCA_023736055.1 Quercus glauca | reverse complement strand
AATATATCATGACTATGTAAGGTCCATTACTAACTAGGTTATATATATCTATATATATATAAATATATATAAACATAGTTTAGAGAAAATTCAATTCGAATCAAAATTTGGATTTTGCTTTTGTTAGTTTTCCATAAAAATTAAATTGTTTAGATTTTTGTTATTATTTATTCTTTGAACTAATGAGAATATTTTTTATACAATTTCTATTCAGATATTTGTATGTGAAGATATTGAATGTAACAAACTGTAGTTGAGCTAAACGATCTCATACACCTATCTTCATTCAATTTAAGAGATATTATTTGACCAATTTATTATTTCATTTTGTGTTGTATTTGGTGAAATTTCACAGAAAATAATTGTGAATTGATATTTTATATGTAGATCCAATAGTGATTTTCAAAATTATATACATAATAGCAATATAATGAGAAACTTGGCATAACCAATATCATGGAAATTGCAAGAAAAAAACTATTTTAATACCTCCAAATGTACTGATCAAAATATGTCCAATATATTTAATAACCCAAACTAATATCAATAGCACCATTACAATTCACTATTCTTGTGCGTAATCATGAGTTACATACTAGTAATTGAAATGTATGACTATATGAGTATATTCTCTATTGTTTTAATTAAATTAAATGACAATCAACTGCCTCCTTCATTATATCAGGAAAAAAACGTTTTAGGTTTTAATTTATTATTATTAATTATTATCAATAAATCACAATAATCTTTCAAATAATAGTTACATTCTTACTCAATATATATATATATATATATATTCCACAAGTATGAGAGTAATATTCAACGACACAAAAATTTACACCACGATTTGTCTCTTTTTTTTTTTTCTTTCTTTTTACTACTTTTTATTATTATTATTTTTATTATGTCAATTTGAATTCATTGTTTAATTTTTGTAAAATCCATGTTTACTCTACACTATATTTATTTATGAAGTTTCTAAGGTGTGCTATATAATTTGATGGCTAATTCAAATGATTTCTTGACAAAATTTTGTTTGAATGATTTGATAAGTTGTGTTATATTTCTTTGATTGTTTTTAGTAATGGTTGTTTAATAACTTATGTGGTAAAAAGTTTCTTTTGGCAATTCACAAAATGATCATTAAAGAACTATTGTTATAAATATTTTTACTTTTAAACACAGATGATCATTAATAACATTCTCATGCATCGCGTGAGCTTATGGTTAATTTATACTAAAACTCAATTTGGCTCATGAATTTACGATTCTAATCACAAGTTTCATTATGATACTTGTCGTGTGTCCGATGGTGCACATTGTGTATCAACCAAAGGTACAAGGAAGCATTCCAGAAAAATCTACATCATCCTGAAGCAGGTGCTAGACTGAATCAATCACAGACCATTGACCACCAGAACTGGCAAGCTATTATCAAAGTGGCAGCCTACAGAAATAGGAGATCAAGAAGATATGGATATGCTTTTGAAGCCATCAATTTGGGAGGAATTAACCTGTTCACAGAAGCAACTAGCAGTGGGAGACGATCTACACTTCTATCATACAGAAAAAGAACATAACCTTCGTCATAGATATAAAAATGAAATATTGAAAAAAAAAAGGAAGTAGTTGTTTTCATAATAAAAGTTGACACTCTAATTATAATTTTTTATTGGAAATGGTGGAGTACATTATTATGAAAGGGTGTATTAAATACACATCTTTGGTCACTGCCTCCAACAGAAAGCACGAGATTCCTCAAGCCAAACTCTTGCATCAGCAACATTCCTAGCACATTTTGCTATGTCACAAGCTATACAACACTTCAACGCCTATGAATACAACTGATCTGCCATTGTTGAAATGTTCTGAGTAGATGTCTGATTTCCTGAATAACATGACCACAGACACAGATGTACTTTCATTCTAACTTCAGTTTCATATCACAAAGGCAATACTTCATTCAGCCACTGCTTTTACTATCAAGACACCCTCTACAATTTGACAGTAACATCTAGAAAAATGATTTGGGGGCCTCATGATTTGCAGCCGCTATGGGGCTTGATACTATGTGTCCATGCTGATCAATCCATTTGAGAAAACAATAGATTATCCTTGGAACTTCTTTATCAATCTCAACACTCACAACAAAACTTTGTTTCTGGTTTTTTTGAGTGAATGTCAGAGTACTAGGTTCGACTCTGATTTTCATTCCATCTGGAATGTTCTCCAAATGTGATTGGTAAGAAGATGTGTCATTCCCAACATTTGTCACAACCCTACTAAAGTTCATTGACATTGGATATGTGGTTTATGTAAGGTTGAATTTAATCAATCATTTTCTTGGCTTTATTCCATGCCAATTTGCTTGTAATTCAGTATTTAGAAACCCTGTATTTAGGTCAGAATCATGAAAGGGTAGTGTGTGAGAGAGTGAGACGAAAAGCTCAGAAGTGTGCACTCAGCAGGGCCTCGCGACTGGATCTCACGACTGGCTTGCGGCAAGCAAGTCGCCAAAGGAGTCACGCCAGCTGGAGCACTACAGGACAAAACTTCTAGTCTGGCCATTTAGTTAGCTTGTGACTCAGACTCGCGACTCAGTCAAGTCGCGAGGCCAAGTCTCTAGATCACTCTATTTGGAAAAAATTGACATTTCGTATTCCAAACACACACCAGTATAAATACCCCTTATACCCACGTATTGTAGATAGCTTCCAGAGAGAATTTTGAGAGAGAAACCCTAGAGAAAAACAAGATTGACTCATCCACAATTTTCATCCTTTGATTCTCCAAATTTCTCTACTCTCACCCTCTCTATTGATACATCTTTGAGAGGTACATTAATCAAATCCTTATCTCACCATACCCATATCTGTGAGAAGGTTATTTGGAGTTTAGGAAGTAGTTAGGAAGGGACCAATTGATATTGGTTGATGCTATGTGCTATAGCGGAATCCGGTTAGTTAGAAAAGACAAAGGTTCGGCGTAACCTCATTGGAGCAAGAAACTTGGAGGGATTAGGTACTTAGGGTAGATTAGGCTTGGAGGGTCTTCTGCTGTTCATGTATCCCAAATTCATTCTCTATTGGATTATTGACCGCTTGGAGGGTGGCGGAGAGGTTTTATATCGAGGACTTCGGCTTCCTCTTCGATAACACATTGCTGTGTTGTCTTTGTATTTGCATCTCTCTTCCTTTAATCTTTGCCTTTTAATTACTGCTGTGGTTGTGATTAAATGGTTTAAATTGTTTTATCAATTATTTTTTAGCTTATTTTCATATTCCGCACATACATTGTTTGATAATAAACTTGAATTGGTAATTTGTAATTTGGGGGTCTAAACGTTCAAAGTGTTTTACAAACTAAACTGAACATTCAATTGGTATCAGAACAGGTGCACTTGCTGTGGTTTAATTACCTTAGTGCAATCCTTGACCCCGTTTGAGATGGACCGGTCTTAATCTTTAAATGCTCCACCATATTTTGACGGTAGCAACTATGCCTTTTGGAAAGTCTTGATGAGGGCATTCTTGTGTTCAATTGATGAAACCGTTTAGGATGTGGTAGATATTGGATGGACTAGGCCAGAGGCTGCTAAATCCACATCAGATAAGGTAGCTCTTGCGGTAGCAAATGCTAATTTGAATGCAATTTTTTGTGGTGTATCTCCAGATGAGTTTCACAGGATATCTCACGTCACAATTGCCAAGGAGGCATGGCAAATATTGGAGACCACGTATGAAGGCATGACGAAAGTGAAGGACACTAAATTGCTGATGCTAACCACTCGATTTGAAGAGTTGAAAATGCGTGAAGACGAGTCATTTGACTCATTCTATGGGAAGCTGAATGAGGTGGTTATTGGCAAGTTTAATTTGGGTGAGAAAACAGAGGACTCAAAAATAGTGAGGAAAATCCTTCAATCATTGCCGAAGAGCTTCCGTGCAAAAGTTACAACATTGAAGAGAGTAAGGATCTTGATGATATCAAGGTTCAAGAACTAATTGGCTCACTTCAAACATATGGGCTGTCATTGCCATCATAAAGGAAGAGCAAATCCCTTACTCTTAAGGCAATTAATGAGAGGGTGGAAGTTCATGACTCATCGGATGAGGATGAGGTCGATAAAGATGTGGCGTATCTTGTGAAGAATTTCTAAAAGTTCTTGAAGTTTAAGAAGAATGGAAAATTTGCTGAGAAGGGAAAATTCCCGAGTTTCAGAAAGGAGAAAAAGGCTTCAAGAGGAAAGATGGGAAGGAGTTTCAATCCTCTCAAGGAATCATATGCTTCAAATGCAATGGACATGGACATCTCAAGAAAGAGTGTCCTAATTATTTTGAGAGGGAAGGGCAAGGTGTATGCCACCACTCTTAGTGATTCCAACTCCTCTAATTCAGATTCAGATGAAAATTGTGATCGAGAGGGAAACTTCTCTGCATTCATAACCATTGCTTCAGTAGAATCTTTGGATGATTTGGGTGCGCTAGTGAAAGAGCTTGGTGAGAACTCTGTATTGGAGTCAATAGGGATAGTAGAGGAATTTGATGATGAGGAAGATGAAGGAACAGTGGGACTGTAAGAGACCTACGATTCCCTCCTTGACAAGACCGGTGAATATGCAAAAGTGGTTAAGGTAGCCATTAAAAAGATGAAGAAGGCAGAGGAAGATTATAGCAGTCCTCTAGTGCGATACAAGGAGACCAAATGTGAAATGGAGACGTTGAATGGAGAGCTAACCGAAGCCTACTCAAAGATAAAATTTCTTGAGCTTGAGGTGGTTCAAACCAACGCTAAAGTAGAGCGAGTTTCCTCCAAGAAGCTTGACGAAGTACTTTCTCATCAAAAACCTTTCTCCGACAGAACTGGATTAGGATATACTAGAGAGAGTAGTTTAGCTGTCAATATCTCCAAGGAAGTAAAGTTTATGAAAGCCAAAGAACCGAGAGTAGTTGCTACTACTGCTAAGAAAGTGAAGTTGGAGAAGAATAGAAATGTGGCTGACCAATGGGTGTTGAATAAGCCTCGTAAACAATCAGTGGTCAGGTCTGAAGCATAAGGGAAATCACTCCCAAAGTCACAAAGAGGTTCGAGAACTTAACATTTCTGCCATCATTGTGGAATTCAAGGACATACCAGACCGAATTGTCGAAAGCTGTGGGCATTAAAGAATGGCAACTATTAAAGGCCACGTGGACAAAGAAAGGATAAAGGTTCGATAGCCATAACTCTTGTACTCAATCCTCTAAGGATATCACCCCAAACGCACATGCTGTGTAGGTGAAGAGGGGTACTCGTGCATAAGCATTACAACATGTCCATACATTAATTCTTCCTATGGTTTGTGACTTTGATTGGTTGTGTGCTTTGTGTTTTTGTTCTAGCTTGTGTTGAAAAATTTGTGTTTGTTTGCTTTTTGCTTTGAATGTTTTTACATTGTTTTTGATAAATCTTTACTTGTTTTTGTGTCAAAAATCCAAAAACACATAAAAAGTAGAAAATCCAAAAAGTTTGATCAACACTATTGTGTATTGTCACAAGCATGTTTGCCTTGTACCTTTGTACTAATAATGGCTTTGTGCATTTACAAGCATAGCTTGTTCTTTATGCACTCATACCATTGTGGGAAAAATATTGAAATCTATGTGACTGTTGTAAATAGATCTTCAAACTTGTCATGAATGATTAGTCAATGGATTTGTTGATCTTGAAACTTGCATAGACTTGTGCCTATATATCTTCCCACCATTTTATTTTTTTTGCTTAAAGAGCTCAACAAATGTAAATCTCAAAATAAAAAGAGATAATAAGCTGCAAAAGCCGTCGCACAAACTAGTATTTAACTAGGAAAAAGGGAAAGTGATTTTTATGAAAAATGTATGATGCCCAAAAAGCCAAAGGCTTGCTCATCAAATTGAAATATCAAAAATTTCAAGCATCGATTTCAAAATGAGATGTATTGATTCAAAAAGATCAAATGATATGATGTATATGGAGCCAAATGAAAAGCTTCAATGTTATGTTATCAAGTTGTGTGGGAGGTCATATATGCATATTTCTATAATGGAGATAGGTCTCTTTTCCTAGTGCTAATTGTGTATGCCTTAGTTGAATTGATCATTGAAGCTTCACATTGGACTAAGGACAATCTTGTCTTTGGTATCCACACACATCACACATGTCTATGTTCAATGAATGCCATATTCATTTGTGTGATTGTACTTGATTAAATGTGTTTTACATACTGAATTTTTGTTGATCAAACACAAAAAGATTTTTGAGTGTTTTAATTGTTTTTGGAAAGTCTTGTTTTTGCAAAAATATCAAAAATTTCGAAAAACTGTGTTGCCCTGTACTAGCAACTTGGTCGTGGGTCAATCAAGTCACATGCCCCAAATCGCGAGCTTACATAGTAGGGTTTCGCGACTCACTAGCGGGTCAAAGTCCAAGTCGTGAAAAAGACTTAGAAAATTTTTCAAAAACTTGAGTTTTTAGATTTCATGCGACTCGGTTTAGCGACTTGTTCGCAAGTGGAAGCTTCAGTTGCAAGGGGTACTCAAAAATTTTGGCGATTCAGTCGCAACTCAATTGCAGGTGGATCTTCCAGTCACGAAAAACACTTAGACAAATATTTCAAAATTTTGTCTCTAAGGTGTTTGCCGACTTGTCCGCGACTTGTTTTAGTCGCAAAAAACACGTGTTTTGCTCTTTAAGGACAATTTTTAAAACTTTTCAGTTTTTCCTCAAACATTTTGACTGTTCATTGTCTTATCTGTTCTTCTCTCTCACAAACTCATCGTGTTTCTCTATCAAAAACCTCCATTTTTCTTCATCATGTCAACTTCAATCTTCAAGAAAAGGTATGGATTTTCTATCTTTCTCTAAGTATTTCATGTTTATAGACTTGATTTCTTGGATTTTGAGTTATTGTTGAGATTTGATACATATGATGATTCGATTATGGGTTGGGTTCATTTTGTTGAGTTTGATTGAGTGGGTTTTGTTGATTGTGATAATTGATTCTTGATATGCTTGCTCTCATGTTTGATTTTCATTCTTGAGTATGATTATTGTTCTGACTTTTGTTGTGCATATCATACCCATTGTAAAATGTCTTGTAGACATGTGCTTGAGTTTTTAGGGTTTTTGTGAGATGGATTGTTGGTGGATTGTCTTTGATATACGCTGATTGCCTATTGTGTATCTGCTTATGTTGTTTGCATTTTGCCCTAGGCTGTCCATGAATGTTTTGAACTTACACCCACAAAATGTTCTGTTTAAAAAAAATAAAATGATATGTTTACACCCTAGTGTGTTATGTTGTTCTGTGTTTTCTCTTGTCCAGTTGATTATGAAATGTGCTGTAGACTAAATCTTTGGTTTAACTCTTTGCCCTTGTAAGTGCTACTAACTTGGTACTAATTTGGGGTGTTATCATATGTGTGCTCTATTTTTGTGGTCTTTGCTGTTATGGTTTTGCAGATGACTCCTACAAAGAAGAAGACTACTGCAAAGAAGGGTGACAAGAGGATAAAAGTGGAAAATACAAAGTTTAGGTCTACCAAACATTTTGAAAGACACACTCAGTTCCGCTTGAAGGCACCCATCATCCAAGAAAGATCTGTGGATTTGGTTGATTTGAAGGACACTTTCATTCCCAGTTGTTTTCAGGATAGAGGTTGGGATAAGCTACTGAGTGATCTACCTGTGGTATGTGAACCTTTGATTAGAGAATTCTATGCAAATGCTGTTTTAAGAGAGGATGAGATCAACTGTTGAATACGAGGACATGAATTCAGCATAGATTTGGATGATATTGATGAGGTGCTGGGTTTTGAGGAGTTGGACCATGATTTCACACACTACAAGGACAAGATGCTCTCCATAGAAATTGTCCAATCTCATATTGGTGGAGTTAGAGAGGGGAGATGCCTCAACACTATTGCTTTTCCAGCTAACATGAGATGTCTTACAATGATCATGATGTTCAACCTATACCCGGTGAAGAAGATGACCACCATTAATAATGCTAGAGGCATTTTCCACATGGAGCTCAAGCAGAATACTTACATTGATATAAGTGCTCATATCTTTTTCATTATTGCTAATGAGACAAGAACCACTTCAAGGGCAAAGCTGATTTTCCCTAATCTACTTATAAGGCTTTTTAGAGCAAAGGGTGTGGAAATACCTCAAGACATTAGTCTCATGCCTACTCTTTCAGCCATTAATACTTTAACCATTACACGGATACAAGTTCGTCTTCTAGGTGATGAAGAGGAGGGTGCTCAAGAAGAAAGAGAACCAATGGTGACTAAGACAAGAGTTGAAGAACAACCATCAAGTTCTAGAGGCTATGGCAAAAGGAGCAAAGCTTCATCATCCTCTGCAGTACCTCTAGATGCACTCCAGATCATCCTTGAAAGGATTGATGGACTCCGAGATGTCCAGAATGAGCAATCTGACAAGCTAACTACTACCCAAGAGCAGATGAACCTACTTTCAGCAAAGTTTGATAGTTTTACCACCCAACAGTAGCCTTTGGCCATTCCGGTCAAAAAGGGGGAGATCTTTGGAGAAGAAGTAGTAGGGGTAGCTCTTGAGGGAGAGCAAACTAAAAACTTCTTCTAAGCATTTTAATTCATGTTATCTATGGTTTTTGGGTGTTATGTTTTGGATATTTTTTATTATGGGTTTACTAAGTACTATGTTAAATACTAACCAAGCTCATGGATATGGTTTTAATACTTTGGTTAGAGCTTTTGAGGCATTTTGGTTTATATATATATATATATATATATATGAGATGATGATATTCAGTATTTTTTTTTTTTTTTGTTGAGAAAATGATGATATTCAGTATGATGTTGTGTTTTGAACCCATGCTTTGTTGCCTAGTACTTGTTGTTAAATGTCATGCATTTTTTTTAAGTATATCACTTTTGTGCCCTGTGTTGGATTTTATATTCTTAATGCAATTACCTTGTGTTGTTGTATTGGTTGAGTGTTGGATATGTAAACAATACTTTGCATTGAGCTTATTAGATTGCATGTCCCGATGTTCATTCCTTGTGTGAATGAGTATTGTGGTCACTATTTATAGTGATTGTTCATTTTTGGTCAAGCCATGCTTTATTGCTTTAATTTATATTGGTTGATCGCATTGTGCTTGCTCTATATGCATTACAAGTTTTTCTACATACAATGATCATATTGTGTTGTTGTTTTTCAGGAGATACTTGTTCTTACGGTTCAAGAGTTACACAAAATCTAGAGTTAGGTGTGAGTGAGTTATGTTCAACTGTTCCCAACTTACATGTTAAATCTAGAGTTTGTTTTAGGGTTTTGTCATGGAATAGCCAAAGAGGAAGATTGTAAAGTTGAATTTAATCAACCATTTTGTTGGCTTTATTCCGTACCAATTTGCTTGTAATTCAGCATTTAGAAATCCTGTATTTAGGTGAAAATCATGTAAGGATAGTGTGTGAGAGAGTGTGAAGAAAAGTTCAAAAGTGTGCACTCAGCATGGCTTTGCGACTGGCTCGTGGTTGGCAAGTCGCCAAAGGAGGCACCTGTGTGAAGCGTGCAGAAGAGCTGAAGAGTCACGCCATCTAGAGCACTACAAGACAAAACTTCCAGTTTGGCCATTTAGTTAGCTCGCGACTCAGACTCGCGACTCAGTCAAGTCGCGAGGCCAAGTCGCCAGATCGCTCTATTTGGGAAAAACTGACCTTTCGCATTCCAAACACACACCGGCATAAATACCCCTTATACCCACGTATTGTAAAGAGTTTCCAGAGAGAATTTTGAGATAGAAACTTTAGAGAAAAACAAGATTGACTCATCCACAATCTTCATCCTTTGATTCTCCAAATTCCTTTACTCTCAACCTTTTCATTGATACATTCTTGAGAGGTACATTAACCAAATCCTTATCTCACCATACCCATATCTGTGAGAAGGTTATTTGGAGCTTGGGAAGCAGTTAGGAAGGGATCATTTGATATTGGTTAATGCTATGGGCTATAGCGGAATCCAATAAGCTAGAGAAGACAAATGTTCGGTGTAACCTCGTTGGAGTAAGAAGCTTGGAGGGCTTAGGTACATTGGGTAGATTAGGCTTTGAAGGTCTTCTGCTGTTCATGTATCCCACTTCATTCTCCAGTAGATTATTGACCACTTGGAGGGCGGTGGAGAGGTTTTATGCCGAGGACTTCGGTTTCCTCTTTGATAACACATCGCTAGGGGTGGCAATTTTTATCCATATCCATGAACCCGCCCATTACCCACCTTATTTGGATAAGTCTTAACCCAACCCATTTAAGTATTTGGGTTAAATGGATAAAGACCTATTTGGTTATTTAATTAGATGGGTCTAAATGGATAAATCCACTAATACCCACTGAATCCATCTAAAATTTAAAATTAAATAAACCTACTAATACCCACTAAACCCTTCTAATATCTAAAACCTAAATAAACAATATGACCTAAGTTTCACTCTCCCTTAGATTTTCTTAGTAACCAAACAATATGACCTCCCTATCTGTATCTCTCTCTCTCTCTCTCTAACCAGTAGTTATAAAACGCAGTCACCTGCACGTACGGACTCTCCAAATTCCCTATCAACGACGCCTCCTTGTTTAACCCTAACCCTAATTTCCTTGCGAAATTGATCTCGTTCGCGTAAATCTTGTCAAAGAGATCCGAATACACCTTGTAGAACCCGCGACCCGAGTCGGAGTACTCGGACCAGACGGTGTTGGAGAAGAAGGAGAAGAGGTTTGGAATCGACGAGTTTGGAGCGACCGAGTTGGAGTTGAGATTGGAGAAGAGGATCTGAGACCAGTGCGAGTCATAGTAGGCTTGCTCTTTCAGGTTGGAAAGGACCTTGTAAGCTTGGGCTAGCTCTTGGAACTGAGCGGTGGCTTCAGCATGGGATAAGTCGGACTGGATGAGCTTGTCAGGGTGGCGTTGTAAGGGGAGCTTCTTGTACACCAAGCAGATTTCGTCGGTAGCGCAGTTACGACTCAACCCTAGGACTTCGTAGTGGCACCGCTTCGCCACAGATTCCATGGTCTTGGTTTTTTTGGGGTCTATAGTTTAGTTCAAATACAGGGTGGAAGAAAACTTTTTTGTTTTTTTTTTTGTTTTGTTTTGTTTTGTTTTTTTTTTGTTTTTGTTTTTGAAGTTGACAACTTTAACTTTTTCTCTTTCTTTCTCTGATGGTCTGTTTGGTTGCCAAGTAAAACAGAGGAATAGAAGGGAAGAGGAAATGAAAGGAATTTTATGACTTTGACATGGTGAATGTGCTTGAGACTTTGTTTCGTTGCCGAGAAAATTTTTTTTTTTTTCTCTCTCTGTGGCTTTGTTTGGTTGCTGAGAAATAAATTTTGTGAAGGGAAAATGAAAGGAAAGAAGAGGAAAAGTGATTTTTGAACTTTTTAATTTTTGTTTTTAAAGTTTTTAACAAGTTATTTATTTATTTGAATCATATTGGGTTAAATGGGAGGGTTACTAATTAAATGGGTTGGGCAGGTAGTGGATAATTAATTTATATATAAACGGGTCATAAATGGATAAATGGGTAATTACAAACCCAATCCATTTATGACTCAACCCATTTAAGACCCAACTCGTCCATTTGCCACCCCTAGACATCGCTGTGTTGTCTTTGTGTTTACATCTCTCTTCCTTTAATCTTTGCCTTTTAATTACTACTGTGGTTGTGATTAATTATGGTTTAGATTGTTTTATCAATTTTATTTGAGCTTATTTTTATATTCCACACATACATTGTTTGATAATAAGTTTGAATTGATAATTTGTAATTTGAGAGTCTAAACGTTCAAGGTGGTTTACACACTAAATTGAACATTCAGTTTGGTTGGAGAGTACAACCATAAAAGAGGGGTAGTTAAGCTCATGACTAAGCTTCTTGTTGCAATGCCATTCATTTCGTTTAAGGACAAGTCTCATTTGCTCGTTAGTGTACCCCAGGCCGCAAAGAAAGTCCACATAATCTTGAAAACTTGTGTCATAAATGAGTCCAAGATCCATGGCTTTGTTGGGATCAATATGGCCAGCTCCAACTTGCAATGGTGTGGCAATACTATCAATAAAATTGGTCTTAAAACTTGTGTTGTTATTGTCTTTGACATAGGCCGTGGTCAATAGAGCAGATCGGATGGCTGCAGGGCTCCACTTTGGGTGAATGGCTCTCAGTAAAGCTGCCACACCAGCAACAACGGGTGTTGACATTGATGTGCTGGACAATAATGCATAATCGGTAACCAAACCATAGTTGCCGACGGTCACCCTTGGTTTATTGGGTACATATGCGGCCAGCACATCCATTCCTGGAGCAATAATGTCTGGCTTGAGAATTCCTGGAGTCATTGGATTTGGTCCTTTTGAGGAGAAAACGGCTACTTGAGGTGCAGGCTTTGTACCTAATTTTGTATGCACAAACGTCATGCTTTTCACTTTTGGGTTTCTCTCCTTTGTCACATATTCTTTAACTACATTTGCTGAATCCTCAGATAACAAAAGGCTTGGAAGTGAGTAATCCTCTTGACTTAGACCAAGTGATACATCGGTCAGAACGATGGTTGCCAAAGCACCTGCCTTCTGGACTTCTTTGATTCACAGATGACTTCCTTTCCAGCAACCTCGTTTCTGTCCAATGCTATGTCTTTGCAAAGGTCTTTGCTCTTGTTTCCTTTTCCATAGTACAATGTTAAATTAGTAAAGAAAATGCTTTCTGGAAAGTACGATGTACCCTCAATGGTTAGACCTGTTAGGTTCTAAGGTCTTAGGATTTTATGTATTTAGAACTCTAATATGTAATGTTGGCAAACCATGATCAAAACAATGTATTTAGTTGTGTTTAAGTTTGCTCAAAGTTGATTAAATATTGTAAAGTTGGAATCGAGTGACTGCAGAAGCATTGGGGCTTCTTGGCCTGGCTCGATCGATCGAAGGTTAGACTCGATCGATCGAAAGTCGGCCCAGATGCGTTTTTCTGCAGAATTCCAACTCAGCCCTAACTCTTTAAACGTTTAGGGTTTTATGTTTTTGCCCTAGGTATATAAGGCAAACCCTAGCTACGTTTTTGAGAGTTGCACAAGTTGTATTGTTGCTCATACATTGCGGTTTTGTGTAAATCTCTTGTGAGATCTAGAGGAGCTTTCCTTTACACAAAACTTAGGGTTTTCAAGATTGAGATCACATAAACATCTTGATGATCAACTAGGTTGCAACCATTGAAGCTTAAAGAGAAAAACAAGTGAGGAGCTTGTACTTGAAGAAGGAGTTCAAAGAAAGAAGTAGTCCGTGGATTCGGAGCCTGCGCGTGGTCGTGTCAGGAAGTTACTACTGGTGTGTAGCATTAGGAAGTCAAGCGGGGAGCTTGTAAGTCCTTTTGTAAGAACTTCAATTCTTTCTTAGTGGATTTCGTTTTGCCTTGAGGATCGGTGGGTAAAATCCTCCCCAGGTTTTTCCGGTGTGGTTTCCTGGGTGATCATATCATGTGTTATTTATTTTCTGCTGCTTTATATGTTTTATATGCTTGATATGATATTGTGATTGTTTTAACCTAGAATTTCATAATTTGACTAAGTAACAACTTGGCTAATTAATCTAGGCTACGCAATCTGGTTATTGTTTAAGGGGTCTAAACCGTTCAAGTGGTATCAGAGCGGGTAGCTCTTCTTGTTTGAGATCTTTATCTCTGAGCTGATCCTTGACCCCAGTTGTCATGGAGCATGGACACTCTCTGTTTGTTCCTCCTCACTTTGATGGGAACAATTATGCTTACTGGAAAGTAAGGATGAAAGCTTTCCTGAAATCCATAGATGAGAGGGTGTGGAATTCCGTTGAATACGGATGGGAGAAACCCACTACTCCTGTAAGTGAATGGCAAACTTCTCAGAAAGAAGCAGCAGGCTTCAATAGCAAAGCTATGAATGCCATATTCAATGCTGTTTCAATGGAGGAATTTAAGAGGATCTCTAATGTTGAGGTTGCTCATACTGCTTGGAAAATCCTCCAAACTGTGCATGAAGGCACAAAGGCTGTTAAAATTAACAAACTGCAGCAATTAACTTCTAGGTTTGAAAACATTAGAATGTCTGATGATGAAACCTTTGATGAGTTTTATGCAAAACTGAATGATATTGTTAATTCTGCTTATAATTTGGGTGAAGTCTATGATCAACCTAAAGTTGTTAGGAAGATTCTTAGATCCTTAACTGAAGACTTTAGACCCAAAGTAACAGCCATTACTGAGAGTAAGGATGTTGACTCCATCTCTGTGGATGAGCTTGTAGGATCTCTTCAGTCCTATGAGTCTGACTTACCCAAGACTGTCAAATCCAAATCAATGGCACTGAAGTCTGTTGATGATGTTGAAGCTGGTGGATTTGATGATGAGCTTTCTCCCACGGAGATAGCTTACCTTGCCAAGAACTTTAGAAATTTTCTCAGAAACACTAATAGAAAGGCAAGGAACACCAACACTGCTGAACCTAGAAACTTTAGGAAGAATGATCCCACTAAGGTTAACAATTTTGAAAAACGTAGAGAACAAGTAGGTCAATCTTCTAATAACTCTTTGGGTCCTCAGTGTTATGGTTGTCAAGGGTATGGTCATGTCAAATCTGAATGTCCTACTTTCTTCAGAAATAAGGGTAAAGCTATGGCTGTAACCCTTAGTGATAATGAGGTTTCTGATGATGAGTCCGGTTGTGACGAGGATGGAAACTTCATTGCTTTCACTGCTACTGGTACAGTAGATGAAAGCATATCTGCTGAAGAGAACCCTGCTGATGGGGAACTCTCTGAAGACGCAGATCTTCAAGAGGCCTATAACAAACTTTGCAAAATTGCTGCAAAGGATGCTATGAAAGTTGATTTAGGCCTAAAGAAAATTGATGCTCTTGAGCTTGAGAAGAAAAATTTGCTTGTGAAGTTATTTGATGCTAATGATCTTTTGAATAATGTTAAATCTGAAAACATGCTGTTGCTTGATAAAGTTAGAACTTTGGAACATGATTTATCTATTGCTAGATCTGCTAGTTCTAAACTTGATAACATGTTAAATGTTCAAAAGTATCCTTCTGATAAAGCTGGGTTAGGATATGTTAAAAGCATCTTTGATTCTGGACCCCATACCACTGTCTTTGTTCCTTCTTCTTCTTCTTCTGATCCTCTTGTGAGTAAGGTTGCGAGTGAAACTATAAAACCCCCTGTGAGTGAGGTAGTTAAACCTGTAGAAGTTTCACCACCCAAGAAGATTAGGGTAGACTTAAGAGAATCCAAACCTAAGGAGCCTACCAAACCGAAGGACAAGATGCATGGTAAACCTGCTTGGGTTTGTCATTATTGTGGTAAGTCTGGACATATTCGTCCTAACTGTTACAAGCTTCAAGCTGATAAGAGAGCAAAAAGATCAAAAGTGCCTGTGCCTCAAGCACAAGATCCTATGGCACTAATTGGTGAATTGGTAAAGGCGTTAAACCTTTATTCCAATTCTGGAGTTGAGAATCACTCTAACGTGAATAAGAACTCCAATGCTCGGGGTGCATCTAAAAAGTTTTGGATGCAAAAGACTCGATCTAATTGAGTCTTTCTGACATGGTCCTTGTGCTTCATTGCTCTATTCTATTGTGACCATTGTTTTTTGGTTTTTGTGTTTTTCTTTTGTTCTAGGACTTGCATTGCATTACATACATGCATTTCATTCTAGGATTTATTTGTTTTCTCTTTTGATAATAATAAAAAATAAAAAAAAAATAAAAAAAGAAGAAGAAGAAGGAGAAAGCAAAATCTGTGTTGAACACTATTTTTCTTGATTTTTGAAAACAAGGTTGGTCATTATTTTTACACATGTGTTGACACCCCATTTTGCAACCCGCATTTAACCTCACCGGGAGGGTAAAAGGGTAATTTTGACTTGGAAATATGCATCTTGATTCTGGTCATTAGATTCTTAATCTCATTTCATCAAAATAATCTTGATGTTGTAACGATCAAATCGACTGGTCATAAGCCCTAATCAGACCATCAGATTGAAAGTTATCATCAAATCAAGTTTTAATGGCCGAGGTGCACTATCACAAATTGAGTCTGACTATATGTGATTATGAACAATTGATTCCAATTGGTTATAATTCTAATCAATTTGAGATCAATGATGTGTCATAATTTGATTGGTTGGGACTACATTTTATGGTGAGATTGCATACACCTAATTAATTAGATAGTTAAACATTAATTATTCAATGAGTAATTTGTGCAATTATCTTTTAATTAGAGTAAATTTGGAATCAATTAAGTCTGAAATGGGAGTGATTAGAGCCATTTAATGTTAATTGGAAGCTAATTTGGGACCTATTAATGTTAATTGTGCTGAAACCATTTTCTAACAAATGACCTCTGCTCACCATTTCATCAATATCTCTCAGAATATTTTGAATCTGTGAATGAGGTTAATTTTCCCAGAAACTAGACATCCGGGGCTTCAATTTGAGCACAAGAACGAGGCAATTCCGATCAGAATTGAGTCAGATATGGTTTTTTGAAGTTGGCTCTACAAGCTGTTACAGCAGCTACGGGAAAACCGAATTTTGGCTTGTTCCTCACTCCTACCAATCTTTCCATTTAATGCACTAGATTTTCCCCAAGGCTAAAATGAGGTCTAGGTTCATGATTCTTTGTCAACCCTCATTAAATAGCCTTCCATTCGTATTTCCTCCACCACTACTATATAAACCCCCATCTCCTTCATTCCAAAGCACACCAAAACCCCCCTCTCTTCTCCTCTCTTGAGTTCTAGTGAAGTAGAGTAGTCTTGTCATATCTTGGTCTTCCTGAGACTCAGGGTATTGAGTGAGACTCACTCTCCCTCTCCTAGTTCTTCTTTTCTTCACCCTTGGGACCTCCACCAAGAGTCTCCTCTTCTACCGTATGGATCTTGCATGAAGGTATAATCCCTTTCCCTAACTTGTTTATTGTGTTGCCATGATGAGAATTTAGGATTAAAGCATGATAGTGATTATTTAAGTTTTCTTGAATATGTTTGAATGTTCTTGAATGTTCTTATGTGTTCTTTACATGTTCTTAGTTGTTCATCACATGTTCATGCATAAACACTAGTTTTGATCTTAAATCCACATCAAAAAAATGAAAAACATGTTTGTTTCATAATTCTTTCAAGTCTTTGAATCTAGGATATCACTATCCACACACATTCACTAGAATTTATTTTTCAATCCAAATGTAATGTTCAATAAATTGAATTAGGGTTTATCACATGCACACACATCAAACTCAACATGCAAATTGATTGACATATTTGATGATATGATATGAATGTTGGCCACCATAGTCTAGAAGACCGGTTTCACCGGGCAAGGTGGGTGCCTAACACCTTCCCACTTTGTAACATAGCCTCCGAACTTAGATCAAGGGTTAGTAGATCCAATGCTTATCCTTGTAATTTTCAATTTCTAGATTGTAACTAGGAAATAAAGCCATGTACTTTATCTTAGATTGTATCTAGGACCAAAGCCATGTAATTTCCTATGTTCAATGTAAATTCAATTTCAAATTAATAAAATGATGAATTTTTCAATTATGGTTTTCTTATTTATTCCAACAATTAAATAAGTGGCGACTCCATTGTAAAACCCTTAATCTAAAGGGGAAAATATAACTAGTCGAACCTCCACTTTGAGAGGCAATAACACGACTCCACCCATTCACGTGGGTTTGGCCCAACATTCCTATAAAAAAAGGGGGCCGGGGGCGCGGTCTCTCACAGTGGCGACTCCGCTGGGGATATTGAGGGCTAAGCTTCAATTAGGTTATGGTGGCCAACCATATCATTGTTTGTTTATTGCTTTTTGTATATAATATGTCTAATATGTCATTATTTTGCATGTCATGCATCATTTGCTTGAATGAAATTTATTTTATTTGTGTGCTAGCCCGGAAGCCCGGTAGTATTAGCCGTGGATTGTGGTCTTCCTGAGACTCACATACCCAGCGGTGAACCTACCACCCACCGCGACAAGGATCATCATGGTTATGCCATGGTGGTTCATAGGGACAAACTGTACCGTTCGGACCAACGCGGCGCTCCTGGCGTTACAAGTTGGGAGGTACGACGTCCTAGCTTGTGGGAACCTTTGACCTACCTTCTACCCATGTTGTAATGACCCATAGAACCTACCTTTAGGTCGGTCCATGTAAATTGCATTTCATTACGCATTTGTTTGGCCGTTGTTTGAACCATGATGACTTAAGTCCAACACTTGAGCTCATCATGATTGTTTGAACCTTGTATATTGTGAATTAACTCAAGCCCAAAAGCCTATGATTGAACTCTACTTGAAGTGAAGCCCAAAATTGTTTCTTGAATGAGTCTAAGCCCAACACTTGAGCCCATCAAAGGTGTATACGCATGATCAACATCAAAGGCCAAAAGCTCACAAGATGTATGCCTTCCAAGTGCAAGCCCAAGCCACTTCATCATAATCAAGGTTCAAGCACACCAAGCTTCAAGCATCCTAAATGGACCAAGAAGAAGCAAGTGGCCCAACTTTGCCTCACTCCACATTTGGTTTGCAACATCATGGTTAAGCTTAAAGTTTGTTAGTTTATTCCATGTTTCTATGTTTCTTTGAATTCTAAAAATCCATGTAGCATTTGATGTACTTTGTTCATGTATATATTTAAAAAAAAAAATTCAAAAATTTTTTTTTTCCAAGATTTCAAAATCTTTCCCAAAAATAGAGAAAAATTTTCAAAAAAAAAAAAAAAAAAAAAAAAGGTCTTTGGACTAGGGGCATTGAGCCCTTAAGTCATTTAAAAAAAAAAAAAAATTCTTTGAACTAGGACCATTGAACTTCCTAGTGACTTTCCAAAAAAACCAATTTTTTTTTGAAGATTAAAAAAAAATAAAAAAAAGAAGAAGAAGTCTCCTTTTCAAAATGGTACATGAGGATCCCTTGGACAAAACATTTTATATATCTTGATGTTTAAAGGCTTGAGCAATCAAATTGTACCAAGGAATGATTAATTTCATTTAATCCATGTAAAGACTTTTGCTACTTGACTTAGAATATAAGAAGAAATGGTCTTAAAAGGCAATCATAAAGAATCCATCCATCGAAAAATCCCAAGAAACCATGCACTCAAACCAATTTTCAAAGATCTTTTGTTTCACAACATTAAAGCATTCATACTTTTTCTTTTAAGATGAATTTATTAAAAGAGTTTAAGTCATTGTGCCTACAAGCAAGCATTGCTAGGGATAGGAGGCCGTCTTTGGTAAAACAATATATTATACCTTAATACCTAGAATGATCATTATCCATTGCTAGCCCATTTGAGCCTTTAAACACTTGGCCTCTTTTTTGCATGAACCCACTAAAATCTAAACCTAGGGTGGAAAAATTCAAAGTATGTATGCTTAAATCTCATGTTAAGGAGGAGTCAACCTTAAGCTTTGAAGCTAATTGATAAAGCTCTCCTATAGGACATGAAAGATAAGAAGAGAATTCATTAAACTAAAGATAAGAGATCATCAAAGTAAAAGGAGTTTTCACTCAATCAAGAAAAGAGAAATGAAATTCCATCAATGTGAGAGGAAAAAGTGTGCATCAAGTTTGAAGAGCCTAAAATTCATCATGCCAAGAGGAATACAAGATTCATCCAAAAAAGATTCATCAAGCATAGAAATGTGCAAGTGCATCGAGGCAAGAAAGATGTATAGAGAGTGCATCGAGGCAAGAAAGATGTATAGAGAGTGCATCAAAATGACTTAAGCTGAGAAAAATAAGGGAAGCAAAAGATCCCCAAAAAGTTCATTCCATCAAGAGATGAAAGATAGCCAAATAAAAAAGAAAAAAAAAAGAAAAAAAAAGAAAAAAAAAAGAAGAAGCCTGCTAGGCTGAAAACCCAAAAGGGCAGTCTAGGCAAAAGTTAGGGCCGAAAAAAAAAAAAAAAAAAAAAAAAAAAAAAAGAAAAAAAAAAAAAAAAAAAAAGAAAGAAGAAGGAAAATCCTAGCAAATTGAAAACTTGAAGATGTAACAAGAGGAAAGTCTAGAGGCATGATTCAAGGGAATGAGCATAAAAACAAATGTTGATACAAGTGATCAATGAAGACTAGTGAGAAGATGACAAAGAAGAAATGGGAAAACTCCTCCAATACTTGATTTTTGAGTAATGCATACTTGGGGGAACATCATCGGGAATTTTGAGCCTTTTTATATCATTTATTTCATAACCTAAACCCGGCCTACATTGCAACCCATGAATAAGACCTCCTTGAAGTCTTGCTAATTGTAGGCACATCTTAAACTCTAACAATATTTTTCTCTTAAATTAAAAAGGAAAAATGCTTAAAATTATCAAACCCCACAAGGTAATATGTTCGAGGACAAAATTTCTCAAATTCTCAAATCCTCAAAAAGAACTTCCAAACCTGGAGCACTCTCCTTGTTTGCACGCAAAAATGTGGTTCATAAATATTATCACATTTCATTTCTAGATTGCCTTTGGGGACTTAATCTGACGATGTTCAAAAGGATGAAGCAAATTCGATTACATGAGTTTAATGATCTTGATCCTTCCTAATCAAAGAGATTTGTTTGATTCTTAAACATTTTGATTTTCCAAAATGGTTGTTCAAAGGATCACCTCTTGTTCATTAAAAGGAAAAAAAAAAATCATTCTTTTTCAAAATCCAGTTCTCTTGAATTACGTCTTGACCTGATCCTCTATGAGAGAGGTACGTAGGCAGCCTTGCAGAGGCCCGGTCCCATTCACCCAAACAACCTTGGAGAACAAAGTCAAAACAATATGACAAAATTGTTTGGGTGCATGTTAGGTTAAGCCCATTTGTTTGCATTAAGCATGTTTAAACTTGAAGCATTGGCCTATTTATATTGTGTGCAAGTTTTCATGACAATTGGTTTTTAACAAGCTAGAGAAAGAAAGTCTTGTTGTAGGAACCAAGGATGGCGAACCATGATCTTTTCTCATGTTCCCCAATGGTCATAACATCAAATGAATTCAGCTTCAATCTAAGTATGAAATATGCCCTAAACTAGGGGCATTGGGTAAGTACTTCCAATTCATTTCAATGAATAAATCCATTACTAATTGAAATTATCTTTTTGCAGGAATTAAGCAAGGACTTATCCAGCAATCCGCATTAACTTCCATCCAAAGTTATTCTCATTCAAAGGATAGCTTTTTAAAAAAAAAAAAAAAAAAATAGTCATCATGAATAAATCTTCATCACTTTTATTCCATCTTCATCTTCATCTTCCTCACTTTTTGATAATGAACAAATCTTCATATTTCAAAAAATAAAAAATAAAAAGGAAGACCCAAGACAAAATTTTCAAAAAAAAGAAGAAGGAAATTTTCAAAAAAGGGCCTAGGTACTAGGGGCATTGGGCTCATACTTCTTAGGTTACCATATAAAAAAAAAAAAAAAAATCATCAATCAAATTTTCAAATCCTTCAAAAAATTTAGGATTTCCAAATTTTTTCAAAAAAAAATTCATCAATCAAAATTTTCAATTCTTTGAAAAAATTCAAGATTTCCAAATTTTTCAAAAAAAAAAAAAAAAATTTCATCAGTCAAAATTTCCAATTCCTTCGAAAAATTCAGGATTTCAAATTAAAAAAAAAAAAAAAAAATCTTCATTAAATTCTTCTTCCAGAACAGAAAGCTATGATCTTCTTCCATATTCTCCAGTTGTGCAACATCAAGTCAATTGTCCACCTTCAGCATTCATCGAAGCATGGAATATGTCCCAAACTAGGGGCATTTGCCAGGTATGCCAAACTCTTTTCAATGAATAACTTTGTTACTAATTGAAAATATTTATTTTGCAGTTACTAGGGTAAAAGGCCCACACACATCGGTATGAATAATGCCATTCAAATCCTTGGACCTCTGGGAAGCACGTCCAAACTTCAAATCCATTGGACCTCTGGGAAGCATGTCCAAATTTCAATCCATCGGACCTCTGGGAAGCACGTCCAAATTCAATCCACGGACCTCTGGGAAGCACGTCCAAACTTCAATCCATCGGACCTCTGGGAAGCATGTCCAAATTTCAATCCATCGGACCTCTGGGAAGCACGTCCAAATTCAATCCACGGACCTCTGGGAAGCACGTCCAAACTTCAATCCATCGGACCTCTGGGAAGCACGTCCAAATTCAATCCACAGACCTCTGGGAAGCACGTCCAAACTTCAATCCATCGGACCTCTGGGAAGCACGTCCAAATTCAATCCACGGACCTCTGGGAAGCACGTCCAAACTCCAACTCCATCGGACCTCTGGGAAGCACGTCCAAATTTCAAATCCATTGGACCTCTGGGAAGCATGTCCAAATTTCAATCCATCGGACCTCTGGGAAGCACGTCCAAATTTCAATCCATCGGACCTCTGGGAAGCACGTCCAAATTCAATCCACGGACCTCTGGGAAGCACGTCCAAACTCCAACTCCAACGGACCTCTGGGAAGCACGTCCAAATTCAATCCACGGACCTCTGGGAAGCACGTCCAAATTCAATCCACGGACCTCTGGGAAGCACGTCCAAACTTCAATCCATCAGACCTCTGGGAAGCACGTCTAAATTCAATCCACGGACCTTTGGGAAGCACGTCCAAACTCCAACTCCATCGGACCTCTGGGAAGCACGTCCAAATTTCAAATCCATTGGACCTCTGGGAAGCACGTCCAAACTTCAATCCATTGGACCTCTGGGAAGCACGTCCAAATTCAATCCACGGACCTCTGGGAAGCACGTCCAAATTCAATCCACGGACCTCTGGGAAGCACGTCCAAACTCCAACTCCATCGGACTTCTGGGAAGCACGTCCAAAATCCAAATCCATTGGACCTCTGGGAAGCACGTCCAAACTCCAACTCCATCGGACCTCTGGGAAGCACGTCCAAAATCCAACTCCATCGGACCTCTGGGAAGCATGTCCAAACTTCAATCCATCGGACCTCTGGGAAGCACGTCCAAATTCAATCCACGGACCTCTGGGAAGCACGTCCAAATCTCAAATCCATCGGACCTCTGGGAAGCACGTCCAAATTTCAAATCCATTGGACCTCTGGGAAGCACGTCCAAATTTCAAATCCATTGGACCTCTGGGAAGCACGTCCAAACTTCAATCCATCGGACCTCTGGGAAGTACGTCCAAATTCAATCCACGGACCTCTGGGAAGCACGTCCAAACTCCAACTCCATCGGACCTCTGGGAAGCACGTCCAAAATCCAACTCCATCGGACCTCTGGGAAGCACGTCCAAACTTTAATCCATCGGACCTCTGGGAAGCACGTCCAAATTCAATCCACGGACCTCTGGGAAGCACGTCCAAACTTCAAAACCATTGGACCTCTGGGAAGCATGTCCAAACTTCAATCCATCGGACCTCTGGGAAGCACGTCCAAACTTCAATCCATCGGACCTCTGGGAAGCACGTCCAAAACCTCAAATCCATCGGACCTCTGGGAAGCATGTCCAAAATTCAAGATCACGACTGAAATCCTCATCTTGTCGTGACCACTGGTAAGCATGTCTTGTACTCATTTCTTTTCTAAAAAAAAAAAAAAAAAAAAAAAATCTGCATGTATGAACTACGTTTGGACCTGATCCTCTCACCAAGAGGTACGTAGGCAATCTCCCCTAAGATTCGGTCCACATTTTGATCCATTAAATGACGGTCTACATTCTTATCTGCATGCATCATACATTCACCACGGTTAAATACTGATTGCAAAATCAGGTGTGTCTTTCATACATTGACATTCGCTTTTCAAGCTCTGTCAATGAGGGGCATTCTGTTGACACCCCATTTTGCAACCCGCATTTAACCTCACCGGGAGGGTAAAAGGGTAATTTTGATTTGGAAATATGCATCTTGATTCTGGTCATTAGATTCTTAATCTCATTTCATCAAAATGATCTTGATGTTGTAACGATCAAATCGACTGGTCATAAGCCCTAATCAGACCATCAGATTGAAAGTTATCATCAAATCAAGTTTTAATAGCCGAGGTGCACTATCACAAATTGAGTCTGACTATATGTGATTATGAACAATTGATTCCAATTGGTTATAATTCTAATCAATTTGAGATCAATGATGTGTCATAATTTGATTGGTTGGGACTACATTTTATGGTGAGATTGCATACACCTAATTAATTAGATAGTTAAACATTAATTATTCAATGAGTAATTTGTGCAATTATCTTTTAATTAGAGTAAATTTGGAATCAATTAAGTCTGAAATGGGAGTGATTAGAGCCATTTAATGTTAATTGGAAGCTAATTTGGGACCTATTAATGTTAATTGTGCTGAAACCATTTTCTAACAAATGACCTCTGCTCACCATTTCATCAATATCTCTCAGAATATTTTGAATCTGTGAATGAGGTTAATTTTCCCAGAAACTAGACATCCGGGGCTTCAATTTGAGCACAAGAACGAGGCAATTCCGATCAGAATTGAGTCAGATATGGTTTTTTGAAGTTGGCTCTACAAGCTGTTACAGCAGCTACGGGAAAACCGAATTTTGGCTTGTTCCTCACTCCTACCAATCTTTCCATTTAATGCACTAGATTTTCCCCAAGGCTAAAATGAGGTCTAGGTTCATGATTCTTTGTCAACCCTCATTAAATAGCCTTCCATTCGTATTTCCTCCACCACTACTATATAAACCCCCATCTCCTTCATTCCAAAGCACACCAAAACCCCCCTCTCTTCTCCTCTCTTGAGTTCTAGTGAAGTAGAGTAGTCTTGTCATATCTTGGTCTTCCTGAGACTCAGGGTATTGAGTGAGACTCACTCTCCCTCTCCTAGTTCTTCTTTTCTTCACCCTTGGGACCTCCACCAAGAGTCTCCTCTTCCACCGTATGGATCTTGCATGAAGGTATAATCCCTTTCCCTAACTTGTTTATTGTGTTGCCATGATGAGAATTTAGGATTAAAGCATGATAGTGATTATTTAAGTTTTCTTGAATATGTTTGAATGTTCTTGAATGTTCTTATGTGTTCTTTACATGTTCTTAGTTGTTCATCACATGTTCATGCATAAACACTAATTTTGATCTTAAATCCACATCAAAAAAATGAAAAACATGTTTGTTTCATAATTCTTTCAAGTCCTTGAATCTAGGATATCACGATCCACACACATTCACTAGAATTTATTTTTCAATCCAAATGTAATGTTCAATAAATTGAATTAGGGTTTATCACATGCACACACATCAAACTCAACATGCAAATTGATTGACATATTTGATGATATGATATGAATGTTGGCCACCATAGTCTAGAAGACCGGTTTCACCGGGCAAGGTGGGTGCCTAACACCTTCCCACTTTGTAACATAGCCTCCGAACTTAGATCAAGGGTTAGTAGATCAAATGCTTATCCTTGTAATTTTCAATTTCTAGATTGTAACTAGGAAATAAAGCCATGTACTTTATCTTAGATTGTATCTAGGACCAAAGCCATGTAATTTCCTATGTTCAATGTAAATTCAATTTCAAATTAATAAAATGATGAATTTTTCAATTATGGTTTTCTTATTTATTCCAACAATTAAATAAGTGGCGACTCCATTGTAAAACCCTTAATCTAAAGGGGAAAATATAACTAGTCGAACCTCCATTTTGAGAGGTAATAACATGACTCCACCCATTCACGTGGGTTTGGCCCAACATTCCTATAAAAAAAGGGGGCCGGGGGCGCGGTCTCTCACAACATGTCATGTCTTGTGTACCTTGTTTAACTTTGATGAGCTTATTTGTTGCACTTAACTAGTTGAAACTTTGTAGTGCATGTTGTGTGGAAAAGATGTGTGTGGTTCTTAATCACTTTGCCTTAATCATGAAGTCACATATTGTTGACTGACGGACTTGATCCTTTTGAGAAAGGCATAAATAACCATCTCACCACTGTTCACTAGCCAATCATGAACACCTTAGTGCATATCATAAGATTTAGTGCTCGAGAAAGTGTAGCACATGCACAAAAAGAACATAAGGTGTTGCCTCAAATTAAATTAAAACTGGTGTGTACTATTAGGCTTGATGCCAATTCACTTAATTCAAACCGGTGTGTACTATTAGGCTAAATGCCAATTCATATATAAATAAGAGGCAAAATTAAAAGAAACTTACATGATTGCAAGCTTTTGATCCAGGAGATGTGGGAGTTATAGGATATAACTCTTTAGGTGATAGTCTCTTTTAATTCTATGTGATGAATTGTGTAGACTTTGTGCTTGACTGCCATTCACATATCACCTCACATGTATCTCAAGTCTTTGCTAGTTTCACACACTACACAAGTTACTCTTTGTTAAACACTGTACATGCTAGTGTGTGTGTTCTTGGTCTGACCAACCAAGTTTGAAAATATCTTGAGATTTGTGCACAACATATTTGTTGCTTGAGAAAATTAATTTGGAAGATGATTGAAAATTGTGTCTGAGAATTGGGTTTAATATTTTGGGTTTTTGAAAATGCATTCCATCTCATACTCATGCATTTTGCATTCATTGTTCAAATGCTTTGAGGAGTTGTTTTAAAATTGGGTTTGCAATTTTTTCAAAACTGTTTTTTTTTTAAATTTCAGTGTGTTTTTACTCATTTCGATCGATCGATCGAAAAAGTGCCTCAGAAAGTGCTAAAACGTCTGTCACTTTCGATCGATCGAATGTAATTCTCGATCGATCGAACATCGTGAATATGCTTTTTAAAAAAGGGAAATCTGACTTTTTTCAAAGTTCAAATCTTTTTCAAAAACTTTTCCTTTTTCTCTCTCCGACGAGGCAAGCCCAAAAGATTCAAGTTTTTGTCGTTTTCTTCCGAATTTTTTGCATAATCTCTCTCTCCTCAAGCCGGTATGTCTCTTTTACCCTTGCTTTTCAGTTTATTTACTTGATTTCATGCATTTTTCATGCATTTTAGGAGGAGATTTTCGGAACTTTTCTTTTTGGGATTTTTGTTGATTCGGACCAAATTATTTGCAATTGATCAATGGGTTTTGATGGGGACACTCCATAAACATGTTATTGAGTGATTAATTTGATCAATTTTGAGTTTTGTTGAAAATTTGAATTTCTAGGGTTTATACTAGGTCCGAATTGGGGCTTTTTGTGAAATTGGGTTTAATTGTTGAAATTGGCTTGTGTAATTGATGCAATTGGTTATTATGAACTATTTCCAATGGTATGTAATGATTAATTCATCAATTTGTTGCAAAAATTTTCAAGTGGTTCTCAAATTTTTAGGGTTTTTGTTAAGAAACTCTATGTTCAAGCCAATGCTGTGAAATTGAACTTAATTTAATCCTAATCACTGCATTAGTTCATGCATCATACCATCATTAATGATTCATGCATCATATAGATTTTTATCCTATATTTTTTTTGTGTGCTAACTTGCAGTCTGCCCTTGGTTTTATTTTCTGTTCTTTTGGTTTTCTCTTTGTATCTCTGTCCTTTTCCTTAGCACCATGCCTAGGAAGACTAGAGCACGTAGGACTCTTCCCACTCCTACTCCTTCCCCTCCATCCTTCGATAGTGAGCGGTTCCCCACTGAGAAAAACCAAGAGATCTTTGAGACTTTAAACCTACATAGAAAGATTTGGGCTGAGCGTTCTGTTCGTTTAGATGAGGTAGATCCTGCCATTAGGGCAAATTTTGAGCGTAGGGGTTGGTTACCTTTGTTGACCGTGTCTGACCCTCCACCTCCGGCTACTTTGATTAGAGAGTTCTTCTCGAACCTCTCTGTCCGCATCTATGATTCCAATACTCTAGTTAGGAGTTGGATACGAGGTGTAGAGTACTCCATTACTCCTCAGGTAGTGGCTGATGCTCTAGAGGTACCGTTGGTTAGGGATCCTGTTTATCCCTATGATGAGTCACCTGAGCTGAGGGATGTCATGTCCTACATCACTGGATCTTCTATCCAGTGGGGTTCTGATCCTCGGATCACCACCGCTGAGCTTCCTGAGACTACCTACCTATTCTTTAGGATAGCCTGTCATTCACTCTGGCCTATTTCTCATCTGCACACCATTCCTCTTGAGAGGTGTGTTTTTCTATACGCTCTTGTCACAGATGCTCCTATTAGTTTTCCCCATCTATTTCTTCGTTCTTTGAACGAAGTTTATAGGAGTTCATCTACTGCCTATGCCCTTGTCCATCCTATTTTCATTCATAGGATTTTACTATATCTAGGTTTAGAGGATTTCCCTGCTTCTGAGCCTGTTCATGTTATTGGTCC
Source organism: Quercus glauca (assembly GCA_023736055.1). Lineage (NCBI taxonomy): Eukaryota > Viridiplantae > Streptophyta > Magnoliopsida > Fagales > Fagaceae > Quercus > Quercus glauca. The sequence goes on along the minus strand of CM043318.1, from coordinate 87,692,897 downwards.
TATAGGTGCGTCTTTTCTTAGACAGAGGGCCGCTCATCTTCGAGCTGGTTCTAAACACCCTAGATCTGATCCCTCTAGTAGCGCTCCACCTCCTCCTTCTTCTTCTACAGGTCCTGCTGGTGAGGCTGTTCCAGATTCTGTAGGTGCTGCTGCTATTCCTCCACCTTCTACGGCTGACTTCGATGTTCGTCGTACTCTGGAGACTGTCATGACCGTTCAGGCGGCTCATGGTCAGCTTTTGGTGGATCTGTTCGATGAGATTCGTGCTCTGCGAGCGGATTTGGCGCATCTTCGTTCTTCCTCACCACCTCCTTTTGATGATGGTCTATGATGCCCTTTGGCATTCCGTCACAAAAAGGGGGAGTAGAGTTTTTGTCTTGTAGAGATTTTTGTTGATAGGGGGAGATATTTTTTTGTTAGCATGGGATATTTTTGTGGAGTTTATTTAGATTGTATCTAGGTGCTTCACTTTGTATATCATTTTTGGGATGTTCATGTTAGGGGGAGTAACATTGATTGATATATTGATATACATGTTTCTTTTCATTCTTGTTATCTTTATGATTCACTGCTTATTGATTTATATTTATGAGTTGCTTCATTGATATATTTCTTTATTTTGTGTTGTGTGAATCTTACAAGAATATTATACCTGTTTATATACTATTTGCTGCCACACATGCGTTTATGTGTTTGTTGAGTATTTCAGGAATATACAGGTTGATTCGACAAAGCTGCTGTCTACACTTGTAACCGATGGATAGTAGTTAGGTTGAACTTTTATTTATGAGCATTATTATGTAAAGGGCTATTACTTGTAAACTTTGAGCTTTTATTGTGTGTTTTGTCACGGATTGCCAAAGGGGGAGTTTGTTAGGTTCTAAGGTCTTAGAATTTTATGTATTTAGAACTCTAATATGTAATGTTGGCAAACCATGATCAAAACAATGTATTTAGTTGTGTTTAAGTTTGCTCAAAGTTGATTAAATATTGTAAAGTTGGAATCGAGTGACTGCAGAAGCATTGGGGCTTCTCGGCCTGGCTCGATCGATCGAAGGTTAGACTCGATCGATCGAAAGTCGGCCCAGATGCGTTTTTCTGCAGAATTCCAACTCAGCCCTAACTCTTTAAACGTTTAGGGTTTTATGTTTTTGCCCTAGGTATATAAGGCAAACCCTAGCTACGTTTTTGAGAGTTGCACAAGTTGTATTGTTGCTCATACATTGCGGTTTTGTGTAAATCTCTTGTGAGATCTAGAGGAGTTTTCCTTTACACAAAGCTTAGGGTTTTCAAGATTGAGATCACATCAACATCTTGATGATCAACTAGGTTGCAACCATTGAAGCTTAAAGAGAAAAACAAGTGAGGAGCTTGTACTTGAAGAAGGAGTTCAAAGAAAGAAGTAGTCCGTGGATTCGGAGCCTGCGCGTGGTCGTGTCAGGAAGTTACTACTGGTGTGTAGCATTAGGAAGTCAAGCGGGGAGCTTGTAAGTCCTTTTGTAAGAACTTCAATTCTTTCTTAGTGGATTTCGTTTTGCCTTGAGGATCGGTGGGTAAAATCCTCCCCAAGTTTTTCCGGTGTGGTTTCCTGGGTGATCATATCATGTGTTATTTATTTTCCGCTGCTTTATATGTTTTATATGCTTGATATGATATTGTGATTGTTTTAACCTAGAATTTCATAATTTGACTAAGTAACAACTTGGCTAATTAATCTAGGCTACGCAATCTGGTTATTGTTTAAGGGGTCTAAACCGTTCAAGACCATTTTCTAGAGTCATTGTTGCCAGGAAACTTCGATCAAGTGTACCAGCCCCTACAGTTGTGATCCAAGGCGCTCCATTCTCTACTGTTGCATAATTAAACTCACTGCCAGCAGCACAGGCAACAAAAATCCCTTTCTAAGTTGCAGAAAGAGAACCTTTGGCAATGGAATCCAAGAAATAAGCTGACTAATTAAAGCCCAAAGACAATGATATGATATCAACCCCGTCACGAATTGCTTGTTCCATGCCAGCGAGTACATCAGTTACACCAATGTCTCATAGTTCACCTGCCCAATGGACCTTGTAGATGGCAAGATGTGCATGGGGAGCCATGCCACTGGCTGTGCCTGTTGCATATCCAAAGTAACTTACACCAGGTCCATGGTTACCTACTGTTGTGGATGCCATGTGCGTACCATGACCATAGAAGTCTCTTGCAGAATTAAAGTCTTCTACATTGGATATATTCTGTCCTGCACCTCGGAATCCTTTGCTAAAGGATCAAGCCCCAATGAGTTTCCTGTTGCAGTTTGAAGGGCCAGATCCTGAGCCATTCTCACACTTCCCCTTCCATCTTTGTGGCAATGGTGGCAAACCCTCGTTGCTAAAACTCTCACTCTTCGGCTAAATTCCTGAATCTATAATGCCAACAATCACACCTTCTCCGTAAGAGGCAGTAGGCCATATGCCATAATTTTGTTGTAGTCCTACAAACTTGGGTGTGTGAGTTGTCAACAGCCTGCCAAAGGACTCCGGATATATGGCAACATGAGCCGAAGAGTTCTGTATCTCAGATAGCTGAGTGGGTGTGAGCCTTGCACTAAAGCCATGCAGGGCATGGCTGTATGAGTACAGCAATAATTCTTCTTCGTCATCTGCCGGAGATGATGACAAGGATTTTAGAATGGACCGATGCCATGACTCATGTGTTGAGTGAGGTGCAGGCTTTTGAGAATGGTCCATGTGGATGATGTATGTCTGGTATTCTTCTACAGCTAAAACTGCATAGTTCACACCAAGTAGCAATAATAGTAAGGTAGTGGGCTCTGCAAGATCAATTGAAGAATGGTGAATTATTGAAATGCACTTGAATGAAATTTGAAATTGATATTCAAATAAGGTAAGATGCTAGTGCACATAAGCTATTACATACAAATTTGCACACAAGCCAAAAAACATGGGAACTTGTGATTCAAAGTCATGATTTCGTTGATAAATACAGGTCTCCAAATAACGGCTTGACATTATGAAATCTTTTAAATTTACATTACATTTAAAAGTTTTTTTTGGGTGCAGTTTTTACATGATTTATAAATTCAAGACTGTTTGATTGGGTTAAACCTTTCAAATTAGAAAACCTCTTATATATGTGTGTTAAAGATGAATTAGAATGAGAGGAAATCGCAGAATGCATAAATTGAAGAGAGAATAAAGAACAGGAAGGACAAGCACATTTACCTTAGACATCCCATGCTTTACAGCCATAGTAAAAATGCCCAAAGGGCTATATCTTCTTTCAATAGATGTTTTCTCTCTTGATTTTGTAACTGGGAGTTGCTATCTGCTAAGGTTAATGACATTCATCATTCATGGAAGGTATTTAAATTGATAAAAGAAACCACCTTAACTTGTGATTTCTGTATTTAGTTTTTTTTTTTTGTAAAGCTTATCAATTCCTTGAATCTGTTTAGACAACCTCATTATCGTTCTGTATTAGTATAACATAACTATGGAGGTTTGGCTATATTTTCTAGTTTTTCTCGTGTTGCCACATCAAACTGTGAGACTTATGGTTGATTGACATGTTTTTGGAATCAGTTATAAATGTTTAATTATGAGTGCTCCATTAAATTTTGGTCTTTGTATAGTTGGTTAGTTTTTTGGTGGCGATTAATTGACCTTTCGGTTTTCTTTTTGTTAGGTTCTAAGTACTTAGGAACTAATGTATTAGAACTCTAATTTGTATTGTTGGCAAACCATGATTAAAACAGGTTGTTAGTCTTGTTTTAGACTTGCTCAAAGTATGTGTTTTACGTAAAGTTGGAATCGAGCCGCTGCAGAATTCATTGTGCAATTTGGTCTGGCTCGATCGATTGAAAGTTAGACTCGATCGATCGATCGAAAGTCGACCAGAATGTTTTTTTCTGCAAAATTTCCAACTCAGCCCTAAGCCTATATGATGTGTAGGGTTTTATGTTTTGCTCTAGGTATAAAAGGGAAACCTTAGCCACGTTTTTTGAGGTTGCTCTGCTCGCTGTGTGTGTGAATCTCTTGTGAGATCTGAGAGGTGGTTGCCTTCACACATGCTTAGGATTATCAAGAAGAGATTTCATTGAGAGCTTGATGATCATTCAGTTGCTGCACTAAAGAACTTAAAGATATATAAGCGGGAATGCTTGTACTTGTTGGAGAATCCAAGAAAGAAGGAGTCCGTGGTTTCGGAGCTTGCACGTGGTCGTGTCAGTAAGTTTTCTATTGGTGGGTAGCAATAGGATGTTAGTGCTCTAGGTCACTATTGTAAAACTTTGATTCTTTTATAGTGGATTCAGTTTTACCTTGATGATAGCTAGGTTAAATCTTCCCTAGGTTTTTTACCGGTTTGATTTTCCTAGGTCATCATATCTTTGTATTCTTTATATTCCATACTTTATATTGATATGATTATACGATTGTGTTAACCTAGATCTGGAATTTGGACTAAGTAATAACTTGGCTTGTTAACTCGGTTAATCTGATTGTATTTTAAGGGGTCTAAAAACAAACAAGTGGTATCAGAACAGGTTTCTCTCTTGTTATAGATCTTTTGATCTCTAAGCTGATCCTTGACCCCTGTTGTCATGGAACACGGACACTCTCTAGTTATTCCTCCTCACTTTAATGGGAATAATTATGCTTATTGGAAAGTAAGGATGAAAGCAATCCTGAAATCAACTGATGAGAGAGTCTGGAATTCCGTTAAATACGAATGGGAGAAGCCCACTACTCCTGTTAGTGAGTGGCAAACTTCTCAGAAAGAAGCAACCACGTTCGATAGCAAAGCTATGAATGCTATCTTTAACGTTGTTTATATGGAGTAATTTAAGAGAATCTTTAATGTTGAGGTTGCTCACACTACTTGGAATATCCTCCAGATTGTGCACGAAGGCACAAAGACTGTCAAAATTAATAAGTTGCAGCAATTAACATCTAGATTTAAGAGCATTAGGATGTCTAATGATGAATCCTTTGATGAATTTTATGCTAAACTTAATGACATTTTTAATTCTGCATACAACTTGGGTGAAATCTATGATCAACCTAAAATTGTTAGGAAGATTCTTAAATCTTTAACTGAAGATTTTAGACCCAAAGTGACTGCCATCACTGAAAGTAAGGATGTAGACTCCATCATTGTTGATGAACTAGTAGGATTTCTTCAATCCTATGAGTTGGACCTACCCAAAACTAGCAAATCCAAATCAATGGCTCTTAAGTCAGTTGATGATGTTGATGTTGGTGGATTTGATGATGAGCTATCTGCTACAGAGATTGCTTACCTTGCCAAGAACTTTAGGAATTTCCTTAGAAATAGCAACAGAAGGGCAAGATGTAAGAACACTGCTGAACCTAGAAATTTTAGAAAGAATGATCCCACTAAGCTTAATGACACTGAAAAACCTAGAGAAAAAGTAGGCCAATCTCCTAATAATTCTATAGGTCCTCAATGTTTTGGATGTCAATGGTATGTTCACATGAAATCTGAATGTCCTACTTACTTGAGGTCTAAGGGTAAGGCTATGGCTATAACCCTTACTGATAATAAAGTTTCTAATGATGAGTTTGGTTCTAATGAGGATGAAAACTTTATTGCTTTCACTGCTACTGTTATAGTCAATGAAAGCGTGCCTGTTAAAGAGAACCTTTCTGATGGGGAACTCTTTGGGGATGTAGATCTTCAAGAAGCCTACAATAAACTTTGCAAAATTGCTGCAAAGGATACTATGAATGTTGATCTTGGCTTGAAGAAAATTGCATCTCTTGAGCTTGATAAGAAAAATTTGCTTGTGAAACGGTTTGATGCTAATGAACTTTTGAACAATGTGAAAACTGAGAATATGCTTTTGCTTGATAAAGTTAAGAATTTGAAACTTGAATTATCTGTTGCTAGATCTGCTAGTTCTAAACTTGATCATATGCTGAGTGTTCAAAAGTCTCCTTCTGACAAATCTGGATTAGGTTTTGTAGAAAGCATCTCTGTATCTACTCCCCATTCCACAAACTTTATTCCTTCTTCTTCCTCTGAACCCCTGTGAGTGAGGTTGTGAGTGAGACTGTTAAGCCTGTAGAGGTCACACCTTCTAGGAAGATTAGGGTTGATCTGAAAAAGTCTAAACCTAAGGAGTCTACCCTTTCTAAGGAAAAGTTGCATGGTAAGCTTGCTTGGGTTTGTCATTTTTGTGGAAATTCTGGGCACATTCGTCCAAACTGTTACAAGCTGCAAGCTGCTAAGCGAGCAAGTAAGCCAAAAGTGCCTGTGCCTCAAGCATAAAATCCTATGGTACTTATTGGTGAATTGGTAAATGCTCTTAATCTTTATTCCAATCCTGGAGTTGGAAATCACTCTAATGTGAATAAGAATTCCAATGCTCGAGGTGCATTTAAAAAGTTTTGGATGCAAAATGCTCAATCTAATTGAGTCTTTCTAACATGGTCCTTATGCTTCATTGCTCTACTTTTTGTGACCATTGTTCTTTGTTTTTTTTGTTTTCTTTGTTTCTAGGATTTGCATTGCATAACATTCACGCATTTCATTCTAGGAATTTTTTCAATAATAAAAATATAAAAAAAAAAAGGAAAAAGGGAAGCAAATTGTTTTTTGTATTTATTTTCTTGGCTTTGAAAACAAGATTGGTCAATTTATTTTCACATAACATGTCTTTGTACCTTGTTTAGCTTGGATGAGCTTGTTTATTGCACTTTATTAGTTGAAGCTTTGTAGTGCATGTTGTGTGGGAAAGATGTTTATAGTTTTTGATCACTTGTCTTGATCTTGAAGTCACATGTCTTTGACTGTCGGACTTGAACCTTTTGAAAAATGCATAAATAACCATCTCACCACTATTCACTAGTCAATTATAAACACTTTAGTGCATATCGTAAGATTTTGTGCTCAAAAAAGTGTAGCACATGCACAAAAACAATATAAGGTGTAGCCTCGGTTTAAATGCTTAAAATTAGTATGTACATTAGTAGACTTAAAGTTAAATCAAACAACTGAAATTGGTGTGTACATTATCCCAACTATTTTAATAAGTTTCTGCTCAATTAAAATTGGTGTGTACAATATGAGACAAATCAAGAAACTTACATGATTGCAAGCTTATGATCTAGGAAATGTGTGAGTTATATGATGTAACTCTTTAGGTGATAGTCTCTTTCAAATTCTATGTGATAAATTTTGTAGACTTTGTGTTTGATTTTTATTCACATATCACCTCACATGTATCTCGAGCTTTTGCTAGTTGCACACCCTACACAAGTTACTCTTTGCTAAACTTTATACATATTATTGTGTGTGTTTTTGGTTTGACCAACTGAGTTTGAAAATTCCTTAAGGTTATGCAAAACATATTTGATGCTTAAAATTTAAAGATTGGATTGAAAATTTTTTTTTCGGGAAAACTAGGTTCAAAACTTGTGTTTTTGGAAGACATTCCATCTCATACTCATGCATTTTATTTTGAAAATTCAATGCTTTGAGGAGTTTCTGCACAAAATTGCTTTGTTTTTCAAAAATTTGTTTTTTCTAGAATTTCGATCGATCGAGTTTGTTCTTCAATCAATCCAAATTGTGATTAAAACATTTGATCAACTTTTGTCTATTTCGATCGATGCTCGATTGATACTGGATCAATCGAAGTATTTTCGATCGATCGAACATAAATTTCAATCAATCGAAAATCGTATAGAGAGTTTAAAAAAAAACTGATTTCAAGTGTTTAAAATCACTTTTCAAAAGTTTTTCAATTTCTCTCTCCATACGACTCGGTCAAGGCTCAAATCAAAATTTTTTGTCGTTTTCCTCTGTTCTTTTTGCAAGGTTTTTCTCTCCATACACCGGTAAGACCCTTTTTCCCTTCTTTTTCCATTTATTTTCATTATTCATGCATTTTTCATGCAATTAAGGGATATTTTTGGACCTATGAGAATTTTGGGTTTTTGGTGTTTTTGATCTTTTCTTTCACAATTGATAACTGGGTTTTTGTTATTGGATGATATAATCATGATCCATGTGGTTTAGTTTGATCAATTTGGTGAATTTTGAGAAACTGAAAATTCTAGGTTTTAAATATATCCGAATTGGGGATTTTGTTCAAATTGAGTTTAATTGATGAAATTGGCTTGTTGGATTGATGAATTTGATCATAATAAACTGCTTTCTATCATGTGTGATGATCAATTGGTCAATTTAGTACAAATTGAACAAGTGGTTATTCAAATTTTTGAGGTTTTTGTTATAAACTCTATGCTCAAGCCAATTTTGTGATTCTAAACTTAAATTGAACTTGTTATCACTGCATTAGAGCATGCATTATGACATTTTTCTATTCATGCATCATATAGATTGTTATTTCTATATTGTTTTGTGCTAACTTGCAGTTTGCCCTTGGTTTTTGTTTTGTTTTGTTCTTTTTGGTTCTGTCATTGTGTCTTGTCCTTACCCTAGCACCATGCCTAGGAAGACTAGAACTAATAGGTTGCCCCCCCCCCCCCCCCCCTTTTTCTCCTCCTTCTTTTGACCGTGAGAGGTTTCCGGGTGAGAAAAACTAAGAGGTCTTTGACACACTGAACCTTAAGAGAAAAATTTGGGCTGAGCGTAAAGTTTTGTTAAATGATCTTAATCCAGCCATTAAGGCTAACTTTGAGCATCAGGGATAGTTACAATTGATGGATATTGGTTATCCACCTTCAGCTACCTTGATTAGAGAGTTTTACTTGAACATTTCTATCCGCATCTATGATTCCAACAGTTTAGTAAAGAGTTGGATATAAGGTGTAGAGTTCACCATTACTCCTAGAGTGGTGGCTGATGCTCTTGGGGTACCGTTGGTCCAGCACCCTGTCTATCCCTTTGATGAGTCTCCTCCCTTAGACAACATCATGTCTTACATCACTGGATCTTCTATCCAGTGGGGTTCTGATTCTTAGATCACCACTACTGAGCTCACTAAGACTACCTATCTTTTCTTTAGGATAGCGTGTCATTCCTTATGGCCTATCTCTCATCTGCACACCATTCCCTTGGAGCGATGTGCATTTTTATACGCTCTTGTTATAGATGCTCCTATTAGTTTCCCTCATCTGTTTCTTCGTTCATTGAACGAAGTTTATAGGAGTTCTTATACCGCTCATGCTCTTTTTTATCTTATTTTCATTCATAGGATTTTGTTGTTTTTAGGATTAGAGGATTTCCCCACTTTTGAGCCCGTTCATATAGTTGCTCCCATAGGTGTCTCATTTCTAAGGTAGAGGGCTACTCATATGAGAGAGAGCTCTAAAGGCCCTCGTGTTGAGCCTTCTGGTACCGCACCCCCTCCTTCTTCTACAAGTACTACTTTTGGTGAGGCGTCTACTGATCCTTTTGCTGCTGCTGATGTTCTTTCGCCATCTACTTCGGATGACTTTGACATTCGTCGTACTTTGGAGACTGTCATGACCATTCAGGTGGCTCATGATCAGATTTTGGTGGACATGCTTGATGAGCTCTATGCTTTGCAAGCAGACTTGGTGCATCTTCGACGTTCGTCTTCGCCACCTCCTTTTGATGATGGATTCTCATTGCCCTTTAGCATTCCATCATAAAAAGGGAGAGTACATTTGGATTCTTGTAGATTTTTTTATGTTAGGGGGAGTGTTTTATTTATTTATTTATGGAGCTTGTGGAGTTATAGATTGTATCTAGGTGCTTCACTATGTATGTATCATTTTTTTGGCTCTTGATGTATTGTTTTTGGGCTATTCATGTTAGGGGGAGATACATTGTTATAGATACATTGTTATATATGTTTCTTGTTTCGCTACTTATTGATTTATATTTATGAGTTATTCATGATATATGTCTTTATTTTGTTTATGTGAAATCAAGAAGTTATTTGTGTTTTACTTGTATTTTCCACACATGTATTTATGCGTTTTGTTTAAGTGTTTTAGGAAATATACAGGTTGATTCAATCGTGTTGCTGTTTACACTTGCAATTGATGGATAGTAGTTAGGTTGAATTATTTTGTAATGGGCATTATTTTTGTAAAGGGCTTTTACTTGTAACTTTGAGCATTGTGTTTGTGTTTTGTCACGGATTGCCAAAGGTGGAGTTTGTTAGGTTTTAAGTACTTAGGAACTAATGTATTAGAACTCTAATTTGTATTATTGGCAAACCAGGATCAAAATAGGTTGTTAGTCTTGTTTTAGACTTGCTCAAAGTATGTGTTTTATGTAAAGTTGGAATCGAGCCGCTGCAGAATTCATTGTGCAATTCGGTCTGCCTCGATCGATTGAAAGTTAGACTTGATCGATCGAAAGTCAGCCAGAATGTTTTTTTCTGCAAAATTTCCAACTCAGCCCTAAGCCCATATGACATGTAGGGTTTTATGTTTTGCTCTAGGTATAAAAGGGAAACCCTAACCACGTTTTTGAGGTTGCTCTGCTTGCTATGTGTGTGAATCTCTTATGAGATTTGAGAGGTGGTTGCCTTCACACATGCTTAGGATTATCAAGAAGAGATTTCATTGAGAGCTTGATGATCATTCAGTTGCTGCACTAAAGAACTTAAAGATACATAAGCATGAGTGCTTGTACTTGCTGGAGAATCCAAGAAAAAAGGAGTCTGTGGTCTCGGAGCTTGCACATGGTCGTATCAGTAACTTTTCTACTGGTGGGTAGCAATAGGATGTTAGTGCTCTAAGTTACTATTGTAAAACTTCGATTCTTTCATAGTGGATTCAGTTTTACCTTAAGGATAGCTAGGTTAAATCCTCCCCAGGTTTTTTACCGGTTTGGTTTTCCTAGGTCATCATATCTTTGTATTCTTTATATTCCGCACTTTACATTGATATGATTATATGATTGTGTTAACCTAGATCTGGAATTTGGACTAAGTAATAACTTGGCTTGTTAACTAGGTTAATCTGGTTATATTTTAAGGGGTCTAAAAACAAACACTTTTGTCCTATTTAATTTTGGATCCTTAATTAAAATTGGGTTGGTTGGTTTCCAAAAGCATTGTAACTCAACTAACACTTTCTAGTATTTCCAACGGAGACATTCTATGTTCAAGTCTCTCCTCTCCCATTGTTATAACTAACTAGTCACGGACCCGTGCGTTGCACATAATAATTTTTTTTTTATTTTTTATGATCATGTTATTATTTTGAATATTTTTTAATGTATTACTACTTAAGCTGCATTATATATGTATGACCAATATATTGTAGGATTCATGATGATAGGAGGTATTGGTTTTGGAATTAGATGTGGAAAGGATACAACTATACTTCGCCTTGTAGTCAGTCCAGAGCTGATCAACTTTCTTCCTAGTTAGTAAAATTTAATTAACTTAAAATTGGATAGAAAGGATTTTGTAAATTTCAAGTTAGAGTCATTGTCATGCCTTAAACCCAAAAGGGCCCAAAGTATGAAAAACCGAGCCTTCAAGAGAACCAGCTGTATGGGATTTGTTTTCCCCATTTGATGAAGTAAATAAATATATTGATCTCTCCACAATACAAGTCAGAGCTCTATGACACATTTACAAGCAATACAAACTACAAATCATGCGCATCCAAAATTTACCCGAATATTCCAAACACCAAACGATTTAACGAAGAACTCCAATGTTCTAAAATCTACAACCTCAACAAAATTCTTTGGCTAACAAACTTCAAGAAAGCCCAACCTCTAATAGATTTAACTACTACTTCCTTAGAACAACTAGACCGAAACACCAACCAATAATAATGCGAGTCTCCTAATTCAGCATATAACTCCAATCTCCACCAAGAAGACAAGCTCCATTCCCAAAGTGTAGCTAATTTATCTATAAAACTATTGGAAAGTGGAATGAGCTAAAGCCCAGTAAGTAGTATAATTAATGGGGGTGGGGGAAATATAATTTCATGATAATGAGCATTTTACAAACATGTTATAATTTTGGGGATTTCCATTTGAATTCTACAAATTAAATTTCCTTAATATCATGACAAGAATGATAGACATATTGTAGCACCAAGCTTCCCAAGGTAACTATGAAACTACATATTGGTCAATGTGAGCCATAAGTGTATCCAATACCATACCAAAACCAGAAACCTCACCCAAAGTCACATGACAAGGTCGTCACACAGACGAGGTCGTCATGTAGACGACGTCATCACACAGACGGGTCGTCACACAGATGAGGTTGTCACATAGACGGGTCGTCACACAGACGGGGTCATCACACAAACGGGGTAATCACCAATATCATGGCACAATGACAAATCCACATCAAAAGCTCACAAGTTAATGTATTTGAAATATACAGTTCACTTCTAAGAAGTTTCATAAAATATTTCAATAACCAAATATTCTCAAGGTCCTCAAAACCATTTCTTGTCACAGGTATTTTGCATAAATTTTCCAAATAATACAAGCTAAGATAAAGCGTCTTTAGAATTTGCAAATTATGCAATAAATTCATAAAATCCATTCCCAAGAATTTTATAAAAGATGCTTATCTTTTCCAAGCTAACAAATCATGCATTTCCCCATTTGCATTACCAAATATGATGCACTTTTCACAAATAATCACATACATTAACGTTACAACATAAAGCTCTCTAGGAAAACAAAGTTTCCATAAACAATTTCTCAAAATGTGTTTAAGCCAAAAACAATGCTTTATGCAACATGGTTATTTTCCAAAAATCCCATTAAAAAACTACTTACCTCAGAAGGCCAACCAATTTTACCTCAACCGGGCATCACAAAATCAACCGATCTAGTCACTAGGTCCATCACCAAGAATATCAGAACCTAGAAACACAATGATCAAACCTATCAATAACAAGGTCTTTCACAAAGTACCATCACACTTATCTCCATAAATCGTAACGATACCCTAAAATCAAACCAAAGGCCCTAAAGTCTAGCTTGCCCATCCTAAGACAAGTATCCTTCCGAAGCAAGAACCAAACAAGCATCCCAGAAACTCATAGTGCTAATACAACCAAAACATTTTAAATTCATTACCACAATAATGCGCATCATAAGATAATATAGCCTACTCATGAATCTCTTTGGGTACTAAATAATTTATTTAAGTTAAGGTAAGATCAACCAAGGTTTGGGATTAATTCCACAATTTCTCAGCATTTTTAGTCTTGCTTTCAAATTTAGTACATAGCAGGGCAGCCATTTTGTAAAAAACTTTTAGTCAATGAAAATTTATCCGATTAATTCAAAACTTTAAGGGAACATTCCCCTATATGTATACAATGTACCACATAAAATACATCCCAAAACGATTTTTCTGTAATTTATTAAAAATCATGCATTGCGACTGACTCAAATCTGTCATGACAGCTTTAGAAAGTTGCTATAGTTGTAAGACTAGCCCAAATTATTTGATAATTTACTCACATTAAAACCACCAGATTTAAAGCATATTAAAAACAAGGAATCAAACCCAAAATCTCATAGAGGCAATGTACCAAACACTTAGTATGCACAAGCAGATTCTCAAATCAATATGGCAAGTAATAGTTAACATTTCATCAACTTCTTACATATGACCAAAATCATTACAACAACTCAACTCAAAACAAAAAATCATCATAAAACACATAAAAGTCAGCTCCTCCTTCCTCCAAAAAACCAAATGCCCAAAACCTCAACGGTTGAATACCCTAATACCAACTATCACATACCCACACCCCAAAAATCGTAGTTAACCCTACCAAAGTGTCATCCCCATCCATTGAATCAACCCCACATGAGCATTGAGCCATAAACGAAATAATCAAGGAAGTGGGTCAATGGAAAACCCACCTTAAAATCATTGTTTGGGGCAACTAAGACTCATGGAAGATCATACTTGTTGGATTCAAGCTATTGAGGAGGTTTTTTGAAGTGGTGGTAAGGATATAGGACCTTCAATGGATCAGCCATGGAGGGAGGTGAGAACAAGAGAGAAAATACAAAAGAGATGGCAAGGGGGAGAGAGAGAACGTGTAGGCTTTTAGGAGAGGGGGGGGGGGTGGCTGACTTAAGGGAGGGGCTTAATTACAAGTTTGCCCCAAAAATATCTTGTTTTTAATTACCACTCCACCCTTAAGGTTCCACCCATATTTCATCTAGCCCTATAAATCACTTAAGTATTCATAACTCCTTCATAAAATAATTAAACACACAAACAAAAACAAAAAAACTCTTATAGATATTATTCCCTTTCAAAAGAAAATTGCTTTAAAAATATTTGGGGTGTTACAGTCATGCTAGGTGAAAAGTTTAGAGGACTGTAATTAAGTTCTTGCAAGTCTTTTTAAATAAATATTAATAATAAAAACAGATCTATTCATTTGAAGATAGAGATTAGTATTATAAATAGGATGAGGAAATTTTATTGTATTTTGTTTTTTGGAAACATAATTTCTACCAAGCTCGGTTGGCTAATTTGTACATTTCCAAGTCAATTGAGCACATTTTGCATGTTACATGTAATTCTTCATTTCCATATGGGTAAGGGCGTTCACAATCCCAATGACCCACTTCCTTTTTTTTGCATGCTTGGTTTTTTGGGATGCGAAACGTGTTTGCTCCAAAAACTGTATCTTGAAGGATTTGTCGATAGTTTTGCAGCAATTGTTTTCCATTTGGTTGGTTTAAAATTGATAATAGTAGTTGTATTCCTTCATCATTTGATTTGCATAACAATGCAATTGCTAGTCCATACTTTTCATTTTTGTCTCCTTCTATGTTTGCTTGAAGAAGGATTTCTTTTCCTGCTTTAGTTTGATCTTGTACAAAATATTTGTGAACTCCGACCCAAAATAGTGCTTGTTTGTTTCCAACCCTAAAGCATTGATGAATGAGTTTTTCTTCATCGTTTTGAAGGAATAAAGGATGTTGGAGTAGTCTAGTTAGATTGATGTGGTGAAGAACTTTTTTCCTTTTGGTTAGCCGATTGAATCACTTGCAGTTGTTTTTAAAAAACAAAAACACATATTAAGAAAATAATGCGTTAAAAAAAATCAGCTGGTGACAAAACATGACAATAATCAGGTACTAAGAATTACACATGAACATTATTATCATCACAATTGCAACATTGGATTGATGAAGCTATAATTTTTTTTTTCTTTTAGAAATATAACAATGACTCTAGAATTGTGAACTACTTCAAAGTAAAAGGTTAATAAAAAGAGAAAATATAGGATTTCAATATTTTGTGCCACAATTTTGGATGTGGTTGATTGTGATTAGTAGAGAAAAAGTGGGGAGTTCATGTGAAAGTAACAAACATGAGATTTGAATTTAAATTTGTGTACTTGAATTTGATGTTGCCTAAAATTTTTGGCAATTGTCTTTCAACGTTGGAAAATATTTCTAGCAATAATTCTGTTGGTAATTCATGTTGCATGCTCATTTTTGTGATTTTGAAGAGAGTATTTTTATGATATTTTTGATGTGTATTTTTTTGTTGTTTTTTTTTTTTTTTTGTAATTTATAGTGTTTTGATTGATGTAGGGATGAGTGATTGTTGAAATTACTTGCAATT
Organism: Quercus glauca; assembly: GCA_023736055.1. Taxonomy (NCBI): domain Eukaryota; kingdom Viridiplantae; phylum Streptophyta; class Magnoliopsida; order Fagales; family Fagaceae; genus Quercus; species Quercus glauca. The sequence continues at coordinate 87,677,338 of CM043318.1, read as the reverse complement.
ATTTTTAATTGTTTTTTTTTTTTTTGAACAGAAGCCGTTTATATACCTTTCTCTATAAATCTTAAATCTTATAGTATTGAATATAAATATATAAATTGTAAATTATGTTTGATTGTTTAGTGTTCATTTGGTTTTTTTTTTTTTTTTTTTGGCATTTATACATACATACATACATACATATATATATATATATATATATATATATATATATATTTATTTATTTATATTGTGTGTATGTACAAAAGACGAAGGTGTAAAGGTAGAAGCTGAATTAGGGGCTCCCCCAACTCTGATGCACTTCAATCCATTAATGCAAATATAATTGCCTGAGCAACCTCTTCATTGCAGGAATGCACAATATTAAACCTTTATGGCCTGTTTGGATGGAGGGGGGGAAGGAGAGGAAGTGGAGGGGAGTAGAGTAGAGTTGGTTAAAAATAAGCTAATTTTGTGCTAAATCTACTCTACTCCCCCTCCCTCTCTCTCAATCCAAATGGACAATTAAAGAGCGCAACGAAGTAAATTACATCAAGTGGGGCTTTAGCATCATTTAAAATAGGAGCCAATTTACTTCGTAACTGATAAAAAAAAAACATATTATAACACTTTTAGCCCAAATTTTTACAATTTAGAATTATCAACTGAATAATGTAATAATATTTGCCAAGCTTAATAACTAGTAGCATAGTCTTGCTAGGAAATTAAGTAAACTATTGTCTATTACTTTTATTAATTACGGGCATAATGCATAACCTTATTATTGTCAATATTATAATAAAATTAATAAAATTTTTAGGATATGTGGATATCAATCTAAATGATGTAGATTCTCCCAAAAAAAAAAAAAAAAAAAATCTAAATGATGTAGTGCATGTGAATTTGGGTAAAAAATTCATTAAATAGCATATTGCCCCACAATTGATTTTCCAACTACACCTTCCTTTTGAATGAGATCAATTGACAAAAAACCCAAAGCAATACCAGTTTCCTTTTTTTGTACTTTGGAATGTATTATGTATATAACCATGTTTTGAAGTTTGGCCTTTGGTAGCAATTATTTCACAAAATGGACCTCACAAGAAGACTAAATTATTGAACCTTTTTGAGAATCAACTAAATTATTGAACTTATGTATATAAGGCTACATTCATGAAATAATTAATTAACCATGTTCTAAGGCATCGACAAGGTTGCTGGAAAATGTCCTAGATACTAATCTTAATGTTGATTTCTTTTTCCTTGGCTCATCGTGCTTAAATAGCAGTGACATTGTTGGGAAATTTAGACCTTGGTTGATAGAATTAACTAGTTTTAAATCCAAGTTGTTAATTAGATTTATTATGAATAAAACTTGTTAAAACAAACAAACATCAATATCATGTCAAAATCATGCAGTGGAAAAATAAATAAGACAAGATATGATGACCCAGGAAAACCAATGAAACAAACTAGTTTCATAGTAAAAAACCTAGGGGAAAACCTTCCCGAAAAAGCAATTCATTATAGTAAAGAGAAGTTTCAGATCTATTATAAAACTTTTGTCCCTAGACTTTACAATCCCCGTAGATGAACTTATGGCAGAAACCTTCTACTACTTCAGAACCTCTAAACTCTTTAATATATAAACGCCACCCTTTTGCACAGATCTCAATATGTGACTAACCAAAGATGCATGGCTCATAGTACGTGACTAACACACCAACTTGAAGAATATTGTTGGCTGCAAAATTCTTTACTTCATCAACAATGAAGATCAAGAAGCACTTGGTTACAAAACCCTAAGGCGCAAAGATGCAGTAGCTTCCTACAGAGAGAATAAGGCATTGGTCACCTTTTGCATGTGTTCTCTTTATATTCTCTTATATGACGACCTTTAAAATAAGCCTTATATATGTCTAGGATTGTGAGAAAAGAAACCCTACACAAATACATAAGCATGGGCCAAAAATCAAACCTGAAAATCTGAATTTTGTAATTCTCAATAGATAGCTATTTGTTGCGAGCTATATTTAATGAATTAGCACTTCTTCACTTGTTTCTTGAACAGATTTGCATGGCTTCAATATTAGACTTGAACTCTTGTTCTTTGAAGTATTAAACACATTCTAGATTTACCCAAATATAAGTAAAGTGCATTTTGTCAAAGGATAAACTAATTCTAAATGACATATGTTCCTAACATGATTCACATATGTCCTAATAGACATGACATAAGAGGCATATATTTTTAAAAAGTCTGCAATTAATTTAAACTTCTCAATTTGACGAAAATATCACACCTACAATAGTTTAGGACATGCCCATTAGGAACAAATATCACAAAAGATCCAAAGAATTTTCCAAATAACTCAATAAATAACTTGGGATACATCACAAGGCTAAAAATGACTAAGACACATAGTTTACTGCTCAAGGCACCATTTGAGGGACTTTGATGGAGACATATGTAGAAAAATTACCGCAAAAATTGAAACACCAGGAAAACAATTTGCGTTGATTTTTAAACCCAATCTATGTTATACAATCATGATATTGAAGTACGCTTTGATATCAATTGTTGGAAAACAGCTGAAGCAAATAGAATTAAAAACCCAGCAATCAGAAAACTCAAAATGAACAAACCCAAAAGAGGTAGAGATCTAAAAAAAAAAAACCTAGCAATCAAAAATTCTACACCTTAAAAAAGATGTAGTAAACAATCAGCCACACCATAGCAGCCTTATAAATCTCAATTAAAAAACACAATCTTAGCACAAAAGTTGTTATGGCAAAAGTGGCCCAAGTGAGATGGCATAAGTGTGTGTGTATATATATATATATATATATATATATATATATATATATATATATATATATGGGCCTTGATAAGCTCAAAAAAGAAAAAAAAAAATCCTGGTCTTTTACCTCTTAAGCTACAAGTGTATATAGTGATGAGGCTTCTTTTTGCTTCAGCTGCAACACACTACTGAACTTTGCTTTGCTTCACTATGGCTGTGAATGGAGACTAGAAGAACGGCTCTCTTTTGCTCTAAACATAGGAAAGTTGAAATACTCAATGGCTAGCTTTTGTTCCCACTTTTACAGGAAGCATATGTTATTTGCGTACCTCATAGAAAAAATAGGGGTCGCTGTTATGGATCTAAAGCTATGATTATTTTCAATACCAAATAGTAGTTTATCATTAATAATCATAAACCTATCCACAGTACTTCCACCAAAATTTTATAAAATACAAATGTTCCACTTGACAACTCTAAAGCCTTGCTAAAAGTTAAAAGCTCAATGACTATACACAAATTACAACCAACTTAGTGAAATTCTGCCATATTATGATTAGAAGTATCACTGCAAGTTAAATGCCTACACCCTACTACTGGCACAAATTGATAAAAGGAATCCAGGAAATTCATATTTAACTTTACCAGGGAAAGGTTGAGTGCAGAAGGGGCAAAACTGTAAATTACCGTTTAGGGAGGATCTGCAATGGATAACATTATTGTCATGTCAGTCAACTCATATTGCAGTGTCCTCAACAATAGTGCAAAACCAAGTCTCCGCAAGCTAGTTTGACATCATTAAAGGTCTCAACAACTCTGACTTGAAAGCTTGAAAATCATTTCCACAGTTTGGGCACTGCAAACAGACAAAAAAAAAAAGAAAAAAAAGAAAAAAAAAAGGAAAATAAATCAAAGAAGTCATGAGATGGAAGAAGAAGAATTTTTCCTTTACCTTCTAAAAATATCCACAGGAAATTGTTTGTAAAATATTAGATGACAAGTAAATACATATTCTTTTTTTTTTTTTTTTTGAATAGGAAACATTCATTCAATTATAAAAATGAAGCATCATGAAACAAGGCCGCCAAGGTGGGTGGAGGAGAATCCTCAATCCAAACTAAATCCTCATCTAAATTTCTAGCAAATTGGGCAAGAACATGTGCCACTTTATTCCCTCCCCTTCTAATCTGATTAGTCCTAGCCCAATATAACCCGTGTATCAAATGGCGAATATCATCCACCACATAGCCAAGAAAGGAATTGCTAGGCAGAGATGAAGAAATGGCTTGAATGACATTAGCATTATCACCCTCAATTATCAAACTTGAAAACCCAGCATCTACGGCAAACTCCAAGGATCTTCTGCACGCCATCAACTCGGCTTCTTCACTATTTTCTGCACTTGGTCCGACAACAGACATTGTAGCCATAACCTCCCCCTTATCATTTCGAATAATAGTACCTATACCTGATCTGTTCAACCCCGAAAACACCGCAGCATCAAAGTTTAACTTGTATACATCCTGTGGTGGAGGTTGCCATTGGTCATAAATAATTTGCTCAGAACCACTGTCAACTACACCTGGGCTTGCTGAAATTCCAAAACAAAGTCCTCTGCTCGTTTGTTAAGGCATTTAGGATCCTTTAATTGACCGCCATGCACAACATAGTTTTGCTGGTTCCCAATAATCCACGCCTGCACCCAGAACAGCTCCAGCTCTTCAACCGTTAACTTATCCACTAGAAACTCCATTAGTTGAAGTGTATCACAAAAAACAGAGGGTCCTTTTTGCAATTTCAAAATGCTACCAGCCCGTACGTCTTGCATTGCATCACATTCCCACAATGCATGAGTTGTTGTCTCCACCTCTCTAGTACACAGTTGACATTTATCTTCAATTATGATCCTTTGGCGTGACAAATTGTAGAATGTTGGTAAAATATCATGGCAAGCTCTCCATCTAAATATTTGGACTTTATTTGGAATTTTAAGCTTCCACAATGCTAGCCAAATTATTTTCCCAACACAGCCACTTGAAGTCTCGCCCCTATCTTCATGAAATTGAATTTGTCTAGCAAGCTTATACGCGGACTTTACAGAAATTTTACCGCTCTTGTTGTGCAGCCAAAACATTGAATCTAGAATAGATCTTCGACTGAGGGGGATTCTACAAATAGCTTTGGGATCTTCTCTGTGAAACAGTCCCATAATCATGTCTTTTCTCCATATATGTAACTCCGGATCAATCAAATCTGATACTGCTAAATCTTCAACCAGCTCATGTCTTGGGTACATAATTTTATTTGTGGGATGGTTAGGAAGCCATCAATCCCCTACAACACTTATGGAAGACCCATTACCAACCCTCCAATAAGAACCCAATCTAAGAATAGGCAAGGCAGCCAATATACTTCTCCACACATAGGAACAACCAGGTGATTCTTTGGCCTCTAGAAAAGAAGACCGAGGGAAATATCTTGCTTTGAAACACCTGTAAAGCAAAGAATCATTCCCTTAGATCAAGCGCCATCCTTGTTTAGCCAACATGGCTAAATTAAAATCTCTCAAATCCTGAAAACCCATAACACCCTCCTTCTTTGGAATTGACAGCTGTAAAGTTGTAATTTACAACTATGTATTTTGTTGGCTTTTATTCGGTGCCAAATTTGATTGTAATTATTATCAATCATTTATACCCTGTATCTTTTGTGGGATTGGTTGTAAGGGTTGTTTGATGGAGAGAGAGAGAGTGTGAAGATTCAAGCATTTGGAAGTTGAAGAATTCTCGCGGGTATGTCGCGACCTAGCTTCCCGCAAAGTGAAACATGTGCCCTACACATGCTGGAATGCGAAGAGTCAGGCCTGGTGGAGACAGTTGTGTCTCACGAGTATCTTGCAGGTAAGGCCTTCCCGCGAGACACCCGCGAGGCATTCTGGTCTGCCAGCCTGTACTAAATGACTTACACTTTCTGTACATCTCATATATATGCCCTCATTACCCACAATTGTTGAGGAATGCTTCAGAGAGAAAACCCTAGCCAAACACATTGAGAATTAGAGATTATCATACCCACTTTTCTCTATACACTTGCTTGTGGTATTTCCTCAACTCTTCCCTCTCCATTTTCCATATCTTTGAGAGGTTGATAGCCCAAACACTTACCACACCTTTGAGAGTGTTAAGTGACGTTTTGGTGCTGCTGGGAAGCATTGGAAAGAGCCAAGGATGGCAGATGCAATATGGAGCTTGTTGCGGGATCCGGAGAACTAAGATAAGACACGGTTCCGAGAAGTCTTGTTGGAGTAGGAGCTTGGAGGGCTTAGGTACATTGGGTAGACTAGGCTTGGAGGTCTCTTGCTAACCCATGTATTCCAACTGATTGTCTAGTGGATCGATTTCCGCTTGGAGGGCGGCGGAGAGGTTTTTCGCCGAGTTCTTCGGTTTCCTCTTCGATAACACGTCTTGGTATTATCTGTGTTTGCATCTTTCTTCCCTACTCTTGTTAATTTCATTTTTATTGCTGTGTTGCTTTAAATATGGATTAGAGTAATTGTATTGCTTATACGCTTGTGTTTACACTATTCCGCACTTAGCATTAAGTTAGTGTAAAATCAACCAAGCCGTAATTTTAATTTGGGGGTCTAAACCGCTCGTGTGTTTTCGACACAGTTACGAGCTTTCAACAGCTTATCCCACCTCTTCCAATGGATTTTCCTTTTTTCACCTACTTGACCCCACCAGAATCTAGCACATATGCTATTCAGTTCATCACATAGTTTCATAGGAAGCTAGAACACACTCAATGTGTAAGTGGGGATCGATTGGGCCACCGCCTTTATCAAAATTTCCTATGAAACTACATATTCCATAATGTAACTACATATTCCATAATGTAAGAACACACACACACACACACACACACATATATATATATATATATATATATATATATATATATATATATATATATATATATTGTATTCAGTAAATAGGTCATTATTTTTAACACAATTTCTGATATGGAAAGGTTTGAGCATCAAACATTTGGTTCATGCTAGTCATCATCCATAGAGAAACAAAATTAACCGGCACTGCATCCTGTTTATCCAGCTAGATCATCCATTCAATGTTGCAAACTATTATATAGAAATTAGAAATCCTGATCATCTAACTAATACATATGCTATTCATTTCCAAACAAAACAAATCAAATGAAGCCAATGAACAAACAGTCAATCCTCCACGTGTTTAGAATCTCTAATGAATAGAAGCACCTAATGAATTAAGCAGGGTAAACTTAGTTTATTCAATAGGGGTGATGACTTGCCAGTTGCCGCATAATTAATTAATCCCATAGTATATAACCATCCACTCATATGCATATTTATACAACATGCTAAGGCCTTAATGATAAATTTGAACACAGCTCGAAAAACAGATGTAAAAAATAATCTTCAGTGCTTGAACCAATGTTATGAGTTACAGGTTCACGAACTATGAAAGAAAAAAATTAATTAACAATTTTGAGTTACAATTTTATGAAGATAATATAAATTCTTTGTACAACTCATAAATAGCTAGTTGAAGAAACCAAATATTTTCAAGAAAGGAAGTAGCAGAAAATTGAAGAAGCCTCACAGTGCCTTGAACTTTATCCCGTCCAGCCCACCAGAGAAAAACACCCAAGCCAATGATTGTTACAAGCAATGTTATGAATACTGTTTCAGTTTGTCTATTGGAACGAAATATTTTGGTACCGGCCTATTTTGGGTACCGTTTCGGGATTTACCGTTTTATATATATATATATATATATATAGTAATTATTAAAAAAAATTTATTATTCATTTCTATTATTAAGCAAAATGTTATAAATTAATGAATTTAATATAGTTTTTTAAAAGAAAATCATAATATTAAAGTGATTTTTTTTTTGGAGAAGATATAAAGTGATTGGGTTAATTATTAAAAAAATCAAGTTTGGGGTTTTTTGGTAAATAAACAAACATATTGGGATACTTATAAACCATGAAGCTTCCTTCAACTTAAACTCCACTCACCATTTGCCAGGTGCATCATTGAGTTCTCTACTCCTATTCCTCATTTCAAAATCTTATCACTTATATTTCGGAATATCTGGCATTTTACCCCCTTTTTTTTTTTAATTGGCAATATGCCCCTGTTTTGAAACTATATAGGTGCGTGCCCATGTTTCGATACTCGATTACCCTAAAATCGAGCTACTTAAAGTACTCGATTGGTTTAAAATTGAGTTATGCCCGATCAAACTAAAAAAAAAAAAAAAAAAAAAAATTGCATGGAACTCGAGTTCCTGGAAATCGAGTTCCATGCAAAAAACATTTTAGTGCCCGAGAAATTTTTTTTTTCTAAGTGTCCCATGGCAGGTTCGGGGAGCCCATAGTGGCGTTTTTAAGCCCTATAGTAACGTTTTAAAGCCTTATAGCGGCGTTTTCCTACAAAATGTTTTTCTAAGTGTCCTATGGCAGGTTTAGGGAGACTATAGTGGCATTTTTAATCCATATAGTGATGTTTTAAAGCCCTATAGTGGCGTTTTCCTGCAAAAAAAAATTTTAAGTGTGATTGTTCCATGGTAGGTTTAGGAAGCCCTATAGTAGCGTTGTTAAGCCCTAAAGTGGCGTTTTGGAACTAGATTTCCATAAAATCGAGTTCTATGCATTTTTTTTTTTTTAATTTGATCGGGTATAACTTGATTTTAAACCAATCGAGTACTTTAAGTAACTCGATTTTAGGGTCATCGAGTATCGAAACAGGGGCACGTAGGCCAGAACAGAATGGTATCAATAACAATGGTTACAGGCACTGCAAAGAGCTGTTTGTGAAAATGCATCAACTAATTTTTTTTTCTTTAAGCATCCCTCCACGTTACAATCTTCAAACTCTCTGTCTCCTCAGGTTTCTATTTGGTCACATAAAACCCTGAAGGCTTCTGCTTCTTTTTTTTTTTCTTTTTTTTCTTTTTTTTTTTTTCCCTTTAAGCTGAAAAGGCTCACACAAAACCCCCTGAAAGCTTCAACATTTTTTATTTAATTTTTTTTCCTTTAAGCTGAACTGAAAAGACTTTGGGTTGGGCTTGATAGTGGAACTAAATAAATAAGATGTGAGCTAGATTAATTATATAGATTTATTATAGGGTGATAATGGAAGTAAATAAATAAGTAGTGGGCTGGATTTATTATAGAGTGATAGTGGAAGTAAATAAATAAGTAGTGGGTTGCATTTATAAGGCTAAAAATTGTAAAAACCATTTTAAAATTGTATTTAAAAAAAATGATGTGGCAGCTGATGTGGCGTAATGTGAGAGGAGCAACATTTAACAATATGCTTCAGCTTTTAGTAATACTAATATTATGCCCATGCAATGCACAACTTAATCAAGAATCATATGTAAATTAATGAAAATAAAATATATTAATTAAAATAAAATAGATAATAAAATATAAAATAATCTTTTACTCTATTTTTTTTTAAACGAAGTAACATTTTACTTTAAGTTATATAATGAATGCATATTGTGTAAGATTATGTTTTTAAAAAAAAAAAAATCATATATAAGTCCAAAATTAATTGAATGGAATGTGGTAGACAACTATGCAACTAATATAAAAGGAGATGCCTGAAAAATATAAAGGGAGTTTGCATAATTAAAACTCAAGTGCATATTTAAATGAAAAACCTTGAATTCAATAATTAAAACTAAAAATAATTGAAAGCATATTTAAGTGGTAACCTCAATGTAATAGTTAAGAATTATAAACAACCCAAATTACAAACATTAAAAAATAAAAGTAGATAAACTTACATAAGAATTGAATTTTTGTCTTTAAAAGTGTGGGGGGAGGCACCGAATTTCACCCTATCAAAGAAAATTTTGTAAACATAAACTTCAAGAAATTTTTTTGAGAAAAACTTTTGATCGAGTGCTTTGGAACCTCAATGAAACTCCTTGAAAAAAAAATGAATAATAAAACAAAAAACAAAATTGGGAATTTTTTTTTGAAGCAAAGGGGAGGGACTGAATTTGAGAGAAATATAAATAACAAATAACCCTAAAAAATGATAGATACTTGTATGTTCAAAATATTAATGAAAAAAAAAATAATGAATCTGACCTTATTATTTATAGTGACCTAAAAATCTAAAGATGAGAGTCATGATATAATAAAATTATTATCCATAATTGTTCCTATATTTATCCAACAAACAAAACTTCAACCATAGTAAACTTCAACCCAAAAAAGAATTGTTAAGAAGTTGTTTCTATTTAAAATAATAATTTTAAGTTGTGAAGAAGTTGTTAAGCAAAAAAGAAAAAAGAAAAAAGAAAGAATAAATTTATTTAAAATCAAATACCATAAAAATCAAGTTGTTAACATTAATTACAATGTTTTTCCCTAATATATGATAAAGATCAAGTTATTAACGTTATTAGTTTTATTTGGTTATCCAAAAATTTGATATTTATCCAAAAAATAAATAAATTAAAAAATATATATTTGAAAAAAAAAATAGATAACAAATTTATTTTTTTATTCCTCCCTATACGTATATCCTCCCAATGAAAGTGGTTTATTTATTTATTTTATTTTTTAACCAATCCAATCCATTTTGAAAATAGAGATTCTTTTGGAATCCTAGTTACCCTTAAGCAAAAGTTAAACAAATTTTAAGGCAGGTTTGGAATAGAGTGTCATTTTCTCAAATCAAAATATAGGAATAGGGAGTATAATTTTCTTTTTTTTATTTTTTTATTTTTTTTTATTTTAAATAATTGATGACCTATCCTAAAATTGCTACAATCCTAGTATCATACCCAAGGTTGTCAAAATCGGGATCTTACATAGGATCGTGGATCGTAGGATCGGATCGTAGATCGTAAGATCCTACATATTTTCATATTTTAAGCAAAAAACCTATTGATAGTGACTTTGTATGTTATATAATCACTTAAAATATTAATCCATCCATTAAAAAAAAATTGCATCATAAAATGTAATTTGCACACATTACATCGTTCTTATGTCATTCTAACGAAACAAAATATATTTAACTTTTGACATAATGTATCTAAAAAGTTCAGTACATGTTTAATTAGCAACTAAGTACCAAAATATTATATACACATATGGAAAATGTTTTCCAAATTTCTAAGTTCCAAATCTAAAATAAGTTAGGCTAATTAGCATATAAAAACTAGCTAACTACAAATTTACAATATGTAATCCAAAAGAGAATTCTCAATTTAAGGTAAACTAGCTAATTATAAATATAAAATCCAAAAAAGAATTCTCATTCTAAGGTTCTTTTAATCTAATCACTATCATTGTCATATCCCATTTCATCATCTAAAAATTTTAGGTTTTTTTTTTTTTTTGAAAACGTTAAACTTAAGTACTATAGGTTTTTTTGAGATTTTATGTTGACATAGGGGTAAATTTGGGACTTCAATTCATTATTGGGCTTTTGATAACCCATTAGGCTTTTGGGTTTAGGTGGATTATCTTGACCAAATGAATCCCACTTAAAAAAAAAAAAAAAAAAAAATCAAGCCAAATGGTAGGATCGGTAGGATCAGTAGAATCCCATACGATCCTACGATCATACACGATCCTACATACGATCCTACCATTTTTGCGATCCTACTACGATTTTAAACTTTTTGGTGAGGTGGGATCGTAAAATCGTGTGATTTTACGATCCGGATCGCAATTTTGACAACCATGATCATACCACCGTTAAGTACCTCATCATTGCTTTTCTAGTATCCTAACCATTTTAGGACATGTCATTAATAAAAGTTGTAGTAGTCAAGCTCAATGTTGGTGTACATGTTGTCGCAAATACCTTCACTCCTCTGATCATAGTAGCTCGAAATGCTAAGGGGTGAGGTAAAAGGATACTGTGTGAAGTTGCAGCCTTCCACTGGGCCTTATTGTGAATAGAGATTCTAAATTATGTGGATTAAATGGATTAGATGAAAATTTTGGATTATAATATACTACACTTAAAAAATAAGGACTAGATGAAGAATTTGGATGGTAATCAAATTGAGATTTTTATCAACCTAAAAATTATAGGAGAAGAAAAATTAAATATATATATATATAATATTTTTTTAAATCTAAAAATCTAAAAAAAATTTCTGCAATTCGGTGCCGCCACATGGCGCAACCACGGCGTCTAAGCCCAACTTTTATTATATAGTATATGATATAGATATAGATTATAAAAAAATCATGTTGAAAATCCTTTTTGATATTCCTTTATTTTCGTCTTGCTAACCTTTTTTGTTTTCCCAATTTAATAGTAATTTGATGTGAGGTACAAATCTATTTTTGCTATTTGGAATTGTACTTATGCTGTCTAGATGTGGAATGAAGGTCCACTCCACTGGCTCTAAACCAAGGAAGTCAATATCGTACCGAAGGTTGTATCGGTTTGGCCAGTAGTACGATATATTTCGGGTACTGGTCAATACCGGTGTACCGTTTTTGGTTTACCGCTATTTCATATATTTAATACACACACACACACACACACACACACACACACACATAAAATCTCTATTTACCATAAAACATTACCTCAAAAATCTCTATTTACCATAAAACATTACTTCAATTGTTCATTGCATACTAAGAAAACAAATAATACGAATAAGGTACAATATTTACAATAAACAACAAGTGAAGGAATGAATTAAAGCCAAAAAAGAAAAAATATAAAAAGTGAAGGAATTAAAAGAAAAAGAAAAAGAAAGAAAGATGGACACATGATGACTCTAAAATAGCAAAAGATATATAGTAAGTGCATTAAATGGCCACACCACTTCCACCTAACCATCTAACATTATTAACTAAATTTTAGATAAGAAAATTTGAAAGACACAAAGCTGAAAGCACACAGTTGTAGTGCATTAGCAGTGAAGAAACCAAAGACGCAAGAAAAAAGAAGAAGAAGAAGGAGAATAAAGAAGTTGCAATGGCAACTACAATGGAGAGGAATGGGATCTAAATTAGAAAAGGGTATAGAAGAGAAAAAAATGACAGATTTGGAGCACAGATCTCAGTCATTAGGCACCAAGTCAGTGAGTCACAGAGCCATTTTTCTCATCTTCTTCTTCCTTTTCTTTTTCCTTTTTCTTCCTGTTTGTACCGGTTCGAAACATCTTTACTAGCCGAAATAGCCAGATTTCGCTAGTACAGCCAATATTTTTTTGGTACGAAATAAGGGGTGTACCTGTGTACTGGTGCACTGGCTGATACATACTGGCCGTACCAGCCGGTACGATATGGTATAGAATTGACTTCCTTACTCTAAACTCTTTTATTCCAAATTATGTGAATGTGATGGCCCTTGTTGGGTTCTAAGAAATTAGGAATTAATGTATTAGAACTTCAATTTGTATTTTGTTGGCAAACCATGATCAAAACATTTAGTCTAGGTTTAGGCTTGCTCAAAGTATGTTTATTTGTAAAATTGGAATCGAGTGATTGCAGAATTTATTGGACTAAATCTGTAAGTCTCGATCGATCGAAAATTAGACTCGATCGATCGAACCACGTACAGATTTATTTTTCTGCAAAGTTCCAGTTCGGCCTAAACTCTATTTAAACGTCTTGGGATTCAAGTAAAACTCTTATATATATAAGAGAAACCCTAGAACGTTTTTGAGACTTTGAGAGAGAGAGATTAGAGTGCCTCTTGTGCCTCCTTTTATTAGGGTTTTGTACCCAAACCTCTCTAAGTTTTTATTGCTCATATTTGCTGTTTATGTGAATCTCTTGTGAGATCTTTGAGGAGCTTTCCTTCACATAAACTTAGGGTTTTCAAGGTAGAGATTATTATCTACATCTTGATGATCAACAAGGTTGCAACCATTGGAGCTTAAAGAATATCAAGCGTGGGTGCTTGTAGCTGATTGAAGGAATACAAAGAAAGAAGTAGTCCGTGGACTCGGAGCCTGCGTGTGGTCGTGTCAGGAAGTTACTACTAGTGGGTAGCATTAGGAAGTCAAGCGGGGAGCTTGTAAGTCCTTTTGTAAGAACTTCAATTCTTTCTTAGTGTATTCCGTTTTGCCTTGAGGATCGGTGGGTAAAATCCCCCCCAGGTTTTTTACCGGTTTGGTTTTCCTGGGTGATCATATCTTGTGTTCTTTATTATTTCCGCTGCTTTATATGTTTTATATGCATGATATGATTTTGTGATTGTTTTAACCTAGAATTGCTTAATTTGACTAAGTAACAACTTGGCTAATTAATCTAGGCTACGCAATCTGGTTGTTTGTAAGGGGTCTAAATTTCCAACAGCCCTTGTTGGTGCTGTTGTTCGGCTTAGTGGTGAAGATGTAGGGCTACCAGTGTGAGAATATGGAGGATTTAGTGACACCAAAACAAGGTTTAGGTAGGTGGGAATCCAGAATGCTTCTTTTTGGTTGAGTTGAAATTTGTGACTCTGTCATTGGCGGAGCTAGAAACTTGACTTTGGGGGACTTGAACCAAAAAAAAAAATATTTATTTTTTTATTATAAAAAAGATGATTAAATTCTCTCTCTCTCTCTCTCTCTCTCTCTCTCTCTCTCTCTCTCTCTCTCTCTCTCTCTCTCTCTCTCTCTCTCTCTCTCTCTCTCTCTCTCTCTCTCTCTCCATACACACACACACACAATAATAAAAATAACAATGTTACTATCTTTCTTTCTTTCTTCTTAAGAATGAATCAATAAATTTTAACTTTCCCATATATAAACTAAGATTTTCAAAACAAATTATATCTCATTAAGCATAATGACTAAGATACAACAAAATTACTAGTCAATTAAAGATTGCTAATTAAAAAGAGTAGAAAACAAACACTGCATGCATACAAAAATATAATCAAATATGAACAACAGATTATACATTATACTGTTATTTTATTTCTATTATATATATTATCAGTTTCATAAATCGTATATTATATTTATATATTATTAGTATATTTATTAATTTAATGACAAATAACAAGTAGAAGAAAGAAAGGTCAAACCTACTTTTGCTTTTGAAGATAATTAGAAGTGTAAACCATACACGTGTAGGTCTTGGAAAAATTATAATCTCAAATCAATAAAAAAATCTTGTCTTGGAGCGTGGGATGAAAGAGTAAAGCAAGAACATAAAATAGCAAACCAAACCAACTATCTCTCAGAGAGAGAGAGAGAGAGAGAGAGAGAGAAGCGTCAAAGCCTAGATGCAAATATGTAGGAGTTTGGTGGTGTGATAGTGTGAATGTAAAGCCATGAAATTTATTGAGGACGAAGAAGGAGACCTTTCCATCAAACTCCAAAGTAAGTCGTAGGGGTTTTTCAACGAGGTTGGAGCAAAAAAAAATAGATTTTTTTTTCTCTTTTTTTTTTTTTTTTTTTTCTTTTTTTATAGATAATTGTTAATATATAATCTTGTGTTTATCATCAGTGTTTGATTGTCCAATTAATTAGCGTGGTGATAAATTGTACATAATTGTAATCCTATTTAGATGAATCTAAAATGTTTTCATAAATATATATTTTTTAAAAGAGATAACTCTTATATTGATACATATCTACTATCTACTGACTTTAAAAAAAAATTTTGAGGAGGCCAAGGTCGCCTTTGGTCCTAATGTGGCTTCGCCACTCACTCTGTCTTCTTACTCTTCCATTAGATGCTTGAGTTTGGCAGGGACTTCGGTGTGCAGAACATTTTGGTTGAGGAATCATATCATAGGTGGTAGAGACTAGAGAGAGTTGCAGCAGCTGGATCAATCTTCCTCAGCTTGGGGGCATATGGTAGAAGACTTGAGAATGAATGTCACTGCAGGGATTTCGACAGACTCGGGGTCTGTGAGTTTGGTTCATAATAGTTCAAATATGGTGGCTTTAGCTTTGGCACATTATGCTATGTCTCCAGAAAACATAACTGTATGCATGTAGGACTGCCCTTCATTATAATCTCTCTTGGAGTTGTTTTTAAATGCATACCTTAGTCTTTGTATATTGTAAAATTTCTCATGATCGAGGAGGTGTTAGTTATATTTATGCTATATTCAGATTATAATTATAGTTGATTTCTAAAAAATAAAAATTATAATTTTCTTTTGTTGGTACAAATTTCTAAAAAATAAAAAAAAAATAAAAATTATAGTTTTCTTTTGTTGATATAAACACAATAATAATAGAAATAACACAAATAGAAATTGAATAATACTTATGTGATGGGCTAGAGTTAAACAATTAATGGGTGAAATAAGAAGTTTTTGAAGAATGAAAAGGCCCAATACCTTCTTCTTTCACCTCTTCCTTATGCGCATATTTAGCATAATATTTGAGTCAATTCATATTAGCCCATTAATCATCACAATTAAAAATAGTAAAATAGTCTCTGTTATTTTTAATGTAGGATTAAACATTTTCACAAACTTCTCATCTTTTATATTAATTTTCACATTTTTACATTTATGTTGTAATATAAAACTATTTTAATTAATTAATATTAAAATGTTCCAACATCTTTCAATTAGAGCTCTTCATAATCATTTATATAGCTAAGATTACATAGTAAATATCTGATGGGACTCAGCACAAGCCTCGGTCAATATAAAATATAGGATCCACTTAACCAGAAACTTATTTTATTTAAGATTTCACTCGTGTGTGTATATTCCAGCACGAACAAGTCTTACTATTGCTAGGGGTGTCAATTCGGGTTAGCGTGTCGGGTTCGTGTCGTGTCGAGGAAGGGGTATTCCACTAAATGGCTCAACCCTAACCTGACCCATTTAATAATCGTGTCATGATTCTTCAACCCTAACCCGACTTGTTTATAAGGCGGGTTGACCTGACCCAACCCATTTGACACACTTAATAAACGAGTCGTGTTGGGTTGACATGAATGTAACACAACCCATTTTAACCTGCATAATATTAAATATAACATCCATCTAGAAATAATTATTTTTACATTCCAAAAAGCAGTGCATACACTTCAAGTCTTCAACCCACATTCAAAATAATATAGTTTAACAAAAATATAATATTCATCTAGAAATAAGTTCTTTACACTCCAAAAGAAGTGCATACACTTCAACCCAAATTCAAAATAACAAAGTTTCACAAAAATAAAATAACATAGTTCAACAAAAATATAATATTCTTGGAATTCGCCAAATGTTAAGTATCAATATTGAAAGAATTTGAGCAAACAGTAGACTAATCCTGACTATGACCACGATTATCATCCATAAATTCTTTGTTGATGTCCAAATTCATAACATCTTCCACAAGCTCATCCAATTTCATTTGTGTAAGTTCTATGCAAAAAAAAAAAAAAAGTATTAGTAGTTTTAAGGTCTGTAAAGTTTCAATTTCCAATTATATCCCTCGTAAATTTTTATAATTACTTACTTTTCTTTTTAAATTTAAAATACATGTTGGATATAAAAGGTATTTGACAAATCTAAAATAAAATAAATATTTATTTGTTATATGAGTTAAACGGGTTGTGTTAAGTGGGTCATTTCGAGTTGACACAAATAAATTGGCGTGTCAAACGTGTCTATTGCGGGTTATGCGGGTTGACCCATTTATGACCCGTTTCTTATCGTGTCGCTTTCGGGTCGACCCGTTTATGACCCAAACCCATTAAGGCCTAACCCTAACCCGAAAAAACCCGTGTCGGGTTCGTGTCGTGTTCACGGGTTGGGTTGAACATTGACACCCCTAACTATTGCTATATGTGTTATAACTACCCAGTTGGAGCGTAGATGGGCAAGGGTACTTGGAGCGCACACAAGTGCATATCACAAAAGACAAGCCCATAAAAACCTACACAAAATTGATCGCAAAAAGGCCCAATAAAAATAGAATTGTCAATATATGTAAGACTTCAAAAGACTCTTTCATTGGGTTAAACCTTGGAAATTGTCAAAGCTGGTATGTATGTGTGTTAAAGACGAATAAGAATTGAGAGGAAATTACAGAGTGGATAAATTGAAGAGAGAATAAGGAGGAGGAAGGAGAAGCAAATTTACCTAATACATACCATGCTTTAAATCCATGGTACAAATGTGAAATGCCCAAAAGGTTATATCTTCTTTTTATTGATGTTTTTCTCTCTTGCAGGAGTGCACTGCATGAGTTCCTACCATGGGACACTCTAATTTTTCATTTAGTCTTTTTAACCTCTTTTTATCAAGTTTTTTTTTACTGTTATCTTATAGATCATAGTAACTTCTTTTTACCGTCATATAAAATATAAGTTGCTCTTAACAATTAACCCAAATGTTATTCTCTACAAAATGGACTACCTTTTAAAAACAAACCAAACCTTATGACCCAGGTCTAACCCTTCCTGCATGTAGATCAAAGCCAAAACTCTTACCCACTTATAAACTCTCTTCCGGCTCTCCCACGTGCAAATAATACTTCTAGAAAATCTCATGCTCATGAAAGCACGTCTTCCTTTTTTCTCAATTTCAATTCAATACATTTTTGTGTACTAATAATGTTTAATGCAATTTATGTAGGCAAATTCTCTTTGTCATCACCTAATGCAACAAAAATATATAAATCTGCATCAAGATTTATAAGGTTGTTGAAATAATTGACAGATGCATATTTTTAATATTATTAATAACAAAAAAATTCTGATAAATATCATAAATTCTCTCACAAAATACCATTTACATAATATTTTCTTAAAAAAAAAATTCAATGATAGGAATAGTAAAAAACATGATTCCATACAAGAAAAATAAATACATGCAAAACAATTTTCGTAAGAGGATTTATTTTTAAAGAATATGAAGACAATAGAAGAGATCAAATGCATTGAATGAGATCTTATGAAACAAGTTTATTAATCATTTCAAATTATACTTATCATTTACATGAAAAAATAATAATATATCATACTATTTACATTAAAAAAAATTCATATTCACTTCAAAGTTCATTGCCTTGAGGATAGTTAGGTTAAATCCTCCCCAGGTTTTTACTATGTGGTTTCCTGGGTCATCATATCTTGTGTTCATTTATTTTCCGCTGCTTTATATATTCTTGATATGATTGTGTGATTGTGATAACCTAGAATTGCATAATTTGACTAAGTTAATCACTTGGCTAACTCTCTAGATTAATCTAATTGTGGTTAAAGGGGTCTAAAAACCGTTCAAATTGGATTATATCTAGTTGTATCTATTTTACATAAGGCATTTTATAGCTTTTTGATTGGAGGGTTTGGCATGGGCAGTGCATATAATTGACCCTATCAAATAAGCTAGTGAATGTGGGCAAAATTGTTTTTCTTAGGATGTGCTTATGTAGTTGTGGAGCTAAGAAGTTATGATTAGTTAAGGACCTGCCTCAATTTCTAAATCTATCATTTTACACTTTCATTGCATCCAAAATTTTGTTTGTATATAATTATTTTCCAGCCTTGTACAGCACAAAAAACTTATTAAGATGTCTAAGTGGGCTGATCTTCCACATGATGTCCCTTCTGAAATAATGTGTCGAAAATCTTTCCTTGATGATATATCATCATCAAAAAAAGATAGTCATTGCTGGAGTTGTCTGTAAGTCATGACTATCAAGTGTTTATTCATTGGAAAACCTTCATTACCTCATAGCTGTCCTTGGCTTATGCTTGGAGAAGAAAATGAACAAAGCAATAGAGCCAATAATAGAGAAAGTCAGACACGTTGCCTTTGCAAATTATTAGATATTAAATTTTATGTTTTCAACTTGCCTTATGTGACATCCCAGTCAGCTTTAAAAAAAAAAAAAAAAGTCAAGATCAGATCTTTTAAAGGGTTCCCACGTGCCAAGCCCCACCTAACCCCACTACCCACTCCCTCTTATCTCTTCTTTGGCCGGCTCACTCTCTGCTTCTCTTCCTTTTAATTTTTTCTTTTGTTTTCTCGCATACACTTCTCTCTACACTCATCCTCTCCACCGGCACTTCCACACCACTACTACTACCATTTCCACCATCATATTCCGGCAATATTATCGGAATAATTTTTGTGAACCCATAAACATCTCCACATCCCTTTTTTGAGGTAAAAATTTCTCATTTTTTTTTGTGAGTTTTGCATTTTGCTTGAGGTTATTTTTTTTATCTAAGCATTAATGATGATACCCATATGATTTTTGAGCAATAGAAGTGATATTTATGTGTTTTTATGTATGGGCTTTGTATTGGTGGAATTAATTGATGAGTGGGTATAAATTTTGTGCTATTGATGACTACTTAAGGTTCATGTATGATGGAAAAATTTAGGGGTTTAAGTTATAACATGTGATGGTTGGTAAATCTAATTTTTCCATAGCCATTGTGTTTATTTGGAGTTAGTGGAAGTTCTAAATTTTTTATCTTGGAGGATATATTGATTTTGCTTTCATAGGTCTCTTAACGATGTAGTGTAAATTTTATGGAAGCTAGTCATATTGTTGGAGATGATATTAAATGGGTTAACTCTATAATTTGGAGTTTATGCCTTGTGAATTGATTTGTTGAGGAACTATGGAAATGGAATATATAATTATTGATGAGGTTAAATACTAGGTTTGCCTAATTAAGTGATTACCTCGCAATTCCTAAATTGTGGCTAAATGCAATTTCAAGCTCTATACTGATTGTGATAAGTTACTTGATATTGTTTAGGTTCTAGCTAATCTCCTTGGAGCTTGGAGAATTAGGATTTTGCAGTTGCAAGGTAAGTAGCTTTTTAATGAAATTTTTGAAAAACAACATGAATGTTGTTTTGGGTTAGACACGTTTTTAGAAATTACCTATGGAAATTATATTTTCCTAAAAACTACTGTGTCGTAACCTTAATATCATATATATATATATATATATATATGATTATATATGAAAATGCATCATATTTGGTATTGCATTTGGGGAAATGTATGAATCGTTGATATGGAAAAATGAGCATCTTTTATTTAATCTTTGATAGGGAAATGACGTAGGACAACCACAAAACAATAGAAATAAAGATAAAACCCTAGGAGTTAGCACCTAAGGGTTGCTTGGAGTTAGCACCAAGCAAAACTGGAGTCGGCACCAGTAAAAGAAAACACACGTTTTTTTTTTTTTAATAATCATCAAAACTGTTTTACAATAATCCCCAAAAAGTGTTTAAATAGCTAACAACAATAAGGCATAAAGAAACCCTAAAGAAACCCTAATTATTAAATGTTCGGGCTTGCTTAAACTTAAGCCCAATAACTAATAGGCTCCATCCATAAGGCCACGGGTTGGGCCGTCTTTTTTCTGCTCTTCCTCCTATACGTGCGTGTAATTGGGGGCTTATACCTCGTGTCCGCACCAACTCCCCCCAAGTGAGAAGAACTCGACCCCGTCGAGTGGAAATCTGAAGAGCTCTGATAGTACTCCAGCAAATCAGGATCTAGTCGCTGTAGCTCATCTCGAGTAATCCAAGTGCAATCAGAATCTGGTCGCCCTCGCCACCGGACTAGGAAACGGTGAACTCCTTCATTCCTGGTAGAAACAATCTACTCATCTAAAATAGCATCAATAGATTCTTTATGTGCATAAGGTAAATTTAAGGGTAGAGGGGTGGGAATAGTGGCATCAATAGGGTTAGGCAAAGACTCATCAAAAGGGGCATCAGGAATAGCTGTAGGGCTTTTATAAGTAACTAGATCCTCAATATTAAAGGAGGAGCTAATACCATAATCATGAGGAAGGTCAATGACATATGCATTTGGGCCTATTCGTTTCAATACCTTGAATGGTCCGGCACTACGAGCCTGCAATTTTTTAACGGTCCCAGAGGGAAACCGTTCAGGTCGAATCCGAATCATGACATAATCCCCTAGCTGAAACTCTGCATGACGCCGATGAGTGTCAGCATGAATTTTATATTGAGAATTACTTGCTTGAATTTTTTTGCGAATCTCATTATGCAAATCATGAATATGTCGTGCAAATGCCTCAGCAGATTCAAACACCCTAACATGTGGGGACATGGGCAAAAGATCTAAGGGCTTCCTAGGTGTATATCCATGCACAACCTCAAAAGGACTAGCACATATAGACCTATTGAAAGAGCTATTATATGCAAGTTGGGCTACAGGAAGAATGGAATCCCAATTCCGATTGGCTTCACCCACTAGACACCGAAGGAGGTTGCCTAGACTACGATTAACCACCTCAGTTTGACCATCAGTTTGAGGATGAAATGCTGTGGAAAATTTCAATTTGGTGCCTACTAAATGCCACAAGGTCTTCCAAAAATAACTCATGAAACGAACATCCCTATCAGACACTATGGTTTTAGGAAGACCATACAGCTTGACAATCTCATCAAAGTAGAGCTTTGCGATCTTAGAAGCATCAGAGGTCTTTGAACAGGGTAGGAAATGAGCCATCTTAGAGAAGCGATCAACAACTACTAGAATGGAATCATGCTTCCTAAAGGTGCGGGGCAAACCTAACACAAAGTCCATACTCACGTCCTGCCACGGGCGGTCAGGCACAGGTAGAGGCGTGTACAGGCCAGTGTTTTACTTGCGATGTTTGGCCAGTTGACAAGTACGACACTGACCAACTATCTTGGCAATGCCCCTCTTAAGACCAGGCCAATAGAATTGACGTTCTACCTCCTCAATTGTTTTGTCTCGGCCAAAGTGACCTGCAAGGCCTCCCGCATGTATCTCCCAAACTAGGAAATCTCGTACTGAAGACCGAGGAATACATAATTGGTTGGCTTTGAACAAGTAACCATCTCGAAGGGTATAATCATCCAGGATTGGCCGTGGGGCATTACTTAGGTTAATGTAGAGCTCCCCAAAATCCGGGCATGACTCATATTCATCCTTAAGTCGCTCAAACCCAGTAACCTTAACACTCATGACGGATAGCAAAGACACCCTTCGACTTAGTGCATCAGCGGCCTTATTCTCAACTCTTGCCCTATGTTTCACCACAAAGTAATAGCGTTGCAGAAACTCAACCCAACTACCATGCCTAAAATTCAGCTTTTTTTGGGAATTAAGATAGCGCAAAGCCTCATGATCAGAGTAGATAACAAACTCTCGGGACAATAGGTAATGGCGCCAATGCCAAAGAGCTCGAATAATGGCATAAAACTCTTTGTCATATGTGGAGTACTTTTGCTTAGCGTCATTCAATTTCTCGCTGAAATAAGCAATTGGGTGGCGCTCTTGACTAAGTACTCCTCCTATACCAATACCTGAGGCATCACATTCCACTTCAAAAGGCTTGGTAAAATCAGGGAGACGCATGACAGGTGCCTCAGTCATCTTTTGCTTCACCTCACGGAAAGCCTTAGTGGCAGCTTTAGTCCAAACAAACTCCCCTTGTTTCATGCAGTCAGTGATGGGGGGCATAATGGTACTAAACCCCTTAATAAATCGGCGGTAAAAGGAAGCGAGCCCATGAACGCTTTGAATTTCATGGATATTCTTGGGCTTGGGCCACTCCACAATTGCTTGAACATTTTGGGGGTCAGCAGAAACTCCCTCAGAGGATACTATGAAACCTAAGAAGACGACCTTATTGGTGAAGAAAGAGCACTTCTTGAGGTTGCCATATAAACTCTCCTTTCTAAGGGTAGTACAAACTTGAGTTAGGTGGTCTAAGTGTTGCTCCCTAGACTTACTATAGATAAGGATGTCATCAAAGTACACAACCAGGAATTTCCCCATAAAAGGCTTGAGCACTTGAGTCATCACTCTCATAAAGGTACTAGGAGCATTGGACAATCCAAAAGGCATGACCATCCACTCATATAAACCATCCTTCGTCTTGAAGGCAGTTTTCCACTCATCACCAGAACGAACCCCAATTTGATGATAGCCGCTTTTCAAGTCTATCTTAGAAAAGATCGTTGCTCCAACCATCATATCCAACATGTCATCCAACCGAGAGATAGGAAAACGATATTTCACAGTGATCTTGTTGATGGCACGACTATCAACACACATCCTCCAAGTTCCATCTTTCTTTGGGGTCAAGAGTGCAGGGACTGCACAAGGACTCATGCTTTCACGAACAAAACCCTTCCTAAGTAGTTCTTCTACTTGCCTTTGCAATTCGGCATGCTCTGCAGGGTTCATCCTATAGTGAGGCAAATTAGGTAGGGTTGCTCCAGGCACAAAATCTATAGCGTGTTGTATGTCACGCATGGGTGGTAAATGATCGGGGAGTTCCTCAGGAAAAACATCCTTAAATTCCTGGAGCACTAATTTCACTTCTTCAGGTTGCTCATCACAGGTTTCTCCATGAACTTCCCTGGCAACTAAGACAAATACAATAGATTCTTGAATTGCTACCTTTTCGAATGCCTTAGGGCTTATGATGTTCAAGTCTTTCACCTTTGGAGCTTCTTTCTGCTTGCTCATGTTGACTGGCTTAGGTTTTAAAGGATTGAGCACAATCTTCTTACCTTCAAACATAAATGAGCAAGAATTGGATCGCCCATAGAGGGTGACATCCAAATCATAAAGCCAAGGTCTACCTAAGATGATATGCCCTACATCCATGGGAATTACATCACACCATATTTTAGCCTTATAGGTGAGGAATTGAAGTGGGACAACACATCTTTCTTTGATGGCTATAGAGGAGGTATCCACCCAAGAGACTTTATATGGGTTAGGGTGAGGGGTCAATTTCAAGCCTAGGCGGGAAACAACGTTAGAGAACACCGCATTAATGCAACTCCCACTATCTATAATAACCTTGCAAGTTTTGTCTCCACACTTAGTGTAAGTTTGGAAGATGGCACTTCTTCGCCAATCATCAGTGTCTCTCTGCTCTGTCAAAGCGCACCTTACCACATTCACTCTAAGGACAACAAAGTCCTTGAAGTCATCAACTTGAGGAGAAATGGCTCTAATGCATGCAAGGTAGCTAGGATCATCTTCCCATTCTACCTCAACATCTTGGGTTCCTTCAACATTTGGATCATACACTAGCTCCTCAACATCTTCAACCTTTTCATCACCCTCTTGAATGACAAGGCCCCTAGAGGGACACCTAGCTGTGATGTGTCCAACCCCATTGCATTTGAAGCATTGGAGGCGAGAGCCTAATCTTGAAGGCTCATTGACCACACCTTTTCCTTTGTCCTCTTTTTCTATTGGGGTACTATTGGGGTTGACCTTAGGGGGTAAAGCAAGTCTAGGTCTACTACCAAAAGGTTGTGGGTTTGTGGGAATACTTCGGGGCTCAGAACGTCGCCAAAAGATAGATTTGGATGCTAACTCACAATTCCTAGCAAGCTCATATGCTTCTCCTAAGGTAGTGACTCCTCGGGTGATAATCTCTCCTAGTAGGCTAGCATTTAAACCTTTCTTGAACCTATTGAGTGTAACAACCTCTTCCTCGACTATTTGAATTCGTCTCTTGAACTCCTTGAACTTCTCTATATATTCAGCCACAGGAGTATTGCCTTGCCTTAGGCGATCCCATTCCTCAAGAAGGGAGCTCCTATAAGTTGAAGGAAGATAATTCCTCGAGAGTGCATTCTTCATCTCAAGACAATCAGTAATGGGGGGCTCATGTCGTCGTCTAAGGGTTTCCTCCAAGTCTTCCCAAAAAAGGTCAGCTCTTCCAACTAACTTCATCCTAGCATACCTCACTTTCTTGTTTTCAACCCAATGGTAATAGTCAAAGAATTTCTCCATTTGACGCAACCAATCAGTGAAAACCCATGGGTCTAGGCAGCCATCAAAGGTGGGTGCATTTATCTTGTCCTTAAACATCCTATCATCAAAATCCCTAGGGCCATTGTGATTATAGTGATCAGGTTCAAAGTTTGGAGCCCTATTAAAGTAACCGAAGTTATGTTGCCTAAGCATGTTATCTCCTTCATGGTTAATGGTCTCCCGTTGAGACGCTTCAATTTGTCCAGCCCTATCCATTAAATTTTGGACATTTTTTGCTAGTTCATCTATGGTTTGCTCTAAGGAGGTCCTAGACTCAGAAGTGGATTGATGTTCAGAGTTTGACATGATGCGACCACTACGTAGATGCATGCACACTATATTTATGAATGCAATTGAGATTCACAAAAGCTCAAGTAACCAATTCTCAATGTAAAATTAAGGTCAAGCAAGAGTGCATGTAGGGATTAGATTCATGAGCCACAAGAATAAATTGCAGTCAAGTAGTGACAGTAATCACAATATTGAAAAATAGCCCAAATAAAAGTCAATTTCCAATAAGCTCCACAATTAATAATGAGAATCAGATATTTCAAAAAAATTGGGGGTTTTTTTTTTTTTTTTTTTTTTTTTTTTTTTTTTTTGGAGTTTTAGAATGGGTACTGAAAGAAAGCACAAATACTAAAATAACTAACTTAAGCACAAAATGGGTAGGCCAGTAAGGTATGGTGGGACATGCACATAAAAATATAAAGATATTATTTTTCAATGAGACAAAGTTGAATCCACCAAAAGAAAGTAAGAGTTGTACCCTGGTCAGTGGCCAACTAACTGCACTTGATAGTCACATGCTTGGCTCCTCAAATGACTGGATCTTACTTGGACAAATGTACCTGTGCATGAATAATTAAAAAGCCCAATACATGCAGTGGGCTATCATAGTAACATTTTTTTTTTTTTCGGTTGCAAAAGTAATAAAATACACGGAATGACAGACACGGACTAAAGGAAATTCAAAAGAAAGAACTTAAAAAAAAAAAAGAGTTCACAGAACAGAAAAAGAAAACGAAAATGAAAACCACAAAACTGAGCATCATAACCGGCTCAGCGATGGAGAAGAAGAAGGAAGGAAATCAGCTCTCGCCCAGAAGAAAAGAAGAAGAAAGGAGAAGGTCGACGACTGTGGCAGCGCGAAGACAAGGGAGGCAGCAGCGGCATGGGACACGGCGGTGGTCGACGTCCTCAGCGGCGGTGGTTGACGATGATGAGGGTGTCCGCGGCGTCCAGGTGCTGGTCTGGGGGTTTTGGCGGCTGATGGGCAATCTCAGCGGTGGAGCGAAGTCGCCGATGGGTCTCGGTGTGGGTTTCTCCTCTTTTTTTTTTTTTTTTTTTTTTTTTTTTTTTTTTTTTTTTTTTTTTTTTTTTTTTTTTTTTCGGATTGTGGGTGTGGGTTCTGTGATCAGAGACGGGCACGGATGTTGGCTACCAGCTTAGGAGGCATCGCTGGCTTCTCTGCTGGCTTGGGGTGTGAAAAACTCATGAGGGGCTGCGGGGTATACACGGATTGCAGGGGCTGGCTTGGGCTTGTTCAAAATCTCATGGGGCAAATAGTTGAAAGGTAATGTCATCCTTGGCCGGTTTGCACTTTTGATAGTTTTGCTTTCAAGTAGTTGTCTACGGTAGTATTAAATGGATCGGAAGTTTGCTCTGATACCAAAACTGACGTAGGACAACCACAAAACAATAGAAATAAAGATAAAACCCTAGGAGTCAGCACCTAAGGGTTGCTTGGAGTCAGCACCAAGCAAAACTGGAGTCGGCACCAGTAAAAGAAAACACACGTTTTTTTTCTTTTAATAATCATCAAAACTGTTTTACAATAATCTCCAAAAAGTGTTTAAATAGCTAACAACAATAAGGCATAAAGAAACTCTGAAGAAACCCTAATTATTAAATGTTCGGGCTTGCTTAAACTCAAGCCCAATAACTAATAGGCTCCATCCATAAGGCCACGGGTTGGGCCGTCTTCTTTCTGCTCTTCCTCCTATACGTGTGTGTAATTGGGGGCTTATACCTCGTGTCCGCACCAGGAAATCATAGATTTTATGGTATAGTAGAAAATTTAAAGATGCTTATCTTATCTTATTATGTGGGAAATTGATAGAAAATCTTTTGACAAGAATGAAGTTGAAAACCTTACAAACTTTGTAGAAGTTAGATTATTTAAGGTTTTCTGAAACTACCTGGATATGAACTATGCGTTTCAAAGTAATGTAACCTGTGAGCTTATGTGATTTTTAACACTATGCCATGTGTGATTTCCCGGTGATCACCCGATTTGGTTTTCGTAGTCTTTGTGACAACGAAATCAAATAAAGGTCAGTGCCCTTTTACTTTGGATGACGCGTTCTTCCCTGCTGTCCATGGGGGGAAGAGGTTCCTTGATTGTGTGTGGGTGAGGCTGCTGTCCATGGGGCCAAGAGACCACATGCAAGAGAGGTCCTATTTGACGCGCTCTCCTTACTGCCCATGGGGGGAGAGAAAAACCTTGAGGGTATAGGTGAGGCTGCTGTCCATGGGGCCAAGAGTCTGCATACCAGAGAGGACAATATCATGCCAGTTGTGAATGGGTGGATCCCCTGACCGGTTTATGTGGTAGTATGGTAGATTTGGGATAATTTATCTTATGTTAGATATTATGACTTTGGAAATTACATTGTTGATGCTCACAGATTATAATGTATAGTTTCAAGATATTTACTTTGAGAAACTTGTATTTCATTATTAAATCATTCTTGTCATGTTATTATTACTATAATTGATGAAACCTGCATTTCCCCCACCCCCATTAAATATGCTACTTACTGGGCTCTGTCTCATTCCATTATTTTATAACCTTTTCAGAGTAGGCAATAGTCTTTTGAGACAGCTTTTTGGTGGCTAATAGTAGTTAGACTAACTACTGATGGAGGCTGAACTTTTGTACTGGGTATATTAGATTGTATAAATCCTATAATAGGCTTGACTCATTCTTTTGTATATTAAAGTGGTTGTGATGTTATTTCCACTGATGGGACAAGCCGTGATATGTAATTAATTATTTAGACCTCTATTCTTTTGTGGCCAATGGTCCTTGTAATTATTGCTTAGAGCTCTGACTTACTTTAAGAGTATATTCAATGAAATTATTATGATAATTCTTAATGTTGGTTCTTGATATGATTTATGTAGATTGGATTGTCAAAAAGGAAAATCTACAGGTTCTTTGAGATGTCTTTTCCATGCCTTGGACCCTTTTGGGTTCGGGGTGTGACACCTTAGGTTGTTGGAAGTAAATGCTTTGGAACATCTTTTAGATGGTTGATCAGTATACAAATTGATTACAGATTAATCTCTTTCGTCAGTTATCTAAACACCTAAGAAGTCTTTCACCTCAACCTACCTTTTGTTATCAATACAATTACAAACTTGAGCTTGAAGTTGTCTGATATCTTTGTTCGGATGGCTGTTTTGTCACGGAGTTGATGACGGTCTTCCACTTAAACATAACTTTTGCTGGCAATATGATTACTCATGAATATGACCATGATTGCATAATCTTTGCAATCCGTGGTGATTTTAGAATATTGTCCTTCACTAGATCACGACAAGATATAAAGTTGAATTGATATCAAAATTTGTCCTCAATGTAATGATGACATTTTGTTCTATAGGGGAAAATTTAATGCTGTAGACCAGGAGATTTTTTTTTTTTTTCAAATACAAGGATAACTCCTATGTGACATTTAGGTTCACAGCTCTAAAATTAGAACGGTGTACTCTAGAGGGAAGCAAATATAAATACAAGTGGGTGAAGGTTGATAGCTTGGGTGTTCAAGCATTGTTTGTAGGTGACAATTCATCAGTGTTTTTGTCTTTGTAAAGCTTCAATGGATGCAAAGCTAACTGTATCAATTTTACGGATGAGTAATTGAAATTTAATTAAGCTTCCTTAAATGGTGGAGGGGTACAACATGGTTGTATTTAGCATGGACGCTGGGACAATTAAGCACCATTGTCCAAGCCCTTTCTTACTTTCTATCCCACACTGGTACTGTTAATTTACATCTACGCAATGCATATGTTTGTTTAAATTAAAAAAGCTAGTGAATGTGTGTAAAAAAACCTGCCTTAGTTTCTGTTAATCCATCTATTGAATAATTGAAGTTTATTTGTTCTCATGATATGATGCCACCCATAAATGTTACATTGATAAATGCAAACTTAGTTCAATGGTATGGAAAAAGGCAAAATGCCTAATCATAGGAGCTGACTTATGGAGTATATTGCTTTAATTGATGTGTAATACACAGCAAAAAAGCAATAATTCATGCTCCACAGGCAGAATTACCTCTTCTGTTCTATCTGTGAGATGTATGTTTCTGAAAAATAAGAAAATGTAAAGAAAGAAAAAAAAAAGAAAAAAAAAAAAAAGAAAAAAAGGCCTTCAGAATTTAAATACCTTTTTTTAGTGGTATCCTAAACCAAAGTTAGCCCATATTGGGCATCACAATTTATATCCATATGAGGTCTCAATTCAGGTTCAATTTCATGTACGTTGCTTGTGGATCGAAGCCTTGATTCCATCAACCGTGACACTCTTCTTTTGGCCGCAGTTTTCTGGTTTCACTAATAAAAAGACCTCAATTTTGGATGGCCAAGTGACACTAGTAGATCTATTGAAATGGCTTTAGACCTTGCAACACTTAAGTATTTTATTTATCAGTTCTTTAGTTTCTACAAACTTGTTATATCCATTGATTAGAATGTGCTGAAGATAACAGGCGAGACAATAACTTTTTCTTGTTGTCATTATAGCTTTCCAGTTGTGAATTGTTTTCTTTTGTCATTATAGCTTTCCAGTTGTGAATTGTAGGGCCCGCACTCATATGTATTGGTCGTAATGTTATATTTGTGATTCTAGGACTTTGAGAGTGCACATTCCACATATCAAATGCATGAGAAAGGTTTTTAATATACTAATACACCAGTTCTGTTTGTATATGCCATAGATGATCCAAAGAAACAGACCACTTGCTCTTATTGGAGCTAAGGAGAGACTTCGGTTATTTAAAGCAAATTTATTGGATGAAGAATCTTTTGTAGTTTAAGGATTTGTAGGCATATTTTATACAGCATGCCCTGTTTCTCTTGCACTCAGTGACCCACAGATTCATCCTATTACATTTTTGTCACCTTTAGGCATAGTCATCCAATCTATATATTGCTCCAATTTTTCTGCAAATAAGGTGAATTTACTCAATTATTTTTGTTTGGTTGGTACTCCTTGTTGCTTTTGTCAATTTACCTTGGTACTTAATTTGCCTTGCTTTCTCATGAATATATTCATGTTCAAATTCTGGAGGTCTTTGTAGTCTCTCTTGCAAAATACTGTACTAAAAATAAGACCTTTTATAATTTAATTATTCTAACTTAGTTTCTACCCTTTCTTCTACACTAGAAGAAAATATTATTTTAATGTTTCTTTGGAGTGTTATGATTTTAGGGCATTATGGATCATTTAGTATTTTATCACATGATGCAATATGCACATTGATAAAAATTATAATTTAGCCACTTAAATAGGATTCCTTCATTCATATTGCTCAATTATGGCATGTTAAAGATAAGAAATATATATATATATATATATATATATATATATATATATATATATATATATTAAAGAAAAGAAAGGGTTCAACCAAAAAATAAAAAAGGTCCTTTGAGGATCTTCACTGTTTTAGATACATTTAAAATAGATCTACATGATACAGTCTAGTCTAGTCAATGTAGCGAAGTTGGATAGCTCCGTATAATCATGGTAATAGTACCAATCTACAACAGAACTAGTTAATCATTATGCTTAATAATGGTAATAGTACCAATCTACAACAGAACTAGTTAATCATTATGCTTAATAACAAATTAAAATACTTCATTAAAGTAAATAGTACCAATCTACAACAGAACTTGATTCTCAAAAAAAAAAAAAAATCTACAACAGAACTTATAACAGAATAATTTCGATACTTCTGTGTGATTGCAGTTTAGTATGTAGCATATTTAATTATATATTGTGAAGCCTAATAATGGATGCACCAATGCCTTAGGCAAATGTGGTAGCAGCAAGAATGTAGAATTCTTTTCTTTTTTTTTTTTTTTTTTTGTTTTATTTTGTTAATTCTGTTCCTCTGTCTGAAGTTGTTTTGTATCTAAATTTGGACGCTATTGCCTATTTTTGGACTGATTAATTTTGTCTAACAACTCTGTTGATTAATTGTAGTATTTTCATTTTTCACTTGGAAAAATTTTACCTCCAAACCACAACATGGCAGTTAAAGAAAGTTAAGAAACCATCCGTATATTCTTCTCGTCATATAACTTTTTAAATAGGTCATGTGATTCGTTTATATAACGAGTGAATAGTCTAATTAATCGTCATATAGTAGGTTGGAGGAAATTTTTTGTTTTGGTAAACTAATCAAGGCATGTAAAATCTTTTTTCCAACCATCGGGACCAAGTGTTTTTTTTTTTTATAGATATAATAGACTTCAATATGAGGTCACCTTCTTGATGACTAAGCCAAAACATTAATTGGTTTTGGTATAGACAAAGTTCGAACCCTATAGAAAAAAATTTATGAGTTAAGCTAAGTGAAACCAACCTCTCCAAAACCACTTTGATTATATCTGATATGAAGAATTATATTATTTTTCCTAATTGCCAGTATTATTTGAAGTTTTTAATTTATTGTGATCAATGTACGACAGTATTTTGGACCATTTAAAAAATAGATACCAAAGAATTCAATTAAACTATATTATAATATTAATTAAAAAAAAAAAGAATTTCATTGCCTTAATCTTCTATAATACTAATTATAGGATTTTCGGTTTGAGTTTTATCATTTTGCGTAATAAAATATTCTCACATAAATTATTAAACTCTCAAAAATACCTATATCTTTTAGTTAAAAAAATTTAAATTAAAAAACTCAAATTGGTTAAAAGAGTAATTTATAGTTCCTAAGTTTTTTTTTTTTTTTTTTTTTTTTTTTTTTTTTTTTTTTTTTTTTTTCTAAAAATTAAGACATTATCTCTATCTCACGTTATTAAACAGTATTCCACATATATTTTTTCCGAAAGATTACTTCTCTTATTTGAATTCCAATGCATCTACGTGAGAGTTGGAAAAAAAATATAGAGAGTCCAACAAGCACTTATATTTGTGAAGTGATCATTGCGCCAAGAGTGCACATTGGTAAAAATGAAGAGTTTTAATGTCAAATAATTTCTTCCATTAACATTATCCACTAACTCATGTACAAATTATTAATTAGAAAAAAAAAAATCATATAAAGAAATATCATATCTTTATCTTACTTTTAAACATTATGGTACTAAACTTAAAAAGAAAAAGAAAAAAAGAAAAGAGCCTCACGTTATTTGAATTTGTATCACCTCTCAAGGATAACGTTTTGGATAAGCATGCGCTGAATAAGCTCACTATGTTATCTTCCTTTCTTTAATTACGACGGGTCTAAAGATATGGATTCTGGTCCGGAACTTTTTTGTATGTATCTTCTTTTTTCTTTTTTATTTTTCTTTTTTTTTGAGAAATTTTTGTATGTATCTCTTGATTGAACGATTCGAGTTTTAGCGTCGTGATGCAACCCTTGGTAGTCAAAAGAGGCAGCTTGTGGTAATGTAGCCATCGAGGTCTTTGTCGATTGTTAATTATTTTCACTGATTTGGTGGAAGTGGTGTGCCCACATGCGCCCTCGTTGAAGCCACCAACCATGACAGATTTGGTATGATGGTTCCAAATTTTTTCTGACGAGTGTGCTCAAAGGGTACGCAACCTATTAACTAATAATATAAAATAAAGAGGATAGTGTTTTGAAAAATGTTAGTTGGGTAGAAGTTATCCAAAACTTTGCCCAATCGGATCACTCATTTGTGGGCATGATTGGTTAAACAAGTGGACCCTATAAAAATTTTCTGGAATTTCATGTCTTGCTCTAATAACAAACGCCTACATTGGCATGGAACATGGATGTAACATTACAATGTAGAACAACCGCATCCAAGATTCAAGAGACGTGGTAGAAAAAATGGTTTTTGAAATTGTGTGGGTGGCTATCTCTTAACCAAAATAAATGTGGGACTTGCTTGTTCTTTGAAGTGGCTTGAGTTGGGACGTGTTTTTCTCCGTGAGGAGATTAATGTCGTGGTCACTTGCCCAAAACTCATTAAAGAGTGAACAAAAAATCAACTCCAAAAGTGCCCACTTAATTGTAAAGGAATTGGAATTTGGATGGATTTATATATACGTCGGCTATCTCTACTTCAGTGCAAAGGGAATCACCTGTCCAATGGGGTCTTCCACCACACACGTGAGCAAGTCTCCATCACTGGGTTAAGGCAATACTTAGGCTGGGTTGGCGTGGATTAGGCTAAGCTCATCCAGTATTAACTAATTATTTTTATTTTGTTTTAAGTTTATTTGCTTGTTCAGAGCATAGTGAAACAATGTCTATTAGCTATTGTATCTTTTCTGAACTAGTTCCATAATAACTTTATTCTCATATACAAAGCCAACATACGGTAATAACATAGCACTTGCAAATTTTCATGATGAACAAACACTACTTGAACTGAGAAGACAAACAGCCAAGACGCCCTTGACAATAGCTAATATTTAGCATGTGAACATGCCCATATATATTGTCCACTAATATTTGATAGCCACTATTGGGCTTGATACTATGTGGCTATCTTGATCAATCCATTTGAGAAAACCAAATACCGTTGGAATTGGAAATTTTCCATCAATCTTATCAAGCACAACACTTACAACAAAACTTCGATTCTGATGTTTGCGGGTGAAGGTAAGAATCCTCGGTTTGACACTTATTCTCATTCCGGTTGGAATGTTCTCCAAATGTGCTCGGTAAACAGATTTATCATTGCCAACATTTGTCACAACCCTGTTAAACTTCATTGTCACTGGATATCTACTTTTGTTGGAGAGCACAGCCATGAAAGAGGGATAGTTTAGATCATGAATAGATTTGTGGTTGCAACTCCATCGAGTTCGTCTAAGGAGAAGAATCATTTGCTTCTTAGTGTACCCCAGGCCACACACAAATTGAATATAATCTTGAAGACCCATATCATAGATCAGTCCAGGATTCATGGCTTTGTTTGGATTGATATGGCCAGCACCAAAGTCTAAAGGTGAGGAAGAAGAATTTGTCAATTGGCTTTTAAAAATATTTCCAGTATTGTCTTTGACATAAGCTGTGGTCATCATAGCTGATCGGATAGCTGCTGGGCTCCATTCAGGGTGGATTGCTTTTAGTAAAGCTCCAACGCCAGCAACATGTGGTGTCGACATTGATGTGTCCGATAGAAAAACATAATTAGAAGCCAAATCATATTTTCCTACTCGGATGTACGGAACTATGGGTGAAAATGCAGCTAGCACATCAACTCCTGGAGCCAGAATATCTGGCTTTAAAACACCTGGACTGATTGTGCTTGGACCCCTTGAAGAGAACTTGGCGATTTGAGGTGCAGGCTTGGTACTGAACCTTGTTAATAGAAACCTCATGTCATTCACTATTGGATTTCTCACCTTTCTCACATACTCTTTAACCCGAGTCCCTGAAGCAGTTGGCACAATAAGGCTCGGAATGGTGTATTCATTTGGAAAAAGAGAGAATGATGCATCTGTCAAGAAGATAGCTCCATAAGCACCTGCGCTCTCGACCACTTTAATCTGTTCAGAAACATTAATCTTGGTGCTATAATCACAGATGACTACCTTCCCAATAACCTCCTTTTTATCCAAAGATTTGTTGATGCAAATTGCTTTGCTCCTGTTGCGTGTGCCATAGTACAAAGGTAAATTAGTAATGAAACCACTCTCTGGAAAGTATGATGTGCCTCCAATGGTAACCCCATTTCCTAGAGTCACTTTTCCGTGGAAACTTCGATCAATTGTGCCAGCCCCAACAGTTGTTATCCAAGGTGCTCCATTGTATATTGTTTTAAAATCACCATCATTGCCAGAACCACAGACAACAAAAATCCCTTTCTCAATTGCCGAAAGAGAACCTTTGGCAATGCTATCAGTGAAATAAGAAGTCTGATTAATGCCAATGGACAAGGACATGATATCAACCCCATCATCAATTGCTTGGTCCATACCAGCAAGAACGTCGGTTGATGCAGACTCTTTTGTGTTTGTTGCCCAAAGGACCTTGTACACAGCAAGATGTGCCCGGGGAGCCACTCCTCTGGCTGTGCCTCTTGCATATCCAAAGTGACTTACATCATGTACATAGTTACCCGCCGCTGTGGATGCTGTGTGTGTACCATGACCCATGTAGTCTCTTGCAGAATTGAAGAATGGTTCATTGGATATATCAATACCTGCAGCTTGGAGTCCTTTGCTAAACGATTGCGCCCCAATGAGCTTCCTGTTGCAGTATGAAGGACTAAATGCTGTACTATTCTCACACTTGCCTTTCCATCTTTGTGGCACTGGTGACATACCCTCGTCATTAAAACTCTTGCTCTCTGGCCAAATTCCTGTATCTAAGATACCTACAATCACATCTTCACCATATGAGGCAGCAGGCCATATGCCAACGTTTTGTTGTAGCCCAAGAAACTTAGGGGAGTAGGTTGTCAACAACTTGCCAAAGGACTCCGGGTATGTGGCGAGGTGAGCCGGAGATTTCTCAACCTCAGATAGCTGATAGGGTGTAAGCCTTGCGCTGAAGCCATGCATGACATGGTTGTATGAGTACAATAACAGTTCCTGGTCATCACCAGGAGAAGACGACAATGAATTTAAAATGGAACGATGCCATGACTCATGGGTTAATAAAGACACAGGCTTTTGAGTATGGTCCATATGGATGATGTATGTTTGGTATTCTTCGACTTTGGACATTGCATAGTTAAATCGAAGAAGAAAAAATAGCAGCAAAGGTAGTGCGTAACTCATCCTTAGGTTAATGTTGTTGGAGATGGGCTCGGAAATGATGGGAGAATTGGAATATAATGTGTTTATGCATATACAAATGAGAAAGGGCATATACTTTGCATAAAAAAATAAATAAAAAAGAGAGAAGGCATACTTGTAACTGTGCTTTGCATGATTTCAGTAAGTTGAACTTTCCTTTCAATTTCTTGTGTTTTTTATGGACCAGTGGAAATTCAATGTCTTATTATATGCTCCCAATTAAAGAACAACTTCTTGTCTTTTTCGATATGATTTTCTATGGCAAATTCATGAACGGATAGAAATTCCTACTCCATAATAGACTCCCAGAATTGAACGAATAGCCTCTTTTTTATTATTATTATTATTATTTAACCAAGTATATCCAAACAAATTTTTTTTTTTCCGAATATATGACTATTTCCTAGGTATACTCAGTCCTCGTCCCACACTGGTACAAAATCAACATAGAGCATATAACAATCAAATGTAGAAGTGGTTTTCAGACCCGAACCTAATTGTATGATCCAACCCAGTAACCAAGAACCTCTCACTAATACAGTTCTTTTAAACATTAGAAACATTCTATACACAAAAAAGCAAGAAACAATTCGAACTGTGGACAAATTGCCTAGGTTGAAAACCATAGACGGTTCTCATGGTTCAAGTCAATGCTTATTTTAATAAAAAATTAAAATTAAAAAAAAAAAAAAAAAACTATTTAGAAGCTCATAGCACCTTATCACCATTGTTGAAGCTTCAACCACTATGAGATGCTCTCAAACATTGAAAATATTGAGATCCCATCATCTCTATCTCGCTGTCTTTCGTTTGTTCTCTGTTTAGATCTTTTCTTCTTAATCTTCTTTTCTTTCTCTCTCTCTTTGTCTTGTTTTCCTGTCTACTCTCTAAACGTTGCATAAATAGGTTTAAGAAAACTTAAGCAAGGTAACAAATAAAGAAAAAAGAGAAGGTTTGATCAGGCAAGTTGGAGTGATAGAAGAAATGTAGGAAACTTAGAGCATCTCTAATAGATTAGCCAAAGTCATTTTTTTGGAGAACAAACCCAAAAAATCAGCGCCAACATATTCTCTAAAAGCAAAATTTTTCCAATTTTTTTTTGAAGTTGCTACAGTAGTACTGCAACAACTCCAAACCATTTTTTCACTTAAAATAATCCACACATAATTGAATAAATCCGAATAAAAATTTTAGCACAATAAATTAAAATTTCAGCATTTATCTCAACCTCAACAGCTAGCCAGCTACAAAGACACCAAAACACAATATAAACAAAATACAAAACGCAATCTAATCACAAAACATAGTCTTTCTCATAAATCTAATAAAATTATAACAAATTTAAAAAAATAAAAAATTTGACCCAAAATATTTGGAGAGGACGGGAGATGAAGACTATTTTTCTCTCCCTTGGTGGAGCACAGTGGTGATTTCCCCTCTATGTGATGAGAAGATGATGGCATGTTATAGTGTTTTTAGTCCAAGTGAAAGACAGAGACATTTGGAGATACAGGTAGATGAAAAGGTAGAAAATGAAAAGCAAAAATGAAGATAAAGAGGAGAAGTTGAAGTACGTGTGTGAAGGAGAAAAAAAAGAGAAAAAGGAAAAGAAAAAGAAAAGAAAAGAAAAAGGAAAAATGTATGGATGGAAAAAATGAGGAGAGAAGAAAAAATAAAATAAAGAAATAAAATATTAAAATTGAGAAATGTTACCACAATATTTTCACAATTCTTTTATAATAAATTTAAGTAGCGGGTTGTTATTGGCTATTACAGTTGAGAAAAAAATAATTTTAGTGGTGGGTTCAAATTAGAACCCGCAATAACTTACCACACAGAAACATAACACTTCTTATTAAAATTAGATGATCCCACGACTCACTATATTATTGCTACAAGTGCTACACAAGATTTGTTAAAAAATATCACCAAAAAATTTAAATATTAAAGAAAGAATGAAGAAGTAATATTTAAATAGAATAGAGAAAATATAGAGAATCTATTGAAAAATGTATTTGAAAAAGTATATAGATAAAAAGTAAATGTAACTGTCACACCTCGAACCCAACTATAAAGATAGGTACGTGACAACCGCCGCACGCTTATAAAGTAAGCACCCTACAAGTGTGCTAGGCCTTCTTAGCAACTAAAATTTATCCTCAAAAATTAAATTAAATAAATTCAAAATACCTCAATAATTTCTTTATGAATAGATCTCCAATAATTTAATAGGAACAAAATTCAAACTTCATGTACATAATGCCAATTGGCCAATAAATATAAAACTATTAGAAGACCATCCAATCCCAAAATCACTAAGCTTCTTTTCCTGCTTACAACACAACATCAAAACTCCTAAAACTTGCTATTCTTCACAATCTGAAATTGGGGGGGGGGGGGGGGGGAAAGGAGTGAGCTGACAACTCAATAAGTAACCAAAATCCTAATAACTTCTATCAAGCAATAGATCTGTAAAGGAAAAGATGTAATATGTGTTTTCAAAATTATAATATACTATGTGTTTTCAAAATAACTAAAGCAGTTTCGTAGGTTTAAAATAATAAGTTGCAAATAGATCACATACTTTAATCTGACAAATATATCACAGATGGTTTTGAAAGTAGTTAGTTTTCCATATATCAAAGCTATAACTTACAATATGTTCCAAAAAAGATATATAAGCAGTTTTAATGACTCAAAATAGTTCAAATATTCAAATGCAATTCATATTCTTAACAATCTTATGACTATGGTTACACTATATCGCCGTGACTGGGCATCAGAGTACCAATGAATAACCCCTATTGGCTGGGTATCAGAGTACCAATGAATAACCCTCATTGGTTTGGGTATCAGAGTACCAATAAATAACCCCTATTGGCTGGGTATCAGAATAAATTCATAGTCAGATTGTTCATAATCATATATATGAAATCATAGTTTCTAACAAAAAAATATATCTTATTCAAATACGTATATATAATCATATATTCAATATTCAAATCTATTTGTGATATTTCCAAAATTCTTTACTTTAAATCAATATAGCTAAAAAAAATAATAAAATAAAATAAATTTTATATTCAATGCTCATGTATATTTGTGAAATTCTTTATTCTTTACTTGGAATCAGTATAGCTAAAAACAATCGAATAAAATACATCATATATTCAGTAATCAGATATATTTGTGATAATTCTTTACTTGAAATCAGTAATACAATAGAAATAAAATTGTAACAACTGTAAACAATTTTCAGTAGTTAAAATACGCAAAATAAAACCAATTAGGATAAGGTTACTTATCTCCAAAAGCCATACCAAAAGGAACTTCTCCCTAACACTTCTTCTAAAATCCTTAGATGTCACCTAAAACAATTTTGCAGGTACCATTTACTCAATAATCAAATAATTTAAGAATGACTTATAACGGTATTTGGAGAAAAGAGAAACTGCTAAAAAATTTCCATCTTATATATTTCAGAACTATCATTAATTCATCTGTATAAATTCTGTCTCCTCACTAAGCCTAACAATAATGCCCTGTTTCTTACACCAAACTCATATAGTTATAATATTTTTGTTTCTTTACTTTCTGCCACAAATAGTTCCCTAGGAATAAAACCTATAGAACACACTATACTTATAGCCATATAGGGTCTATAGACTCTATACGGTTTTTTTTTTTTTTTTTTGGTGTGCCACTATTAGTTCTCCTGAGATGAGGACAAACCAAGCACTACATCATACAAAAATCGAAGCACTAGGACATTTACGAATACACCACACCATTCTTTTTTTTTTTTTTGGACTTGTCAGACTTCAACTCATCAAATTGGTACTATTTCG
This sequence comes from Quercus glauca, assembly GCA_023736055.1. Taxonomy (NCBI): domain Eukaryota; kingdom Viridiplantae; phylum Streptophyta; class Magnoliopsida; order Fagales; family Fagaceae; genus Quercus; species Quercus glauca. Next base: position 87,636,915 of record CM043318.1, on the reverse strand, counting down.
GCTATGCAGAAACTTGTCCCCCCATGCCTAAAATTCTGCAGAATCTATCTCCGCTCAATGCAACTAAAGGCATAGATAAGATTAAACTGAACATAAAAAAGCGTCTAATCTACCGAAAAGAAATCCAAACTTTTCTTTGTTTGCCTCATTAAAACTCTTGAATAATTAAATAATTTCACTACTGGTCAAAATACCCATATAGAAAATACTTTAATTCTAAATAAAACTTAGATTTGACAAGAAAGAAATTCTTAAGCTCTTACCTCAATTGTGCAGTCAAACTTTTTCTACTGGAGTAATTTGGGTAGTCTCCACACTCAAAATATCTCTTCATATACGTTGACATAATAAGCTTATATAGCTAGGGTTTCAACCTTATTTTCTAAAAACCCCTTAGAAATATTAATTATAAAATTGACCCCATAAACAAATTTACTTAAATAACCTTCCTTTTAATTTTTTTTAATTTTTTTTTCCGGGTATTACAATAATTGATTATTGTTCAAATAGTACAAAAATTTAGAGAAGCTGCTCGAGATACTCTTAAGAAGATGAAAGAAGAAAAAAGATGGAAAGAAGACTAGAAGCAAATGGCTGACTTGTTGTAGAGATTGTTTTAAAAGGTGTGGTGCAGATTAAATTTTGGGAAATGGAAGACTTGGGGAAATAAAAACAAAAGGTGAAGTTGATGTCTTGATGAGACAAGATGTGATGTTGGAGGTGAACGGAGGGAATAAAAAGAAAAAAGGTTTAAACAACATTTAGTTACAAAATTGGTTGTAATATAAAGTTACAACCTTACCCAATAAAATAAGGGTAAATTATAACTTACTTACCTGTGATTTGATAAAAATTTAAGTTGCCTACTTGTGGTTTGAAATTTGACGCTTTATCTACATGAGGTTAGCTTGGTTTGAGTTCTGTAACCCACCTCTATTAAAAATATGACCAAATATGTAATTTTGTTCCGCTTTTATGTCTCTTTCCTCCTAAAACATAAAACACATACAAAAATAAGAGGAAACAAGATTAAAAATGGAGGATTTTATACTTAAGTTGTCTATTATTAATACTTTTTTGGTCATGTGGTTTCATTGCAAGGAGGATCCACTAATGCTACAGTAATCCAGTTGCGTGGAGAGATAAAGAAACTCTTGAAAGAGGCGAGCTCCTTGTCATAGTGAGTGGTTCTAGAGGTTTCTGAAAAACAATTTAAATGTTGGAATGAACCAGGTCATTTATTTTTAGGTGCTGTATAAAAAATTTAAATGAAGTATAAGAGTTGAAGAGCTGGCTTGAGTTGATGTCATTTGCGCCATTGCGGTTCAAAGGAGAGAAAAGGAAGCAAATTCTTTTATTTAGAAGAACCACGTGTTCTGGACTTTACTTTTTGTCTTCTTCTTCTTCTTCTTCTTCTTTTTTTTTTTTTTTTTTTGAGAATCCAGACTACACAGCCAAGTTTTATTTTGAAAAAAAAGAAAAGAAAAAAGAATTACAATGCATCCTTCGTTACAAGGGGAGCTATATCATTAGGGATGGACTCAATCCAAACCTATAGCATGTTGCCTGGCTTAGAATGTCTAGCAAGAAAATGAGCAACAAAGTTGCCTAAACACTTAACATGATTAAACTTACAAACCTGAAACTCAGTAGCTAAGACAAGAATATCCTGTATAAAATGTTCATACTTTAGATGATGCACCTCTCTGCCTAGTAGCGCCATGATAATGAGCTCTACATCCCCTTCAAACACAGTATTGAACATGCCAACTCCTTAGCAGACAACAACACCTTTCTATAGGCAAGAGCTTCCACCATTGCTGTTGATATTGGGAGTGGAACACGCTCAGCCAAAGATCCATTCGCCCTTCCACAGCAGCCACGAATGACAACCCCTAAACTCGTTGCCTCCACATCAGAGAAGACAGCTCCATCAAAATTGATTTTGTAATGATTGGGGCTGGGAGGCCTCCATCTAACAGCACTGGTACTTTCTGCTACTGCCCTTCTTTCACGCACCTTGGCAGATTTGAACTCCAGCAGAGTACTTCAGCTCTAGCCCAAATTTGATGGTAATTAGGAGCAGATTCCCCTATTCGTGCAACATTTCTTTTGCTTAGCCGTGGACGTATAGTACTTATAGAAAGATTCATCTCCAACATAAAGAAAGAAGTTCTTTTGGCTGGCGCTTTGATTATTGGGAAGTGGGGGAGAAGAGATTATGATGGTTCTTAATTTTTACAAAACCCTCCCTTTTTTATCTTGTTTTTTTTTGTTTTTGTATGTGTTTTTTGTTTTGGGAAGAGAGAGACATAAAAGTGGAGTAAAATTACACATTTATCCCTGTTTTTAACAAAGATGGTTATAGAACACTGACTGAGCTAATCTCAGGTGGATAAAATGTAAAATTTCAAATCCCAGGTAGGCAGCTTAAATTTCAGCCAAAACACACCTAGGTAAACAGCTAAAGATCCATTCACCCTTCCACAGGAGTCATAAATGACAACCCCTAAACTCGTTGCCTCCACATCAAAGAAGACAGCTCCATCAAAATTGATTTTGTATTGATTGGGGCTGGGAGGCCTCCATCTAACATCACTGGTACTTTCTGCTACTGCCCTTCTTTCATGCACCTTGGCAGATTTGAACTCTAGCAGAATACTTCAGCTCTAGCCCAAATTTGATGGTAATTAGGAGTAGATTCCCCTATTCGTGCAACATTTCTTTTGCTTGGCCGTGGACGTATAGTACTTAAAGAAAGATTCATCTCCAACATAAAGAAAGAAGTTCTTTTGGCTGGTGCTTTGATTATAGGGAAGTGAAGGAGAAGAGATTATGATGGCTCTTAATTTTTACAAAACCCTCCCTTTTTTATCTTGTTTTTTCTTGTTTTTGTATGTGTTTTTTGTTTTGGGAAGAGAGAGACATAAAAGTGGAGTAAAATTACACATTTATCCCTGTTTTTAACAAAGATGGTTATAGAACAATGACTGAGCTAATCTCAGGTGGGTAAAATGTAAAATTTCAAATCACAGGTAGGCAGCTTAAATTTCAGCCAAAACACACCTGGGTAAACAGCTAAAGATCCATTCACCCTTCCACAGGAATCACGAATGACAACCCCTAAACTCATTGCCTCCACATCAGAGAAGACAGCTCCATCAAAATTGATTTTGTAATGATTGGGGCTGGGAGGCCTCCATCTAACAGCACTGGTACTTTCTACTACTACCCTTCTTTCACACACCTTGGCAAATTTGAACTCCAGCAGAGTACTTCAGCTCTAGCCCAAATTTGATGGTAATTAGGAGCAGATTCCCCTATTCGTGCAACATTTCTTTTGGTTGGCTGTGGACATATAGTACTTATAGAAAGATTCATCTCCAACATAAAGAAAGAAGTTCTTTTGGCTGGCGCTTTGATTATTGGGAAGTGAAGGAGAAGAGATTATGATGGTTCTTAATTTTTTCAAAACCCTCCCTTTTTTATCTTGTTTTTGTATGTGTTTTTTGTTTTGGGAAGAAAGAGACATAAAAGTGGAGTAAAATTACACATTTACCCCAGTTTTTAACAAAGATGGTTATAGAACACCAACTGAGCTAATCTCAGGTGGGTAAAATATAAAATTTCAAATTACAGGTAGACAACTTAAATTTCAGCGAAAACACACCTAGGTAAATTGTAATTTGCCCATAAAATAAACATTGCTACATATTTTGAAAATCTAACCATTGAATTGTATGTTCTTTACACTCTTAATACACATGTCAACTTTTGTGTCAATCAGATGTTATTTACTTTATGATTTATAAGTTTATATTTTATGTATAATTTTATACTACAAAAACTTGCAATTTAAAGAATTTATTGATAACATAGTTATTGATTTTTAATTTTCTAGAAATTTTGCAAGTATGGGAGATATAAGAAGAAGATGTAATCCAATGGTAAATTTTTCAAAATTCAAATCCAATAAAAAGATATTAATTAAAGTTGTAGTCTAAGGCTACAACCAATTTTGTAACTAAACTTTGTCCAAAAATTTTGAAATATGTGTTGGGTTAGAAATTAACGTAATGATATTTTTACACAATATTTTTATAATAAAATTTTGTATTAGGTTAATATTTAAAGTAATGTTACTTCTATAATTAATTCACCATAAATCTTAGGTAGAAAAATATTTATTTGCAAAATAAATTTCTATATTTATTTGAACTATTTTAGTTAAATTTTCAATTTTTACTAATTTAATATATTTATTTATATTTTAAATAATTATTAAATTAATTATAATATAATCACGGTTCAATATTTAATTAGTTAATTTTTTTTTTTATAGATATTATGGAATTTCAACTTATAACATTTGTTCCATGCATGATAATTGTCTTTTATCATCAAGCCAAGACACAAATTGGTTTTTAGTATAAGTAGAGTTTGAATTTCACATCTTGTTAGGACATATATGATTTGATGTTAGGAACATATGTCAACATTTTATATAATTGGCTAATCCTTTGACAAAACGCACTTTACTTGTAATTGGATAGATTTAGGATGTGTTTAATGCATCAAGAAATAAGGTTTCAAGTTCAAGTGTTAGAGCTATGCAAGTCTGTCAAGAATCAAGTAATGAAGTGCTGGATTTTGAAGCTTGACAGCTAGCATCTATTGAGGCTTAAAAGCAGCTGAAGCTCGTGGCTTGATAGCTAGCTCGATAGATAGCTATCTGTGGGAGTAAAAGCCCAACGTTACGTATTGGGCCTAGGGCCCAATTCGAATATCACTATGTGTCCGAAGAGAAAAAAGAGATTAGAAATGAGTCCATGTGGGGGAAATGTACCTGGAAATGAATGAGAGGAGAATTCCGAAGACAACCCTATTGGTCCGAAGAGGTCCTTTTCTTCGGATCACAGGGGAACTTGATCAAACAACTATACTGAAGGCCTGAGTGACCTTCCCAACTATCTCCACGATAAGGACAAGCTCTGGGCATGCCTAGAGATGATGAGAACAGAGAAATATCTAAAAGAAAAAGCTGCTACCACCGCATTTAATGCACTGCAGTAACTTTCCTAGCCGCATTTATGTGGAGAAGACCCCTGAACAGTGCAACCTCAGCTACTACTACTCACGGTAAACTAAAAGCAGACGTCTGATGTGACATGTACTCAAGTGAATGCTTAGATGAAGAACAAGTGTACGGTGAAGATGAGGAAGACGAAGAATATATAAATGGAATAGGCCTCTAAATGGGGTGGGGGGGGGGGGGGGATGAAAAATTGGAAGAAAAAGGAGAGAGAGAATTGTATTCACCTTTCCATGAAAATTAAGCCTCTTTGGAATTGAGTATTATTTATTCTGCAAGTGTTTTTACTTCAATTTATTTTATTTTTCTAAAATGAATCGTTGCTAAGTCCATAACTAGCTCAACTTTTTCACCCACACTCTACAAATTTATTGTTTTGGGTTCATTGGGCTTACAATCCAAAGATTTTGGGCTTGGCCTACCAAATTTGGACCCTACACTATCTATCGAGGTTTATGAAACTCAGTTTTTCAGAGCTGTTTTTCATTCAATCTGTGAGTATTGTTTAGGCTTTCTTTTCTCACAACCCTAAATATATATAAGGATTGTTTTAAGGGCCGTTACAGTTGATGCAACTCAGTGCAAAAGATTTTCACAAGCATATTATGAACCGGAGACATATGTCTTAGTTCATCTTTTTCTTAAAGAAGCTGCGGTGTTTGTACATTATAGGGTTTTGTGATCAATGAGCTTCTTGATCTTCATCGTGTGATGAACTGAAGAACTTTGCAAACAAGCATATTGTGAACCAGAGACATATGCCCTAGTTCATTTTTCTCTTAAAGAAGCTGTGGTGTTTGTACACTGTAGGGTTTTGTGACCAAGGAGCTTCTTGATCTTCATTGTGTGATGAACTAAAGAACTTTACAACCAACATTCTTTCTCAAGTTGGTGATTAAGTCGCGTACTGGGATCCGAACATCTATTGGTTAGTCACGTACTAGGGGTCGTGCATTGAAAGGAGAGATTGTCACTACAGAACAAGTCTAATTGAGTGTTGGGGTAAAGGTTCAAATGTAGGTTGGTATAAGGTATTAGGATTTCTTTGCTTGTAACCGCTTGTTTTGATAATAGTGGATTCTCGGGAGTAGTGACCTTAAAATCACCCGGTGGGATTTTTGCCGTGTAGGTTTTCCCTATTCATAAACAAATCACCGTGTCAATTTAATTTCTGCTGCATACTTAGTTTAATTGGTGATTTGTTTGTACTGCCACGTACATTGCATGTTAATTTGATTAATTAATAAACTTGGTTAATTAATCAATTAATTCATCACAAGAGGTCAATACATTTTTGGCCTATCACATCTCTTATTCAAATACAAAAAACTTTACCAATTGAGCTACTTAAAACCCACAAAATAGGATCCATATGTGTTAAACTCAAATTCTTCTTTCTTGGATTAGAGCATACACATCAAGAATGCTAAAAACTATAGTTTTTAATAATTTAAAACACTAGCTACTTTAACTATTTATTTTAACACTCAATTTTATAATATACCCAACATCAAAGTTTTTATATTTTTTTACCACTTCATTAAAAAATTGGGAAATTACACTTTGTCTACCTGCATTGCAGTTTGCCCGAAAAACACTTTGCCCACCCGTGATTTAAAAATTGGCACTTTACCTACCTAAAGTTAGTTTTGTTTATCTCCCGTTACCCACTTCTGTTAAAAACATGAGTAAATTTGTATTTTTGTTACCCTTTTATGTCTCTCTCCTCTCAAAACATAAACAAACTAAAAAATCAAGGAAAAAGAAGATCTAAAAGCTAGGTTTTGTAAAAATTAAAACTTAACTTTTACATCTTCTTTTCATGTATCAATTTTTAAATCTCTTATTTTAGCACATTCCTCTCTTTCTGCAGAACACACATAAACAAAGTCTATGTTGTGCAAAAATCACTAAGAAATCTCGTTGTAGTGATTTGATATTGTGTTGTGCAAAAATTTCGCGTCACCCCGATAAGAAGCGGAACTTGAAGTGCCAAAATCACACTAGAAATCTCGTCTATTGTTGAAGGAATCGAGCATCTCACGCCAACCATTGGTCCAATTATATGTCTGCCAATCCAGCACCACAGGAGTGAAACCCAAATTTTCCATAGTTTTAATGGACTCTACTGTCTCTGGCCAACTATTGTCTAATAAAAAACCATAGTTGCATCCCTCTAGGACCTTGTTATCTGTGCTTACAAAATCTACATTAAATGCTTGAAGACCAAAAGGGATTGAGCTTGTGCAGTGGTTGAAGCCTGAGCCTGAATTAGGTGCTCTGTTTATCAAGCTTGTGTTACAACGAGATTTGCACCCAACAATCTCTTCATCAGCTTCTTCAATTGTTGCTATTATGTTGCAACCAAACAAAACGAAAAAGTTATTGGAATAAGAGAAGGTAAAAGGAGTTTCTTTAAGGTTCATAACTCCGGTTGTCATACTCGCACAATTGGGATTCAAAGAGATTACTGAACCTGTGAAACCACCTTTGACGCGAACCGTATTCTCTATCAAACCGCTTCTACCAGAAAGAGCGATTTCCAGCACTTCCATGTTATTTTTTTTTTAAGAATGCTCAAGTTCCATTGCAAACAATTTTGAACCAAAGGTCCATGTAACAACCCGATTGGATTCCAAAGGGGTACGGAATTCTAACATTTTTACACACAGATAGCTTTGTTTATGCGTGTGTTCTATAGAAAGAGAAGAATGTGTTAAAATAGAAGATTTAAAAGTTGATCCAGGAAAAGAAGATTTAAAAAAATTGGTTCTAATTTTTACAAAACCTAACTTTTAGATCTTTTTTTCCCTTGATTTTTTAGTTTTTTATATTTTGAGAGGAGAGAGACATAAAAGGGTAACAAAAATACAAATTTAGTCTTGTTTTTAACAGAAGTGGGTAACGGGAGATAAATGGAGTTAAACTCAGGTGGGGTAAAATGCCAATTTTTAAACCATAAGTAGGCAAAGTATTTTTCGGGCAAACTAGAGGTGGGTAAAGTGTAATTTTCCCTTAAAATATTATTTCTTGATTATTTTTTAATTATTTTTTATTCTCAATATCATCTCTTCCATCACTAACACCCACACCCATTGCCACAACCACCACCACCCATAGCCTCAACCCCCAACCACCAAAATCACAAACCCAAAATCAAATCACAACTAAATCAAGAACTCAAACCCACACCCACCGCCCACACCTACTGCCCACACTTACTACCACAGCCACCACCACCCACAACCTCAACCTCCAACCACCAAAATCACAAACAAAAACGAACCCAAAATCAAATCACAAACCCAAAAAAAAAAAAAAAAAAAAAAAAAACCCATAAAACTTCATACCCACCCCCCCCCCCCCCCCCCCCCCATCCACCACCACCGGTCCACCACAAAAACCCATCAAACGAATACCCACCACTAGCCACCACCACAAACCATACCCACACACCATCAACCACCATATATAAACTGATGGAGAGAGGGAGAGAGATTTTGGTGAAAGAGAGAAGAAAAGAGAGTCCCTAGTGGAAGAAAAAGAAAGAAGAAAAGTGAGAGCCGGTGAAAGAAAGAAGAAAAGAGAGAAGAAACAAGGTCCAAAATGGAAGAAAAAGAGAAGAGAGAGAGAGAGAGAGAGAGAGAGAGAGAGAGAGAAATGATATTTTAATTGAAGAGTAATAAAATATTATTATTTTTATAAGTTTTGAGCTACTGTAGATTGTCAAAAATCATAGTTTATTGTAGCTAAAAGTTGCTAAAAAATGAAGTATAGCAACATTGATGTAGTGTGTTTTTGGTGGGATGAATTGCTAAAATGGCTTTTTTAAGTTTTTTAGCAATCTTGATGTGAATGCTCTTAGTGAGTTGCCAAGCTTTTACTCAAACACATATCTTTATTATTAAATTTTGTGTATACATATCAAATAAATTTAGTGATACAAGTTTTTTCACAATTATGGATTAACTTGTTGTGATTAATACATAATAAAAATGGTGTTAAACCTCACAACCTAAACCAATTTATTATCTCTTGTGGCTGAGTTTTTGTTGATTGCTTAAAGGTTTTTTTTTTTGGGTGGTAAATTGCTAAAAAGTCTGACCAGTTTAGTATAGTATGTAGCATAAACTAAGCTACGCGCTATGCAAATGCCTTGGCCAAGAGTGATTGCAACTAGATTGTATATTTTTTTTAATCCTTGTCATGATGTTGGGTTTTGAAGTGTCATGGCAGATATAGAAGTCGATTGGCTTCAATTAACTAGCTAGCTAGGTTAATCCCTGATGCTCAATGTAGCATTGAGAGAAGACGATAGAATTTTCTACTGTATAGGATTGAAGTGGAATTTGATAAGAGAGGGATATGAAAAGAGGGGGAAAAAAGGACTAAATTGAGAGAGAAGTTGTACTTGACATGGGTTTGTTTAACCTTTGGATGGTTGGACTGCCAGAAAAAAAAAAAAAAAAAAAAAAAAAAAAAAAAAAAAAAAAAAAAAAAAAAAAAAAGAGGAGAGAATGAGAGAGTTTTAAATGGGAGAAGAGTCTTACCCATAATTAATGTGTGAGAATTATGGACTCTCTCTCTCTCTCTCTCTCTCTCTCAATACTTGGGTTCTAAAGATGTGTGGAAATTATATGTTGGACAAAACTTAGATACAATATTTGAAGTGTTGTTCCCTAAGTTCCCCACTTAAGATTGAGCCATGTAGTTACTTAACTAAAAATTAAATACACTTCTATCTCATGAGAAAAAATCCATATGACAGAATCTTAAGAGGAGAACCTAAAGAATAGTACCTAAATATTGTACTTAAGTCTTGCCCTTATATATTTATCTATACATATAATATGTATGTAACATGATTTTTTTTTTTTTTAAATCGCATATATAACAAAAACATTTACTCCAAAATAAAATAATTTTCATCGAAATTTTTTATTAAATAATTTAGTGATTATAGAGTTTATAAGTATATTTATAGTTATAAAAAAACATTGAAATTTAACCAATTTAAAATAATTTAACATCATTTTATACTTTAAACATATATAAGTCAATATAAGAAAAATATAACAATAATAGAAAATAAAGAAAAAAAACATTATTTTCATAAATGACGAATGCAATATAGATTTCTAACTCTTAATAATCCAATTTTCCTTTATTTTAAAAGGTAAAACATAAAAATAATAACATAGTGTCAATATGTCTTGATGGTGAACTAAAAATTGGATCATCTCCGGTTCGTCTATAGAGTCGTCCAAGACCAAGAAGGGTCGTCCAAGACCAGAAGGGTCGTTCGAGACCAAAAAGGTTATCCGAGACTAGAAAGGTCGTCCGAGACCCGAAGGGTTGTCTGAGATCAGAAATGTCATCCAAAAGGGTCGTACAAGACTCGAAGGGTGGTCCAAGACCCGAAGGGTTGTCCAAGACCAGAAAGGTCGTCCAAGACCAGAAGGGTCGTCCAACACCAGAAAGGTCCTCCCAAAACCAGAAAGGTCGTCCAAGACCAGAAATGTCGTCCAAAACCAGAAAGGTCGTCCAGGACCAGAAGGGTCTTCCAGCTCACAAAGTGACATGGATGATCTCCCAACAATTAGGAAATTTCTAGAAATGGATTTACCTACGTAAGTTTGAGATTCGGGCCACGTGGTACTATTCTGTAACAGGAACAAGATCCTTATTTATTGCCATAACTTCTTAATAAGTACTTAACTTCCAATGGCAATTATAAAAGATAAGATTGAACATTCTAACTTCTATAGCAATTGTGGAGTTAAGTCTAAACTTTTTAACTTCTACAAATATTGGGGAAGTTACTAAACAAGTAACCGCTCCAAAGCTCTCTATATAAGGACTCATCCACATCAAATCAAAGTAAGTTTCCACTACTCCTAAAATTGGAATTCTTGAGTTCTAGAGGGAAAACTAACTTAAGCATCGGAGGGTTCTTGGCCAGTTTACCCCGGTTACTTTTGATTTTGTGTCTCTTTCTTTTCAGGCCTTCCAGACAACCACTAACCCATTGAAGCACGGAGCATTTTGCCTACTAATTTTCTTTGCATCATCAGTTAATGCCGTCTGTGGGGAAGATTAAATTTGCGTTTTGCAAATCATCTTTCTTTGACAAAAGGTTGCATGGTTCGAACAAGATCAATGGCCACTAGTCCAGGCCACCAGGAGATTGGGAATGCTTCTAGTCATCCCAACCGTGATCGCCAGTCAACACCTGTCATGCAACTGCCTTCCATCCAACACATGCAATCCATGGCAGTTGCTATGGCAGAGTTAACCCTTCAGAACCAAGAGTTGACTAGGGGGATTAATCTAAGGAGACAACGTCTTGAAGGATGTGTGGAAGGACAAGCCTAGAGTCAAGAAGATAGAGAGAAAATACTGAGCACAAGAATCACTCAAGGGGAACCATTTCACGTAGGGTACCACACTTAGAGAAGGAGATGGATCAACTGAGGAAAGCCATGGACGAGATGAGAGAGTTCATGGCTTCCATCAATAGTCGTCCCTGCCATTTAAGTTCAAGATACCTTCCTTGGACTCATATGATGGAACGCTCTACCCGTGTGATCACATAGCAACTTTCAAGACCATAATGCACCTTCTAGGAGTTCCAAATAAGATAATGTGTATGGCCTTCCCAACCACCCTTAAAGGGCCAGCATGAGTGTAGTTCAGTAAAATACCTCTGAATACTGTTGGTTTTTTCGAGGAGTTAAGTAAGTTGTTCGTCAACAAATTTATTGGAGGACAAAGGCATAAATGCTCTCCTCGTCCAGCCTGTTGACTATAGAACAAGGAAAAAAATGAGAGCTTGCGGTCCTTCATCACTCGCATCAATAGGGAAGCCCTAACGGTAGACGAGATGGATGACAAGTTGCTATTGGCAGCCTTCCACAATGGAGTTAGTTTGAATTTATTCATCCATAAGCTTTATGATCAAGAACCACAGATCATGGCTGAACTCGTTCATTTAACCTAAAGCTTCATGAATGCATAGGATGCGATTATTGCCAAGAAGAGGAAAAGAGCAGAGCGAATGGAAGCTGATCTCCCAAGCCATCCTGACCAAGGCCCTCGTCCAAAGAAGGCCCGAACTGGAGAGAAGAAAAACAACAGGAAGGCAGGTTCATCTTCAAGAAGGAGTCAGAACTACACGTCCCTGAATGTTCCTCTTGATCAAGGATGACCCATCGTTGAAGTGGTTAGAGAAGATGAAGGGATATCCTAATAAGTGTAATAAGAACAAGTATTGCCACTTCCACAGGGACCACGGGCACAACACGGACTAGTGCTATAACTTAAAGTAGCAGATAGAGAATCTTATTAGGTAGGGAAAGTTGAGGAATTATCTTGGACGAGATCATAAAGACAAGAAGTTGAAAGGAAAGGTAGAAGAGCCATCACGACCCCTACTTGGAGAAATAAGATTTATTGTAGGGGGAACTTCAATAGGGCAATCTTCCAAGTCAAGAAAAACATACCTGAAGTTGGTGTAGAACATCCAACTCTCTAGACGACCACCAAGGATGAGGAGGGCAGACGAGGAGAATGAAGAGAAAATTCGTCTTAACCTCGATCTAATAGATGAGGTAAGGATGGATGCAGAGTAGAGGACAACAAGATATAAAAATCTTATGGCTAGACGATATGATGCAATGGTGAAACCTAGGCGTTTCAACATTGGGGACCTCGTCCTAAAAAGGGTCTCTTTGTCAACTAGAAGCCCGACTCAAGGAAAACTGGGGCCCAATTGGGAAAGACCCTACAGGGTTATCAATTGCAAAAGACAAGGATCATATTACTTGGAAGCCTTGGATGGACGGAAGCTAGAGCACCCCTGAAATGTTGAGCATCTAAAAAGATACTATCAGTGAAGGATCAGCCTAGACGAGCATCATCATGGACGAAGTTGGAGTTATGTGTAACTTCCCTCATATTTATTTATGTTTATTGCTAGTACTACATGTTTTTAATATTTTAATTCCCTAAAAAGTGCATTAGTTTCCAACTTTTGCATTGTCTATGGACGAATTTGTGATGGACGAAGTCATGAACTTAGTCCGTTTGTACATAGCGTTTTCAATTGCTTAAAGGCACTAGCGTCCAGCATGTGCCATGCTTGTGGACGATGTTTATGTTGTGTGTATAGCTTGAATTCCCAATGTATATAATGTGTGAACTTCTAATTTTCATGTTGTTTTCATTCAAACTAATCCACAAGAAGGCTAAAGGCCCAAGACGAGTAAAATCTCTAGATGCAGGGATGTAACATTTATAAGCTTTCCTTAAAATAAGGATAAGGCAAAGAAAAATAAACCTAAGGTATATTTGTCTAATCCATGGACGAGGTAAAACCTAAGGTATATTCGTCTAATCAATGGACGAGGAAAAACGTGCACGTAGAAATATTCAAAATCCATGGATGAATTTGACTAGCCAAACAATCCAATCTTTGGACGAGTAAATGCTGGCAACGTCTTACCTAAAGGCGAGTAAAGGACCGTCCAACCTATGGATGAGGGATAATGCAAGCTATAAGTCAAATCTATGGACGAATAAAGCTAGCAAAAGAAATACCATTCATAAACGATTTATACTTGTAAAATTTAAAGAACGGTAAAAGTGTTGAACATAAAAAATAATTCTAACATGGACGAGCTAAATGTCTTCATAAGTGGACGGATCACACTTAAAAACCATAAAAAACAACATGGACGATGTAAACAAAGGAAATTCATTCATATATTTAAGACGAGATAAAATGTCTTATAAGTGGATGGACCACACTTAAAACCATAGAAATAACATGAATGATGTAAACAAGGGAAAATTCGTTCATACATAAAGCATATAACATGTTCAACATCAAATGAAGAATGAAAATGGAATTAAATATTCATTTATAAAACATAAAAAGGGTAGACGACAATCATCCAAAAACCCTTAAATTGTGCATGCCAATAAAAGCAGTTGTATCTGTTTTCATACGTCCATAGATTTGGATGAGAAGATTGTACTTAGATAAAACTTAAAATAAGCCCCAAAAAAGAAAAAAGGGGGGGGGGGGGGGGGGGCACCATGAACAATATAGAAAAACAAAGTTAAATTGAAGATTACTTTGATAAACCACTAGGGCATCCCTAGACTTTGGATTGTCCTTGGAAGGCTCAGTAGAGGCATCATCTATGATATTTACATCCTCAGAGCTCATCTGAAGCAAAGAACTCTTAGCAGCAGTTGGAACCTTGAAGACATTAAAGTCAATCTCAGGATAGGCTTCCTTAGCATCGGAGTAAAAGTTCTCGTAGCCAACAACATATTGCTCGTCCAGTCGCCTAGTGAACTCGTCAGATGTTTTGAAAGCTTCGATTGCTTCGTCCTTTGCTTTCTCTAAGGACGAGGATAACTCTTTGCATTTTCCTTCAAGACAAAGCTCGTCCTCTAGCTCCTTGTTCTTTTTGGCTAGAACCTTAACATCGTCACGCAACTCCCTAGCCTGCTAGGACGTAGTATAAAACTTTGCCATCGCCTGACATAGGGATCGACGAGGAAGAGTTAGAAATTTTCTCTTAAAAAAAAAAAAAAAATCAATCAACAAAGAAAATGCACGGCCTTTGTCTAACACCAAGGTAGGAGGAGACTCAACAAGAGTAGAAGGATGAGTCTTAGGAGAAGGTCTACCAACAAAAGAATGAAGAGCTTCAGTCTGGACAGCTGAAGGAGGAACTTCAGAATGGACCAAGTTCACAACCAAGTCGTCCAGGTTTGCCATCACATCTTTGGATTTGGGGACCTTGAATGAGGGGGTCTTAGAAGGGGCCTTGTCAATTCTGACCTTCTTCAGATGTCGATGACTAGGAAGGCTTCCAAGGTCCACATCTCTAGAGATACCCTTCCTCTTCCCAGCATAAGGTTGGACAGTAGGGCTCTGGACAACCAAAGGAACTGGTTTGTCCTAGAGGACTTGGACTTCCTCCTCCTCCTCAATCCCACTGGCAACATTCTTACCCTTGTTCTCCTTCATGGTGGCTAGCCCTATACTAGAGAAAGCATGAAGAATTAAACAACTAAAAAAATTTTTTTTTTTGAAAGACGACTCTTACTTCGATGTGTAGTCTCCTCGTGAATGAGATTCTCCTTAGTAGGCTCAAGAAGATGCAGTGTTGCCAAATTATGGAAGGGCCTATCAGGATAACTGCGAGCTCTTTCTATAGTCGTCTAAGTGTGGACGAGTAACAACTGTATGGACGAAAAGAATTGTTAGACGAGGGAAAGAGCAAATGAAAAGACGAAGTAAACTTCAAAGAAAACATACCCTCAGGACAAAGACGACCTAGAGCACTGGTAAAAGGAGGGAAGGGAGTTCTAATTGGGTCCACAGCCCAATTTCCAAAAACGAAGAAAAATTCCATCTTCCATAACCTATCAAAAGAACTACGACCCCTAATCAACTGTAAATGACATTCTTCTCCTCGTCTTGAGAAGGAGTCTTGGACGATTCATTCCTTTTTGACGAGCTAGCTCTAGAACTGAAAGTTGCTTTCTACCTCATCTCTTTCTGGAAGACCTCCAAAGGAACTCCAGGAACCTTATATGAATGATGCTCATCTTGGGAACTAAAGCTACTGCTACTACTCTCAGTGCTATCGCTACTACCACTGGACACGTCTTGATACTCATCACTCTCACAATACTACCACTAGACAAAGACATGATAGGAAAAATACAGAATTTTCTAAGGCAAACCTAAGGATGAAGAAAAATAAGAAGTACCTAATGAAAGCTTAAGGACGAGGATGACTAGATGAGGCTCCTAGACGAGATGGCAAAGGAAAATATCAGAAAAATAAGAGGGCAAGAGAGAGATTGTACCTATTTATAGGCTCTAAGTCAATGGGTTGACGTGGACCAACTAGAAGCTAACATGTGGCAATCTCCTTGGTAAACGAATCGACATAATAGATTGACTAATGAGAGCATGACATGTAGCACAATCTGAGGTCGTCCGAAAGGGTTGTCCAAGACCTGAAGGGTGGTCCAAGACCCGAAGGGTCGTCCAAGACCAAAAAGGTCATCCAAGACCAAAAGTTTCGTCCAAGACCAGAAGGGTCGTCCAAGACCAGAAAGGTCGTCCAAGACTAGAAGGGTTGTCTGAGACACGAAGGGTCGTTTGAGACTAGAAAGGTCATCCAAGACCAGAAGGGTCATCCAAGACCAGAACGTTCGTCCAAGACCAGAACGGTCCTCCAAGACTAAAAGGGTCATCCAAGACCAGAAAGGTCGTCCAAAACCAAAAAGGTCGTCAAAGACTAGAAAGGTCGTCCAGGACCAGAAGGGTCTTCCAGCTCACGAAGTGACCTGGATGATCTCCCAACACTTAGGAAATTTCCAGAAATGGATTTATCTACATAAGTTTGAGATTCGGGCCACGTGGTACTATTCTGTAATGCGAACAAGATCCTTATTTATCGCCATAACTTCTTTATCGCCAGAAGGGTCATCCAAGACCAGAACGGTCCTCCAAGACTAGAAGGGTCATCCAAGACCAGAAAGGTCGTCCAAAACCAAAAAGGTCGTCAAAGACTAGAAAGGTCGTCCAGGACTAGAAGGGTCTTCTAGCTCACGAAGTGACCTGGATGATCTCCCAACACTTAGGAAATTTCCAGAAATGGATTTATCTACGTAAGTTTGAGATTCGGGCCACGTGGTACTATTCTGTAACACGAACAAGATCCTTATTTATCGCCATAACTTCTTAATAAGTACTTAACTTCCAATGGCAGTTATAAAAGATAAGATTGAACATTCTAACTTCTATAGCATTTGTGGAGTTAAGTCTAAACCTTTTAACTTCCACAAATATTGGGGAAGTTACTAAACAAGTAACCGCTCCAAAGCTCTCTATATAAGGACTCATCCACATCAAATCAAAGTAAGTTTCCACTACTCCTAAAGTTGGAATTCTTGAGTTCTAGAGGGAAAACTAACTTCAGCATCGGAAGGTTCTTGGCCGGTTTACCCCGGTCACTTTTGATTTTGTGTTTCTTTCTTTTTAGGCATTTCAGACAACCACTAGCCCATTGAAGCCCAAAGCATTCAACCTACTAATTTTCTTTGCATCATCATGTCTAATTCTCCAAAAGCAGAATAACAAAGTTTTATTGTTGGTAAATGAAATTGCTTTTATTTAATAGATTTAGTTATCTATTTCTTGTTCCTCTCATATATCTTGAATATACTTGAATTAATGAACTCGTATGCTATAATAAGATATAAAAAATTAATATAATAATTATTTATAGAGACAAGTCTATTTTTAGGAAAATATATGTTGGATATGAGCTATGTGTGGTATAAGGATTAAAAAGAAAAAAAATGATGCATTAGTGATTGATTTATATTGTTTTAAAAAAATTCTTTTGGGGGGGGGGGGGGGGGGTGGGCAATTAATAGTTCAATGTTTTAGTTACACATTTGTGTTTTTAATAAAAAATATAAGATGGTGGGGGAATTTTAAAATGCTAGGAAAAATATTTAGTATCAAATTATACTACTTCAATCTTATCAAAATTCAATAATTAAGAGATGTGTGTGAAAAATAACCATATCAATCCAAGAAAAAATCTCTATCCATATATATATCTCCCTTTCTTGAAGATGAGGCTGAAGATTTGGTTTATGGTCTGGAACTTTTTGTATGTATCTCTTGATTGAATGATTTGGGATTTAGCACTATGATGCATCTCATAATCGAAAGAGGTAGGCTTGTGTAATGTTACCATCGAGGTCTTTGTGGATGTCATTCATTTGTTATGTAATCTCTGACCATTCATTTGTGTCATAAGTAATTGTTTTCTTTCTTTTATTTTTGGTTTTATCTATCAATACCATCTATAAAAGGATTTTTCTTTTTAGATTGGACTTTTATGTGGTTTAGAAATACTCATAAGTCTTACATTTAATTGGGAAAAAACATGAGAACGATCTGGTAAAAATATATCTCCTACTCCACTTAAAATGCCTAGGAAATATGACACTTTTCTACCAATTCATGTCTTCGAAATAAAGCAATCCAAAAATTTTATAAAAAAAAAAGGAAAATTATGACACTAGACCCCAAAAAAAAAAAAATCTCATTGCATGCGCAAAGTGCGTGTAATGAGGCTAGTACACATATAACAAAATCACTAATGACCTAAATTCCAAAAGCTTTACTTTTGTACAGAAGAGAAATACCATTTACTTAGTTTTTTTGGATTATATCCATATTAGCTAGGGTGGTGATCGCAAACATAAAACAATAATATCTGTAGAGAAAATTTAGTACTATCCAAAACAAATGAGAGTCTTACTATTTATAGACACGAACAAATAGGCAAATCTTCCCATGAACAGATGTGACTTATATGTTATATCCAAAATACATTAAGGGTATGTTTGGTATACTGAATGTAGATTACATTAAGAATATTAATATTTATTACTGGGAATAGAAGACATTGTAATGGAATAATTATTACTATTCATAAGTTTGGTTGTTACATATGGAAAGCTTGTAAAAAATGATATATAAGGACGTTTTATATTTTTGGAAATATATTAATTTTAAAACTTATTATATGCACTAAGGAATAGATATTACAACCATTTTAAAGAGGAATAACTATTCTTCAATTTAAAGAATAGTTATTCCAATGTAATAACTAATCCATGTATTAAAGATGCAACCAAATGACCGAATTGATATTACACATGAATAACTATTCTATTACAGGAGCTATTACAGCCTACCAAACGTATCCTAACAATTCTACAAAAATAGTAATAAATTTGCAATTTGTGAATTTGTGAACCAATATATATCATCCATTATGTGGGCCTTAGTATACATGAGGGTACATCATATTATGTTGTAATCACCCATCACAACTGTAAACTTACACGTCCCACTTGAGTTTTCACCATAATCAATGGTTTTAGGTCTAGTTAGCATGCATCATGGTATTATGGTTATTTCCCATGCTAACTTTCATCTATAATACTTCCCATAGATTGGTGTCAGTGTGTAAACATAGCCAATTTGTGTACATCGTAGTACATGCCCTTTGACACACTATTTTTATAGTACACTTCGGGTGACTTCTAATTCACTATCTTTCAAGTAAATAGAATCCATACTAGGATCACTCCAAGTCCCGCAGTTTAAAGATATAGCCCACGCATATATTGCAACTTACGTTACGACTTCAGCCATACACATCAGGCCATATATCAACAGAAATTGAAATTTTCACAATGATCTTATCAACAACTTTTCAGTGCAACAACCAGCTCAATTGCGCCATGATGCAAATAAATCTAATAGAGGCAGGTGAGGTTGTGGAGGGCCCATTGGAAGCGCTTTCAATGGTATTGGGCTGATGCGTTTTTAGATTTTCCCAGTTATGAGATTTGGAAGTTCAAAAAGAAACTCAATGGGCTTAGATATGACATTGGCTACATATGGATGGGTGAAAAGTACTAATATGAACAACATTGCTAGTGGGGACTCTGGAAAAAGAAAGAAAAAAACTAAAACATATACTCAGAGAAGCTATAACCATTGCTCTAATAAATAAGAGGCCTTTATGTAACCTAGGAGAAGTGGTTTATACAACAATATTAGTACATTCAAACAAAAATACAGTTTGAGGCTTAAGGGTGATAATTCTAAGAATGAGTTCGGATTACTCGTTTCAGCTGGCGTTTTGCGTTTGGCGTTTGAAAGGTGGGTCCCATGGCAATTGTGCACTTTTCAGCCAACTTCAAGATAAACCCAGATTATATATTTTGCTGGGTCCCACACGGCAATATTCATATTTAAAAATTATTTTGTTGCAGTGTTTTCAGCAATAAGTTTTTAGTTTTCAGCAAATAAGCAGTATCCAAATAGACCCCAAGTGTTTGTGTAGCTAGCTTTTTTTTTTGCCAATTTATTTTACTATTCAGTTTATTTTTGCTACTATTCATGAGTCCTATTGCACTTTTTGGTACTATTTATAATTCCGACTATACTATTTATGATTCTTACTGTACTATTTCAACTAACATTTACCTTTATCTACAATATTTTCAGCAAAAATTTTCAGTTTAAGCAAAATAAGCGAATCCCAAACAAACTCTAAATGAGATCTTTTTTATATTCAGTTAAAAATTTTGTATCACATTACAATATTTAAATGTTTCTCTCTTCTTAAGATACAAAATTATTATTTTAAGTTTTTGTATTTAAATTTTGCTAACATCTCAATATTCAGTTGATATATAATCGGATAATATAGTTATTTTAATTAATCTAAACCAGCATTTTATCAACTTTAAGTTCAAAATAACAATTATTTATCTCAAAAAAATTATTGGGATGGGGTCTTTTTTTATTTATTACAAGGCCTTAAAACTCAGGTCCTCCTCAAAATATGTTTAAATTTGTTTGAATAACATGAGCAATAATAAAGTATTCTTGGGTTTTGTGAGATAGGTTGTAATTGTGCTAAACTGAATGAAGCTGCGAGCTTGGCTTAGTTGGTAAGATCAAGTGTTTCGTCTAACCCACCTAAGTTCGAGTTCTGTTGCTAGCAGGAGTCCGTTGGTGGGCATCCACACGAGTTGACTGAACCTGTACAAATCTAGTGCCCTGCCTAGGGGCTAGCGTAACCTAGTAAACCCCTATTTTCCTTAACCAAAAAAAAAAAAAAAAAAAAAGAAAAACACCTGAATCAAGCTGATTATTAAAATTCTAAGATCATTTAATTTTCTATCTTATATGGAATCCAAGTTGAGTTTGAGTTAAGGTTTATTTAACTCTTCATTAAATGATGTAAACCATTATTGCTAGTCAAAAAGTAATGTAAAATAAAAAAAACCTTTATAGTTGGTCAAAAAGTAATGTAAAATTCACTTAAAAAGCTTGTGAAAAGCAATGTAAAAAGAACTTTATAATGAATGGCTCACAATATTCAGCAAAAAGAAAAAAAATTGGTCACAAAGCAATATGATAAGAAGTTGTTCGTCTTCTTTTATGCACTAACGAAGGTTGTTTGTCCTACATGCGTGTGATCTGCAATCTACTCCTAAAACTTCAAACGAAGGGTTGGAAATTTCGTACACCATGCCAAACTTGTTTGTCCTCTCCCTCTCTCTGAGTGCTTGGTGGGGCAAAGAATTGGTTGAAAATTTCCACAACTACACTATTCTCCTCAAAAGTTGTGCTACTCTCTTTCTCTCTTTGAATTAACACAACACAATGTTTCGTGGAGGATTGAGATTCTCTGACATTAAAATTGTTTGGTGGAAAAAAGAAGAGATTCGGGTTAGAAACTTTCATGTTACGTAGCATCATTCTGCAGTTTGCTCCTCAAAAGTTATGCCTGTCTTCCCTACTCTGTCTCTTTCTCTTTGAAATTAGCACATTGTTTTTGGATGTTGAGATTGATACAATAATTGTTCCATTAGCTGAAGGAAAATTATCGTGCAGACTACTCCGAGCTCTCATATGGGGTAGGCTCACACGTTGAGAAGAAGGGTTGGAAATTTCTTACATGCCCGTAAACCTCCAAAGTCGTGCTTGTTCTTTCTTTCCCTCTCTTTCAAGAAAAATTCTAGTAGACACATCCTAAATTTCACCAAAAATTTCATATACATGCTCTCACAATTTTGTGTTGTGAATTTGTAATGGGGGCCAAGAGGTTTAGTTCCAACGCAATAAAAATATTGTGAAGAGGGAGTCAAATTTATAATTACTCTCTAAAATTAACACTGTTTTTAAAGGAAGGAAAAAGAAGTGGAAAAAAATTATAAAACAAAGGGAAAAAAAGAGATGAAAAGGAAAAAAAATATTCTATATGGTTTGAATGTAAAAATAAAAGTTAAATTACTTTTTTCCATTCTAAATTATAATAAGAGGGAGTGAATAAAAAGAGACAAAATAAAGGAAGATGAAAAGAAAGATGAATAGTGATATTAAAGTAGAGGGTAGTGAGGAGATGAAAAGGTAAGGAAAGAAGAAAGTGTAAATATTTAAAAAATAAGTGAATGTAAAAAAAAAAAAAATATATATATATATATATATAAAAGAAAATTGGAAATAAAAATGAAATATATATAGACGTTAAAGCCAACAAAGATGAATATGTAAAGTCAATAATCTATTTATATATATTTTTTGTAAAAAAAAAAAGGAATAAAAAAACAATAATTATGTGGTGAATGATGTGGCGATGAGGTGGCGTAGCAAGAGCTCAGCAGCAATAAATGCTACGCTTCAGTTTTTAATAATACGATACGCTAACCCGTGCAATGCACGGGAAAATTTTGAATGTATTGTTTTACTAATTTCTTTCCAATGCAATTATTGAAATAAAGTTGTAGCATTTTCACAGTGATCAAACATCTTCTTTTTTATTTCAGCACTTTTGTTGTATTCGAATAGAGAATAACACTAAAAAATAATTAAAATCGTCCCAGAGCCTATAATTCTCAAAGTTAAAAGAGAGTCTTAAATTTCATTTAATTCCATTAATTGCTTAAGTCAATAAGCACATTGGTATGAATAAAAAAATGAATGGCATCTGTGTCTATTTAATTATCAACCATATATCTGTTATAGCAATTAAGGTGATTTATAAATTTCAACCAATTTGTTTTGTAACACTTTTTTTTTTTTTTTTTTTGAGATAACAGATAGAATGACTTTTATTCAGAAGTAAAAAAACCATATACAAAGGTAAAGACCTGGGCACACAGCCCAAGCTATAGTTCGTTAGCCATACAAATTAGGAAGAAAAAACATACAAGGCTTCCCTCTGAACCAACAAAACAATGAAGACCCTTCTGCACCATAATTATGTGTTTGCTTGAGTGGCCGAGAGCATCTAATATGTCACCAGCAATGCTAGAGCTACATCCAAAATGACTTTAGGTTGTGTCTAAACTTTCTCAAAGTACGCTTTGTTTCTTGCATTCCAAATTGCCCAAGCCGTTATGGCCCACAGTTCCAGCTCCTTCTTTGACAGTTCAGCTCCTTCTTTGTTTTGTAACACCTAATTTACTGTAATTAGTAAAAATATTAACTCAAGAAGATTCAATAGAAAGTAGGAACACATTGATATCAATTTAGTTATTAAAAAAAAAGTCTCAAATGATGGCAATTATAAAACAACTTTCTTCTCAATGAGTTTATAACCAGACATATCTATCGTAGAAGGAAGCATATATGATGTATTGGAAATAAAATAGATAACCTTCTTCATGGACATACAAGGCCCCAAATTTTTGGGTTTTACATGTTGCCAAAAAATAAACATTCTTAAGAAATATTACAGAGACAAATCATTATGATCTACTGCAATTCAGAATCACTTGGAAGTGATTTTTTTTTTTTTTTTTTTACATTAAATTTAAAAATCATAAAATTATACATAGACAGATTAGATATTGTACTTCAATGCAGATATCTAACAATTTCACTAATACAAATCTGCCAAAAAAAAAAAAAAAAAAAAAAAAAAAAAGAAGAAAGAAAAAAAGGACAAAGTGTTATCATACAACCACAATTGAGTTGAAGGATAGTCAAATTAGCATGTTGTGTCCCAAGAGTCAAGATATCACATAATCATTTGGTATCTAAGAATTGTATAAATATTGGACTAATAGATGCATTCGTATCAACCTTTGTCAAAAAAATATAAAGTATCTGGAATACGCAGTAGAAACATGTAGTTATAATACATTTAAATTCACCAACAATTATCATTTGAATAATAGCACTGACTTTATAGTTTTTATTTATTTATATCATGTACTATATGCATAGATGTCTAAAAATACGGTAGGAGAGTAAATCAAAAACTAAAATGGGATGATGAAGCTCATTTGACAATCCCAACTCTTGTTTACAAATCAAGTAGAAGCAACAAATTAAAAGGAAGCAAATTGCATGATGCTGATCTTGCCTTCTTTATCCATCTTTGTGTGTTTAGAACTTTTCTCTACACCTACACATCAATCATTATGAATAAACTATTACTGATTGTAATTGGTCAAAAATCTAACAGCCCAGGAGGATTTAACCATATGCTAAAAGAGTAACTTCAGTTCCACCCACAGTCAGCTTTACTTTGTTTAACCCAATTGAAGTGTTTTTTTTTAATATCCTAGAACTTTTTAAGAACACTGGCTAATCCAATAAGTTTTTCATATAACTTTAACCTAGCATGAGATCAAAACTCTAACAATGCTTGCAAATCAAGAGGCACAAAACCAAATTCTTTTGAGTTTAATTCATAGAACCAAAATTAGCAAATATAAATCTCAGTACAAACCAAACAGAGCAAACAATAACAAAAGTAAATCTCAACACATAGTCCATTACATAACCAAAAAACCAATATTAAACATGCATAATGACCCCTTTCAAAGTGCAGTTTACATTTCACAATTACAATTTAAAAATTTTAAGAAATTCTCACCCTAAAGTTAGGTACTAAGTAATTAGAGATGATCATTAAAAAATAAAGCTTCATATGTCACACAACTATAAGCTACTACAAACGTATGAGATTGCAACTAATGAATTTTCACAATGGCCTCAAGTAGAAGTGAAATCGTAAAATGATGCTAATACAAATGCAATAAGAGAGAAATTAACTAACAACACAAATATACATCAAAATTGGATCTCACATCAAATATTCATTTTTAAATTGCTACATTTTCCATTTACACAGTATTTATTAAAAAAATACTTAAACCTTGAATTAATACCCAGTCCGAACCGGATAGAAAATTCCTTTCAAAATAACCTGAATCCCCTTTTAATGCCTGCCTCTCATGAACTCCCTCCTAAAGACTGGAGTTGATCAACAGATACTGCTCCACCCTTAGCCACTGGACGTATTCCTATCTATTTTAGCCATTCAAGTATTTTAGTTGACTGAAAACAAAGAAATTGTATTTGTAAAGAACCAGTTGTGATTGGCTGCGAGTATCTTTAGAGGGAGATTTCTACGTAGTAGATGATGAACAGTTTGCTGCGAGGCAACATCGTTTCAATCTCTTCTTCCAAAAAACAATAATCCTAAACAAAATAAAATCTAACCCAAATACCTAAAACAAAATAAAATCTAACCCAAATACCTAAAACAAAATCAACTCTAATCCAAAGACCTTAGTTCTAAAAAAATCTAAACCATATTTAGTTTTTATTACCAGATTTTAAAATACATGAACACACCAAGCAATAAGTTTTAATGGGTCTAAATTTTAAACAATGAAAAACCATAAACAAACCTTTTTTTTTTCTCACTCATCTCCCAAAGCGTTGTCGCCAAACGATGCAAACTTCCTCTTTTGAGGTTTGTAAGCCATTAAGAGCTTATCTACTTATTTAAATCCTGCTTTGCCAATTGGATTTAAGAATGCTGACCATGGCATCTAAGAGTGTGTAGGAAATGGAATCCCTAGAGCTGAAGGATGAATTCTATCTGTTGCCTTATGAGTGATTTCTGAGAAACCTAAAAGCACAATAACTCATCAGAACAAAATAAATAAAAATATGTCAACATACATGTAATATTTAGAAATGAGTTTAAGGCTTACATATGAAGGTTTGGAATAAACTACAAATTTTTTACTAATATATTGCTGTGGCAAAGTTTCTGAGAAATAGTTTGGTACTAATTAGTTGATGAACGAAACAAAATCACTCACTATCTCTAAAAACTCAGAATTTTTCAACCAACACAAATAAACCCACATTGCTCCTTTTATAAAACTTGACATACGAAGCAGAAAATTGGTTTACAGAAAGTTATTTAAAAACAATACAAAATGTTATTCAAAACAGTGTGCAGTGCAGATTTTTGAGACATTTTGTCAAACCCACATCATGCATTATTGTTGCAACCATTCCCTGCATATAATGTAATCAAAGAACCACATTGCTGTCAAAAGAACTACCTAGAATTTCAACTATAATATAATACCATAATACCTCCAAAACATAGTCAAATAACAATTTCAACAATAACCGACTCTAATTAAGAATATAGTCGAAACAAACAATACAATGGTTACAGTTCCAAAGCCCCAAAAAAAGAAAAAAAGGAAAGGCCGTTTCCATTTCTTACAAAATCATCTATGTTTGTATATGCAATCATAAGGATACGTTTTGAAAATTACATTACTTACACATACCAAAACAATAAACTGATCGAAAACTCATATCCAAGAGATGCATAGACATGGGGATAAACAATTAGAAAGAGATTTTCCTACATGGGTATAGACAATTAAACCATTCACCTCAGAAACTTCATAAAATTTGGGTTGAGCGTGAATTCGAGCAAATCCATCTGTGGGTTGAGTTGGGCATGCCTATTTGCCCATCTGATCAAGAATCTCGAATTTATTTAACCAAAAAAAAAAAAATTCATATACCTCTGCTTCTTGAAAAAAAAAAAAACAAATATCTGGAATATAGAAAACATAAAACAAATTGGAAAGTAAAATGAAAAAAAAAAAATTGTATTTGGTTTACGGATGGTTCTAGGGCTTTTATGCTTTGAAGTTGTGTCTCCAAAACCAAAAACAACCAAAAAAAAAAAAAAAATAGAAAAGAAGAGATTAAAAAAAAAAAAAAAAAGCAGATCACTACAATTGAAAGGGAAAGCGAAAGAAGTCATATTTATCGATAGTTTGTTCTCTCTTTAAGTTTCACTAAAGTATCTTCTCGTAGGGGAAAAGGGGGCATTATTGAGAAGGAAAAAATTGAAGAGAAGTTGAAAAAAAAAATATATATATATATATATATATATAGAGACACACATAAAGTGGTTATCCACTAAAACGGTGTGGGGCTTTTAAAAATAATTTGTTAAAATTTCCTTTTTTTATAATTTATTTTTAAAAAGGCTTATTTTCTGATTTGTTGCTATTTTAAAAAAGTGTTTTTTTTTTCCTATAACTACCACCCAAACGAAAAGACATTGTTTTGGTGTTTTTAGATGTAAATGTGACAGTCATTTATGTAGCCATGTGGTGCAATAAGAAGTGGTCAACAAAAGTCAAACATTTCGACTATTAGTTATTATATAGATATAGCTAGATTGGTACGTGAACTTTTATTTTTTTTAATCAATTATTAACTCACAAGATGGGGCTTTTTTTTTTAATTTTTTTTATTTGGTTTGGGCCTTAAAGTCATTACCATAGGGCTTTTTTATTTGGATTGGACCTTATTACTATTGGGCTTTTCACTGTGGACTAGACCGTTGGACCTTACAACGCAAACCTCGTGTTCTCCCTCCTATATTCTCTTTTTCATGTTTTCATAAAATCTAACTAGATCAAACTCTCATCGAATCTTACCTTTTCAACTGAGTTGGCTCCGATCTGGGTTGAGAATATATATAATCTATAAAATAGATCGTCCAGTTCGATTCCTTGTTGGAATAAAAAAAAAGCTGAACAATTTTTTGAACCGGCTGGTGTAGCAGCGTAGAAAACCCAAGCCTCTACCGACCACCGCCTTATTCATTGTCAACAGCCTCGTCTGACTGTTCGATTGACTCGGTAGAGGTCAGCTTTCATTGGTCATGGGCGGTAGCAAGATAATGCCAAACCAGCATATACGAAACTACGACATTATGCTTAACACGTTAAGAGACTTTAATATCTTACAAGCACTAGTATAGAAATGTCTTGAATGCTTTGCCCTCCATGACAGTCTTCAAACAGGAAAATAAAGAACACAAAAAAGGGAAGAAAGCTTTCTAGGAAAAAAAAAAACTTCAGATATTTAGTACATTTATTGTGATTCATGTTTAACACATTTATTCTCATATACAAAGCCAACATATAGTTCTAACACAGCACTTGCAGATTTTCATGATGAATAATCACTACTTGAACTGAGAAGACAAATAGCCAGGACGCCCTCGACAAAAGCTAATATTTAGCACGTGAACATGCCCATATATATTGTCCGCTAATATTTGATAGCCACTATGGGGCTTGATACTATGTGGCTATCTTGATCAATCCATTTGAGAAAACCAAATACCGTTGGAATTGGATATTCTCCATCAAGCTTATCAAGCACAACACTCACAACAAAACTTCGATTCTGATGTTTGCGGGTGAAGGTAAGAATCCTCGGTTTGACACTTATTCTCATTCCGGTTGGAATGTTCTCCAAATGTGCTCGGTAAACAGATTTATCATTGCCAACATTTGTCACAACCCTGTTAAACTTCATTGTCACTGGATATCTAGTTTCGTTGGAGAGTACAGCCATGAAAGAGGGATAGTTTAGATCATGAATAGATTTGTGATTGCAACTCCATCGAGTTCGTCTAAGGAGAAGAATCATTTGCTTCTTAGTGTACCCCAGGCCACACACAAATTGAATATAATCTTGCAGACCCATATCGTAGATCAGTCCAGGATCCATGGCTTTGTTTGGATTGATATGGCCAGCACCAAAGTCTAGAGGTGAGGAAGAAGAATTTGTCAATTGGCTTTTAAAAATCTTGCCAGCATTGTCTTTGACATAGGCTGTGGTCATCATAGCTGATCGGATAGCTGCTGGGCTCCACTCAGGATGGATTGCTTTTAGTAAAGCTCCAACGCCAGCAACATGTGGTGTTGAGATTGATGTGCCTGAATGTAAAGCATAATTTGAAGCCAAATCATACTTGCCGACACTTATGTATGGTACAATGGGTGAAACTGCGGCTAGCACATCAACTCCTGGAGCGAGAATATCTGGCTTTAAAACTCCTGGACTGATTGTGCTTGGCCCCCTTGAAGAGAACATGGCAACTTGAGGTGCAGGCTTAGCACTGAACCTCGTTAATAGAAACCTCATGTCATTCACTATTGGATTTCTCACCTTTGTCACATACTCTTTAACCCGAGTCCCTGAAGCAGTTGGCACAATAAGGCTCGGAATGGAGTATTCATTTGGAAAGAGAGAGAATGATGCATCTGTCAAGAAGATAGCTCCATAACCACCTGCGCTCTCGACCTCTTTAATCTGTTCAGAAACATTAATCTTGGTGCTATAATCACAGATGACTACCTTCCCAATAACCTCCTTTTTATCCAGAGATTTGTGGTTGCAAATTGCTTTGCTCCTGTTGCGTGTGCCATAGTACAAAGGTAAATTAGTAATGAAACCACTCTCTGGAAAGTATGATGTGCCTCCAATGGTAACCCCATTTCCTAGAGTCACTTTTCCGTGGAAACTTCGATCAATTGTGCCAGCCCCAACAGTTGTTATCCAAGGTGCTCCATTGTTTATTGTTTTAAAATCACCATCATTGCCAGCACTACAGACAACAAAAATCCCTTTCTCAATTGCCGAAAGAGAACCTTTGGCAATGCTATCAGTGAAATAAGAAGTCTGATTAATCATGTGTAAGGACAAAGACATGATGTCAACCCCATCATCAATTGCTTGGTCCATACCAGCAAGAACATCGCATGATGCAGACTCTTTTGTGTCTGTTGCCCAAAGGACCTTGTACACAGCAAGATGTGCCCGGGGAGCCACTCCTCTGGCTGTGCCTCTTGCATATCCAAAGTGACTTACATCATGTACATAGTTACCCACCGCTGTGGATGCCGTGTGGGTACCATGACCCTTGTAGTCTCTCGCAGAATTAAAGAATTGTTCTTTGGATATATCAATACCTGCAGCTTGGAGTCCTTTGCTAAACGATTGCGCCCCAATGATCTTCTTGTTGCAGTATGAAGGACTAAATGCTGTACTATTCTCACACTTGCCTTTCCATCTTTGTGGCACTGGTGACATACCCTCGTCATTAAAACTCTCGCTCTCTGGCCAAATTCCTGTATCAAGGATACCTACAATCACATCTTCTCCATATGAGGCAGCGGGCCATATGCCAACATTTTGTTGTAGCCCAAGAAACTTGGGGGAGTAAGTTGTCAACAGCTTGCCAAAGGACTCCGGGTATGTGGCGAGGTGAGCCGGAGATTTCTCAACCTCAGATAGCTGAGAGGGTTTAAGCCTTGCACTGAAGCCATGCATGACATGTTTGTATGAGTACAATAACAGTTCCTGGTTATCACCAGGAGAAGACGACAATGAATTTAAAATGGAACGATGCCATGACTCATGGGTTGATAAAGACACAGGCTTCTGAGTATGGTCCATATGGATAATGTATGTTTGGTATTCTTCGACTGTGGACATTGCATAGTTTAATCGAAGAAGAAAAAATAGCAGCAAAGGTAGTGCGTAACTCATCCTTAGGTTAATGTTGTTGGAGATAGGCTCGGAAATGATGGGAGAACTGGAATAGAACTGGAATATATGTATGTATATATGTTTTTATGCATATATAAAAGAGAGAGGGCGTATACTTTGCATAAGAAATAAATAAAAAAGAGAGTGGGTATATTTGTAAATGTGCTTTGCATGATTTCGGTAAGTAGAACTTTCCTTTCAATTTCATGTTTTTTCATGGACCAATGGAAATTCAATGTCTTATTATATGGTCCTAAAAAACAAAAACTCCTTGTCTTTTACGATTTGATATACTATGGCAAGTTCATGAACGGATGGAAATTCCTACTCTATAATAGATTCCCAAAATTGAATGAATGACCTCTTACTTTTTATTGAAAACTTTTCGTTTTTAACGATGGTACTTTTAAACTTCTTCGAATATATAACTATTTTCTAAAACAGAGACAGAATCAGGTGGGGCCTAAAGGGGCTAGCCCCCTTATTTGAAAAGAAAGAAAAAAAAAAATCGTAAGAATATGCATCAAGTTAGATAATCACATACAACTTTGGTCTCTTTCTCTCTAAAATCTTGGCCCCCATTCGTCAAAATCTCAACCCCACTTCATCAAATTGTGATAAACCTCACAACCTAAACCAATTATTATCTGTTGTGGTTGAGTTGTTCTTGTTTGCTATTATTATTATTATTATTATTATTATTATTATTATTATTTTTTGGTGGCAAATTGCTAAAAAGTCTAATAAGTTTAGTATGACATTGATCACTGCCATTGAGGAAGTGAAGGACATTGATCAACCTCCTTTGATTGAGCTTGTAGGAAACTTTCAAACCTATGAGATGGGATTAGGCTCAATGGAAAAAGGTGGAAAGAGTAAAAACTTGGTTCTTAAGGGTATAGAGGAAGAGATTGAGGACTCTAAAGATGAAGATGAGGATGATGATCTAACTTCCATAACTGATGAGATTATCAAGCTTCTTCAATTTAGGAAAAAAGATAAAGGCAAACCTCCTAGGAAATCTAAATCCTCTAGGATGGGCAAGAATGAGAAACCTCTTATCCAATGCCATAAGTGCAAAGGTTTTGGCCATATGAGGATAGAGTATCCAAACTATCTCATGAAGGAAAAGACCAAGGAGTCAAAAGATAAAGGGTTGATTGCTACTTGGAGTGATATTGAGAATGACTCCTCTGATGAGTATGCGGATGAATGTAGTCACGTTATGACCTTTGCTGTCTCAACCGATAAGATGATTGTGGAGAGTGCTAGTGACAGTGATGATTCTTTTGATGATGAAGTACCTAAGAAGTTGACCCTTCAAGAAGCTTATGATAAGCTATGCACTGAATTCATAAAATCTGAAAAGACTTCTCATCTTTGTAGAAAAGAGCTTAATGAGGTAAAAACTAAAAAGGCTGATCTGTTAGTTAAACTAGATGAGACTGCAGGGTTAGTTGAGACTCTTGTTATAGAGTACACCTCATTAGAAGAGAATGTCAAGAATCTTGAGATTGAGCTTAGTCAAGCTAGAACTCAAATAGAGAGGATGTCTAGTGCAAAGCTTGATGATGTATTAAGTGCTTAAAAGCCTAGTTCTGATAAGACTGGCTTAGGATATGTTGTTTCCTTTGGCCCCTCCTCTTCCACGGCTTCTGGATCAAGGACTGTCTTTGTGCCCCAATCTGAGAAAGGTGACAAAAGTATGAAATCTAAAACTGATTTGGCTAATTCTAAATCCTTTGTTAGACCTCATGTTTGTCACCATTGTGATGTTTCTGGACATATTCGTCCTAATTGCTTTAAGTTGTATCCTTATAAGCAATTGTATAAACGGTCACAAGTTTCCGCTTAAGGACCTACACCTTTGTTTGGAGAGTTGTTAAAAGTCTTGAACTTTTTAACTCAATTTCAGGAGAATTATAATTCTTCTATGTCCTTTAGTAGACATACTAGGACACGTGCCTTTTCATCTTCACGGCCAAAAACTCGTGCTGTGTGGGTGAGAAAGGAGCCTAAGACTTAATTGTCTTTTTGTCTGTCCTATGCTTTAATTCTTTTTATCTAAATTTGGACTTTTTTTTTTTTTGGCTTGATTTCTTATCTGCTTTTGGAATCCTGCTTTCATGCATCTACACCTTTCTATCATGCCTTCATGCATATGCATCTTTCTTTTTACATTCATGTTGCTTGTCTATTTTTGTTTGGTTATTTTGTTTTTATTTTGTTTTGTTTTCAAAATAAAAATAAAAAGGAAAAATCAGAAAAATACAAAAATAGTGTGTGTTTGTGTACATTGGTACTTATGTACCTTGGATGGCCATTGAAACAAAGTTTTCTAAATTTTGTATCTTTTATAGCTTAGATGAGCATCTTTATGCACAACTAAGTAAGTAAGCTTTGTGGATCTTGTTTGTGATGAGTAAGATTAAGTTATCTCTTGTACTTAACACTCATATTACTTTTTTTGACCGGAAGGACTAGAAAATTCTAAGAAGAAGGCATAAATAACCATCTTATCACTATTGCCCGCCAATCATGAAATGACATCTGTATGCTTCGACATAGCAAAAGTGTGATGTCAATGACATTTGTGTTTTTAGGCATAGCAAAATTGGAATGTCAAATGCTTAATATCATTGGGTTTTTCTTTTCTCTCTCTTATATACCCATGCATGATTTGCTCAAAAGAAAAAAATATATATGCAAAGAAAAATAAAAGCAAAAAAATCAAAATACTTTAAATATGATTACAAGCGTGTATTCTAGGAGATGGGGAAGTAATAGGATGTACCTCGAAGGTGATAGTCTCCATCAAACAGTTATGATTATGTGTAAGTTAAAATAATTTTCTCATATCTCAAATCGTCATAAAATGTATACACTTATGCAATAATGCGATGTTTTTCACACATAACACGCAATATTCTTTACTACTTTTGATACATGTGTAGATACAATGTGATTTGGCCATCACAAGGTTTTACATATGTTAATGTATGCTCACTAAACTGTCTTAACTTGTTTTTGAAATATAAAATTAATTAGACTTGTTTAATGTGTGTGTGTGTGTGTGTGTGGGATCTATGTGCTTAAAATTGTTGTTGATAGATGATTTTGAAAGCTTAAAATGTTAATTGGATCATTAGTTGAGTTGCATGCTTAATTGCATTCATATCTGTGTTTTTCCCTTCTTGAAAAACTAGTTTTTAGCAATCTCGACAAATCCTCGACACTTGGCTTATCTGTTGAGCTCTTACGCTGTTTCTTATTGTAATCTCGACACCTTCTCGACAGCTAGGTGGATTGATCGAGAAACTTTTTGTTCCCTCAATAGTTTCTCAATAGCTGTTTGATCCATCGAGGTTGGCTCGATAGGATCTCAACACCTCTCGATCGATCGAGATCCTCTTGCATACATTGTTTTTCACATGTTTTGCATCTTTCTTTTATCTTGTCATCCATAGCATCTTATTTCATTACATTCATGCATTTTTATGGATTCTTTGTGCCCCCTTGATCATCTTTGATCATCATTATATTTCTCGAGTGAAGCTTTCTAGCTTCTTATACCCTTTGTCAATCATGACAAAAAGGGGGAGAAATTGTGGTTTCTTTTTACAAGATTTTACATGTTAGGGGGAGAAATACATGCCCGTGTAAGGGAGAGATGTGTTTCATCTTGTTAGGGGGAGTGCTTACTTCCTTCTTCTTGTACACTAGTCTTGTGATCATGTTTACATACATTGTACTTATCTTCTTTATATGTTGATGTATGTTTCTTTCACCTACCCTTACATGTGTTATTTCTTTTCTCTCTTTATGCATATGCTTCTTATTATGTGTATGCAATCTATTATTTCTATTTCATATAAAGATGCCTTGATAAGTTTTGTTTAAAGTGTTTTTGAAATACATGTTGTCAAAGTCTACTTGCCATAAACTCTCTTCTTGCAAATTTTTTCAAGAGTTTGTATTAAGATATATTTTATTGTATTCAACAAGTGAGTTTGAGTTGAGTGATTTATAACTTCTCTCATATGTTCATTTGTTTGTTGTAGTTTTGTCACAAATTGCCAAAAGGAGAGATTGTTTAGGACATATTTGATTCACTTGTTAGAAACATATGTCACTATTTTATGTAATTGGCTAATCCTTTGACAAAACATACTTTACTTGTATTTGAGTAGATCTAGGATGTGTTTAATACTTCAAAAAACAAGAGTTCAAGTCTAGTACTAAAGTCATGCAAGTCTGTCCAAGAAGCAAGTGAAGAAGTGTTGATTCTTTAAAACTCGACAGCTGCTCGACAGATAGCTATCGAGGTATCTATCAAGGTTACGAGAATTCAAATTTTCAGATCTGATTTTCAGCCCATGTTTTTGTATTTGTGTAGGGTTTCTTTTCTCACAACCCTAGACATATATAAGGCTTATTTTAGAGACCGTCATATAAGAGAATACAAGGAGAACACATACAATAAGTGACTGATGCCTTATTCTCTCTGAAAGAAGTTACCGCGTCTTTTGCGCCTTAAGGTTTTGTAACCAAGTGCTTCTTGATCTTCATTGTTGATGAAGTGAAGAATTTTGCAGCCAACATTCTTCTTCCTCAAGTTGGTGAGTGAGTCACGTACTGGAATTCGTGCAAAAGAGTTAGTCACGTACTGAGATTCATGCATAAAAAATGGTGGCGTTCATATATTGAAGAGTTCAAAGGTTCTGAAACGGTAGAATGTTTTTGCTGTAAGTTCATCTATGGGGATTGTAGAGTCTAGGGACAAAGGTTTGTACTAGATTTGAAACTTCTCTTTACTGTAGTGGATTGCTTTTCGAGAAGGTTTTCCCCCAGGTTTTTTACTGTGAAACTAGTTTGTTTCATTGGTTTTCCTGGGTCATCATATCTTGTCTTATTTATTTTTCCACAGCATAATTTTGACATGATATTGATATTTATTTGTTTTAACAAGTTTTATTCATAATAAATTTAATTAACAATTTGGGTTTAAAACTTGTTAATTCTATCAATCAGGGTCTAAATTTCCCAACAATAAATACCAAAGAATTCAATTAAACTATATTATAATATTATTAAAAAAAAAAAAGAATTTCATTGTCTTAATCTTCTATACTACTAATAATAGGAATTCTGATTTTTATTATTATTATTATTATTTTTGATAGTGAAAACATGCCTTAAATTCATTACTCAAGACAATTGTCCATTGCACTTACATCTAAACCAATCTGGTTTGCAATTTACAGAAGGGGTATCCTTGACCCAAACTACAAAATCACTTACATTCCAGGCCTTCCTAGCCATTATATGAGATGCCATATTGCTTTGTCGACGGACATGTGAGCAACTCCTTGATCTAAATGCTATCTGTCCTGCTTTGACGCCTTCCACCACTTTCTGAATTGAGCAAGGACCTGGGTCATGGCTAGCTACTGCCCCTACCATAACCTGCACGTCACTTTCGAAATCTAAGTCCCTTATGCCCAAATCCTAGGCAAGCTGAATTCCCTCCTCTAGCGCCTTTGCCTCAACCTCCGTAGCACCAAGAGGGCTAGGTATTTTCTTGCTCATCGCCCCTATAATCAGCCCCTCTTCATTCCTAATGACTACCCCAACCCCACAACATCCCAAGTTCGCAAAATTCGCCCCATCCATATTCACTTTATACCTCCCCTCCCTTGGTGGTTTCCATTGATTGCAGACAGAGGCCTTGTTGCGTGGGCGGGGCAGCTGGGATCCCTTGATTTCCAGCCCGTACTCTCGCACCTCTCTGGCTATTCTACTCGTTTCTTTGCTTGTACCCTCATGCTTGAATTTTTTTCTGTTGTTCCATATATTCCACGCCATAATAGCAAACAACACCCAATCCAAGTCCTCCCTCATCTCCTTCACTACCCAAAATACATCCACGAAGTCCCTCGTAGGTTGGGGCAACATAGGGAGATCAAGTGCCATCTCCTTCCATACCTCGGCAGCAACTTTGCAGTTCTAAAGTGTATGACCCGAGGACTCACATTCCCCACAAAAACCACACCTATCATTGCTACTCACCTTTCTTGCTGCCAAGCGATAGTTTGTTGGTAAGATTTCTTTGCACGCCCTCCAAAGGAAATGCTTTATTTTATTTGGGTAGTCAATCTTCCACAACCCCTTCCAAAACTGGGCTTTTATAATTTTGCGTACTAAAATATCCTCACACAAATAATTAAACTCTCAAAAATACTCCTATCTTTTAGTTAAAAAAATTTTTAATTAAAAAACATAAACTGGTTAAAAGAGTAATTTACTATTCCTAAGTTTTAGCTTTTTTCATTTTCTTTAAAATTAAGACATTATCTCTATCTCACATTATTAAATAGTATTCCATGTATATTTTTTTGAAAGATTACTACTCTTATTTGAATTCCAATGCATCTAGCATAATCTAAGTATATATATGTGTAAAGTTTATTTTTGAAAACTTGAACCCTGGCCCTTACTTCCTCCCACCCGAAAATCACTTATATTTATAGAGTGACCATCGCGTTAAGGATGCGCAGTGGTAAAAATGGAGAATTTTAATTTCAAATAATTTCTTCCATTCACATCATCCACTAACTCATGTACAAATAACTAATTAAAAAAAAAAAAAATCACATAGAGAAATATCATATCTTTATCTTACTTTTAAACATTACAACACTAAACTTAAAAAACAAATAAATAAAAAAGAGTCTCATGTTATTTGAATTTGTATCACCCCTTTTCCTCTCAAGGATAACGTTTCGTAATTATTAGTTAGAACAGTCTAAGCATGCGTTGAATAAACTCACTATGCATCTTCCTTTCTTTAATTACGACGGGTCTAAAGATATGGATTCTGGTACGGAACTTTTTTGTGTGTGTCTCTTTTTTCTTTTTTTTTTGGAGAAAATTTTGTATGTATCTCTTGATTGAATGATTCGAGTTTTAGCGTCGTGATGCAACCCTTGGTAGTCAAAAGAGGCAGCTTGTGGTAATGTAGTCATCAAGGTCTTTGTCGATTGTTATTTTCACTGAGTCACTGGCCATATGTGGATGTGGTGTACTCACATGCGCCCTCGTTGAAGCCACCAACCATGATAGATTTGGTATGATGTTTCCAGATTTTTTCAGACAAGTGTGCTCAAAGGGTACGCAACGTATTAACTAATAATATAAAATAAAGAGTATAGTGTTTTGAAAAAGGTTAATTGGGTAGAAGTTATCCAAAACTTTGCCCAATCGGATTACTCATTTTTGGGCTTGATTGGTTAAAGAAGTAGACACTAAAAATTTTCTGGAATTTCATGTCTTGCTCTAATAACAAACACCTACATTGGCATTGGACATGGATGTAACATTACAATGTAGAACAACCACATCCAAGATTCAAGAGACGAGTTAGAAAAAATGGTTTTTGAAATTGTGTGGGTTGCTATCTCTTTACCAAAATAAATGTGGGACTTGCTTGTTCTTTGAAGTGGATTGAGTTGGGATGTGTTTTCCTTCGTGAGGAGATTAATGTCATGTGGTCACTTGCCCAAAACTCATTAAAAAGTGAACAAAAAATTAACTCAAAAAGAGCCCACTTAATTGTAAAGGAATTGGAATTTGGATGGATTTATATATAAGTCAGCTATCTTCACTTCAGTGCAAAGGGAAGGACCTATCTAATGGGGCCTTCCACCACACACGTGTGCAAGTCTCCATCACTGGGTTAAGGCAATACTTAGGCTGGGTTGGCGTGGATTAGGCTAAGCTCATCCAGTATTAACTTATTATTTAATTTTGTTTTGTTAGGACATATGTGTTCACATGTTAAGAACATATGTCATATTTTATGTAAATTGGCTAATCCTTTGACAAAACGCACTCTACTTGTAATTGGGTAGTTCTAGGTGTTTTTAATACTTCAAGAAACAAGGTTTCAAGTTCAAGTATTGAAGTCATCAAGTCTGTCCAAGAAAAAGCAAGCTGAAGTGCACAGATTTTAAAGCTCGACACCTGCTAGACAGCTACCTCGACACCTGCTATCTGTCGAGAATTAAAAAGTCAGATTTCTGTTTTGATTTTCTTGGGATCCGTGAATGTGTTTTTAGGCCTTCTTTTCTTCTAACCCTAAACATATAAATGGAGTGTTTTAAGAGCCGTCAACATAGACACAAGTTGCAAAAGCATTGAGAAATCCTTGTTCAAGCAAATTGTGATCTAAGACGAAGTTCTTAACCTAGTTCATCTTCTCTGAAGAAGTTGCTGTGTAATTTGCACCATAGGGTTTTGTGACCAAGCATCTTCCTGATCTTCATCGCATAGGATGAACTGAAGAACTTTGCAGCCAGCCTCTCTTTCTAAAGTTGGTGATTGAAGTCGAGTACTGGGATCCGCGCATCTGGTTAGTCACGTACTTGGGAGCCGTGCATCAAAGGGGGAACTGTCACTACAGATCAAGTCCAATTGGGTATTGGGGTAAGGGTTCAACTGTAGGTTGGTAAGGTACTTGGGATTCCTTTACTTGTAACCGCTTGATTTGATAATAGTGGAGTTTCGGGAGTGGTGACCTGAAAATCACCCGGTGAGGTTTTTGCCGTTAGGGTTTTCCCCATTCGTGAACAAATCACCGAGTTATTTATTTTTCTGCTGCATATTTAGTTTTGGTGATTTGTTTGTGCTGCCACGTGTTTTGCATGATAAATTGATTAATTAATAACTTGGTTAAATTAATTAATTAGTTTAAATCACAAGGGGTCATTCAATTTGTGGCCTATCAAGTGGTATCAGAGCAGACACACTCTGATTAGGTTTAATCTTTGCTGTGATTGATCCATTGACCCCTGTTTGTCAAGGATAGAGGGCAATCTCTTATTATACCTCCTTTATTTGATGGGACTAACTATGCCTACTGGAAAGTACGCATGAGAGCTTTTTTGCAGTCCTTAGATGAGAAGGTGTGGTAAGCTGTTGAGATTGGCTGGACCAAGCCAAAAGAAGCGCCTGCCGATTGGGATGAAGCCAAGATCAAGGCGGCAAACTTCAACAGCAGAGCGTTGAATGCTCTATTTAGCGCTGTCACCAATGAGGAGTTCAAGAAGATATCTTCAACAGAAACTGCTAAGGAGGCGTGGACCATCCTCCAGACAACCTATGAAGGAACAAAGGCTGTCAAAGATTCAAAGCTACAGAGGCTCACTACTAGCTTTGAAGAGATTAAAATGGAGGAGGATGAGTCGTTTGATGAGTTTTATGCCAAGCTTAAAGACATAGTGAACTCAGCCTTCAATCTTGGGGAAACCATCCCTGAACCCAAGGTTGTAAGGAAGGTGCTCAGATCTCTACCTGAGAGATTTCATGCCAAGATTACGGTAATAGAAGAATCAAAGGACATTGATAAAATTCCTTTGACTGAGTTGGTTGGGAACTTGCAGACCTACGAGCTAGGGTTATC
Organism: Quercus glauca; assembly: GCA_023736055.1. Lineage (NCBI taxonomy): Eukaryota > Viridiplantae > Streptophyta > Magnoliopsida > Fagales > Fagaceae > Quercus > Quercus glauca. The sequence goes on along the minus strand of CM043318.1, from coordinate 87,597,030 downwards.
AAGAATTGGCAAGTCAAGCAAGGGCAAGAGCAAGGCCTTGAAGGCAAAGAGCAGTGATACAGATGAGACTTCCGATGATGAAGATTCCAAGATGAAGTCCTACATTACGAGGCAGTTCAAGAAGTTTATGAAGAATGCCAATGGGAGGAGCTTCGACAAGGACCGAAGGCAATCCAGTTCTTCTCAGTTCAAGAGCCAAGACAAAGGAAGGAAGGATGCCAAGGATGGCGATTAGTACACTGTTTCAGCAGGACCAAAGTGTTTTGGGTGTCATGGGTTTGGACACATGAAGAATAAGTGTCCTACATATCTGAGAGCATTGGAAAGAGCAAGGCTCTTGCTGCAACCCTGAGTGACACTGAGCTTGAAGATGATTCCGACAATGAGGATGATGGAATCCTAAATGCCTTCACTGCCTCAGTCAATTCTACTGAAGGGATTGTTGAGGAAGAAGAAGAAGAATTGGTGGATACTGAATGTGAGAAGATGGATGACAAAGATGATATCCATTCAGCCTATGAGAAGCTTTACAAGCTCACTGAGAAGCATGAGAAGTTATACAGGCTGGCCACCAAGAAGCTCAGTGATGTGGAACTTGATCGAGAAGAGTTATCCACAAAGTTTGATGAGGCGAATCAAACTATTGGAGCACTGAGGTTTGAAAACAACTTCCTGGCTGAGAAGACCAAGAAGCTTGAAGCAAAGCTGTTTCAAGTCAGAGCTCAACTGGAGAGGACTTCAAGTGCAAAACTTGATGAGATGCTCAGCAACCAGAAATCTGCTTCAGATCGAACAGGTTTAGGGTATGGTCTTTCTTTCTCTAACTCTGCTTCTACAAGTTCTACTGTTTTTGTTCCTCCTGCTAATACTGTTAAAATTGAGAACACTGATGTTAAAACTGAATTAGCTAGTGAGAACGTAGACAAGGATAAATCCATCTTAGGAGCACCCCCTAAGTTAGATAAGAAAGATGCTAAAATCCTTAGGGATAAGAAGGCTAACTCTCAAAAGCCTAAACAAAAGAAGCAGCATCTCTGTTATCATTGTGGAGCTGCCGGTCATACTCGACCAAATTACTACAAGTGGCTAGCCACCCAACAGAGCAACAGTATGACAGCATCGGGAAGCCAAAATCAGCTTCAATCCTCTCTTGCTCCTCTTGGAGATCTTCTAAAAGCCATCATGTTTCTTTCGAACTTGAACGGTTTCAATTCTTCCCCCTCATCGCCGGTTCAAGGATTTAATCAAAGGAAAGGCTCTTCCAAGGTGTGGAAGAAAAAGGACTCAAAGTGATTTCATCACTTTCTTCTCCCTTCTTGTTCTTCTTGTTTGTTGCATTGCATGTGTGTTTTGCATTTTTATTGAGTCAGTCTAGTTTTATGCATTGTTTTGCTTTGGTAACATGTTTTTGTGTGTTTACTTTCAGTTTTGTTTATTTTGTTTTTGATATAAAATAAAAAATAAAAAAATTGAAAAATTGAAAAATACAAAAACAGTGTGTGTTTTGTATACTTTGGTACTTGTGTACCTTGGATAGCCAATGAAACAAAGTTTTCTAAACTTTGTATCTCTTGTAGCTTAGATGAGTATCTTTATGCACAACTAAGCAAGTGAGCTTTGTGGCTCTTATTTGTGATGAGTAACATTAGGTTATTTCTTTAAACTTAACACTTATATCACTCTTTTTGACGGGTAGGACTAGAAAATCCTAAGAGAAAGGCATAAATAACCATCTCACCACTGTTGCCCGCCAATCATTAATGACATCTGTATGTTTCGGCATAGCAAAAGTGTGATGTCAATGACATTTGTGTGCTTAGGCATAGCAAAATTGAAATGTCAAATATCAATAAGTATTTCTTTTCTTTCTCATAAACTCATGTATGATATGTTTAAAAAGAAAATATGCAAAGAAATAAAAAGCAAAAAGATTAAAAATGCTTTAAAAATGATTGCAAGCGTGTATTCTAGGAGATGTGGGAGTTATAGGATGTACCTCGAAGGTGATAGTCCCCATCAAACAGTTATGATTGTGTGTGAGTTAAAAGTTATTTTCTCATATCTCAGATCGTCATAACATGTATACACATATGCAATCTTGCGATGTTATTCACACACAACACGCAATATTCTTTGCTACTTTTGATACATGTGCAGGTACAATGTGATTTGGCCATCACAAAGGTTTTACATGTGCTTTTGTATGCTCACTAAACTGTCATGACTTATTTTTGAAATATAAAATTTGTTAGACTTGTTTAGTGTGTGTGTGTGTGTTTTTGGAAGATTCATGTGCTTAAATTTTCATTGAGAGATTATTTTTGAGAGCTTTTTATGTTGGTTGGATCATGGTTGAGGTGCATGTTTTGATTGCAATCATGTCTATGTTTTTCACTTCTCGAAAAACTGCTTTTCACTGCTGGCTCGACACCTCCTCGATACCTGATCAGCTGTCGAGCTTCTAAGCCTTTTTCTTATCGCAATCTCGACACATCCTCGACACCTGATGGATCGATCGAGAAAGTTTCTGTCTCCTCGATGCCTTCCTGACACCTAGTCGATCGATCGAGCTTCTGATCTCTGACATTGGTCTTGTACCTTGACACCATCTCGACACCTTCAGCTGTCGAAGGCCATTTCCTCGATACCTTCCTCGACAGCTTCCTCGATACCTCTCGACACCTCAGCTGTCGAGATTTACTGAGGTGCCTATTTAAGGATCTGTCGCGATTTTTCTTCTCATTTCTCGATCTCTCTTCGATCTATCCGAGGCTTTTCATCTCCCAAACCAATTTTCTCACTCAAAACCTTCATCCAACGTGATTTTCGGCCCTTCCCTGCTTCAAATCACTTGGTATGATCTTTTTATCCTTCATTCTTCATGCATTTCATGTTTTTGAATCTTAGGTTTTGGAATTTTTGAAAATTTTAGGGTTTTTCAAAATTGATGAGTTTTTCTTGAAATTTTAGGTTGGTTTTTCAATTAAATGTCTTTAAAATGTCATACATTGCATTCCATGTGCATTAGAATGATATTTTTATGCATTTAGATGTGTGTTCTTGTACGTGTGCTGCTAGGTTTAGATTGGGCTGGGCCCATGATGCTTTCTAAGTTTGCATGGCACATGTCCATGCATTCCCATGCATACGTACATTTTGTTCAAGATATTATCTTATTTGAACTGTTTGGGACTTTTCTGATTGTCTCCCTCTCTGTCTCATTCTCATTCTTTTACATTAGTAGTGTCTATGGCACCCAAACGTAAATCCACTCCAGCTCGGAACCCTCTGTGTTCTGGAGCTTCCTCTTCTTCTGATACTACTCCTTTTAACCTTCGGTTCCGTGATGGAGATGCCCACAAGGCATTTACTGAGAACTTTTCTAGACGAGGTGTTCATTCGGAACGCCAAGTCATTCTGGCGGACTTCGCCGACACTGACCTTCCCTCTGTCATTCATAGTAGGGGATGGGAGTCACTGTATGACGTCCCGGTCACCTATCCTTTCGTACTGATTCAGGAGTTTTACTCTAACATGTACAGGATTGATCGATCAGTACCTCTTTTTCATACTCGCGTTCGAGGTACACGCATTGCTGTCACACCGCAGCTAGTTGCGGATGTGCTTAGAGTTCCTAGGATAGAGTTTCCTGACTATCCTACATGTGAGCGACTGAGGACTGTGTCCAAGGATGAGCTCATTTCTGCTTTTTGTGAGCGCCCTTTTGATTGGGGTGAGCATCAGTATACATCATGTAGACCTTTTGCTAAAGGTCCTAGGTTCCTAAACATGGTGATGACTTTTGTACTTCATCCTCTCTCTCACTATAACTCTATCACAGAGCCTCGTGCTCATTTCTTGCTATCTCTACTTGAGCATCTTACGATAGATTTTCCTTCTCACTTCATTTTCTCTATCATAGATGTTCATTTAGATTCGGCGTCCTGTGATAAGCTCATCTTTCCTTCCGCTGTCACGAGGATTCTACGCCATTTTTCCATCCCTTTCCTTGTGTCCGACCACTTCACACACATATCTGCCATAGATGCCGCTACCGTAAAACGTAGTGAGGCGTAGTTTAGGTCGTGACAGCCGGATTCCACTCCTCCCTCACGTTCGGCTCCATCCAGATCAGCTCCATCTACATCGGCTCCTCCTTCTTCTTCAGGTGTTGTATCTCTTGGAGATATTATGGCGCAGCTGCAGCGCATGGATGCTCGCCTCGATACACTCACCACTGAGTTGTATCAGGTGAACGTTCGTGTTGGTCGTATTGCACGACGGCAGGCGACCATGGGTGGTTTTGCTTCTGAGGCTTCTCCTCCACCACCTCCTTCAATTGCTTCAGATTCTGATGCTGAGGATGATGATGATGATGATGATGGAGATGCTAGCTCTACTGATGAGATGTCTACATGACACTCTACCCTTTGTCACTTGTAACAAAAAGGGGGAGTAGTTTTGGACTATGAGAGTAGTCATCTTAGGGGGAGAGTCAGTATAGAACATTTTTGATAGGGGGAGTGTTCATATTTTAAGGGATGTAGTGAGGTTTTGATGTATCTTTTCTTTTCTATTCTTGTTAGATACATTGATCTTGTATATGAGGTCTTGTGACCAGTTTACATACATTGTACTTATTTTCCCTATATGTGGATGTATATGTCTTTTTCACCTATCTCTTTATGTGTTGTTTCCTTTCTATCTTTAGACACATGTTTCTTTATATTTGTATGCAATCTAATTATTTCTGTTTCACACAAGATGCCTTGATGAGTTTTGTTTAAAAGTGTTTCAGAAATACAGGTTGTCAAAGTCTACTTGCCATAAACTCTCTTCTTGCAAAGTTTTTCATGGGTTTGTGTTAGGATAGATTTTATTGTATTCAACAAGTGAGTATGAGTTGAGTGATTTATGACTTCTCTCATATGTTCATTTATTTGTTGTGGTTTTGTCACGGATTGCCAAAGGGGGAGATTGTTAGAACATATGTGTTCACATGTTAAGAACATATGTCATATTTTATGTAAATTGGCTAATCCTTTGACAAAATGCACTCTACTTGTAATTGGTTAGTTCTAGGTGTTTTTAATACTTCAAGAAACAAGGTTTCAAGTTCAAGTATTGAAGTCATCAAGTCTGTCCAAGAAAAAGTAAGCTGTAGTGCACAGATTTTAAAGCTCGACACTTGCTCGATAGCTACCTCGACACCTGCTATCTGTCGAGAATTAAAAAATCAGATTTCTGTTCTAATTTTTTTGGGATCCGTGAATGTGTTTTTGGGCCTTCTTTTCTTCTAACCCTAAACATATAAATGGAGTGTTTTAAGAGCCGTCAACATAGACACAAGTTGCATAAGCATTGAGCAATCCTTGTTCAAGCAAATTGTGATCTAAGAAGAAGTTCTTGACCTAGTTCATCTTCTCTGAAAAAGTTGCTGTGTATTTTGCACCATAGGGTTTTGTGACCAAGCATCTTCTTGATCTTCATCGCATAGGATGAACTGAAGAACTTTGCAGCCAACCTCTCTTTCTAAAGTTGGTGATTGAAGTCGCGTACTGGGATCCGCGCATCTGGTTAGTCACGTATTTGGGAGCCGTGCATTAAAGGGGGAACTGTCACTACAAATCAAGTCCAATTGGGTATTGGAGTAAGGGTTCAACTGTAGGTTGGTAAGGTACTTGGGATTCCTTTACTAGTAATCGCTTGATTTGATAATAGTGGAGTTTCGGGAGTGGTGACCTGAAAATCACCCGGTGGGGTTTTTGCCGTTAGGGTTTTCCCCATTCGTGAACAAATCACCGATTTATTTATTTTTTCGCTGCATATTTAGTTTTGGTGATTTGTTTATGCTGCCACGCGTTTTGCATGATAAATTGATTAATTAATAACTTGGTTAAATTAATTAATTAGTTTAAATCACAAGGGGTCATTCAATTTGTGGCCTATCATGTTTTAAGTTTACTTGCTTGTTCAGAGCATAGTGAAACAATATGTCTATTAGCTATTATATCTTTTTTGAACTAGTTCCATAACAACTTTGTTAGGGCATATGTGTTCACTTGTTAAGAACATATGTCATATTTTATGTAAATTGGCTAATCCTTTGACAAAATGCACTCTACTTATAATTGGGTAGTTCTAGGTGTTTTTAATACTTCAAGAAACAAGGTTTCAAGATCAAGTATTGAAGTCATCAAGTCTGTCCAAGAAAAAGCAAGCTGAAGTGCACAGATTTTAAATCTCGACACTTGCTCGACAGCTACCTCGACACCTGCAATCTGTCGAGAATTAAAAAGTCAGATTTCTATTCTGATTTTCTTGGGATCCGTGAATGTGTTTTTGGGCCTTCTTTTCTTATAACCCTAAATATATAAATGGAGTGTTTTAAGAGCCGTCAAGATAGACACAAGTTGCATAAGCATTGAGCAATCCTTGTTCAAGCAAATTGTGATCTAAGACGAAGTTCTTGACCTAGTTCATCTTCTCTGAAGAAGTTGCTGTGTATTTTGCACCATAGGGTTTTGTGACCAAGCATCTTCCTGATCTTCATCGCATAGGATGAACTGAAGAACTTTGCAACCAACCTCTCTTTTTAAAGTTGGTGATTGAAGTCGCATACTAGGATCCGCGCATCTAGTTAGTCACGTACTTGGGAGCCGTGTATCAAAGGGGGAACTGTCACTACAGATCAAGTCCAATTGGGTATTGGGGTAAGGGTTCAACTATAGGTTGGTAAGGTACTTGGGATTCCTTTACTTGTAACCGCTTGATTTGATAATAGTGGAGTTTCGGAAGTGGTGACCTGAAAATCACCCGGTGGGGTTTTTGCCGTTAGAGTTTTCCCCATTCGTGAACAAATCACCGAGTTATTTATTTTTCCGCTGCATATTTATTTTTGGTGATTTTTTTGTGCTGCCACGCATTTTGCATGATAAATTGATTAATTAATAACTTGGCTAAATTAATTAATTAGTTTAAATCACAAGGGGTCATTTAATTTGTGGCCTATCAAGTGGTATCAGAGCGGGCACACTCTGATTAGATTTAATCTTTGCTGTGATTGATCCATTGACCCCTGTTTCTCATGGATAGAGGGCAATCTCTTATTATACCTCCTTTATTTGATGGGACTAACTATGCATACTGGAAAGTACGCATGAGAGTGTTTTTGCAGTCCTTAGATGAGAAAATGTGGCAAGCTGTTGAGATTGGCTGGACCAAGCCAAAAGAAGCGCCGGCCGATTGGGATGAAGACAAGATCAAGGCGGCAAACTTCAACAGCAGAGCGTTGAATGCTCTATTTAGCGCTGTCACTAATGAGGAGTTCAAGAAGATATCCTTAACAGAAACTGCTAAGGAGGAGTGGACCATCCTCCAGACAACCTATGAAGGAACAAAGGCTGTCAAAGATTCAAAACTACAGAGGCTCACTACTAGCTTTGAAGAGATTAAAATGGAGGAGGATCAGTCGTTTGATGAGTTCTATGCCAAGCTTAAAGACATAGTGAACTCAGGCTTCAATCTTGGGGAAACCATCCCTGAACCCAAGGTTGTAAGGAAGGTGTTCAGATATCTACTTGAGAGATTTCATGCCAAGATTACAGCAATAGAAGAATCAAAGGACATTGATAAAATTCCTTTGACTGAGTTGGTTGGGAACTTGCAAACCTACGAGCTAGGGTTATCAAGAATTGGCAAGTCAAGCAAGGGCAAGAGCATGGCCCTGAAGGCAAAGAGCAGTGATACAGATGAGTCTTCCAATGATGAAGACTCCAAGATGAAGTCCTACATTACGAGGCAGTTCAAGAAGTTTATGAAGAATGCCAATGGGAGGAGCTTCGACAAGGACCAAAGGCAATCTAGTTTTTCTCAGTTCAAGAGCCAAGACAAAGGAAGGAAGGATGCCAAGGATGGCGGTCAGTACACTGTTCCGGTAGGACCAAAGTGTTTTGGGTGTCATGGGTTTAGACACATGAAGAATGAGTGTCCTAAATATCTGAAGAGCATTGGAAAGAGCAAGGCTCTTGCTGCAACCCTGAGTGACACTGAGCCTGAAGATGATTCCGACAATGAGGATGACGGAATCCTAAATGCCTTCACTGCCTTAGTCAATTCTACTGAAGGGATTGTTGAGGAAGAAGAAGAAGAATTGGTGGATACTGAATGTGAGAAGATGGATGACAAAGATGATATCCATTCAGCCTATGAGAAGCTTTACAAGCTCTCTGAGAAGCATGAGAAGTTATACAGGCTGGTCACCAAGAAGCTCAATGATGTGGAACTTGATCGAGAAGAGTTATCCACAAAGTTTGATGAGGCGAATCAAACTATTGGAGCACTGAAGTTTGAAAATAACTTCCTGGCTGAGAAGACCAAGAAGCTTGAAGCAGAGCTGTTTCAAGTTAGAGCTCAACTGGAGAGGACTTCAAGTGCAAAACTTGATGAGATGCTCAGCAACCAGAAATTTGCTTCAGATCGAACAGGTTTAGGGTATGGTCTTTCTTTCTCTAACTCTGCTTCTACTAGTTCTACTGTTTTGTTCCTCCTGCTAATACTGTTAAAATTGAGAACACTGATGTTAAAACTGAATTAGCTAGTGAGAACGTAGACAAGGATAAATCCATCTTAGGAGCACCCCCTAAGTTAGATAAGAAAGATGCTAAAATCCTTAGGGATAAGAAGGCTAACTCTCAAAAGCCTAAATAAAAGAAGCAGCATCTCTGTTATCATTGTGGAGCTGACGGTCATACTCGACCAAATTGCTACAAATGGCTAGCCACCCAACAGAGCAACAGTATGACAGCATCTGGAAGCCAAAATCAGCTTCAATCCTCTCTTGCTCCTTTTGGAGATCTTCTAAAAGCCATCATGTTCCTTTCGAACTTGAACGGCTTTAATTCTTCCCCCTCACCGCCGGTTCAAGGATTTAATCAAAGGAAAGGCTCTTCCAAGGTGTGGAAGAAAAAGGACTCAAAGTGATTTCATCACTTTCTTCTCCCTTCTTGTTCTTCTTGTTTGTTGCATTGCATGTGTGTTTTGCATTTTTATTGAGTCAGTCTAGTTTTATGCATTGTTTTGCTTTGGTAACATGTTTTTGTGTGTTTACTTTCAGTTTTGTTTATTTTGTTTTTGATATAAAATAAAAAAAAAATTGAAAAATTGAAAAATACAAAAACAGTGTGTGTTTTGTGTACTTTGGTACTTGTGTACCTTGGATGGCCAATGAAACAAAGTTTTCTAAAATTTGTATCTCTTGTAGCTTAGATGAGCATCGTTATACACAACTAAGCAAGTGAGCTTTGCGGCTCTTGTTTGTGATGAGTAAGATTGGGTTATTTCTTTAAACTTAACACTCATATCACTCTTTTTGACGGGTAGGACTAGAAAATCCTAAGAGAAAGGCATAAATAACCATCTCACCACTGTTACCCGCCAATCGTTAATGACATCTGTATGCTTCGGCATAGCAAAAGTGTGATGTCAATGACATTTGTGTGCTTAGGCATAGCAAAATTGAAATGTCAAATATCAATGGGTATTTCTTTTCTTTCTCATAAGCCCATGTATGATATGTTTAAAAAGAAAATATGCAAAGAAATAAAAAGCAAAAAGATTAAAAATGCTTTAAAAATGATTGCAAGCGTGTATTCTAGGAGATGTGGGAGTTATAGGATGTACCTCGAATGTGATAGTCCCCATCAAACAGTTATGATTGTGTGTGAGTTAAAAGTTATTTTCTCATATCTCAGATCGTCATAACATGTATACACATATGCAATCTTGCGATGTTATTCACACACAACACGCAATATTCTTTGCTATTTTTGATACATGTGCAGGTACAATGTGATTTGGCCATCACAAAGGTTTTACATGTGCTTTTGTATGCTTACTAAACTGTTATGACTTATTTTTGAAATATAAAATTTGTTAGACTTGTTTAGTGTGTGTGTGTGTTTTTGGGAGATCTATGTGCTTAAATTTTCTTTGAGAGATGACTTATGAGAACTTTTATGTTGATTGGATCATGGTTGAGGTGTTTGTCTTGATTGCATTTCATGTCTGTGTTTTTCACTTCTCGAAAAACTGTTTTTCTCTGCTGTCTCGACACCTCCTCGACACCTCCTCGATATCTAATCATCTGTCGAGCTTCTAAGCTTTTTTCTTATCGCAATCTCGACACATCCTCGACACTTAATGGATCAATCGAGAAAGAATCTGTCTCCTCGATACCTCCCCGACACCTAGTCGATCGATCGAGCTTCTGATCTCTGACATTGGTCTTGTACCTCGACACCATCTCGACACCTTCAGCTGTCGAAGGCCATTTCCTCGATACCTTCCTCGACAGCTTCCTCGATACCTCTCGACACCTCAGCTGTCGAGATTTACTGAGGTGCCTATTTAAGGATCTGTCGCGTTTTTTCTTCTTATTTCTCGATCTCTCTTCGATCTGTCCGAGGCTTTTCATCTCCCAAACCAATTTTCTCGCTCAAAACCTTCATCCAACGTGATTTTCGGCCCTTCCTTACTTCAAATCACTTGGTATGATCTTTTTATCCTTCATTCTTCATGCATTTCATGATTTTGAATTTTAGGTTTTGGAATTTTTGAAAATTTTGGGGTTTTTCAAAATTCATGAGTTTTTCTTGAAATTTTGGATTGGTTTTTCAATCAAATGTCTTTAAAATGTCATACATTGCATTCCATGTGCATTAGAATGATATTTTCATGCATTTAGATGTGTGTTCTTGTATGTGTGCTACTAGGTTTGGATTGGGCTGAGCCCATGATGCTTTCTAAGTTTACATGTCACATGTCCATGCATTCCCATGCATACGTAATTTTGTTCAAGATATTATCATATTTGAACTGTTTGGGACTTTTCTGATTGTCTCCCTCTCTATCTCTTTCTCATTCTTTTACGTTAGTAGTGTCTATGGCACCCAAACGTAAATCCACTCCTGCTCGGAACCCTCTGCATTTTGGAGCTTCCTCTTCTTCTGATACTGCTCCTTTTAACCTTCGGTTCCTTGATGGAGATGCCCACAAGGCATTTTCTGAGAACTTTTCTAGACGAGGTGTTCATTCGGAACGCCAAGTCATTCTGGCGGACTTCGCCGACACTGACCTTCCCTCTGTCATTTACAGTAGGGGATGGGAGTCACTGTGTGACGTCCCGGTCACCTGTCCTCTCGTACTGATTCAGGAGTTTTACTCTAACATGTACGGGATTGATTGTTCAGTACCTCTTTTTCATACTTGCGTTCGAGGTACGCGCATTGCTGTCACACCGCAAGTAGTTACGGATGTGCTTAGAGTTCCTAGGATAGAGTTTCCTGACTATCCTACATATGAGCGACTGAGAATTGTGTCCAAGGATGAGCTCATTTCTGCTTTTTGTGAGCGCCCTTCTGATTGGGGTGAGCATCAGTATACATCATGTAGACCTTTTGCTAAAGGTCCTAGGTTCCTAAACATGGTGATGACTTTTGTACTTCATCCTCTCTCTCACTATAACTCTATCACAGAGCCTCGTGCTCGTTTCTTGCTATCTCTACTTGAGCATCTTACGATAGATTTTCCTTTTCACTTCATTTTCTCTATCATAGATGTTCATTTAGATTCGGCGTCCCGTGATAAGCTCATCTTTCCTTCCGCTGTCACGAGGATTCTACGCCATTTTTCCATCCCTTTCCCTGTGTCCGACCACTTCACACACATATCTGCCATAGATGCCGCTACCGTAAAACGTAGTGAGGCGTAGTTTAGGTCGTATTGCACGACGGCAGGCGACCATGTTGGTGATAGATGCCGCTACAGTAAAAATGATTGCAAGCATGTATTCTAGGAGATGTGGGAGTTATAGGATGTACCTCGAAGGTGATAGTCCCCATCAAACAGTTATGATTGTGTGTGAGTTAAAAGTTATTTTCTCATATCTCAGATCGTCATAACATGTATACACATATGCAATCTTGCGATGTTTTTCACACACAACACGCAATATTCTTTGCAACTCTTGATACATGTGCAGGTACAATGTGATTTGGCCATCACTAAGGTTCTACATGTGCTAATGTATGCTCACTAAACTGTCATGACTTGTTTTTGAAATATAAAATTGGTTAGACTTGTTTAGTGTGTGTGTGTGTGTTTTGCATCTTTCTTTTGTCATCCATAACATCTTGTTTCATTACATTCATGCATTTATATGGATTTCTTGTGCCCCCATGATCATCCTTGATCATTTTTATGTCTCTCGGGTGAAGCTTTCTAGCTTCTTGTACCCTTTGTCAATCATGACAAAAAGGGGGAGAATTTGTGGAGTTTGAGATTCTACAAGTTAGGGGGAGAAATACATGCCTCTGTAAGGGGGAGTTGTGTTTCATTTTGTTAGGGGGAGTGCTTACCTCCTTCTTTTTGTACCTTGGGTCTTGTGATCATGTTTACATACATTATGCTTATCTTCTTTATATGCTGATGTATGTTTCTTTCACCTATCTCTACATGTGTTGTTTCTTTTCTATCTTTATACACATGTTTCTTATTATTTGTATGCAATCTATTATTTCTGTTTCACACAAGATGCCTTGATGAGTTTTGTTTAAGTGTTTCAGAAATACAGGTTGTCAAAGTCTACTTGCCATAAACTCTCTTCTTTCAAAGTTTTTCAAGAGTTTATGTTAGGATAGATTTTATTGTATTCAACAAGTGAGTATGAGTTGAGTGATTTATAACTTCTCTCATATGTTCATTTGTTTGTTGTGGTTTTGTCACAGATTGCCAAAGGAGGAGATTGTTAAGGACATATTTTTATGTAGTTGGCTAATCCTTTGACAAAACGCACTTTACTTGTATTTGGGTAGATCTAAGTTGTGTTTAATACTTGAAGAAACATGTTATTTAAGTCTAGTATTAAAGCCATAAAGATTGGACCAAGAAAAAAGTGAAGAAAAGGTGTTCAATAAAACTGGACAGATAGCTCGACACCTGCGGATAGATAGCTCGATAGCTTCTCGACACCTCCTCGACACCTGGCTATCTATCAAGTCCTTGTAACTGCTTCAAGTTTGATTACCTGCCTTGAATAGCCTGGATACCTTCGTCAGCAATGCCTGAGATCGGTTCTCCTAGCCAGAGGCTAGTTTCATCCGTGCTGGTGGTATCGTCCATGTCAAATGGACTCGTCAGTCCCGTCAGTTGCCCCCTGATTCTGTGTTCGTCATTTAAATGACGAATATAGAATATGGAGAGTCTACAGTCTATGAGTGTCGTTTGGGATTTCGTTCCGCATTAAATGTGTAGTGGCAGCGCTTCGTAAATCATGGCCTACGTGGCACGTGCCGAGGGGTGGAGTTTAATGCTTTGATAGGTGAGACTATTGGACTTCCCGCTGTTTTTTTTCAGTTTTCCCAAAACCTTTGTTTAAAAGCTTTTTCTTGTTCACTCCCTTTAAAAATTCTTCAATCATTTGCTCTGATCACCTTCTCCGGCGACCTTTCTCTGCAATTTTTCTTGGTGTGGTGGTGCTTCCTTTGTTGATCGCTTTCTTTAAGGTATGCCCATTCTTCTTTCAACTTTGTGTTAACTTTTCTTGTCTTCGTTATTGCATCTGATTTCTCTTTTTTCTTGTTGTTCGCTTCTAAATTTCATGGGGGTTTAGTTTGCTGTTTGTGTTTTCTTCTTTTCTGGGTTTCATGGTTGATAACTCTGAAGTTAGGGTAGCTTGTCCATCAATTTCATTTCTTTTTGCTCGCCTAGGAGGGTCTTTAGGGGTTCCCTCTAATATTGAGGATTTTGTTTTTGAGGGTAATTGCCTGAGTGTTGCATTGGCTGATTTATTGCCTTTGCTTCGTCAGTCTTTGGATTGGTTTGTGAACGAGGTTGGAGAGCGAATAGGCATGTCTGAAGTTAGGTCGAGCGAGCTTGAAACTGGGTTGTCGTCCAGCGGCGGCCCAGCAGAGGAAGATACCGCCGTCTCCAGCCCTCGAGAGGTTAGGGCTTTTTATGCCCTGGGAGAGGAGTGTGGGTTGGATGCTGACACGTTGGCGAGGTTTAGGGACAGATTTCAATTCCCGGATCGGGTTAGGATTCGTCTACCTGGTGAGGAGGATCGGGCATGTCACTTCTTCCCGGGTGAAGTATGCTTTTATGAGGCTGATTTTACCTGTGGATTGAGATTTCCCATCCATCCGTTCCTGATGGAGTTGCTGGATCATTTTGGTATCACACCTGGGCAACTTATGCCTAATTCGTGGAGGATCCTGGTCAGCTGTATGGGGATATGGCTGGTTGCTAATGACGGGGATATGCTCAGGATTGATGAGCTAGTGTATTTGTATCGTTTGAAAGCGTCGAAGGAGCATGGGTATTACGAACTAGTGCCTTGGGAGAGGAGGACTAGGATTATCAAGAATTTACCTTCATCGTTCAAGTATTGGAAGTCCAGATTCTTCTATGTGTCTGGGGATGATTTTGAGACACCCTCGGATGAGTTTTGGGGTGATCTCCTGAGGTTACGTCGTCGGTGGGAAACCCCGACTTTAGGTGCGTCAATATTTCTTCTTTATTTCTTGACTTATGTCGTGCTTACATTCACAGCTGCTAAATACTTTAAACTTTCCTCTTTTTTTTTTTTTTTAGCAAAGAGACGACCAAAGCTTAAGAGCAGGTACAAACGGCGTGTGGAGAAGGCCATTGAGTACGCGCAAACGATCGAGAGTTGGGACGATCTCGTTGATCCCAGGACTCTTGCATTCTATTGCCTCGGGCCTGAGCCCTCTGCATTTGTTTTGAAAACTATTGATAGAGAAAGAAAAAAGAGTAAGTACTATCTTCGTCAGTACTTTTATCCTTACCTTTCTTTTCCAAGTACCAGCTTCGTCAATATTGTTATCCTTTCCTTTCTTTCTTGTGTGCTTATTCAAGACTTATGCTCTCCTTTTTGACAGAAATGATGTCCAAGTTTAACAAGGACATGTACGCCAAGATGAGGGCAAAGAAGGACGAGCCCTTGTCTAGTATCGGCAAGAAGGCCGTACGTGTGAGGGGCGCTTCAGTCACTCCGCCAGTCACCGTCACTCCTCTCGTCTCCGGCACCGAGACGACGAGGACCGCTTCCCCATCTACATCCGTGGAAGAGCTTCCGACGCCTGTCTCAAAAAGGCCTCATCTGACGGAGGCGGACAAGGAGAAAGGGGATGCTTGTCCTCCTTCAATCTGGGGGGATGAGAGGTTGGCGGTTGAACGAACTCACAGCCTTGTGACAGCTGATGACTTGAAGACTTTCTCTGGGGTTCCTTTTAGTAGGGTGGCTGGTGGGCAAGTCCACAAGCTCGTCCAGGTAAAGTGATTTTATTTCTTTCGTGAGCAGCACTTTTTTTTTTTTTTTTACTGAAAGCTTAAATAACAGGTTCTGGGGGAGAGCCTACATATTGTTTCCGAGTATCTCACTCAAGAAGCTAAGTTAACGTCCCTTTCATCAAGGGTGCAAGCCTTGGAGAGCGAAAATTTTAAGTTGAAGAAAATTCTCATTGATTGTATGGACGAAGCTACAACTTTGAAGGAGAAGGCTAAAGTTCTAGGTGACGACCTCAGAGTTGAGCGCCAGCTGAATATGGAGAAGGACGAGCAGCTTCAGAGTGCTAAAGAGTCACTAAAAACTATCGCGGCGAGATCTGTTGAAGCATTTCAAACCACTGACGAGTACAATACTGTGCTCTTCAGTTGGTATTTCAAAGGCTTTGAGCTTCTTCGAAGGTATATGATCAAGCATCCGACTGGTGTTGACATCGGGAATCTGGACTTGGAGGATGTAGACAAAGAGATGGCTGCTGACGAAGCGGTTCTTGCTTCAGCTGATAATGTTCCAGAGAATGCCCCGGCTGACGATGTTGCTGCTGCTGATGCCCCTCCCCAAGTTTGAATCTGTTATTTTTACCTTCTTGCGTTGCCCGTCCTGTTTTGGGCCTTTGTTTATCTTTTTTTTTTTTTTTTTTTTTTTTTTTTTTATCTTCTTGGAGAACAATTTGATCTATTTTGAGAATAGCATTTTTGGCCCAGCGTTTATGGGCCTTTAGTTGTAAAAACAGTGGTAATTTTCCTGCCAGTTTCAGGCTTTAATTTTATTTATTCGGTACTTACTTGTATTTGATTCTGATGCATGTTTGCCATATCCATCATCTTGGTTGCATCCTAGTCATTAATTGTGCGTTTTTTGCTAAAGCAGACTCCTGCACTCTGAGCTCTGGTGCTTGGTTACTTGGGTGTGCACACATTTGATAGTAGCTTGCATGTGTCAGTAACTTACATCCGTCTTTGGCAGAATCTTGTTACTTAGCCATTTTTGGCTTTGGTTGGATTTCTTCGTCAGTAACGTACATCCGTCAAGGCGGAATCTTGTTACTTAGCCATTTTTGGGTTTTTTATCACTCTTAGTGATTTTGCCTTCATCAGTAACGTACATCCGTCAAGGCGGAATCTTATCACTTAGCCATTTTTGGCCTTTTTATCACTCTTAGTGATTTTATCTTCGTCAGTAACGTACATCCGTTAAGGCGGAATCTTGTTACTTAGCCATTTTTGGGTTTTTTATCACTCTTAGTGATTTTGCCTTCATCAGTAACGTACATCCGTCAAGGCGGAATCTTATTACTTAGCCATTTTTGGCCTTTTTATCACTCTTAGTGATTTTATCTTCGTCAGTAACGTACATCCGTCAAGGTGGAATCTTGTTACTTAGCCATTTTTGGCCTTTTTATCACTCTTAGTGATTTTATCTTCGTTAGTAACGTACATCCGTCAAGGCGGAATCTTGTTACTTAGCTATTTTTGGCCTTTTGTGAATTTATTCTGGATCAAGCCTGTTTGCACAAAAATATCAGCTGAATAATTCATTTATTGATTAATAATGACGAATATATTTTTCTATTACAACTGCTGATGATACTTCTTCAAATGTTCAATGTTCCATGGTCTTGGGAGTTTTTCTCCGTCTAGGGTCTCCAGGTGGTAGCTTCCCTGTCTGGAGTAGTGAGTGACTTTGTATGGCCCTTCCCAGGTGGGGCCGAGTTTTCCTTGAGCTGGGTCCTTTGTTGCCTGGGTCACTTTACGCAGGACGAGATCTCCTATGTTGAGCCGCCTGAGTTTCATCCTTCGGTTGTAGTAGTCTGTCATTTTCTTCTGGTATTCAGTCATCTTGTTGAAAGCTTTGTCTCGAACTTCGTCAAGGCAGTCTAGATTTACTCGTAGAAGGTCGTCATTGTCTTCTTGATTAAAAACTTCTCGCCTGGTGCTGGTTATTCCCACCTCGACTGGGATCACTGCTTCTGTGCCGTAGGTAAGTTTGAAGGGGGTCTCTCCTGTCGGGGTTCTAGCCGTGGTTCTGTAAGCCCACAAGACGTTGGGCAGCTCGTCTGGCCATGCACCCTTTGCGTCATCCAGTCTGGTTTTTATGATCTTGAGTAATGTGCGGTTCGTCACCTCCGTCTGTCCGTTCGTCTGTGGGTGGCCTGGTGATGAAAACTGGTTCTTGATGCCCAATCCGGAACAGAAATCCTTGAAAGCCTGGCTATCGAACTGTCGTCCGTTATCAGATATGATCGTCCGTGGGATCCCGAACCTGCAGACTATATTCTTCCATACGAACCCCTGGATTCTGGCTTCGGTGATGGTCGCCAATGCCTCTGCTTCAACCCATTTAGTAAAATAATCAATAGCAACGAGTAAGAATTTTACCTGACCTTTGCCTTGGGGCAGAGGGCCGACGATGTCAATTCCCCATTGTGCGAACGGCCAAGGAGATGTTATCGTCATTAGCTTTTCTGATAGGAGTCGTTGAATATTCCCGAACCTTTGACATTTGTCACATTTCTTGACGAACCTTGTTGCGTCGTCTTGCATTGTTGGCCAGAAGTAACCTGCACGCATAATTTTTCTTACCAAGGATCTTGGGCCTGCGTGATCTCCGCAAATTCCTTCATGGACCTCTCTGAGGATGTATTCAGCTTCTTCTTCGTCAACGCACCTCAGGTAGGGCATGGAGAAGCCTCTTTTGTACAAGGTATCATTGAGAATTGTGAACCTGGTGGATCTCTTTTTGATCTTTCTAGCTTCATCTGCGTCCTGAGGTAAATGGCCATCTTGGAGGAAGGAGATGATGGGCGTCATCCAACTGCATGTGTCCTGGACTGCGAAAGTCGTAGCTTCTTCTATGTTGGGGCTTCTCTGTGTCTCCATCATCAGGTCTGTCCCCGGTTCTTCTTCTTCCGACGAGGCTATCTTTGAGACTTCGTCGGCGGACACGTTCTGGCTCCTTGGAATTTGGACGAACTCCACTTTTTCAAACTCTTGAATCAGGTGTTTCGTCAGCCTGAGGTATTTCTGCATTCTTTCGTCTTTTGCTTCGTACTCTCTTTTGATTTGCCCAATTACTAACTTTGAGTCGTTCTGGACTAGCAGATTCCTGGCCCCAAGCTCTTTCCCGAGCCTTAAGCCTGTCAGGATTCCTTCGTACTCGGCCTCGTTGTTGGTGGCTGGGAATCTTAGCTGAACTCCATATCTCAATATTTCTTTGTCAGGAGTGGTTATGACGACCCCTACTCCCCCTCTTTTCTTTGCTGACGAGCCATCAGTCTTTATTTCCCATGTCTCGTTCATGTTGGTAAGGCTCGGCTCGTCTGGATAGGTAAATTCAGCGATGAAGTCTGCCAGGGCTTGTGCTTTGATGGCCGTTCTTGGATGGTACTCCACGTCAAATTGGCTGAGTTCAATCGCCCACTGGACCATTCTGCCTGCTGCTTCGGGTTTGCTCATAGACTTCTTGATGGGTTGATCCGTCATCACTAAGATCGGGTGTGCTTGGAAGTATTGCCTGAGCTTGCGCGAGGCTACTATCAATGCAAACGTGATCTTCTCAATCTTTGGGTATCTGGATTCAGCTCCTTGGAAAGCTTGGCTGACATAGTAAACCGGAAGCTGTTTCCCATCTTCTTCTCGGATCAAGGCTGCACTGACGGCTGTAGATGAGACTGCTAAATATAAGTACAAGTTTTCACCTTCTTTGGACGGGCTTAGGAGGGGTGGATTGCTAAGGTAATGCTTGAGCTCCTGGAATGCTGCTTCACACTCGTCGGTCCATTCAAAAGCTTGCTTTAGGGTCTTGAAGAATGGTAAGCACTTGTCAGTTGCTCTAGACACAAACCTGTTAAGGGCTACGATCCGACCAGTGAGCTTCTGAACCTCCTTGACGGTCTTAGGTGATGTCATGTTGATTATGGCTTGCACTTTCTCAGGATTTGCTTCTATTCCCCTCCGGGATACCATGAATCCCAGGAATTTTCCCGAGGCAACACCAAAGACACACTTACTAGGATTCAGCTTCATTTGGTATTGCTTGAGGGTATCGAATGTCTCTTTAAGGTCGTCTAGGTGTGCAAGCTCTTCCCTGCTTTTGACGAGCATGTCGTCAACGTCTACCTCCATATTCCTTCCTATCTGCTTGACGAACATTCTATTCACCAACCGCTGATAGGTTGCTCCTGCGTTCTTCAGCCCAAAGGGCATCACCTTATAACAGTAGAGCCCTTGATTGGTAATGAAGGCAGTTTTCTCCTGATCCTCGTCAGCCATCTTGATCTGGTTGTATCCTGAGAATGCATCCATGAATGTTAACAGCTTATGCCCGGCAGTAGAATCTACGAGCTGGTCTATCCTTGGGAGGGGAAAGCTATCCTTTGGGCAGGCCTTATTCAAGTCCTTGAAATCCACGCACATTCTCCATTTCCCACTTGCTTTCTTTACCAAGACGACGTTGGCGAGCCATTTTGGGTAATACACCTCCCTGATGAAGCCTGCAGTCAAGAGTTTACTCACTTCGTCAGCGATTGCTTGGTCTCTCTCGGGTGCAAAGGTTCTTCGTCTCTGCTTGACGGGCTTTCTCTCTGGGTTTACATTTAGCCTGTGTTGGATGACTTCTGGGGATATGCCTGGCATGTCGTCATGACTCCAGGCAAAGACGTCTAAGTTGTCCCTAAGAAACCGAATGAGCTTCGTTCTCATCTCAGGACTCAAGGTCGTCCCTATTCTGGTTGTCTTCGCTGCTTCCTCTTCGATCAGTTCTACTGCTTCCAGGGCTTCCACCTTTTCTCCCTCCTTTTCTTCTATTATCCATGTATAGTTCTCTTTAGCTGCTAAAACAGCTTGGTAGCATTCTCGAGCTAATACTTGGTCTCCTTTGACTTCACCAACACCGTTTTCTGTTGGGAATTTTACCTTCAGGCAGTAGGTGGATGTGGACACCTTTCACTTGTTGAGTGCTGGCCTTCCGATGATGACGTTATAGGATGAGGAACAATCTACTACCAAAAAGTCTATCTGACGAGTCAATTGTTTTGGATACATTCCCACCATTACTGTCAGCGTCACTATTCCTCTGGGATACACCCTGTCACCGCTGAAGTTGACGAAGGGGGAATCGAAGGGACGAAGCCTTTTAGGATCGAGCTTCAACTGTTGGAATGCAGGAAAATAGATGATATCGGCAGAGCTACCATTGTCCACGAGGATCCCTTTGGTGTTGAACCCTTCTATGGTGAGCATTATGACCAAGGGGTCATTATGTGGTTGCTTCACTCCTCTAGCGTCACTCTCGTTGAAGGTCATGTCTTGGTCAGTTCGTCTGTATTTTGGCGGGGGTGTCATGTGAACGCTGTTTATTTGCCGTTGGTGTGTTTTCTTAAGTGACTTGAATGAGCCCCCTGTGGTGGGTCCCCCTGCAATCGTGTGTATCTCCCCGATCACATTTTGAGGGGGCTGGGATTGACGACCATTGCTCCTAGACGAGGACTCATGTTGGCCTTTGTTTTCATCCCGGAACTTATTGTGATCTCCCTTCTTCACGAATTTCTGCAACTTTCCCCTTCGTATCAATTCTTCTATTTGTTCCTTGAGATCCCTACAATCTTCTGTATAGTGGCCATGATCTTTATGGAATCGGCAATACTTACTCTTGTCACGGACGTTTAGGGACGAATGCAGTGGTCGCGGCCACTTAAGGTAGTGCTCGTCTTTGATCTGCGTTAAAATTTTGTCAACAGGCATAATAAGAGGAGTGAACTTTACCGTTCATGGATTCTTATCGTCTTTCCTTCTGACTCCGTCATTGGTTCGACGATCCTGTCTTTCTCTCTTTTGTTCTCTACGGTCGTCCTCTCTTCTTCCTCTGTCCTCGGGTCTGTCTCCGTCCCTGATAGCAGCTAGCGCGTCTTCAGCGTTCATATATTTCTGCGCCTTAAGAAGCATTTCAGCCATCGTCTTCGGGGGATTCTTCGCAAGTGAAGTGACGAGTTCCCTAGTTCTCAGCCTGCTTTGAAGGTCGTCAGCTGTACCTTATCATCAGCTTCGTCTACCTCTAGTGTTTCCCTTGTGAAACGTTTTACATACGACTTCAAAGTTTCCTTCTCCCCTTGCCTGATGGTGAGCAAGTGGTCTGCGGTCCTCTTTGGTCGTTGTCCCCCAATAAAGTGACGCAGGAAGGCGCTGCTCAACTACTCGAATGTGTCGATGGACGATGTTGGCAACTTTGTGAACCATTCTCGGGCAGCTCCCCTGAGCGTGGTTGGGAAGGAACGACATAATATTTCGTCTGGGGGCTGCTGAAGTTCCAAGATTGTTTTGAAGGTATTCAGATGATCTTGAGGATCCTTCAGCCTATCGAAAGGTTCGAGCTGAGGTAGCCGGAATTTGGACGGTACTGGACAATCGAGGACTGTTGTTGTGAACGGTGAATCCGTCGTTCGGACCATTCGATCCACACTTCGTTCCGTCTTCTCCTTGATGGCATTTCTAAGCTCGTCCATTTCCCTCCTCATCTCTCTTAACATATCTGAATTTTGCTCGGTCGGAGTGGTGGGCCTTCGAGAATCACTTCTTCTATGACTGTCCCCTTCATCTTCCTGATTTCCCGTGGACCTATTCTCCCCTTGTTGAAGCCGTAGCTTCATCTCCTGGTTTTGTCTGGTCAATTCTTCCACTATGGCTGCAAGAGCTTGGATTTGCTGAGCTAAGGCTGTAGAATCTTGATTGGACTCCATCTGAGAAGAATAATTGATCGGAAACTACAATTTCGAATGTGAATACGAAAATGTTGTTCCCACAGACGGCGCAAAACTGATGATGTGTGAGATCGTCAGTCACGTTCGTCAGACAGAGAAGGTTCTTCAGCCTTCAAGGATGATCACCGGTATGGTGCCTGCCACAACACCTCCGATGCCAAAGTCAGTGTATAAAACTTTTCTCAGAACAAAGCAATGTAAAATAAAGCAGAATCAAAAGAACTCCCTTGTTACTAGTATTTTTGTATGTACCTTTCTCTTGGCAAGGTGTGGATTTATATATGTTTCTAAGGTTTCTAGCCGTTGGAGCAGTTATGGAGATCTTAATGCTCCTCCTCGTAACGTCCGGAGCTGTGTAATGGGTCATCAATGTTCTCCAACGGATTGTACAGTTGTCCTTGTAACTGCTTCAGGTTTGATTACCTGCCTTGAATAGCCTGGATACCTTCGTCAGCAATGCCTGAGATCGGTTCTCCTAGCCAGAGGCTAGTTTCGTCCGTGCTGGTGGTATCGTCCATGTCAAATGGACTCGTCAGTCCCGTCAATATGGTCCTAGAAAACAAAAACTCCTTGTCTTTTACGATTTGATTTTCTATGGCAAGTTCATGAACGGATAGAAATTCCTACTCTATAACATGGTTTCTAGCCGTCTAGAACTTTTTGTATGTATCTCTTGATTGAATGATTTGGGTTTTAGCACATTGATGCATCTCATAATTGAAAGAGGCAGGCTTGTGTAATGTAGCCATCGAGGTCTTTGTGGATGTCATTCATTTGTTATGTAATCTCGGACCATATATGAGGATGGTACTAAGTCATGATGTGTCCTAACTCGTAAGTAATTGTTTCCTTTCTTTTATCTTTGTTCTAATACACATAAGAGAATTGCCGATCTAAATTCCAAAAGCGTTACTTTTTTATGGAAGAAAAATGTTGTTCGTTCAGTTATATTGGATAAGCCTATGAAAGAGTGACATTTTTGTCTCATGTTAAATAAGAGTTGAATAGCAATATCCAAAGCTTAAAAAAGTTTTATCATATATAAGTCAGTATAGGAAAAAAAATTACAAAAAGTAATATGTAGAATTTGTAAATTACTTTTTTTTTTTTTTTTTTTTTTTTTTTTTTTTTTTTTTTTGTGGATGATGATAAGGGAATAGAACTCATCATTTACTTTTTTTTAAAATATATATTTTTTTAATAATAAGTTTCAAATTTAAAGGGTGAGAATTCTTTTTTGTGATAAAGATAAGCTCCTTAATTTAAGAGATAAAAGAGTTTGGATAAATATGTGAAGTCCACTATTTTCAATTTATTTACAACTATATCATTAAAAACATTTTTTGTATCCTAAAAACAACCCTTTAGCTGTTTTCAAAATCCTATTTTAAACTAGAAACGTTAACATAGGATACAGTTTTTTGAAAATTGCATTTAGAAAATATTAGCCAAACAATAAATTCAAGTGAGGGACCAACCATTTTATGGATTGCAAAACAAAAAACTATATTTAAATACTCTTACCAAACAAGCCCGATATCTCCCTTTCTTGACAATGAGGCTAAGATATCTGGTCTGTAACTTTTTGTATGTAGCACTTGCATGAATGATTTGGTTTTAGCACCTTGATGCATCTCATAATCAAAAGAGGCAGGCTCGTGTGATGTAGCCATCAAGGTCTTTGTGGATGTCACTCATTTGTTATGTAATCTCTGACCATATATGAGGATGTTACTAAGTCAAGATAATGTGTCGTAAGTAACTGTTTCCTTTCTTTTATCATTGTTCTAATACACATAAGAGAATCGCCGACGACCTAAATTCCAAAAGCGTTACATTTTATAGAAAAGAAATACTGTTTGCTCAGTTATATTGGATAAGCCTATGAAAGTGACATTTTTGTCTCATCTATATCTATATATATTTAAAAGCTGAAACGTAGTATTTATTGTTACTACGCTCCAATTGAGCCACATCATCGGTCATGTCTTATTCTTTTCTTTTTCATTTTCTTAAACAATATTAATATATAAATAAGTAGTGAAATTTTAGACATTCTCTAACTCATTAAATCCAACTCACAATTAAATTCAGCCGTTTTCTAATTCTCAACTCATCATTTTCCCCTTTAAACCTAATTAGCTCTTTTCATGTTCAAACCCTTCAATTGCCACCCCTACAATGAACTATGTTATTTTTAACACTATAAATTTCCAATTGCTCTCAACTATCCGTTGAATGTTTTCTTATTTTTCACATTCCGCATTTTTTTTGGGATAAATTATGTAGAATCTTCTCCATAATGACTAAGTTAACCACAACCCATTCACCTTCCCCATTTACTCCATTAGAACTCAACTGGCTAACTATTTGAATTCACAATTAACAATCCTAGAATTTAATAGGATAACATTGAACACCAAGCATATATAAACATATGTTCATGGATGATTCTGCATCCATAACCATCCATTACACAACAAAACCTCAAACAAAAACAAAAACACCATTTTTTTTAATAAATAAAAATCACTCTTAGAGGCTGAATTCAATTATGCATCTACAACTGCCCATTAAAATCCCAAAAAAAAAAAAAAAAGACATTTACACCAAATATTCAACATCAAGCATAAGCATATGTTCATTGGTTGTTCATTCACCGTAATATTTTCTTAACCTTACAATTTCTTTATCCATTCATCTTCCTTTTATTTTGATTTTTCTTCTCCTCATTTTTTTTACCATAAAAAATTGTTATTTTCTCTTCCATTCAATCCATATTTTGCTCATACAAAAAGGTGAATACTCTCTCTCTCTCTCTCTCTCTTCATATATATATATATTCTTTCTTTTGGTGGATGTTTAATTCTTTAGATTGATGAATTTTTATGTTTAACTCTACTTTAGGTTTATATGATTTGGTTATATTTTAATTTTTTTATCTTTTTAATTTTATTTTCTTTATTTGTTACATGTTATCCTATGAAATTACAAAATGATTTAATATTGTTTTATTACATAGCATGACTTAGATAATTTGGTGTTTATAGCTATACATTTTCTTTTGAATTTTCTTCTACTCATCTTCTTTTATATAATTTTGTTATTTGTCTCGCATTCTCTTCCAAAACAAGTGATTGTTCTCTCTCTCTCTCTCTCTCTCTCTCTCTCTCTCTCTCTCTCTCTCTATATTATTAATTTTTTTCTTGCAACTCTAATTTAGATTGATGATTATTATTTTTTTCTCTACTTTTGGATGATACACTTTGGTGGTGTGTTTTTTGAGTTATTTATCACACGTATTCTCTATCCCTCTTATAGTTTTGGTTTGAATTAGTTTTTAGATATTTTAGAAGTGAAATGATTATGTATTTGAATGTTTCTATAAATTATTTGAGTAATATCCATTATAAATTTGTGATGGGTTTGGTTATCATAATAGTCTTTTTAAGAGAATGAGAAATTCAAATAATTAATTTTGGAACTTAAAAATTTTAGTTATAGAAAAAAAAAATCATAACACACTATACAAAAGTTTGACTAATATAAATAACTGGAAAAAAAAAAGTATTTCTATCTTTTATCTCAAAAACAATAATGGAATAATATCAATCGAATGCACCTAAGTTTTTCAAAAAAAAAAAAAAACTCAAAATAATAGAATGATATATTTGTAGAGACTGAGAGTTGAAAAATAATTTTAAAAATAATATGTCCAGTATGTTTTATAGAATAAATTATACATTATATTACGTTACAAAATAGTTGTATATTCCACGCATCGCGTGGATTTGCGACTAGTGTTATATAAGAGTTGAATTGCAACATACAAAACTTAAGAAAGTTTTATCAAATCATCTTCTTTATGTCAAATCAAATCATCTTCTAGTATCCGCTGTTTGTAATCACAGTTTACAACTATAAATGTTAGATCATTTTGTAATTGTACTTTGATTATATAATATATTATAAACCTGGTTTAAAACACTAGTATTACTGTTTTCGTATGTATTCTAATAAGTATTATTGTTTACTCAAAAAAAAATTAGGAATTTTATCCCACATTGGTTATGTGTATCTGATGTCCACTGTTTATAACCCAAGTCTACGACTACAAAGGTTTGACCCTTTTTAGTTGTACTTTTATTGTATAATATATTATAAACCCGGTTTAAAACACTATAGTATTACTATTTTCGTATGTATTCTAATAAGTATTACTTTTTACTAAAAATAAAATTATAGCAATCTTCTCAAAACATTAGGCAACCATAAGAAAGTTTGATTATTGTGTACTCGGGAGTATATTCCCCTACCCCCTCTCACAAAGAGCTGGGTCCCACCCACTTTGGAATCTACTCTTATATAAAAGGGAGAGAGTATATACTCCTAAAATACACACTAATTTTCCCATAAGAAGGATCCAATACTAAGTCATATAAAAAATGAAGCAGAGGGTCTGTTTTAATTATCCATATTAGGTGGTGATCGCAAACAAAAAACAGTATCTGTAGAAAAAATTTAGTGTCCAAAACAATTGACAGTCCTACTATTTATAGACACTACACCTCTTGGTAATAGGTATATCTATATCCCAAAGACACTAACCCTTCTACAAATATAGTAATACATTTACGATTTGCTAATTGTGAGTCAATACCATCCATTAAGTGGGCCGTTAGCATATGTGAGAGTGCCTCATATTATGCTGTAATCACCCATCAAAACTATAAACTAGCATCTCCCACTTGAGTGCACATCATAATCAATGGTTTTAGCACTAGTCAGTATGCAGGTACTACGATTTTTTCCCTTGCTAACTTTCATCTATGATACTCCTTAGATTGGCGTCGATGCGTAAACATAGCCAATTCGTGTACAAGCTTTCATCACTTAACATTGATCACACCCTTTGATATGCTATTTTTGTAATACACTTCGGATTATTACTTCTAATTTACTATCTTTCAAATAAATAGATTCGATACTAGGATCACTCTAGATCCCGCAGTTAAAAGATATAGTTCACACATCACACATATATTGCAACTTACGTTACGACTTCAGCCGTACACATCAGACCATGTATCAACAAAATTGAAATAATCGTTATGTGATTTCTCTAAGCTAGAATTCTTGGTTGCTTTCCTCAATGATCTTATCAACAACTTTTCGCTGCAACCTCCAGCTCAATTGCACCATGATGCAAATTTGTTGGCTTTTTTACATCCATGCATCAACTGTGACTTAAGTATAACTGTCTAGGAACAACTTGAATAGGTTGATAATGACATTGTTTTGTGGCATTTAGAAGTGTCAAATGTAAAAATAAACAGAAAATTGAAAATCAGCACGAAAAAAAAAGTGATATAACACATGCTGACATGAAAAATGCTGTGTTAGATTCTTTTTAATTTTTTAAATTTTTTTTTAATATGGCACAATTTGTGAAAAATGCTAATGTGGCTATTGATGTGGCCATGTTAAAGTGGTGGCTGATGGATATGTGCTGAGGTGGCAGGTTGTAGTTACGACACGTGACACATAATTGGGTAATGTTGGTGCAAGGTGACACATGTAGCACATATGGATTGATGTAATAAATCTTATAGAGGCACGCGAGGGCATGTGGAGGACCCATTAATTGGAAGTGTTTTCAATGAAATTGGGCTAATTCGTTTTAAGATTTTCCGAGTTATGAGATTCGGAAGCTCAAAAAGAAACTCAATGGGCTTAGATATGATATTGGCTACATATGGATGGGGTGAAAGTGCTAATATGAACAACAATGTCATTGCTCTAATAGCATGTAAAGACGGAATATTATGTATATTACACGCAAATAAGAGATCTTTATGTAACCTAAGAAAGTGTTTTGTAAAACAATATTAGTACATTCAAACAAAAATACAATTTGATGCTTAAGGGCAATAATTCTAAATTAGATCATTTTTATATTCAGTTAGAATTTTTGTATCTCATTACAATATTTAAATGTTTCTCTCTTCTTGAAATACAAAATTATTATTTTAAGTTTTTGTATTTAAATTTTGCTAACATCTCAAGATTCAATTGATGGATAATATGGTTATTTTAATCAATCTAAACCAACATTTTATCAATTTTAATGTAAACACTAATTATTTCTCTAAACAACATTGTTGAGATTTGGGATGGGGTCTTTTTTTTATTGGCATGTGACCTTTTTTTTTTTTTCAACAATTATTAACTCACAAGATGTGACTTCTTTTATTTGGATTGGGCCTTAAATTTTTTACTATAGGGCTTTTTTATTTGGATCCTTAGGCGTAGGCCCTAAGTTGCCCATGTTAAGTATATGACGCTTTTGTAATATAATATAACCCAGTAAACTACTTTAAATATAACTTGATACTATTATTTGACTTGGTGGTTGTGTAGCTTTAAATTAAAAAGTCAACTTACTTTACTATTTAGCTTATTTTTGTTATTACTATTGCACTTTTTGGTACTATTTATGGATCATATTGTATTATTTCAGCTAACTTTTACCTTTATCTACAATACTTTTAGCAAAAAGTTTTCAATTTTAGCAAAATAAGTAGGTTCCAAACAGAATCTTGGTATCATTTTCAAAGATCCTAACTACAATATTAATAATGTTCTCAATAAAAATATTTATATATAAAAAAAAAAAAAAAAACTACAATAATAATAATAATAATGTTGTCATAGATTTGCGGCTTAAAGTGAGAAAAAGTAAGAAAAAAAGAAGAGATTTTAAAAAGATTCACATAAAAATTAAAAAGCAAAAATCGGACTTAAAATTTAATGCCAATCAGACAATCCTTATAAAATTTTAGCTAGAAATTTATAGTCACTATGGGGCTTGATACTATGTGGTTATGTTTATCAACCCATTTAAGAAAACCATAGATTACCATTGAAAATGCTCTATCAATCTCAATGCTCACAACAAAACCTTGCTTCTGATTTTTGCGTGTAAATGTTAGTGTCTCAGTTACAACTCCGATTCTCATTCCATTAGGAACATTCTCCACGTGATTGGTAAACAGCAATATCATTATCAATATTTGTCACAACCCTACTAAAGTTCTGTGCCACTAGATATCTGGTGTCGTTGGAGAGTACAGCAATGAAAGAGGGATAATTTAGATAATTTATAGATTTGTGGCTGCTACTCCAGGTACTTCTTTGTAATGATAACACTCATTTGCTCTTTAGTGTACCCAAGGCCTCACAGAAACTCTATATAATCTTGAAAACTTGTGTCATAGATGAGTCCAGGATCCATGGCTTTGTTTGGATCGATATAGCCAGCCCCAAAATGTAGAGGTGTAGCAGAAAGACCTGTCCTTTGGTCTTTCAAAATTGTGCCAATATTGTCTTTAGCATAGGCGGTCATAATAGCTGATTGAATAACTCAGGGTGGAGTGCTTTCAGTAAAGCTCCAAAGCCAGCAACATGTGGTGTCGCCGTTGATGTGCCTGACATTAATGCATAATCTGAAGCCAAATAATATTTTTTGACTTGCATGTATGGTATGATGGGTGAAACTGCAGCTAGCACATCAACTCCCGGAGCCAGAATATCCGGCTTTAGAACTCCTGGACTAATTGGGTTTGGTCCTTTTGCAGAGAAATAGGCCACTTGAGGTGCAGGCTCTGTACCCTGCCTTGTCAACACAAACTTCATGCTTTGAGTTTTCACCTTTGGGTTTCTCACCCTTGTTATACATACTCTTTAATAAATTTTTCTGAAGCAGCTGGTAAAATGAGGCTTGGAATGTAGTATCCATCTAGATCTAAAGAATAGGATATATTTAAACTCAAGAATATAGCTGCATAAGCACCAACTCTCTCGACCTACTTAAGTTGCTCACTAACATAAATCTCGGTGTTATAATCACAGAGAACTACCTTCCCAACAACTTCGTTTCCAATGCTGTCTGGTTGCACACTATTTTGCTCAAGTTGCCTTTGCCATAGTACAAAGGTAAATCAGTAATGAAAACACTCACAGGAAAGTGTGATGTACCTTCAAGGGAAACCCCACTTTCTACACTGTTGCTTGGAAACTTCAGTCAAAGTGTGCCAGCCCCTACCGTTGTGATCCAAGGTGCTCCATTGTATACTGTTTTGAAAAAACTACCGTAATTGGAACCAGCACAGACAACAAGAATTCCTTTCTCAATTGCAGAAAGAGAAGCAATGACAATGACATCTGTGAAATAAGACGTCTGATTAATGCCCATAGACAAAGACATGATATCAACCCCATCAAGAATTGCTTGGTCCATGCCAGCGAGTAGATCAGTTGCAAAGGTAAGTTCTAAATCCATTGCCCAAACAACCTTGTACATAGCAAGATGTGCACGAGGAGCCACGGCTCTAGCTGTGCCTCTTGCATAACCGAAGTGACTTACACCAGGTACATTGTTACCCACAGCTGTGGATGCTGTGTGCGTACCATGACCCATGAAGTCTCTCGGAGAACTGAAATCTAGTTCCTTGGGTAAATTAATACCTGCAGCTTGGAGTCCTTTGCTAAACGATTGAGCCCCAATGAGCTTCCTGTTGCAATTTGAAGGGTTAAATGTTGTGCCATTCTCACACTTTACTTTCCATTTTTGTGGCACTGGTGACATACCCTCGTCATTAAAATTCTCACTCTCTGGCCAAATTCCAGTATCAATAATGCCTACAATCACATCTTCAGATGTTACACGCAACGGTAATATTGTTGCTCATGCGCTTGCTAGCTTCTAGAAGGCAAAAGTTTCCAGACCAGCCTCAAGTGTGGTTACAAGACACTTGAAAATATAGCTTCTATTGTATTTCGTGATATAGTTTAGTTGATCTAATCAAAATTTTACACAGGATTCTTAATATATATATATATATATATATGTATATATATATAGCAACTTTTAAATAGATTAAAATTGGCATTCTATTATACTGTCTTATTCAACTGCAGAGGTTGAATTCAAAAACAACACCATCTCTTGCTACTGCAAAAGTATTACACGCTAGACTCCGTTCACTGGTCCTAACAGTAAATTAGGACCACTGATTTTATTGGTACATACAAAAACTACCATATATGACAACTTCAATCTTACATCACATAGCCAACGTATAGTTATAGCACAACAGTCTTTTGAGATTTGCTTGATCAACAAACCCTTTATTTGAACTGAGAAGGAATATAGCCTAGACACCCTCAGCAATTTTTTTTTTGAAAACAAACTGAACCTTTCATTCATAACAGCCAAGAAAAGTTACATTGAATAAAACAGAGCACAAGCTACAGAACAGAGCATAACAAAAAAAGGAACACAGCAACAACCTAGACCACAACTTAGACAACTTTAACCTGTTCCCTCAGCAATTGATCATAGTATTTAGCACGGGAACATGCCAATATTGTCTACTAGAAATTGTCAATATTGATAGCCACTATAGGACTTGATACAATGTGGCTATCTTGATCTATCCATTTGAGGAAACCATAAATTACCCTTGAAAATTCTCTATCAAGCTTAATGCTCACAACAAAACTTCGAGTCTGATATTTGCGGGTGAATGTAAGAGTCCTTGGTTTCACATTTATTTTCAATCCGGAGGGAATGCTCTCTAAATGTGCCCGGTAAACAGTTTTATCATTTCCAACATTTGTCACAACCCTGCTGAAGTTCATTGCCACTGGATATATGGTTTTGGTTGTGAGTGCGGCCATGAAAGAGGGATAGTTTAGATCATGAATAGATTTGTTGCTGCAACTCCATTGAGTTCGTCTAATGAGAGCGCTCATTTGCTTCTTAGTGTGTTTCAGGCCACACAGAAACTCAATATAATCTTGCAAACCCATGTCATAGATGAGTCCAGGATCCATCGCTTTATTCGGATTGATGTGGCCAGCCCCAAACTCCAGCGGTGAGCCAAAATCATTTGTTAATTCGCTTTTAATAATTGTGCCATTATTGTCCATGGCATAGGCCGTGGTCATCATAGCCGATCGGATAGCTGCTGGGCTCCACTCGGGATGGACTGCTTTCAGTAAAGCTCCAACGCCAGCAACATGTGGTGTTGCCATTGAGGTACCCGACATGAGTGTATGATCTGTAACCAAATCATAGTTTCCGACTTTGATGTGCTGCAGGGGTACATATGCGGCTAAAACATCAACTCCTGGAGCAATAATATCTGGCTTTAAAACTCCTGGACTGATTGGATTTGGACCTTTCGAAGAGAAAATGGCCACTTGAGGGGCAGGCTTTGTACCCAACCTCGTTAACACAAAACTCTGTCTTTCACTTTCGGATTTTTCACCCTTGTCACATACTCTTTAACCAAAGTCCCCGAACCAGTTGGCAAAATAAGGCTCGGAATGCTGTACTTATCATTCGGAATGATGTACTTATCATACGATAATGGTAAGAATAAATCTGTAAAGAAGATAGCCGCATAAGCACCTGCCCTTTCAACCTCCTTAATTTGTTGAGAAACATTTAACTTTGAGCCATCACAGAT
The DNA here is from genome assembly GCA_023736055.1 of Quercus glauca. Lineage (NCBI taxonomy): Eukaryota > Viridiplantae > Streptophyta > Magnoliopsida > Fagales > Fagaceae > Quercus > Quercus glauca. The sequence continues at coordinate 87,564,377 of CM043318.1, read as the reverse complement.
GACTACCTTTCCAGCAACCTCCTTTCTATCCAATGTTTTGTCCTTGCAAATTGCTTTACTCACGTTGTCTTTGCCATAGTACAAAGGCAAATCAGTAATGAAAACGCTCTCTGGAAAGTATGATGTACCTTCAATGGAAACCCCATTTTTTAGAGTCATTTTTGCAAGGAAATTTCGATCAAGTGTGCCAGCCCCAACAGTTGTGATCCAAGGTGCAACATTGTCTACTGTTTTAAATTGAAAATCATTGCCGGCAGCACAAACAACAAAAATCCCTTTCTCAATTGCTGAAAGAGAACCCAAGGCAATATCATTATTGAAATAAGATGTCATATTAAAGCCAAGAGACAAAGACATTACATCAACCCCGCCAAGAATTGCTTGTTCCATGCTAGCAAGAACATCACACGTTACACCCAATCCGACTTTTAGCCAAAGGGCTTTGTAGACAGCAAGACGTGCACGAGGAGCCATCCCTATGGCTGTGCCTCTTGCATATCCAAAGTAACTTACCCCAGGAACATTGTTGCCAACTGCTGTGGATGCTGTGTGCGTTCCATGACCACCGAAGTCTCTTGCAGAAAGATATTCACCATACTCAGATAGGTTTAAACCCTGAGCTAGGATTCCTTTGTTATAAAATCGAGCCCCAATGAGTTTCTTGTTGCAGTATGAAGGGCTAAAAGCCGTGCCATTCTCACACTTGCCCTTCCATTTTTTCGGCACGGGTGGCATACCCTCGTTGTTAAAACTCTCGCTTTCTGGCCAAACTCCTGTATCAACCACGCCTACGATCACATCTTCTCCATACGAGGCAGTAGGCCAGATGCCAAAGTTTTCTTGTAGCCCAAGAAACTTAGGGGAGTAGGTTGTCATTGACTTAACAAAGGACTCTGGGCTAGCGGCAAGGTGAGATGGAGATTCCTCAATCTCAGATAGCTGAGAGGGTGTGAGCCTAGCGCTAAAGCCGTGCATAACATGGTTGTATGAGTACAACAATAGTTCCTTGTCATCAGCAGGAGATGACGACAATGATTTTAGGATGGAACGATGCCATGACTCATGTGTTAAGAAAGATTCAGGCTTGTGAGTATGGTCCATGTGGATGATATATGTTTGGTAGTTTCCAGATTTGGACACTGCATTGACAAAAGGAAGCAAAAACAATAGCAGACAGAGTAGTTTAAAATGTGAAATCAGATGGGAGAAACTCATCTTCTTGGTTATGGTAGTGATGGGCTATTGGACTTGGAAACAATGCTAATAGAAAGGTCAATATATAGGGTAATAACCTTAACGCACGCACACCCACTTTTTTTGCACTAAATTAAAGTATGTGAGTGGTCGATATGAAAGCCTTATCTTAGAATCCTCCTTTACATGGACCCAAAAATTGAAGAAGTGGCATATCTTTTTTGTGGACCCCTTGTAAAATCCTATCCAGTACGATCATCTTTTCTATGACAATTTGGTACCGAAAACTAATAATTCTACAAGTTAAAGCTCGCTCGGGTCTACAACAAAGTGAAAAGATGGAGCCGGAGTTTCAACAGCAAACGCAGTGTTCAAGTGAAGAAGAAGCAGAGCTGGTGTGAAGCGTGAAGAAATTTAAGGATGATTCTAGAGATAACCCCTTTGTTCCTCCTCGTAAACAAGTAAGTTATAAAGATAGTCTTATCGGTGACATTCCTGGTGCATATGCCCAGGCTTTCAGCTTTGATACTGTTGAAGATATTGAGGAAGAGTCAGACTCGGAACTGGATGATCTTGTTGAGGGTATGGTGGATGTCAAGCTCTCAAAGGAAACTAAAGCTCGCATTAGAGCTCCATGGACAAAGGCATTGATTGTGAAAGTGTATGGTAAATCTGTTGGTTATAGTTATCTCACTTTCAAAATCAATACCTTATGGAAACCTTGTGCTAGGATGGACTGTGTCAATCTTGGCCATGATTTTTTCCTCATAAAATTCAGTGATGATTCAGACTATGACAAGGTGCTCCGTGGTGGTCCTTGGTTTATTGGGGAACACTTCCTCGCCATCAAACCTTGGGAGCCATATTTTAAGGCTTCAGAGGCCACCTTTTCTGCTGTGGCTGTGTGGATTCGCTTTCCTGAGCTCCCTATAGAGTTCTATGACTCCTTTGTTCTTAGAGATATTGGAAGTGCCATCGGGCCGGTTCTTAGGATTGATTCCTACATTGCTATGGGCACGAGGGCGAGCTATGCTCGTCTCTATGTACAGGTTGACCTCACCAAACCGTTGATTACAGCGGTTAGAGTTGGCAAGTTACGCCAAAAGATTCTGTATGAAGGAATTTCATCGCTTTGCTTTTGCTGTGGCAGACTGGGGCATAAAGTAGAGAACTGTAGCTACCGTATCCAGCCAACGGCTAAGACTAGTGAGGTTGATCCGGCTTATAATGCGGGTTCTCATGAGGCTGGGAGTCATCTGGAACAACCTAAAGATACTAACTACGGAGAATGGATGCTTGTCACAAAAAAGAAAAGGCCAGTTCAGATGGGACGAGGTACTGGGATTAAAAATCCTAGTTAGCTTCCTGATGCTCATCCAAAACCAACTAAGGGCAAAAATGGCTTTTTAAGTAGCAACCATACGCCTTTTAGCTCTGAGTTGACATTTCAATTTAAAGCTGGTCAGGCCTCAGGAGCCGTTGAAACTGTGGGTAATACCTCAGAACCACGTGACCTTGAAGATTCTTACATGCGTAATAAACGTGTAGAAGGTGTAAAGTGCAACAGTAACATCAGTCTAAATACCTTGAGCCGTGGGAATGAGGTGTATTTGGAACAGAGGTCAGAACAAACTAGTGGAAAAGGGAAAGCCATTTTGTCTTCTCGTGAAAAAAAGAGCCCACATGCGAAAGGAAAAAAATCTCTGAAGAGGCCAAACCCAGACCCACCCTCTAACCAGAAGACATTCTCACCTGAAGGTAGTTCCAACTTTGAAAATGTCTCTTTCCGATCATCACTCTCCCCCTTTTCCTTCAACGGGGTGGGTGATATGGCATAGAAACAAAGCCATTGTCATCCCAGACGAGGTGATAGCTCAGATCAAAGCTGCTCCAACGGACACGCTGGGGTGGTTCGACGAGGAATTGACTGCAGCATGGAGGCACATTCTTCCGATAACCCCAACAAGTGTGAGAACTAGAATATTGCGGCTGGATCATCCGACTTGGGAAGCAACCCCAAACCTATGGTGGAAGTTTCTCACGGATGTGCCATTAATCTCGATGAAGGAAGCACAAGAGTTGAACGAGCTCAGGAGGCCATTAGTAATGCCTCACTTGGACGAATTCGGGTGGTTAATACAGGAGAGAAGAGTGATAGACTTCAGGGGCTTGGCTGTGTCCCACCTGGGGAATTTTCCCATATTGAAGTTGTTCCAAACTCTCAACCAAGCCAAGAAGTGCGATCTGCTCTTGTGTTGCAAAGAGGAAATTCAGGGAATCCTGACTTATATGACAGTGTGGAAGCCAGAATGGGTTGCATCCAAGGACCTGCTGAGGAGGTTGGGATGGAGCATGATTGCCACAGCCAGGATGGGTGCTGAACCGGTGGATATCCCCAATAACCACTGTGCAAAGATGAATATTTTACTGTGGAATTGTAGAGGTGCTCTGGGGCTGGATTTTAAGAGGCGTGTGTTAGAAATGACGGTGAACCACTTTCCTTCTATCTTGATCATCACAGAGACTAGAGTTAGTGGTGACCATGCTATCAGAATCATTGAGGATCTCCCCTTTGATGGTTTCTACACAACAGAGACTATTGGATATGCGGGGGGTCTTTGGCTCCTGTGGAAAAGAGATGAAGTTAATGTAACTGTACTCTCAGCAACGGAACAAGAGATTCATGCATCCGTGCAGGTACGCAATTCTAACCTCACCTGGCTTATTTCCCCTATATATGCTAGTCCCCGTTTGGCTGAGAGGAAGATTTTGTGGTCAAATTTATCTAAGGTTGCACAACTTCATAATTTGCCATGGTTGTTGCTTGGAGACTTTAATGAGGTCCTCTGTGGCGAGGATAAATTTGGGGGCAGGAGGATCAATTTAAATCGTGCCCTTGACTTTAAAGAGTGTCTGGATGCGTGTAATTTGTTGGACCTCGGATTTTCTGGGCCTAAATTCACTTGGTCTAATTTAAGACAAATTACTGATTTGGTTTTGGAGCGCATTGATAGGTGCTTTGCGAATTTTGAGTGGAGGATTCTTTTTCCTGAAGCATCTGTAACCCACTTGCCGAGGGTATTCTCTGACCATTGCCCGGTCCTCCTTGAGCTCTATAAACCCCCCCTGTTGAGCTTAATAAGCCATTCAGATTCGAAACCATGTGGTTATACCATCCTGAGTTTCCTGAGGTCGTGAAGGGATCTTGGGGCCTACATCAAAACTTAGAATTGGCTATTAAAATATTTACAGTGGAAGCTAAGAAATGGAATAAAGAAGTTTTTGGAAATATTTTTGCACGCAAAAGAAGAGTATTGGCAAGATTATATGGGACCCAGAAAGCTCTGTCTAATGGCCCAAATCAGTTTCTCATCCAGCTTGAAAAAAATCTCACGAGGGAATATGCTGCAATTATGCAACAGGAGGAGGAATTTTGGGCCCTCAAGTCTCGTCTTAATTGGGCTGCATGTGGTGACCGCAACACGTCCTTTTTTCATGTTTCTACTCTTGTTCGTAGACACAGGAATAAGATTAGAAGCATTAAAAATTCGGTCGGTGAGTGGATAGCTGATAAGGAGGGAGTTAAAAATTTCATTCCCTCGGAGTATCAAAAACTGTTTGAAACTGGTCTTGATAGTGCTAACCCCCCAACGAATCTGGAATTTTTTCCTTGCTGTTTCCTTACTGAGGAGGATAAGGGCTGCCTTAGTTTCCCTGTCTCAGTTGAGGAAGTCAGGCAGGGGTTGTGGTCTTTGAAAGCCTTTAAAGCCCCGGGAGCGGACGGCCTTCATGCTGGATTTTTTCAATACTTCTGGGAGGATGTTAAAGGCCCAGTCTGTAAGGAAGTCTTGGATGTTTTTGAGTCTAAGGTGGTACTAGATTATCTAAATGAGACTTTGATTTCCCTTATTCCGAAATTCCCAAATCCAGAGAGCTTCAACAATTACAGGCCGATCAGTCTATGTAATACTATTTACAAAGTGATTACTAAAATTATAGTGGGGAGAATTAGGCATTTTCTTGATAAGCTAATTGCCCCTAATCAAGCAGCCTTTTTTCTGGGGAGAAGGGGGTTAGATAATTTTGCTATAGCTCAAAAGCTCATCCACTCTTTGGACAACAAAAAAGGCAAGGTGGGCTTCATGGCCATTAAAATTGACCTTGCTAAGGCTTATGACCGTCTCGAATGGCCGTTCATACACAAGGTCCTTAAAGCTTTCAATTTTCCTCAAATGCTCATAGACTTGATTATGGGTTGCATATCCTCAACGAGCATATCAATTTTGTTGAATGGGGGGAAACTGAATTCCTTTAAACCTTCTAGAGGGCTTAGACAGGGAGATCCTCTTTCTCCATACCTTTTCATTCTTTGTATGGAGTATCTTGGATTCCTCATTAACAAGGGTTGCATGGAGAAGAAATGGGTTCCTATGCGAGCGTCTAAAGAAAATGTGGAGGTTTCGCATTTATTCTTTGCCGATGACCTAATGTTTTTTGCTAAAGCTAGTGAAGCAGGAGCCAAAACCATTAAGGAAGTACTAACCAAGTTTTGTAATGAATCAGGACAACTTGTCAGCTCTGAAAAATCACGGGTTTACTTCTCACCAAACATTCAAGATAGTATTAAGGAGAGGATTTGTACTGCGTTGGGCATTCAAGCAACCACTTGCTTAGGGAAATATTTGGGAATGCCTTTGAAGCATAAAGGTGCAGCCAGATCTCAATATAACTTTATTGCTGAAAAAATGCTCACCAAACTTGCTGGCTGGAAAGCTAGATTCCTCTCCCTTGGTGGTAGATGTGTGTTGGTCAAATCTGTACTTACATCCATCCCCAATTACGTGATGCAGGGTGTAGCATTGCCAATTCATTTATGTGAGAAAATTGATAAAATCAATAGGGATTTCCTTTAGGGTTCCTCTGTTGATAGGAAAAAACTTCATCTTGTTGGCTGGAGCAAGATTATCATGCCAAAGGAGAAAGGCGGTCTTGGCATACAACAAGCTAGAGCAAAAAATATTGCCCTCCTTGCTAAGCTCAATTGGAGACTATACCATGAAAAGGATGCGCTATGGACGAAAGTTATTTTGAATAAATATTGTTCTCGGACAAGAAGGATGTCAAAGGATCCTGATAAGCTTCCATGTTCCTCTATGTGGACTGCCATCAAGGCTGGTTTTCCTGTCTTTGAAATGGGGGTTTGTTGGAATGCTGGCACCAACTCAAAGCTTCTTTTTTGGGAAAGTAAATGGTTGAGAGGGGGCTCAGTGAGGGAGCTGATTGAAGGTCCGCTCACACAAACTGATTCTGAGTTAACAATTGCAAATGTTTTTCAAGAAGGAAGATGGTGTTGGGAGAAACTTTCCTTTGAATTACCAAAGGAAGTGATGGATGCAATCTTAGCTATTCCTATGCAAATGTTTGGTGAGAAAGAGGACACTCTTGTGTGGAAACTTTCACAGAATGGGGATTTCAATGCTGCTTCGGCATATGACTTGGCGAGAAATGGTGGAACTAACCCCAGCGCCTTCTCCAGAGATTGGCTCTGGCATATTGACACCATTCCAAAAATCCAACATTTCATATGGCTTTGCTTTCACAACAGTGTTCCGGTGCGAAAAACTCTTATTGAAAGAGGCATTACCTGTCACACGGCATGCCCTCTTTGCCAAAACCATGAGGAATCCATCATCCACCTCTTAAGAGATTGCACCTTTGCGCTTAAATTTTGGAAGGATTTAGGTACGCCTCAGATTTTCTCTAACTTTCTCCACTTGAATCTGCTGGATTGGTTAAAGCTGAACTGTTTATGCAGCAGCCAAATTCTTGTTAACGGATTTTCTTGGAATATTCAATTTCCGTTTGCTATATGGTGTTTATGGAAACATAGAAATAATGTAGTTTTTGATAATGCCCCTGTCAACCCCAATCTACACTTGATGTGTGTCCAGCTAGCACGTGAATTCTTCTTTTGTGTGAGCAAGAGGCAAAATATGAGGCTCTTCTCTGTCAGCCCGATTTGCTGGAACAAACCAGATCTGGGATGGTTCAAGTTGAATTCTGATGGGGCGTCACAGGGAAATCCAGGACGTGCTGGTGGAGGCGGTCTCATCCGTAACCATGATGGGAAGTGGGTTAAGGGATTCATGAGGAATATTGGACAGGCTACAAGTGTGGCTGCTGAATTTTGGGCCTTGAGGGATGGGCTGATGCTTGCAGCCCAACTTGGCATAAATCACTTGCATGTCAAATTAGATGCTCAAGTAGTTGTTAATCTTGTACTGTCTAAGAAAACTATAAATAATTCATGTGCTGCACTTCTTAATGACTGCAGGTACCTCCTGGGGCTGTTCCAGCGTGTCAAGGTCACCCATGTATTTAGAGAGGCGAATAGATGCGCTGATAACCTTGCTAGAGCGGGTTGCTCTTTTGCTGGAAATTTTGTTGTTTTTGATGCACCGCCTAATGATGGCTTATGTAATATTTTAAATGCGAATGCTAATGGTTTGTACTCTCTAAGGCTTTCAGCCAGAACATCGCCTTTTATGGCAAGTTAATATTAATACAGTATCCTCTTAACCAAAAAAAAAAAAAAAAACCATTTTTTTTTTCTTTTTGGACCCAAATTAAACCTGATTTGATCGAAGCCAGGCAGTGGCGATTCTAGAAATTTTTTTAAAAAAATTATTAAGAAATTAAAATTTAAAAAAAAAATCTAATAAAAATGAAACTTGAATATATCAAGTTATAGACACAAAAAAAAAAAAAAAAAAAAAAAAAAAAAAAAAAAAGAAAAAGAAAAGAAAAGAAAGAAGGGAAGAATTTTTACAATTTCCTTCCACAAGTTTTCAAATTTTAAATTGTTATACGATAATTCATTATGAGTATTTATTTCCAATATGGGTGACCTATATATAAAAACTAATCACAGACTCACGCAATGCGTGGGAATAGATAATTATTTCATAGTTATGGTATAATATATAATTTTTTCTCTCTAAATTTTGTGGAAAATAATTTTTTCTCCCCAAAAATAAAACAATCTCTGAAATTATATTTCATTTATCTATCTCAAAAAATATATCATCATTTTATTATTTGGACTCTTTTAGTCGATATTATTCATTTTTTAGGCAGACCATATTTTTTTAAATTATGTCATTGTACATTATGTTTTTCTAATTTTTTTTAGTACAATTAAACTATTTAAGTTTCAAATATATTATTCAAATTTCTCCTTTTCTTAAAAGAGATTATTATTATTTATAATTTTTCTTATCCTAGGAGTAGTTTCGAACTATTAATTGGGTTTTGTTTGCTAAAATAGATACATTAGATTAGAACTGCATATTTCTTAGACATTTCTAAAAATATTTAAAATAATATGTAGAAAAAAAAGTAGACTTTATATCTAAAATTGAACACTTTAGTTTCTCCCAAAAAAAAAAAAAAATGAGCATTTCATTTATCGAAATGAAAGAAAATAATTTGTATAACAATATAAAGAGAACATGATCAAACAAATAAAAATTGACTACATGCACTTTCAATTATTAAGATTAATTGCCTTTAACTGGACTTTCGTATTGAGCTTTATCATCTTCCACGTCATTATTCTCTTTATTATTTATTTTTTGCTTTTCTTTTTTTAACAATATTAAATATAAAAATATATTGACTTTACAAATTCATCTTAGGCAGTTTTAACTTTAAATATTCATTTACTTGAATTTTGATGTTATAACTAAATAATAAATCAATGAAAAATTAAAGCAAATATTTTGTCTATACATATTCATCTTGGGTTGTTTTAATAGTTGATAATCACATTCAAATCCATAGCCAATATTGTATTTTGATATAAATTCAAAATCTCACTTTCAAAATAACTAAGTATTATGTCAAAAAAAAAAAAAAAAATTCAAACAAAAGCTATAAGAGGGAGAGAGAAGACTTGTGATGAAAAAAAAAAAACACACTACCAAATTGTATTGGCCCACAATAATATTATAAAAAAATATACAACGCTTCATCAACCTAAAGTAAAATTGCAAGAAAGAGTAAATGAATTATATATTTATATATAAATGAGACGAGTTAAAGTTACATCATTTTTATACCATTAATTCAAAATAGATCAAAGTCTAAAAATACACTACAGGTCACATCATCAATTTTCTAAAATTAATGTTTTATCTCATATTTCCCATTATTTCCCATTAACTTCAATAAATGCCCCTCTCAATTTCTCATAGTCTCTTTCCATCCCCTTTTCTCTGCAACTCAAACGTACAGATCTACTATCCTTCCATTTTTGCCACTTCCTCAACCCTTCATTTATTTTAAGGTTCTAAATAATTCCTCTTGTCACTTTTTTCCTAAAGTCTCAAATGGCATAAATCCATGAGAAGAGCCAGCTAGTTTGCAAAATAATAGAATTTAAAGTTCTCTACATGTATCAAATAAAATTCCCAACTCTATAATGTGCTCACTTTTTTCTTTTTAGTGTTTGCTTTTATTTTTTTATTTTTTTTATTTTGGGTAGAGTAGAGGATCAAAGTTTAGTGTTTGCTTTGATTTTTTTCAATGGACTTATAGAAATTAGTCTTGGATGTTCTTCTTCAATAAACCCATTTCCATATGTAAAACTCACGCATAAATAATTAGTTTCCATATATGCAAAGTCCACCAAATTTGTGAGGGGAAACAAAAAAAAAATCAGAGATACAACAATTTACAAAGTTTTCAACCAATACTCCCAAAACTTATTCCAATCAGCCAACCAAATTAATTAAAAATAATGGAAAAAACAGCAGCAACAACAACAACAATAACAATAACAATAACAATAACATAGAAGAACCTAAAAGGCGAAACCAGAGACACCCATTAATCCTATGATCAAGAAAACAATATGCAAAAACCAAAAATAGCAAACCTCATAATATTGACAATGAATTCACTCCCACACTCGCCGTCACATTGCCCATTAAAATTAACCCACTTAAAAAAATGCAACCCAGGAACAACAACACAATTACAATTAATCTTCTAATACTTTTCTGATTCATAGGCTGTTTTCAAATTTGTTATTGTACTAAATTAATGTATTAGGATTATTTAAAAAAAATAATCGATTAGATTAAATCAAAAATCAAAGAGGAAAACAAAACAACTTAAAATACAAAATTGCACCACATCAACCACAAGTAAAGTTCTAAAGAATACAAAAATTTATCAACTTAAAGTAGAGATGCAAGAAAAATAAAATCAACCAAAAATTAAGAGAGAGAGAGAGAGAGAGAAAAATAACATTTTTTTTGTGAGGAAAAACTATGCAAAGAATGGAAGAGAGAATGACAAATTTATAGTAAAATGGTGTGAATAAGAATAGACAAAATAAGGGAAGATGAAGAGAAAGATGAAGAGTGGTATTAAAGTAGGGGATAGTGGGGAGATGAAAAGGTAAAAGAGTAACAAATGTTGGACAAAGTCTAAACATTTAAAAAAAAAAAAAGAGTAAATGTTTTAAAAAAATTATAGAAAATTAGAAAGAAATAGGATATTGACGTGGACGCTGATGTGGCTCAACTGGAGCGTAGTAACAATAAATGCTATGCTTCAGCTTTAAGATATATATAGAATATATATAGATTTTGAAAAAGAGAGAAAATATAAAGAAAAGAAAGAGAGGAAAATATATAACATGTGATTGCTTTAGCTTTTATATATATATATATATATATATATAGATGGTGGAATTAAATTAATAAGAAGTGGGGTTTATGGTGGAGATAGTGGTGGGAATTAAATTAATAAGAAGTGGGCTTTATGGTGGAGATAAGGATGAGATTTATTTTATATTTGTTAGTATTTTAAAATTGGAAAAAACTAATTTTAAATTGTTGAACAATTACAAAAAATATGGTGGAAATGACATGGCTGCTGACGTGGCTCAACGTAAACGTAGCAACATTAAATGCTACGCTTTAACTTTTAGTAATATATAGATATAGATGAAGAGTGGTATTAAAGTAGGGGATAGTGGGGAGATGAAAAGGTAAAAGAGTAACAAATGTTGGACAAAGTCTAAATATTAAAAAAAAAAAAAGAGTAAATGTTTAAAAAAAATTATAGAAAATTAGAAAGAAATAGGATATTAACGTGGACGTTGATGTGGCTCAACTGGAGCGTAGTAACAATAAATGCTACGCTTCAGCTTTTAGATATATATAGAATATATAGAATATATATAGATTTTGAAAAAGAGAGAAAATATAAAGAAAAGAAAGAGAGGAAAATATATAACATGTGATTGCTTTAGCTTATATATATATATATATATATATATAGATGGTGGAATTAAATTAATAAGAAGTGGGGTTTATGGTGGAGATAGTGGTGGGAATTAAATTAATAAGAAGTGGGTTTTATGGTGGAGATAAGGATGAGATTTATTTTATATTTGTTAGTATTTTAAAATTGGAAAAAACCAATTTTAAATTGTTGAACAATTACAAAAAATATGGTGGAAATGACATAGCTGCTGACGTGGTTCAACGTGAGCGTAGCAACATTAAATGCTACGCTTCAACTTTTAGTAATATATAGATTTGTGGTGTTTGTAGCTTTTGGCAATCAGGCTTATTGGATTGGCTTAAAGAAATAGTAACACTAATCATTAGAAAAAAATAAAATAAATAGAGGCTTAAATAAAAGGCAACAAGTGGAAAAGGGAAAAGACAGCGGAGTCTTGGATGCATCTGTATTGCACGATTTGACTCATGCTTCTTGAATTATTATCCACTTGGAATTTCATTCATGTAGATTTATGTTTTCAATTTAATTCTTTGATGTATGTTAAATCTGGGGTGTAATCCATCTCATTATGTGTTTATGCATCTTCAAAATTCAACTCTTTTTTTTTTTGCATCATATAAATTATAAAGAAGAAAAAAAAATTTTCTCCATGTCAATTCACTAGCCATCTAGAATTCACGTCTAGTCTAGGGTTGAATATTTGCATCTTTTCCTTTTTCCTTCTTTTTTTTTTTTTTTTTTTTTTTTTGAGAAAAAAAATACCGAACTTGAATATTAATAAGGAGTTGGAAAATCAGCAACTATAACAGAATCAATATCTGGTGGAATAGACTCCATCTAGACTAATAGAGGAAAAGAAAGCATTACTTTCTGGGCAATTGCATTACCTTACCTTACTGTATAAGAGAAAGTATATTCGCATCTTTAAAATAGCCCCCGCTGACTTTTTGAATTTTCCATTAGAGGGTGGGAGAAATTTACAATTTAAACAAAAAATATTCTGATAGCAAACCCCCCCCCCCCCCCCCCCCCCCCCGGGGGCCAAAAAAAAAATTGGCTTTCTCAGAATTTAAATCTTAGTCTATGATTCTATCACAAAAGGGAAGGAAAAAAAAAAACCCTTCAATTTTTCATAATTGATCCTTGAAACTTTTGAAATAGTCTATAAAAACCCTAAAATAATAATAATAATAAATTGGTACAAATACAACGAACTCAAAAAAAAAAAAAAAATAAAAAATAAATAACAAGGCCTTAATGAACAAAAAAAAAAGTCTTCAATTACAAATCCCTAATACTCAGTATAAAAGAAACAATAAAATAAAAGGAAAAGTAAAAACCTAGATGTCTCTTACAGTTGCAATGCACACCAATCCCAATCATGCCGCCAATCACCACGTGGACTTTGTGCCTTGAGCAGTGCTGCTCAAGGCATGGAGTCCACGTGGTGATTGTGTTTCTAAGCTTGTACTTTTGGTTTTTTTTTTTTTTTTTTTTTTTTTTTTTTTGAATTTCTTAATTTAATTAAAATTTCAATTAAAAAAAAAACTTTTGATTACCAAAAATTAATTTTTGGTAATCAAAGTTGTTGTTGTTGTTGTTGTTTTTTTTTTTTTTTTTTTTTTTTTTTTGTGGTTTTTGGCTATAGTGGCATTTTGAAATGCTACTATAGCCATTTTTTTTTTTTTAAAAAAAATAAGGGTCTATACCGCATTTTTAAAACATGGCCTATGTAAACCCTATAGCTGCATTTTAAAAACGCAGCTAAAATAGTTCCTATAGTCGTGTTTAGAAAAATGCAGCTATAGACCTATCGGACCTATAGTCGCAGTGTATAGGCCACGTCTTAAAACGCGGCTATAAACCAAATGGACCTACAGCCACATTTTTAAGAGCTATAGCCGTGTTCTAAAAATGCAGCTATAGGACGCATTGTTTGTAGTGAGCACCAATGACAACTATAGACGATTGCCGTCAGCTCACAAGGCCCTTCACCAAATGATGATGATCGCCAATAGCCAAACCAAACCTATGTCTCCCTCTCTATCTCTATTTGTTGTACTCTACATGTTTGAGTTTACAACAATAGTAGTTAATGGTGTAAGGTTGAATTTAATCAACCATTTTATTGGCTTTATTCTGTGCCAAATTTTCTTGTAATTCAGCATTTAGAAACCCTGTATTTAGGTGAGAATCATGTAAGGGTAGTGTGTGAGAGAGTGTGAAGAAAAGCTTAAGGGTGTGCACTCAAGCAGGGCCTCGTGACTAGATCTCACGACTGGCTCACAGCTGACAAGTCACCAAAGGAGGCACACGAGTGAAGCATGCAGAGAACTGAAGAGTCACGCCAGCTGTTGCACTGCAGGACAAAACTTCCAGCTGGCCAGGCCATTAGCTTGTGACAGACTCGCGACTCGGTTAAGTTGTGAGCCCAAGTCGCCAGACCACTCTATTTGGGAAAAACTGACATTTCGCATTCCAAACACACACCAGTATAAATACCCCTTATACCCACGAAATGTAGAGAGCTTCTAGAGATAATTTTGTGAGAGAAACCCTAAAGAAAAATAAGATTGACTTATCTACAATCTTCATCCTTTGATTTTCCAAATTCCTCTACTCTCAACCTCTCCATTGTTACATCCTTGAGAGGTACATTTAGCCAACTCCTTATCTCACCATACTCATATCTGTGAGAATGTTATTTGGTGCTTGGGAAGCAATTAGGAAGGGACCAATTGATATTGGTTGATGCCATGGGCTATAGCGGAATCTGGTAAGCTAGAGAAGACAAATGTTCAGCGTAACCTCGTTGAAGCAAGAAGTTTGGAGGGCTTAGGTACACTGGGTAGATTAGGCTTGAAGGGTCTTCTGCTGTTTGTGTATCCTAACTTCATTCGCTAGTGGATTATTATCCGCTTGGATGGCGGCGGAGAGGTTTTAAACCGAGGACTTTGGTTTCCTCTTCGATAACACATCGCTGTGTTGTCTTTGTGTTTGCATCTCTCTTCCCTTAATCTTTGCCATTTAATTTCTACTGTGGTTGTGATTTTATTTGGTTTAGATTGTTTTATCAATTCTGTGTTAGCTTATTTTTCATATTCCCGCACATACATTATTTGATAATAATCTTGAATTGGTAATTTGTAATTTGGGGGTCTAAACGTTCATAGGTGTTTTACACACATATTGAACATTCAAATGGCTTTGATCTGTGCTGCTTTGTGGATTGCGGCTGAATGAAAGGCTAGGATTTGTGCTGCTGTGTGAGTGGCTTGTGGGTTTGTGCCATTGGATATAATATTGATTCTTTTATGTTTAAATCTATTATACGTTTGAATTTGTGCTACTCTTTTCTTTTTGGCTAATTTATTTATTTATTTTTTGAGATCCTCTTTCTAGCTAAATTAATAGTGTCACCCTAAGAATTTTGTTATATTTAGTTGATAAAAATTTCTGACTTCGCCATTATTTCTATTCATCATGCAGATATGGAGTAATGAAGTAGATTTGTTCACTCCAACAAATCTACTTAATTACTCCATATCTGCATTAATTGCTCCATTGCCACAAATTCCTGCCTGTCATTAATTAAGTGAACAAATCTACTTAATTAATGACAGGCAGAATTAATGATGATGAAATAACAAAGTTTCTTTAGGAATTTGCTTCACTCACAAGATATTAATTGCTTCTATAATTGAGTGGCGATTAAGTTTTTGCATTGTACTAGTCATGCTTCTGTTCATTCCCTAGTTAATCGGTGAATAATTAGAAACTTTATATTTAGTCTTGTTGTGTTTAGTACTTAACAACATGCATAATTCATGCGTATGAGGACGAATCTTAAGTATGATCATCAAATAAATTCTGCCTGTCATTAATTAAGTAGATTTGTTCACTACATCGATGTATGACGTCAATCTCATCTAGATATTATTAGCATATACCACCTATGAGTCAAAAATAAAATGGGATCGTCATTCTGTGTTAATAACGACCTAAACAAGAGTTACACATTTATTGCACGCATTGATGATAAAACGTAATAAACAGAGCAACGGTAACAAGTGAGCTATCCACCTTAGAGCTCCCATTGATGATATACTAGCCGTTGCCCATAAATACCAGAGTTCATTATCCATTAAGATAGGAAAACAACTATAAAGGAAGGTACAACATAATCCAAAGGTACACACAAATACTCACCCAAAAACCACTCCAAGTCATTTTTCTCTCTAAATCTTTTTCTTCCTTTTTGACTTAAGCATCAGAGTGTTTTTGGCAAACACTACATTGGTGTATTACACTTCTTTCCCAGGCTTTCTTACAGGTTCTCAGCGGAGACACGACCAACTATGGGATCGTCCATCTAGTGAGACAAGGTCCTTAACTTGGTGATTTTTTGCATCATCACCACCCTTTCCATGGACCCCAAAAAAAAAAAGGTTGAATGTCTATTTTGTGATCTGTGTACCCCACGTAAAAAGCCTTGGTCCTGTATGATTATCTTTTCTATGATAATGTATTAGAAGAAAAAAAAAATCTATGATAAGTTCATGAATATATGGCATTGTCTATTTCTACAAAACTTAAAGCAATTAATAATGGAAAATTTTCTTAAAATATTAGTGGCAATGGAGCTTATTGGATAAGCTTATGCTATGTTTGGAAGTTTGGAGAGAGAGAAGAGTAGAGGAGATGAGAGTAGTGGGGACGAGAGTAGAGGGAAATTGTTATCCTCCACATTATTTGGATGTTTTTAAAATTAAGCAAGGGGCTGGGAGAGGAATAATTAGCCCTTTCTCTTATTTGGTTGTTTTAAAAATTAGGATGGGAAAGAGAAGAAATGATTAAGTATATTTAAATAGACAAATTTACCTCTATTTGAAAATGGACTTGCAACATTGGTCTATAATTAATATGATTAATTTGTAAGTTATATAATTATGACTGTAATGTGCAATATTTTTTTGATATATATATTTTTTTATGATTCGAATTAAATAATCAACATTGATATATGATTAAATATATATTTTTCTTTTTTATACTAAAAAAATCCATCCTTAATTGATAATAATTAAAATAAGAAAAAATGTTTAGTTTGTTTGTTTACTAAAAAAATCAACAAAATATTGAATTTTGAGTTTTTCTTTCATTTATTATTATTATTATTTTTAATATTTTTTATTTCGCTTAGTTCATGAATTTATCATTAAGGACAAAGACACTGTTGAAGTCTAAATAAAAATAGAATAAAATGCAAAATTGACCCTCTAAGTTTATTTAGATTTCATTTCAGTCCTCTAACTTTTAAGTTTATTCAATTAAGGCTTTTCTATCAACTTTTTTTATATGTTGTGGTTAATTTTTCAAATTTATAAATTTTTCTTCAAAATTTTTAAATTAAAAAAAATTCAATTAATGATTGAAAAATATTTTCCAAATTTTTTTTTTTCAAAAAATTTTAACAAAAGTTAACAGAAAAGCTTTAATTGAATAAATTTGAAACTTAGATGACTGAAATGAATGAAAACAAAATTAGAGGACTAAAATGAAATAAAATAAAAAGTTAGAAGGTCAGTTTTGCATTTTAGCCATAAAAATAATAGCACCAAAATTCCCTATTCCAACCAATTCTATCGCAGTATTCAGGAAACAACAACATTTCCGAAACAAGAACAGCACAAATATTCAAGTCTCTCTCATTTAAATGTCAATAAAAATTTTGGGGGAAATTTTGGGTCGGTATGCATTACAAAACTTTCCAAATGCATAGGAATTTATCCATGCCATCCACTTCCTCAGCCGTATTAACAGTTTTATTTCTCACACTATTTTTTTTCATAGGTAAGAAGAACTTTTATTTCTCACACTAACTATAGAACAAATCAATTCCACTCCCAAGGTACCTACATCAAAGGGCTACATGGCTGGGAAAAGAATCTCTGAAATGGGGTTGGTTATTAATATCAAATTGAGACTATTTTTTTACAACAACTGTTCTGAATCCATTATTGACTGTAATTCATCTGCCATTGCCAATAATCATCCAAGGGACACATTTTCAATCTCCTGCATGTTCCAGTGACCATATCGGAGGAATTTTGAAGATTGGTAAAGATAAGCATCCAAATCATATCCGAAAGACTTCACTTTACTTACCAGGTCCGGGACATACTTGTTCCTTTCTTAGCAGTATGCATCTAGCACTATAATTCTAGCTTGCTTAGTTGTCGTGGAAATTTCCAATGGTGCAAAAGTTCTTATTGATAAAGAAGTTTCTGCTTTCCATCTTGTAAGAGTGAGAAATAAATAAAGGGGAAGAAGCTAAAATACAAGGCAAAAGGACCACAATCATTATACTACTAAACAAAAGGAATAAATTTGATAATAATGACAATTAACCATTCAATCATAAATAAACCCAAACAGAGCATAAAAGTTCTAGTAGTACTCATGGCATTACATTCTCTTAAACCTGCAGTTTGTTTCAACAAGCCTAATTTAGAAAGATTAAACAAACCATACGATTCAAATACTAACTTGACTTTCTTCTAATCTATATATTACTAAAAGCTGAAGCGGAGCATTCAATGTTGCTACGCTCACATTGAGCCACGTCAGTAGCCATATCATTTCCACCATATTTTTTTGTAATTGTTCAACAATTTAAAATTAGTTTTTTAAATTTTAAGATACAAATAAATATAAAATAAATCCCACCCTTATCTCCACCATAAAACCCACTTCTTATTAATTTAATTCTCACCACTATCTCCACCATAAATCCCACTTCTTATTAATTTAATTCTACCATCATGTGTCTCTCCATTAACCCAGACTCTTCAAATGTAGCTATTATATGGAATTCCAACAATCATCAAACAAATTTAGGTGCAGCCAATAAAAGACATAAAAAGACATGGAATTCCAACAGTCTCTCCATTAATCCATACATTTTCACTACAATAAAAGTTGTGTCTTTAATTTGAAATTCAAGTGTTCACTACGTTGTGTCTCTCCATTAACCCAAACTCTTCAAATGTAGCTATTATATGGAATTCCAACAGTCATCAAATAAATTCAGGTGCAACCAATAAAAGACATAAAAAGACATGGAATTTCAACAGTCTCTCCATTAATCCATACCTTTTCACTACAATAAAAGTTATGTCTTTAATTTGAAATTCAGGTGTTCACTACGTTATTATTGAGAGTATCAAGCAGGGGAAGAGAGAGACACAACGTTACATGGATAGTTATAAATTTTGCAAGTGTCAAACTCCTTCCCCAAAAAATAAAAACAAACACTTCTTCTATCTGTCTATACTTTCTTCTTCGTCTCTCTCTCACCCTTTCTCTTTACTTCCCTCCATATAAATTTTGTCCTATCTGCAGAAACTCAAAGCAAGACTTCACCATTTTTGACCTGCAAAGTTCCAAAGCAAGTCCACAGGTTCACCGTAAGTCCTAATTTTTTTTTTTTTTTTTTTGGTGCAATTTTCTTATGATTGTTTTTGTTTGGTGAGAAATTGAAGGAAAAGGGAAGGGAAAAAGGGTATTCTTAAAGAAAAGTAAAACTTAAATAAATCAAAAATTGCATTTCAAAACCCCTTTGCTATCAGCCTTCAACATTCATTGGTATCTAAAACATTCATTGGCTTTAATAGACAAATCAAAAACAGAATTTTGTTCAATAGATTCACCAATTTTCTCACTGTGTCTTTGTATAATTACCCCCCCCCCCCTCCCCCTTCTCTCTCTCTCTATCACATGTTTTTTTTTAGATAATGTTTGAAAGAACATTAAATGTCTTTTTGTGTGGTTGTCTTTAGAATAAATAGATTATGACTTTGGCAATTTACTTTCTGACTTAAGTGGTTTACAAATATTGGGGTCTTGAAACTTAATTTATCATAATTTACCACAAATCAAATTTTATTTTGAATATAAAAAAAATAAATTGATATTGTATACCTATTATCTATACCTTTAAAAGAAAATTTTTTGAAAGGATCTTTTTTTTTTTTTTTTTTTTTGCCCTGTTTGAAGCTTCTCAATGGGTATCACTAGCCTTGAATACATTGTGTTCTGTTAGTCTATCCTCTCTTTTCTCTACCCGTCTCCTTCCCCAAAACCACATCATAACCTCCATTTTATTTGGTATGTGGTTTTACTAATAGGCTTTGGCTTTGGGATTTTTGTTTCATATGCCAAGTTCTATAAAATGAGCAAAATGAATTTGAAGGTTTAGTCTTGGTTATCTTTGTGTTTGTTCTCTATTTGTTTGTTTAAATTTCTCCATGAATAAAATTTGGTCTAGGGATCCAATTTGTTAAAAAGATTTCTTCTTCAAAATGTTATTTTTCTATACTATTTTTCTACATGAAATCTGCACTGTTACACATCTAAAGTCAACTTTTTTTTACAACTAAAATCTGCACTACACTATTTCACAAAATTTACACTACACTGTTTCATAGAAATCTGCACTGCACTGCACTATTTCATTAAATTTGCACTGTTTTGAATAACTTTCTGCATTGTTTTTAAAAACTTTTGTCTTGGTTATCTTTATGTATTTTCTCTATGTGTTTGTTTAAATTTTTCAGTGAATATGTAGAACATATTGAATATATATCAATACTGCTTTGGATGATCTTAATTTGAACTCCTTTTTATTCCTCTCTTTATTTGTTTCATTCATCGAGATTTATTTATTTATTTTTTCCTGTGCGTGTTTATAGTTAAGTTTTATATTTTAGTAAAAAAATTGTAGTTTGTTCCTATGATTTAATTTTTTTAAAAAAAAAAATTGTATTAGTTGGATGATCTTAATTTTGATTCCTTTGATATTGTTTCTTTCATATTCATAATCATTAATTATTAGACTACTAGGACTCTCCTCTATGTGTTCACAAATTTAGTAGCAACCCTCAATTGTATTTGGTACGATGGGAGGTATTACCTATTTAGTGATTCTACAAAATTTCGAAAAATTGATGTTCAAAGCAATGTACAACTCACACCAACATCTGTAATTAAGGAAAACAAAAGGAGTTATTCAATACTACTACAAAGCAACAAAGGAAAAAGATACAAAGAATACTTTAAAGTTGTCTTTTTAATTTATTTGAAATATTGCTTAAGTAGTTCTGTAAATGTGTGATTCATACATTTATTAGATAATTGAAGATGTTAAGGATTGGAATCTTAATTTTAATTTTAATTTAAGTTTGACTTTTTTTTATTTTATTTCATAATTTAATGTTTCATATCAAGGATAGGAAATTTTGAGATTGATATCCTAATGTACAATCAAAGAGGAAACTGCAAAGAACTGTTTACATCTTCAAATATAATAGCTTTCCCGTGCATCGCACGGATTAGCGACTAGTACTCATAAAACCAATACAATCAAATAACAAAATGAGAAGTCCATAAAAAGAAAATTAAATATTTTACCCCATTCAATAGTATATCCCAAGAAAATTAAATTTATCATATACAAAATGAGAAGTCCATTAAAATAAAATTAATTAATAATAAAATACTAATGAGAATCGATCAGCCCATAAAACCAATACAATCAAATAACAAAATGAGAAGTCCATAAAAAGAAAATTAAATATTTTACCCCATTCAAAAGTTTATCCCAAGAAAATTAAATTTATAATATACAAAATGAGAAGTCCATTAAAATAAAATTAATTAATAATAAAATACTAATGAGAATCGATCAGCCCATTAAAACGAAAACACAGTTCTAAATCCACTAGAAGCATTTGCCTACAATTATTAAATTTAAAATAACATCAAGTTGGATTGGATGTATAATCCATTAATCCCTCCACATATCAGTTGCTATTGAGTTTCTTAAAATCTCTCCTTGGCAGCATCATCATTATGTTGCTATCTCTCTGCAACAAGTTGTTACTACCTGCCCCTACCGTTGTGATCCAAGGTGCTCCATTGTATACTGTTTTGAAAAAACTATCGTAATTGGAACCAGCACAGTCAACACAGATTCCTTTCTCAATTGCAGAAAGAGAAGCAATGGCAATGACATCTGTGAAATAAGACGTCTGATTGATGCCCATAGACAAAGACATAATATCAACCCCATGCCAGCGAGCAGATCAGTTGCAAAGGTGAATTCTAAATCTATTGCCCAAACAACCTTGTACATAGCAAGATGTGCACCAGGAGCCACGCCTCTGGCTGTGCCTCTTCCATAACCAAAGTGACTTACACCAGGTACATTGTTACCCACAGCTGTAGATGCTGTGTGTGCGCCATGACCCAAGAAGTCTCTTGGAGAACTGAAATCTAGTTCCTTGGATATATTAATACCTGCAGCTTGGAGTCCTTTGCTAAACGATTGAGCCCCAATGAGCTTCCTGTTGCAATTTGAAGGGCTAAATGCTGTGCCATTCTCACACTTTCCTTTCCATTTTTGTGGCACTGGTGACATACCCTCGTCATTAAAACTCTCACTCTCTGGCCAAATTCCAGTATCAATAATGCCTACAATCACATCTTCTCCATATGACACAGCGGGCCATATGCCAAAGTTTTGTTGCAGCCCAAGAAACTTAGGGGTGTAGGTTGTTGACAACTTGCCAAAGAACTCCGGGTATGTGGCAAGGTGAGCTGGAGATTTCTCAATCTCCGATAGCTGAGAGGGTGTGAGGCTTGCACTGAAGCCTTGCATGACATGGTTGTATTAGTACAACAGGAGTTCTTTGTCATCAACAGGAGATGACAACAATGACTTTAGGATGGAACAATGCCATGACTCATGGGTTAAGAAAGATGCAGGCTTGTGAGCCTGGTCCATATGGATGATGTATGAATGGTATTCTTCAGATTCAGACACTGCATTGACAAAACCAAGCATAAATAATAATAGCCAGTATAGTGCACAGTGTCTGAAATCTGATGGGAGAAACTCATTTTCATGGTTGTGCTAGTGATGAGAATTGGAACGTATTTAATACCGTATAAAAGAAATGGTATATGTTTAAAATAATCCTTGGTTAATTTAAAAACTATATATACCTTCAAGTCCATCTGTTGAGTCATTGAAAGGCTACTTGACCCAGCCCACACTGAAGAATCAAGTTAGAGCAGCTCGATCCAATGAATGGATGGAAATTTCTATTCCACAAAAATTTTAAGAAATGAATCGTAACGTTTCTTTAAAAAAATTGTGGTGATGGAGCTTTACGCAATCAGGCTTATTGAATTCGCTTAATCTATTGTATGACTATTATTATGGACCCATGAATGTATCGCTCCAAAAAAGCATTCGGTGACTATTAAATCCACAACTTCATTGTCTCCTACAGAGAAAGATGTTGCCAATTGATTTCAATGCCCAAAAGATCTAGAACTCTTGAAAAGGATATGGAGAGTACTAGACACGTTAAAACGCAAATAGAAAACACTACGCAAGAAATAAAACATCTCATATGCAATGAAACAAAATATAACTCTTGAAAGAAAAAATCAAACTTGATCCATGATGGTGTTACTATGCCAACGAACAACGTTTCAAAGAATATGCATTTTTTTTTTCGATAAAACCAGAAAACAAGAGAGTTAAACCGTACAATGGTTAATTGGCATGTCAGTAGCCACCTTAGCTAGGAATTTAACATCACCTATTACAATCTTTGGAACAAAAACAGAGTGACAGACCACATCAGACCGAGCTAAACTATACAAGTCCTCCACCAAAATCCTCTCCATCCAATTGGGTCTGCATATCCCATTGGAGACCAGAAGAGGTCTCAAGCTATCAGTAAGAAACAAAAGAAACTTGAAACCCAAACTCCTAGCTTTGATAGCAGCTTCAACCATTGCTTCTAGGATAATGAGAGCACCCATTTTCTCTGTACAGCGGGACACTCTCTGCAAAATTATCTCCCCTTGCAGATTTCTGGGTTCATAGGCAAACCCAGCTCGATGAAGCTTCTTGGCTCTTGCTCCAGCCACCTTGATGATTAGTTGCCAAGGCTTTTGAGGGAACTGGATCCTTTCTTGCTGGTCTGATGGTCTACGAGCTGCTGCACTACAACTAGAGAAAGCTTCCTTAAACCTGCAAACAACAGACTGAGCTGTTAGAACAACTTCTAGAGGATTTGGATGTTTCCCTTCATGAACAACTAAATTCCTATGAGTCCATATGCTCCAAAGAGTTGTGAATATTCCCTGCAAGTAGCTCATATTATCCGATTCAAGGTCTTTATGAATCTGAAGCAACCTTTCAATCCATTGTTGTATGGAACTATTCCTTAAATCAGAAGTATGCACAGCCAGTGAGGTGCCATGCCAAGTAGCTCGGCTAAAAGAACAAAACAGAAAAAGATGGGAAGTTGTTTCTTCAGCTTCATCACAGAGAGGGCATGTGCTTGACATAGGAATCCCTCTACTCCTAAGGGTAGAGAATGTAGGCAAGCTGTCATGTAAGAGCCTCCATACCAAGTTAACAAATTTTTGAAGGTACTTGCACCTTCCAAATCAGATGCCTCAATGGTAGATTAGAAACACCCGAGCCCCTAGCAATGAGGTTATAGGCTTTCTTAACCTGGTAATCCCCTGATGAGGAGTGTCTCCATACAAGTCTATCAAAATCTGATCCAGTCTTGGAGATAGGCAGTCTCAGAACCTCCTGACTTAAAGGCCTAGGATAAAGAGCTCTTACTAAATTTGGTTTCCAAGCATGAGAAGCACTGTCAATGAGATTAGCCATTGTTCCTTCACTCAGATGGTGCTGTTCCAAAGCTTGTGGCTGACAAGGAAACCAATCCTTATGACTGAGAGGAATATTGGAACCCGAACCTATAACCCACCTTCCTTCCTAAAGTTTTCTGTTCTTAGGTGTGATGATGCCTCTCCAAAACCAAGAATGGTGAGGTTTAGGGATGCAATCATGGATTGTGGAATGAGGAAAGTATTTGGCCTTAAAATTTTTAGAGATTAAGGATTGAGGGTTTTGACTAATTCTCCAATACTGTTTGGCCAACATGGCCTAATTCATTATGCTAAATTTCTTCAAACCCAGCCCCCCACCCCCCTTTTCCCTTCTCGGCCTACAAACCTTATCCCAATTAAGAAGATGCATTTTCCTAGTATGAGCATCATGTCCCCACCAAAATGCCCTAGAGATAGCATCCATTTTATTACAGATGGATTTAGTAACTCTAAAACAAGAAAAGGTGTAAAGGGGTAATGATTGAAGGTTAGAAGTAATTAGAGTAGTGCTAGCAACCTGGGATAAGAGTTTGGCCTTCCATCCCTGCAACTTGGAATGAATTTTATCCACAAGAAACTGAAAATCTACCACCTTCTTACCTTTCAACATAAAATTAATGCCTAAGTATTTACTAGGATTTTGAACAAGGTTAACCTGAACCTCTGTGCTAAATCCAACTTAACTTCATTTGTCATATTTGGTGAGCAATAAAGGTCTTATTTGGAAAGCTTTATGCTCTGTCCTGATAAAGAGCAGTACCAATTGAGAATAAGCTGAAGATTGGAAAGGGACAAGGCATCATGCTTGAAGAACAACAGAGCATCATTAGCAAAAAATAAATGGGTAAGGGGAGTGCCATTCTTGCCCAATTTGACTCCTCTAATTTTCTTTTGGTTTTCTGCTTGTATGAGGACCAAAGATAAAATGTTTGCACACATAAGGAATAGGTAAGGGGATAGGGGATCACCTTGTCTAAGACCCTTCTTGGGGGTAAAGGAATGGGATAGGTTACCATTTATGAGCAATGTGTACCTGACTGTGGTAACACACTCCATAATCCAATTCACCCAAGAGGCATTAAAATTCATAGCAGTCAGTATAGATTTCAAAAACTTCCAGTCAACCCTATCATATGCTTTACTCAAATCACCTTTCAGAGCACCAAAACATTGTTTCCTTCCTTTCTTTTTCCTTAGATAGTCAAAAATTTCATGGGCAATCAAAATATTATCATCTATGTTCCTGCCTCTAATAAAAGCATTCTGGAAAGGGGTGATGAGGTTGTCCATAAATGGTTTAAGCCTATTAACCATGAGTTTGGAAATCACTTTGTAAATAACATTGCAAAGGCTAATATGTCTAAAATGGAAAACCTCATCAGGAAAGGAAACTTTAGGTATAAGGGTGATGTAAGTGTGATTGAGGGTTTTCAGGAGAAAGCCAGAATGGAAAAAGGCATGTATAGTTCTGAAAACATCATTTCTGACAATGTCCAAAATTCTTGATAAAAGAAGGCAGGGATGCCATCTAGTCCAGGGGCTTTATGAGGCCCTAATTGGAACATTGTGCATTCAATCTCCTCATTAGTGACAGGTTTATTCAGAATCTAGAGCTGTTGGCTAGAAAGTTTAGGGATAGGCAGGGAGTTAATCTCTTCAAGGATAGATTGGTATTCCCTGTCAATGGAATCCCCAAAGGCTAGCCTGAAATGATTGGCTATGGTCTGTAAAATGATATGCATTTTGATTTACTTTCAAACATGCCTTTCTTAGCCATGACAGAGGAACATATACTCAACAAAACCCACAACATGTTTAGAAATCTTGTTCATCATTTTTTCCCAGAATGCTTACCTCACATCATTTGCTCAGTAATGAGGATATAATAAAAATATTTAGTTCTCTTCGGTCCAATATGATCCATTCCAATCAAATTTGGTACACTTCGGTCCATTATGCTCTCTCTCTTTCTCTCTCTCTCTTAACAATACTTTAAGTTGATAAATTTTTATTTTTTTTAATAAGACAAAGTTTAGGTACAATATTGGTTGTAGCCTATATTGGATTGTGTTTTCTATTATATTTTTATTAGAGATGAATTTTGACAAATCTACCATTGGATTATATCATCTTCTTATATCTTCCACCCATGCAAATTTTTTTAAAAATAAAAGATCAATAGCTATGTCATCAATAAATTGTTTAAATTGCAAGTTTTTGTAGTTTAAAATTATGCATAAATATAAGCTTATAAATTATATAGTAAAAAATATTCGATTGACATAAAATTTACATGTATGTTAAGAGTGTAAAAAACATGCAATTTAACGGTTAAATTTTCAAAATATGTAGTAATGTTTATTTTATTGAGTAACATTAGGTTACAACCAATTTTGTAGCTAACTTTTGTCATTTTTAATATATCTACTTTGGGTTGTTTTGGTGTTATGTTTTTTTCAGTTTCCCATCATAAGTCTTCACTCTTCCTCTTATAGCTAGTGACTGTTTGATTTTTGTTTAAGTTAATCCATAGTTTTGAAGTGAGAATTTGAGTTTATATCAAAGCACAATCTACATGACCATATATTTGAATGTGCCTATCAATTATTTGATTAATATCATCAATTGAAATGATTTGATAAGTTTTGATTATCATGATAATCTCCTTAAAAGAACGAGAAATTTGAAACTTAAAAATTTTATTTGTACCAAAAGAAATTAGGAAATATAGTACATAATAACAATAGTTAGAAGAGTATAGACCATTTCAATCAAAAAGAATAATATCAATCAAAATACCAAAAATAGTAAAATTATATATTTGTAAAAATAGAGAGATAGAAATTACTTTTAGAAATTGTTTTATTTTTAGGGAGACAAATTATTTTTAAAAAAAATTAGAGAGCAAATTGTATATTATACTATATCTCAAAATAATTATATATTCTCACATATTGTGTGGGTCTGTGATTAGCATACACTAAAATGAGTTGTGTGTAACGCTCTATTTGTTTCGATAGAAAACCTTATATAAACATTATTTTTATTTTTTTGGTAGTAGTATCAGAAAAAATAGGTTAAAGGAACACTATCTTTAATCAACAAAAAGTATTATTAAAAATTTAAATTATCATTAATCCATGAAAAATCTTATTCAAAATTTAAATTAGTTTTGAGAGGTTATTTTTTGCTAAAATTTTTTTGGCGACTCTATCTCGCTTATATTCCTTCTTTCTTCTCTAACCTTAGCATTTAGTGCAATTATTGTTGGCCTCAGTACTGCCTTTTTTTTTTTTTTTTAATACAAGATAGAAATTCTACTCTAACCTAATCAAAATGTTTATGTATGTGAAACTCCCTCTTGGAGATTTGAACCTCGGCCTTTACCCCCTATATCCCACAAGCACTTATACTTGTGGAGTGACCACCACACCAAGGGTGCGCGGTGGTCATTACTGCCTTTTTAAATAGCAATGTTATTATACATGTTTTGAAAGATATAAATATTTTGTTTTGAACCATACGAAGTTGTGATCTAAAAAATCTGTAAGGTTGAAATTTATCAACCATCTTATTGGCTTTATTCCGTGCCAATTTGCTTGTAATTTAGCACTTAGTAACCCTGTATTTAGGTGGGATTCATGTAAGGGTAGTGTGTGAAGAGAGTGTGAAAAAAGCTCAAGTTTGTGTTAGGACATATGTGTTCACATGTTAAGAACATATGTCATATTTTATGTAAATTGGCTAATCCTTTGACAAAACGCACTCTACTTGTAATTGGGTAGTTCTAGGTGTTTTTAATACTTCAAGAAACAAGGTTTCAAGATCAAGTGTTGAAGTCATCAAGTCTGTCCAAGAAAAAGCAAGCTGAAGTGCATAGTTTTTAATGCTCGACACCTGCTCGACACCTACCTCGACACCTGCTATCTGTCGACAATTAAAAAGTCAGATTTCTGTTCTGATTTTCTTGGGATCCGTGAATGTGTTTTTGGGCCTTCTTTTCTTCTAACCCTAAACATATTTAAGGAGTGTTTTAAGAGCCGTCAACATAGACACAAGTTGCATAAGCATTGAGCAATCCTTGTTCAAGCAAATTGTGATCTAAGACGAAGTTCTTGACCTAGTTCATCTTCTTCAAGAAGTTGCTGTGTATTTTGCACCGTAGGGTTTTGTGACCAAGCATCTTCCTGATCTTCATCGCATAGGATGATCTGAAGAACTTTGCAGCCAACCTCTCTTCCTAAAGTTGGTGTTTGAAGTCGCGTACTGGGATCCGCGCATCTGGTTAGTCACGTACTTGGGAGCCGTGCATCAAAAGGGGGAACTGTCACTACAGATCAAGTCCAATTGGGTATTGGGGTAAGGGTTCAACTGTAGGTTGGTAAGGTACTTGGGATTCCTTATTTGTAACCGCTTGATTTGATAATAGTGGAGTTTCGGGAGTGATGACCTGAAAATCACCCGGTGGGGTTTTTGCCGTTAGGATTTTCCCCATTCGTGAACAAATCACCGAGTTATTTATTTTTCCGCTGCATATTTAGTTTTGGTGATTTGTTTGTGCTGCCACGCGTTTGCATGATAAATTGATTAATTAATAACTTGGCTAAATTAATTAATTGGTTTATATCACAAGGGGTCATTCAATTTGTGGCCTATCAGTTTGTGCAAAGAAGCAGAGTTTCACGGCTGACTCGCGACTGGCAAACTGCCAATTGCAGGCACGTGAGAAGCACACAGAGGTGCTGAAGGGTCGCGCCAGCTGTCACGCTATAGGACAAAAGCCCCAGGCTGGCCAGGCCATTATGTCGCGACTTGAACTCACGACTTGGACAAGCCGCGAGGCCAAGCCACCAACGAGCCCTGTTTGGCAAAAACTGTCTCTTCGTATTTCAAACACACACCACTATATATAGACCCTTATACCCACTAAATTGAGAGAGCTTCCAGAGAGAATTTTTGTGAGAAAAACCCTAGAGAAAAACAAGATTGCCTCATCCCCAATCTTTACCTAAGAGACTCTACAAATTTACTCTCTTCCTCTCCATTGTTACATCCTTGAGAGGTTCTTTGCCAAATCCTTATCTCACCATACCCACGTCTGTGAGAAGGTTTATTTGATATTTTTGGGAAGCAGTTAGGAAGGAACCAATATACATTGGTAGATGCTATGGTCTAGTAGCAGAATCCGGGAAGCTAAAGAAGAAATAGGTTCGGCGTAACCTCGTTGGAGCAAGAAGCTTAGAGGGCTTAAGTACTTGGGTAGATTAGGCTTGGAGGGTCTTCTGCTGTTCATGTATCCCAACTACATTCTTTAGTGGATTATTTCACCGCTTGGAGGGCAGCAGAGAGGTTTTACGTCGAGGACTTCGGTTTCCTCTTCGATAACATATTGTGTGTTGTCCGTGTGTTTGCATCTTCTTTTCCTTTATCTTTTCCTTATATTTACTGCTGTGGATATGTTTATATTTGGCTTAGATTAGTTATCAATTCTGTGATTGGCTTATGTTTATGTTCCGCACATTAATTGTTTGATTATAAGCTTGAATTGATAATTTATAATTTAGAGTCTAAACGTTCAAGGGCGTTTCATACCCATTTTGAACTTTCAATTGGTATCAGAGCGGGTACACTCGCTGTAGTTTAAATACCTGAGTGTGATCCTTGACCCTCTTTGAGATGGATAGGTCTCAATCCTTAAATGTTCCACCATTTTTTGATGGTAACAATTATGCCTTCTGGAAAGTTAGAATGAGGGCATTTCTATGCTCTATTGATGACACCGTGTGGGATGCGGTTGAAATAGGTTGGACTAGGCCGGAGGCGGCTAAATCTACCTAGGATAAGGCAGCTCTTGCGGTAGCCAATTCTAACAGTAAAACTTTAAATGCTATTTTCTGTGGTGTGTCTCCAGATGAATTCCACAGGATATCTCACATGGCAGTGGCCAAGGAAGCTTGGGAGATTTTGGAGACAACTTATGAGGGGACTGAGAAGGTGAAGGACACAAAGTTTCAAATGCTTACCACCAAATTTGAAGAGCTCAAGATGGGTGAAGATGAATCGTTTGATTCGTTCTATGACAAGCTGAACGAAATTGTCATTGCTAAGCTCAATCTTGGTGAGAAGATTGAAGATACTAAGGTGGTGAGAAAAATCTTGAGGTCCCTGACTGAAAGCTTTAGAGCAAAAATCACAGCCATAGAAGAGAGTAAAGACTTGGATGAGATCAAAATTCAGGAGCTAATTGGGTTTCTCCAAACATATGAACTAGGACTGCCTTCCCACAAGACGAGTAAATCACTTGCTCTCAAAACCATCACCGAAAGAATGGATGATCCTTCCGAAGAAGATGGAGTGGAGAAGGAAGTCGCATATCTTGTGAAAAACTTCCAAAATTTTCTGAAAATGAAGAACAGTGGGAAACCATTCAACAGAGGGAAATTTTCATCTTCAAGAGGTGATAGGAAAGAGTTTAAGAAGCGTGAAGGGAAGGATTCTCAATTTCCTTCGGACATTGTGTGTTTCGAATGTAATGGACATGGACACTTCAAAAAGGAATGTCCCAACTATTTGAAGTCAAAAGGAAATGTCTATGCTATTACCTTGAGTGATACTGATTCATCAAACTCCGACTCTGAAGATAGTTGTGACGGAGAAGGAAATTACTCCGCATTCATGACCATTGCACATGTGGAGTCCTCAGATAATTTGGGTACACTTGTGAAGGAGCTTGGTGAACATTCTAATTTGGAGTCTATTGAAATAGTTGAGGAGTCTGAAGATGAGGAAGTTGGAGAAGCAGTGGGATTGCAAGAGACTTACAACTCGCTCCTTGAGAAGACCGGTGAATATGCTGAGGTGGCTAATGTAGCAATTAAAAAGATGAAAAGGGCTGAGGAAGATTACAAAAGTCTTCTGGCACGATACAGGAAGGCGAAGTGTGAGATTGAAACACTAAATGGCGAGCTATCAGAAGCTTACACAAAAGTGAGATTTCTTGAGCAAGAGGTAGTGCAAGCTCATGCCAAGATAGAGAGAGTCTCCTCCCAGAAGTTAGAAGATGTTATTTCATCTCAAAAACCCTCCTCAGACAAGTCCGAGTTGGGATACACCGGAGGGAGTGGCTCGTCAGCCAAGGTAATCAAAGAAGTGAAGTTTGTAAAGGCTAAAGAGATGACTGTGAATAAGTCTATTCCTGAGAAAATTAAGGCTGAGAAGATGAAAAGTGTGGCTAACCAACGAGTCTTCAATAAGTCCCGCAATCAATCAGAATTCATATATGAAGCAAGAGGAAGATCACTTCCAAGATCACAGCAAGGTCCTAGAACGAACTATCTCTATCACTATTACGGAATGCAAGGACATACTAGACCCAACTGTCATAAGCTGAGAGCATTGAACAATGCAAGCGCTCCTCGATCACGAGGAAGGAGAAATGACGAGAGATCTTGGGGTGGTGAGCAACCAAGAAGTCAAAACCGTGAGCCAGGAATGATGGACATGATGAAGATGATTGGTGCTTTCACAAATTGCTTAGAAAGCTTCACAAAGAGGTTTAACAATCCTAACTTTCATACCCAATCCATCAAGGATATCACCCCAAACGCACGTGACGTGTGGGTGACAAAGGGTACTCATGCATAAGCATCATAACATGTCCATGCATCAATTCTTCCTATGATATATGATTTTGTTTATTTGTATGTTTTTTGCTTTTGTTTGTTTGAATTGGTACTTGTTTAATTGTTTAAGGTTTAAAATGTTTTTACATTGTTTTTTATCAATCTTTTATTACTTTTATGTCAAAAATCCAAAAACTTGTAAAAAGTAGAAAATTCAAAAGTTTGATCAACTTTGTTGAGTGTTGTCTCAATACATGTTTTGCCTTGTACCTTTATACTAATGGCTTTGTGCATTTAACGAGCTTAGCTTGTCTCCTTTGCACTCATATCATTGTGGAAGAAATTTTGAAATCTATGTGACTATTGTAAATAGATCTTCAACCTTGTCATGAATGATTAGTGAATGGTTTTGTTGATCTTGAGACATGCATAGACTCATGCCTATATATTTTTCCACTTTTTATTTTTATGCTTAAAAGAGCTCTCTAAATGTAATCTCCAAATGAAAAGAGATATAGAGCTACAAAAGCCTGTCGCACTTACTAGTATTCGACTAGGAAAAAGGGAAAGCGACCAAAATAAAATGTATGATGCCCAAAAAGCCAAAGGCTAACTCATTAATTGAAATATCAAAAATTTCAGGCATCTATCTCACAATGAGATTTTCTTTGCTCAAAGAGTGCAAATGATATGTTGAATATGAAGCCAAATGAAAAGCTTCAAAGAATTGTTATCAAGTGCATGTGGGACGTCATATATGCATGTTTCTATAATTGAGATAGGTCACATTATCTAATGCTAGTTGTGTATGCCTTGATTGAATTGATCATTGAAGCTTCACATTGGACTAAGGACTATCTCATTTTTTATATCCACACACAACACACAAGTCTATGTTCAATGAATGCCATATTCATTTGTGTGATTGTACTTGTTTTAAATGTGTTTTCACAAGCTCAATCTTTGTTGATCAAACACAAAAAGATTTTTGAGTGTTTTAGTTTGTTTTTGGAAAGTATTTTGTTTTACAAAAATGTCAAAATTTTCAAAAATAGTGTTGCCCTGTTTTGCCGACTCAGTCGCGGGTAGGTCCAGTCGCATGCTCCAGTCGCGAAGCTCACTTCGAGAGTTTTCGCAGGTCACTAGCGAGTCAAGGCTGCAGTCGCGAAAAAGACTTAGAAATTTTTCAAAAATTTGAGTTTTTGTGGTTTTCACGGCACAATGTGGCGACTTGTTCGCGGGTGGAAGGTCCAATCGCGAGGGGTACACAGAGATTTTCGCGACTCCCCTGGCGACTATCTCGCGGGTAGACCTTCCAGTCGCGGAAAACACTTAGAGAAATTTTTCAAGTTTCTTACCTTCACAGTGTTTCGCAGCTTACCCTGGCGACTTATTGGTGACTTAACTAAGTCGCGAAAAACGCGTGTTTTGCGTTTTAAAGACAGTTTTAAAATGGTTTTTTAGTTTTTCCCTCGAATATCAGTGACTATTCATTGTCTTCTTCATTTCTCTCTTTCAAACACTCCGAGTCTCACTGAAAAAGATTCCATTTTTGCATCATGTCTTCATCAAACACCAAGAAAAAGGTATGGGTTTTCTTGTCTTCACTTCATTCATCATGATTTCATTGTTGTTCTCTTGAATCTGGGTGTTGTGTTGTTGGTTTGTGTTTTTGAGGGGCTCGAACATGGGTTTGCCTATATTGTTGAGAATGAGTGTGTGATGTTATTTTCTCTTGTTGCAATGGTGTGTTTAGGGTTATTAGTTTACATTAGGTTTCTTATCTTTAGTCTGAGCATTGATATTTGACAGTTTGTTTTTTGGGCATATGGTTGTGGGGTTTTTTTTTTTTTTGCAATTTTATTGTGGTTCTAAGTTTGTCTGTTTGGTTGTGCTTTTGGTGTTTATGGTTAGCATTATTTTGATTTTTAAATCACCATATCTTGTAGGTGTTGCTGCATGTGTTTTCCTTTCTGCATTATTCACACCCAATGGGTCATGACTTTGTCTGCATACATACAGTTTAAACTTGGTTAACCTGTTCTATCCAATGTTTGGATATCAACTATGCTTATTCTGTGTTTTGTCTGGTCAATCTGTTTCTCACTGTGTAACTAACTTGTTACTAATGTGTGTGCATTTCCCCATTCTGTGCTATGTCTTGTTGTGGTCTTTTCTGCTTGTCTACAGATGACTGCATCTCCAACAAAGAAGAAGACTGTTGCTAAGAAAACTGACAAAAGACTGAAAATGGACCTTAACCTATTTAGGTCAATCCAACACTTTGAGAGATATAGGGATTCTTTCTCAAGAGGAACCATCATTCAGGAGAGATTTGTTGATTTCATGGAATTGAAGGACACCTTCATTCCAGGCTGTTTTGAGGGTAGAGGTTGGGAAAAACTGCTGAGTGACCTTCCACCTGTGTGTGATCCTCTAATCAGAGAATTCTATGCAAATGCTGTGATAAGGGAGAAGGAGTTAAGTTGTTGGGTGAGAAGAAAGGAATTTACCTTAGATGCTCATGACATTGATAAGGTTCTAGGGCTTGAGGGTTTGGAGGATTATGAATTCACTAACTACAAGGACATAATGCTTTCTCTAGACACTGTCCAAAAAAGAATTGGTAGGGTTAAAGAAAACAAATGTCTCAACACTTCTGATTTTCCTAAAGATATGAGGTGTCTGACCACCATAATGATGTACAATCTGTACCCTATAAGGAAGATGACTACACTGGCAAATGCCAGAGCCATCTTTCTCATGGAACTTAAGGAGAAAACCTTTATTGACATCAGTTCTCACATCTTTGACACTATAGTGGATGAGACTAGAACCACCTTAAGACCCAAGCTGATATTTCCTAGTCTTCTCATGAGGATTTTCAAAGCAAAGGGTGTTGCAATCCCTTAGGATATTAGTCCTTGGCCTCCTCTATTAGCCATAAACAAATTTACTCTCACAAGGATACAAAGTCGTCTTCCAGGTGAAGAAGTGGAGGATGTTCAAGAAGAAGGGAATCCAATGGAGACTAAAGCAGAAGCTGCAGAACAATCAGTCACACCCAGGGAGCAGAAGAAAGAGGGGTAGAGCCTCAACTTCATCAGCTATACCTCTGGATGCATTTCAGATCATCCTGGAGAGGCTTGATACACTCAGAGAGGTTCAAAATCAGCATACTGAAAGGATGACAGTAATGTAGGATCAGCTAGATGTACTTTCAGCTAAATTTGACAACATCCACACCAACCAGGAGCAGTGACCCTTTGGCCATTCCGGTCAAAAAAGGGGAGAATTTTTGGGGTAATTCTTGAGGGGGAGTGCTTGGTTTGAGGGGGAGATTTCTTTATCACTTAATGTTTTGTTTATAGCTTTGATATTTTGTTGGTTATCTACTGTTAGTATAGGTTTGTTACTCAGTGGTTTCTATTTTTGGTTTGGCCTAAACTCTTAACTCTTGGATAGTTTTATTTCAATAGTTACACAGTATATAATATGATGTTTATTCAGTACTTCTTTCCTTCTAAGTACTGTCACTCTTGCGCCCTTGTAAGATTTTTCCTAGATGTACATACTTCATGTGCTATGCATTGGTTGAGTGTTCATCATTCAAGTGATTTACTTTGTGTTTATCAACTTGAATGTCCGGATGTTCATTCCAAGTGTGAAGGAGCATTGTGATCACTTGGTTATAGTGATTGCTTGTTTTGGTCTTGCCATGGTTTATTGCTTTACTCCATTGTGCTTGATCGCATTGTGCTTGCTCCATATGCATTACAAGTTTCTGTATACAATGAACTTATTGTGTTGTTGTGTTTCAGGAGATACTTGTTCTTATGGTTCAAAAGCTTCACAAATTCTAGAGTTAGGTGTGAGTGAGTTTTCCAACTGTTCCCAACTCACGCGGTAAGTCTAGCGTTTGTTTAAGAGTTTTGTCATGGAAATAGCCAAAGGGGGAGATTGCAAGGTTGAAATTTATCAACCATCTTGTTGGCTTTATTCCGTGCCAATTTACTTGTAATTTAGCACTTAGTAATCCTGTATTTAGGTGGGATTCATGTAAGGGTAGTATGTGAAGAGAGTGTGAAGAAAAGCTCAAGTTTGTGCAAAGAAGCAGAGTTTCGCGGTTAGGACTCGCGGCTGACTCACGACTGGCAAGCCGCCAACTGCAGGCACGTGAGAAGCACACAGGGGAGCTGAAGGGTCACACCAGCTGTCGCACTACAGGACAAAAGTCCCAGGCTGCCCAGGCCATTATGTCACGACTTGAACTCGCGATTTGGACAAGCCGCCAACCAGCCCTGTTTGGCAAAAACTGTCTCTTCGTATTCCAAACACACACCACTATATATAGACCCTTATACCCACTAAATTGAGACAGCTTCCAGAGAGAATTTTTGTGAGAGAAACCCTAGAGAAAAACAAGATTGCCTCATCCCCATTCTTTACTTAAGAGACTCTACAAATTCCTCTACTCTCTTCCTCTCCATTGTTACATCCTTGAAAGGTTCTTTGCCAAATCCTTATCTCACCATACCCACGTCTGTGAGAATGTTTATTTGGTGCTTTTGGGAAGCAGTTAGGAAGGAACCAATATACATTGGTAGATGCTATGGTCTAGTAGCAGAATCCGGGAAGCTAAAGAAGAAATAGGTTTGGCGTAACCTCGTTGGAGCAAGAAGCTTAGAGGGCTTAGGTACTTGAGTAGATTAGGCTTGAAGGGTCTTCTGCTGTTCATGTATCCCAACTACATTCTTTAGTGGATTATTTCACCACTTTGAGGGCAGCAGAGAGGTTTTATGTCGAGGCTTCGGTTTCCTCTTCGATAACACATCGTGTGTTGTCCGTGTGTTTGCATATTCCTTCCCTTTATCTTTGCCTTATATTTACTGTTGTGGATGTGTTTATATTTAGCTTAGATTAGTTATCAATTCTGTGATTGGCTTATGTTCATGTTCCACACATTAATTTTTTGATTATAAGCTTGAATTGATAATTTATAATTTGGGGTTTAAACGTTCAAGGGTGTTTCATATCCATTTTGAACTTTCAAAATCAAGCCAGACGTTTAACTTAGGTTTTGTGGTGGCAAAAGGAAATTCTTATAATTTAGCCTTAGACGTAAATACGGTGTGTAATTGAAGTTTGGATATGTCAAACAATTGCTTAATATGAGAAATCTGAACACACCCAAAAAAGTTTTTAATCCTAACTCTTCTATAAAAATTTAATTCTAAATAAATTCAGGTTTTTCAATTTATATTCAATTACATTAGCTGGTTTATACAATATACATGTTATACATACATATATATATATATATGTGTGTGTGTGTGTGTGTGTGTGTGTGTGTGTGTGTGTGTGTGTGTTTTGAATTATACAAGGAATACTAGTAATTTTTTGTTGTTTGTTTTTAAACCCCTCAAAACATAACTAGATTAACCTAGTTAATTAGCTAAGTGATTACTTAGTCAAATTATCAGATTTAGGTTAACACAAACATATCATATTAATGTAAAGTGCGGAAAATAAAGAATACAAATAAATGATGACCCAGGAAAACCAAACCGGTAAAACACCTGAGGAGGATTTAACCTAGCTATCCTCAAGGTAAACCTGAATCCACTATGAAAGAATTGAAGTTTACACAATAGCGACTTAGACCACTAACATCTTATTGCTACCTCGAGTAGGAAACTTACTACCATGACCCCATGATAGCTTCAAGTCCACAGACTACTTCTTTTTTGGATTCTCAGTAAGTACAAGAACTTCCGCTTGTGTATCTTTAAGCTCTTGAATCTGCAACTGAATGATCACCAAGTTCTTAACATAATCTTAAATCTTGGAAACCCTAAGTATGTGTGAAGGTAAACACCTCTAGATCTCATAGAAGATTCACACACATAGCATAAAAAGCAACCTAAAATGTGGCTAGGGTTTTCCCTTTTATACTAAGAGTAAAACATAAAACCCTACACGTTAAACGGACTTGGGTTGAGTTGGAAATTCTGCAGAAAAAACAATCTGCATGACTTTCGATCAGTCAAATCTAATTCTCGATCGATCGAGCCAGACAGATTCATACAGTAAATCCTGCAGCAACTCGATTCCAACTTTACATAAAAAGCATATACTTTGAACAAGTCTAAATAAGACTAAAACGTTTTGATCATAATTTGCCAAAATTACAAAATGAAGTTCTAATACATTAGTTCCTAATTCTTAGAACCTAACAAACTTCCCCTTTAGCAATCTGTGATAAAACACAAACTAACAAAATGCTCAAAGTTTACATAAAATAGCCCATTACTAAAACATTGCCCAACAAAACAAATCCAACCTAACTACTATCTATCAGTTGCAAGTGTAGACAGCAGCACGATTGAATCAACCTGTATGTTTCCTGAAACACTTAACAAACGCATAAACGTATATGTGGAAAATACAAGTAAAACAAAATAACTTCTCGATTTCACATAACACAAAATAAAGACATATATCATGAATAACTCATAAATATAAATCAATAAGCAATGTGAAACAAGAAACATATATCAACAATTTATCTCCCCCTATTATGGACAACCCAAACAAAATACATCATGAGCCAAAAAAAAAAAATTGATAAATACAAAATGAAGCACTTAGATACAATCTAAAAGCTCCACAAGCTCCATAAATACAAAAATCTCCCCCTAACAACAAAATCTCCTCTACAAATGTACTCCCCATTTTTGTGACATATTGCCAAAGGGCACTCACTCATCATTAAAAGGAGGTGGCGGAGGCGATCATCTAAAATGCTCAAATCTGCTTGCAAAGCATGAAGCTCATCAAGCATGTCCACCAAAAGCTGACCATGAGCCGCCAGAACGGTCATGACAGTCTCTAATGTACGTCAAATGTTTGAATCACCCGAAGTAGATGATGGAGGAACAGCAGCAGTAGCAGGATCAACAAACACCTCAGTAGAAGTAGTACTTGTAGAAGAGGGAGGAGGATGTGCAACACCAGAAGACTTAACCCTAGGGCGTTTAGAGCTCGGTCTTAACTGAGCAACCCTCTGCCTAAGAAATGTGGCACCTATGGGAACGATAACATAGACAGGCTCAGACGCCGGAAACTCATCTAAACCTAAATGTAACAAAATCCGATGAATAAAAAAGGGGAAGAAAAGAGCATGAGCAATAGAAAGTGTATATCGTAAATAACCATCTCACCACTGTTTACTAGCCAATCATGAACACCTTAGTGCATATCGTAAGATTCTGTACTCGAGAAAGTGTAGTACATGCACAAAAAGAACATAAGGTGCAGCCTCGGTTTAAATGCTAAAATTGGTATGTACATTATTGGACTTTAAGTAAAATCAATCAAATAAAATTGGTGTATATATTATCCTAGCTATTTTAATAAGTTTCTGCTCAAATTAAAATTAGTGTGTATAATATGAGGCAAATCAAGAAACTTACATGATTGCAAACTTTTATTCTAAGAGACGTGGGAGTTATATGATGTAACTCTTTAGGTGATAGTCTCTTTCAAATTCTATGTGATGAATTTTGTAAACTTTGTGCTTGATTTTTATTTACATATCACCTCACATGTATCTCAAGCTTTTGCTAGTTACACACACTATACAAGTTACTCTTTGTACATGTTCTTGTGTGTGATTTTGG
This sequence comes from Quercus glauca, assembly GCA_023736055.1. Lineage (NCBI taxonomy): Eukaryota > Viridiplantae > Streptophyta > Magnoliopsida > Fagales > Fagaceae > Quercus > Quercus glauca. The sequence continues at coordinate 87,524,794 of CM043318.1, read as the reverse complement.
TTTGGCCAACCAAGTTTGAAAATTCCTTGAGTTTTATGCAAAACATGTTTGTTGTTTGAGAATATAAGGTGAATTGATTGAAAATCTTAATTTTGGGAAAACTGGGTTCAAAACATGTGTTTTTGAAAAACATTTCATCTCATACTCAGGCATTTTATTCCTAAAATTCAATGCTTTGAGGAGTTTATGCATAAAATTGCTTTGTTTTTCAAAAATGTGATTTTTCCAGAATTTTGATTAATCGAACCTATTTTTCGACCGATCGAAATTGCAATTAAAATATTGGTTAGCCTTTGTCTGTTTCGATCGGTGCTCAATTGTTTATGTATCAATCGAAGCATTTTCGACCAATCGAGCCTATTTTCGATCGATCGAAAATCATATAGAGAGTTTTTAGAACTTGGTGATCATTCAGTTACAGATTCAAGAGCTTAAAGATACACAAGCGGGAGTGCTTGTGCTTGCTAGGAATCCAAGAAAGAAGTAATCCGTGGATTCAGAGCTATCATGGGGTCGTGTTAGTAAGTTTCCTACTTGAGGTAGCAATAGGATGTTAGTGGTCTTTATTTTCCGTAACTTAGACCACTAACATCCTATTGCTACATCGAGTAGGAAACTTACTACCACAACCCCATGATAGCTCCGAGTTCACAGACTACTTCTTTTTTGGATTCTCAGCAAGTACAAGCACTCCCGCTTATGTATCTTTAAACTCTTGAATTTGCAACTGAATGATCACCAAGTTCTTGACATAATCTTGAATCTTGGAAATCCTAAGTATGTGTGAAGGTAAACACCTTTAGATCTCACAGAAGATTCACTCACACAGCATAAAGAGCAACCTAAAACATGGCTAGAGTTTTCCTTTTATACTAAGAGTAAAACATAACACCCGACACATCAAACGGGCTTGGGCTGAGTTGGAAATTCTGCAGAAATAACAATCTGCACGACTTTCGATCAGTCGAGTCTAATTCTGGATCGATTGAGCCAGGCAGATTCACACAGTAAATCCTGCAGCAACTCGATTCCAACTTTACATAAAAAGCATATACTTTGAGCAAGTCTAAACAAGGCTAAAATGTTTTGATCATGGTTTGCCAACATTACAAAATGAAGTTCTAATACATTAGTTCCTAATTCTTAGAACCTAACATTTATGCATACCAAACACCAGATTACACTTTCCAACTTGTTTTCAAGGTTGCTACAATATCCAAGAAAGTGAAATATTTCTCTAGGAAATTCCTCTTGAAAAGTGACTCATTTTTATGTTAACTTCAAAACAAATGGAGGATAGGAGTGGTGATGAGTTTTTATAATATACGCGCAAAGTTTAGCTATAGTACATTAGGTTTTTCAATTGAATTCAAACAAATGATTGGATTGACTAATACAACACAAATAGTGTTATATGTCCCATGAGAATTAAATTCAACATAATTATGTGTTTAAAAATTCAATTGAAAACCGTAATCTATTTCGTTGCTTAATGTTACCATTGGCAAGAAAATTGTCTTTTGTCGCGAAATATAGTTCTTATGGTAGTGATAAGTTGTGCCCTTATAATATCTAGTGGCTATATGATTGCACAAAAAGATTTATAAGTTAACTAGAAGATTAAATCCAATGACGGAGCTACGATTTGACTTGAGAGAGAGTAATAAATATATGATAAATTTATGCACATGCATGTGAGCATGTATATATAGTCTTTGAGATCATATCCAAAAATCAAAAGCGCTTTTTATTTTTAAATTCTAAGTGAAATTTAATGTAAGAAAACCCACAAAAATATACTTTCTGAATTTTTTTAGAGTCAAAATTTCCCTTACAAATGGAAATATTTTTAGTAGTTAAATAATAATATATGCAATTTATGTTATTTTAGTTAATATAGGATCATAAAAATTTAAATTTTTAATAATTCGAAACTCTATATCATAAACATTTATGCATTTGAAACTTTTGAGCTTAATTAGCTTGAAAACAATTTCAGACTCAACGGTTTATTATATAATAATCTCCATACTTTATTGTTTATAAAAAAAAATTATTAAGAAGAACAAATAATTACAAAAAGAATGTGAGACCCTATTATCTTTTTCTTTTTTTTTGGTACTTTTGAAAGCTAATAATAATGTTCTTTTATTTTTTTTCCTCTTTGATTAAACTCTTGCTTCTTTATTTTAATTTTACACTCTAATTTAATTTTGTTTTTCTTTAATATGTTCTTTACCATAATAAACATAATAAAATATGACATATAATGGCCTACTAATTATATAAATAAGAAAAGTGTACCAAGGCAGAAAGGACATAAAAAAAATCTAATTATGATTAATTTAATTGGGGTGTGTTTTGTATTATGCAAATCATATAGCTAACAATTTTTTTTAGGTAGATGACTAGGGTTCAAATACTAATCCAATGGTAATGACACCTACTATCACATGATCAAATCATATGATGATCATGCATCTGAATGTCTATTTAGATTTAGTCACCTATGTTAGGACATATGTGTTCACATGTTAAGAATATATGTCATATTTTATGTAAATTGGCTAATCCTTTGACAAAACGCACTCTACTTGTAATTGGGTAGTTCTAGGTGTTTTTAATACTTCAAGAAACAAGGTTTCAAGATCAAGTGTTGAAGTTATCAAGTCTGTCCAAGAAAAAGCAAGCTGAAGTGCACAGTTTTTAAAGCTCGACACCTACTCGATAGCTACCTCGACACCTGCTATCTGTCGAGAATTAAAAAGTCAGATTTATGTTCTGATTCTTGGGATTCGTGAATGTGTTTTTAGGCCTTCTTTTCTTCTAATCCTAAACATATTTAAGGAGTGTTTTAAGAGCTGTCAACATAGACACAAGTTGCATAAGCATTGAGCAATCCTTGTTCAAGCAAATTGTGATCTAAGACGAAGTTCTTGACCTAGTTCATCTTCTCTGAAGAAGTTGCTGTGTATTTGCACCATAGGGTTTTTGTAACCAAGCATCTTCGTGTTATTCATCATAAAGAATGAACTGAAGAACTTTGCAGCCTACCTCTCTTTCTAAAGTTGGTGTTTGAAGTCGCGTACTGGGATCCGCGCATCTGGTTAGTCACGTATTTGGGAGCCGTGCATCAAAAGGGGGAACTGTCACTACAGATCAAGTCCAATTGGGTATTGGGGTAAGGGTTCAACTGTAGGTTGGTAAGGTACTTGAGATTCCTTTACTTGTAACCGCTTGATTTGATAATAGTGGAGTTTCGGGAGTGGTGACCTGAAAATCACCCGGTGGGGTTTTTGCCGTTAGGGTTTCCCCCATTCGTGAACAAATCACCGTGTTATTTAATTTTCGCCGCATATTTAGTTTTGGTGATTTGTTTGTGCTGCCATGCTTTTGCATGATAAATTGATTAATTAATAACTTGGTTAAATTAATCAATTAGTTTAAATCACAAGAGGTCATTCAATTTGTGGCCTATCAAGTGGTATCAGAGCGAGCACACTCTGATTAGGTTTAATCTTTGCTGTGTTTGATCCATTGACCCCTGTCTATCATGGCTATAACCGGCTCTAAGAGATCTATGTTTTCAAATACATCTTGTTTTTCTAATCACTGTTTGTTTAAGTGTCTCAAAAAACACAAGTCTAAAAGTTATTTGAATTCACTTATAATGACTATGGTAAAAGATCTCAGTTTGGCTAAGAAGAAACTAGACTGTCTTAGAATGAAAATGTGCAAAGGAGTTCGTCTGAGAAGAGTAAAAGTTAAAAACTTAGCTTGTAGAAGGCAGTTGAGAGAAAGAACCATTCTCTCGAATTTGTCATCTAAGCATGAAGTGTGTTTCATGATGAAGTCTGCTTTCAAAGTGATGGATACATGCCTTTGGTACCTTGACAGTGGTTGCTCAAGACACATGACTGGAGACCGATCTCTCTTCAAGATCTTTGAGCCTAAGAAAGGTGGTAATGTGACTTTTGGTGATGGAAGCAAGTCACAGATTAAAGGGAAAGGAATCATATCTCTACCAGGACTGCCAAACATTGCAAATGTTCTCTATGTAGAAGGCCTAAGGGTGAATCTACTAAGCATAAGTCAGATATGTGATCAAGACTTCATGGTGCTATTCTCTAAAGGAAAGTGTCTTGTCATGGATGAGTCTGGAAAGAAGCTCATTAGTAGAGTTCGTACTTTGGACAACTGCTATGGATTGGTTCCTGATGCTGATATAGTATGTAATAGCATTCGTTTGCCAAATGAAGATCTATGGCACCAACGGATGGGACATGCTAGTTACAAGCATCTATCCATCGTCTCTAAGCATGAATTTGTCTTGGGGATACCAAAGCTTAGCAGAATGAACAATGTGATATGTGGACCATGTCAGCTTGGGAAACAGACAAAAGCTAAGCATCCAAGCACTCAGACATCCGCTACCTCCAGACCTTTGGAATTGTTACATTTAGATCTCATGGGTCCAACTAGAACTGAGTCTCTTGGTGGTAAGAGATACATCATGGTGGTGGTAGATGACTTCACTAGATACACTTGGGTCGTCTTACTTCGATCCAAGTCTGATGCTCCTGAGCACATTGAGGCCTTGTGCACAAGACTGCAGAATGAAAAGAATTTGAAGATTGATCGAATTCGAAGTGACCATGGTAAAGAATTTGAGAACTCATACATGGAGTCTTTCTGCTTAAAATCAGGTATATCTCAAGAATTCTCTACTCCTATTACGCCTCAACAGAATGGTGTGGTAGAAAGAAAGAATAGAGTTATTCAAGAGATGGCCAGAGCCATGTTGCATAACAAAGATGTGGCTCAAAACCTATGGGGAGAAACCATAAACACTGCATGTCATACGGTGAATAGGGTGTATTTCTGACCCGGTACCAAAAAGACTCCCTATGAGTTATGGAAAGGAAGAAAGCCAAATGTGAAGTATTTCAGAATCTTTGGAAGTACTTGTTTCATCCTCAAGGATAGAGAGAATGTGGGAAAGTTTGACTCTCGGAGTGATGAGGGTATATTTTTAGGCTACTCTTCCACTAGCAAGGCCTATTGGGTATACAACAAAAGGACTATGAGGGTAATGGAGACTGTAAATGTTGTCATTGATGAGTCTTCAAATTCCAGTTCTGAGAAAGGCATTGATGAACTTCCCAAGGAAATTCTTCCCCTTGAGCCTAAGGAAGTTCAAGACATTGTTGACCGAGAACCTGCATCTCCTAATGCTCCCGGTACTCCCAGTGTTGTGGAAGAGTCTGCAGAAATTCCAACTTCACCAGATTCTGAATCTCGTCAGGAGAAAGGACCTTCCTCCAGGATTAAATTGAATCATCCTCCAAAGTTATTGTGGGAAACTTGAATGAACTCACATTAAGGAAACGAACAGTTGATAAATGTGTTGCTAACTTTGTGTCTTATTCTTGTTATTTGTCACAGGTTGAACCTAAGAAAGTGGAAGAAGCTCTACAAGATGAAAGTTGGGTTGAAGCAATGCATGATGAACTGCTCCAGTTTCAGAGGAATGATGTCTGGACCCTTGTACCTAGACCAGAGGGTGAGCACATCATTGGTACAAAGTGGATTTTTCGCAACAAGACCGATGAAGAAGGCAATGTGATTCGAAACAAGGCTCGGCTTGTGGCTCAAGGATACTCTCAAATGGAAGGAGTAGACTATGATGAAACATTTGCCCCAGTTGCTCGAATGGAGTCCATCAGAATTCTGCTTGCCCTAGCATGTCAACTGAAATTCAAACTTTATCAGATGGATGTGAAGACCGCCTTTTTGAATGGGCTGCTTAAAGAGGATGTCTATATGGCTCAACCAAAAGGATTCATTGATCCAAACTTTTCGGATCATGTGTTGTATCTCAAAAAGGCACTTTATGGGTTGAAGCAAGCCCCTAGAGCTTGGTATGACAGACTCACACAATATCTGGTGTCGCAAGGGTTCACAAGAGGAAAAGCTGACCAAACTCTCTTCATCAAAAAGGAAGATGGCGAGTTGATAGTTGCTCAAGTGTATGTTGATGACATCATCTTTGGGTCGACTAAGGATGAACTTGCTCATGACTTCTCAAAGCTCATGCAAGCCGAGTTCGAGATGAGCATGATTGGAGAGCTGACTCACTTCCTTGGATTGCAGATTCGTCAGCAAGATTCAGGTATATTTCTATCTCAATCTAAGTATGCTAAGAATCTTGTGAAAAAATTTGGCTTGGAATCTGCTAGTTCTGTTCGTACCCCTATGAGCCCTAATGTTAAACTCACTGTAGATGTGTTAGGCAAGAGTGTTGATCCTTCTCTTTATAGAAGCATGATAGGTAGTCTTCTTTACCTTACTGCTAGTAGGCCTGACATTAGTTACAGTGTTGGTGTGTGTGCTAGATATCAAGCTAATCCCAAAGAATCACATATGACTGCTTTAAAAAGAATTATAAAGTATGTCAAAACTACCGCTGAGTTCGGTGTGTGGTACAGCAAGGACACTAATAATGTCTTAACTGGATATTCCGATGCGGATTGGGCTGGGAATGCTGATGATAGGAAGAGTACTTCGGGGGGTTGTTTTTATGTAGGCAACAATCTTGTCTCTTGGATGAGCAAAAAGCAGAACTCCATCTCCTTATCCACTGCAAAAGCTGAGTACATTGCTGCTGGTAGCTGTTGCACACAACTCCTCTGGATGCAAAAACTCCTTCGTGATTATGGTATTTGTCAAGATCATCTTACTATCTATTGTGACAATACCAATGCCATAAATATCTCTAAGAATCCGGTTCAACATTCTCGAACCAAACACATAGAGATTCGACATCACTTCATTAGGGAGCTTGTCGAAGATGGTACTCTCACTCTTGAGTTTATTAACACCGATGATCAGAAGGCTGATTTGTTTACCAAACCTCTTGACAGCAAACGTTTTGAATTCCTTCGTCAAAACATTGGTGTTATTTCCATGGATTGATTTTCCCTCTCTTCTTCCTCTTTCTCATGCATTTGCATCTAGTTTTATGCATTGTTTTTGCTTTGTTAACATGTCTTTGTGTGTTTATTTTCAGTTTTGTTTATTTTGTTTTTGATATAAAATAAAAAAAAATTTTGAAAAATTGAAAAATACAAAAACAATGTGTGTTTTGTGTACTTTGGTACTTGTGTACCTTGGATGGCCAATGAAACAAAGTTTTCTAAACTTTGTATCTCTTGTAACTTAGATGAGCATCTCTATGCACAACTAAGCAAGTGAGCTTTGTGGCTCGTGTTTGTGATGAGTAAGATTAGGTTATTTCTTTAAACTTAACACTCATATCACTCTTTTTGACGGGTAGGACTAGAAAATCCTAAGAGAAAGGCATAAATAACCATCTCACCACTGTTGCCCGCCAATCATTAATACATCTGTATGCTTCGGCATAGCTAAAGTGTGATGTCAATGACATTTGTGTGCTTAGGCATAGCAAAATTGAAATGTCAAATATCAATGGGTATTTCTTTTCTTTCTCATAAGCCCATGTATGATATGCTTAAAAAGAAAATATGCAAAGAAATAAAAAGCAAAAAGATTAAAAATGCTTTAAAATGGTTGCAAGCGTGTATTCTAGGAGATGTGGGAGTTATAGGATGTACCTCGAAGGTGATAGTCCCCATCAAACAGTTATGATTGTGTGTGAGTTAAAGTTATTATCTCATATCTCAGATCGTCAAAACATGTATACACATATGCAATCTTGCGATGTTTTTCACACACAACACGCAATATTCTTTGCTACTTTTGATACATGTGCAGGTACAATGTGATTTGGCCATCACAATGGTTTTACATGTGCTTTTGTATGCTCACTAAACTGTCATGACTTATTTTTGAAATATAAAATTTGTTAGACTTGTTTAGTGTGTGTGTGTGTTTTTGGGAGATCCATGTGCTTAAATTTTCTTTGAGAGATGATTTTTGAGAGCATTTTATGTTGGTTGGATCATGGTTGAGGTGTTTGTCTTGATTGCATTCATGACTGTGTTTTTCACTTCTCGAAAAACTGGATTTATAAGCTGGCTCGACACCTCCTCGACACCTCCTCGATACCTAATCATCTGTCGAGATTCTAAGCCTTTTTCTTTATCGCAATCTCGACACATCCTCGACACCTGGTGGATCGATCGAGAAAGTTTCTATCTCCTCGATAGATTCTCGACACCTGATGGATCGATCGAGATTCCCTTGATTGTGTCTAATGCTTCTTTCTCGACACCTGTCTCGACACCATGTGGATCGATCGAGATTTCTCTTGTCTCCTCGATACCTCCTCGACACCTAGTCGATCGATCGAGCTTCTGATCCCTGAAATTGGTCTTGTACCTCGACACCATCTCGACACCTTCAGCTGTTGAAGACCAATTCCTCGACACCTTCCTCGACAGCATCCTCGATACCTCTTGACACCTCAGCTGTCGAGATTTACTGAGGTGTCTATATAAGATCTGTCGCGATTTTTTCTTCTCATTTCTCGATCTCTCTTCGATCTGTCCGAGGCTCTTCATCTCCCAAACCATTTTTCTCACTCAAAACCTTCATCCAACGTGATTTTCGGCCCTTCCTTGCTTCAAATCACTTGGTATGATCTTTTTATCCTTCATTCTTCATGCATTTCATGATTTTGAATCTTAGGTTTTGAAGTTTTTGAAAATTTTGGGGTTTTTCAAAATTGATGAGATTTTCTTGAAATTTTGGGTTGGTTTTTCACTTAAATGTTTTTAAAATGTCATACATTGCATTCCATGTGCATTAGAATGATATTTTCATGCATTTAGATGTGTGTTTCTTGTATGTGTGCTGCTAGGTTTAGATTGGGCTAAGCCCATGATATTTTTTTTGGTTTGCATGTCACATGTCCATGCATTCTCATGCATACGTACTTTTTGTTCAAGATATTATCATATTTGAACTGTTTGGGACTTTTCTGATTGTCTCCCTCTCTATCTCATTCTCATTCTTTTACATTAGTAGTGTCTATGGCACCCAAACGTAAATCCACTCCTGCTCGGAACCCTCTGCGTTCTGGAGCTTCCTCTTCTTCTGACTCTGCTCCTTTTAACCTTCGGTTCCGTGATGGAGATGCCTACAAGGCATTTACTGAGAACTTTTCTAGACGAGGTGTTCATTCGAAATGCCAAGTCATTCTGGCGGACTTCGCCGACACTGACCTTCCCTCTGTCATTCACAGTAGGGGATGGGAGTCACTGTGTGACGTCCCGGTCACTTGTCCTCTCGTACTGATTCAAGAGTTTTACTCCAATATGTACGGGATTGATCGTTCAGTACCTCTTTTTCATACTCGCGTTCGAGGTACGCGCATTGCTGTCACACCGCAGCTGGTTGCGGATGTGCTTAAAGTCCCTAGGATAGAGTTTCCTGACTATCCTACTTATGAGCGACTGAGGACTGTGTCCAAGGATGATCTCATTTCTGCTTTTTGTGAGCGCCCTTCTGATTGGGGTGAGCATCAGTATACATCATATAGACCTTTTGCTAAAGGTCCTAGATTCTTTAACATGGTGATGACTTTTGTACTTCATCCTCTCTCTCACTATAACTCTATCACAGAGCCTCGTGTTCGATTCTTGCTATCTCTACTTGAGCATCTTACGATAGATTTTCCTTCTCACTTCATTTTCTCTATCATAGATGTTCATCTAGATTCGGCGTCCCGTGATAAGCTCATCTTTCCTTCCGCTATCACGAGGATTCTACGCCATTTTCCCATCCCTTTCCCTGTGTCCGACCACTTCACACACATATCTGCCATAGATGCCGCTACCGTAAAACGTAGTGAGGCACAGTTTAGGTCGCGACATTCAGATTACACCCCTCCCTCCCGTTCGGCTCCATCCAGATCAGCTCTATCTACATCGGCTCCTCCTCCTTCTTCAGGCGATGTATCTCTTGGAGATATTATGGCGCAGCTGCAGCGCATGGATGCTCGCCTCGATACACTCACCACTGAGTTGTATCAGGTGAACGTTCGTGTTGGTCGTATTGCACGACGGCAGGCGACCATGGGTGGTTTTGCTTCTGAGGCTTCTCCTTCACCACCTCCTTCAGTTGCTTCAGATTCTGATGCTGAGGATGATGATGATGATGGTGATGACGATGATGCTTCGGATGATGATGGAGATGCTAGCTCTACTGATGAAATGTCTACATGACACTCTACCCTTTGTCACTTGTGACAAAAAGGGGGAGTAGTTTTAGACTATGAGAGTAGTCATCTTAAGGGGAGAGTTAGTATAGGACATTTTTGATAGGGGGAGTGTTCATATTTCTGAGGGATGTAGTGAGGTTTTGACGTATCTTTTCGTTTCTAGTCTTTATAGATACATTGATCTTGTATATGAGGTCTTGTGACCAGTTTTACATACATTGTACTTATCCTTCTATATATGTGGATATATGTGTTTCTTTTTCACCTATCTCTTCATATGTTGTTTCTTTTCTCTCTTTATACAGATGTTCTTTATACTTGTATGCAATCTAATTATTTTCTGTTTCACACAAGATGTCTTGATGAGTTTTGTTTAAAAGTGTTTCAGAAATATAGGTTGTCAAAGTCTACTTGCCATAAACTCTCTTCTTGCAAAGTTTTTCAAGAGTTTGTGTTAGGATAGATTTTATTGTATTTAACAAGTGAATATGAGTTGAGTGATTTATGACTTCTCTCATATATTCATTTGTTTGTTGTGGTTTTGTCACGGATTGCCAAAGGGGGAGAGTTAGAACATATGTGTTCACATGTTAAGAACATATGTCATATTTTATGTAAATTGGCTAATCCTTTGACAAAACGCACTCTACTTGTAATTGGGTAGTTCTAGGTGTTTTTAATACTTCAAGAAACAAGGTTTCAAGATCAAGTGTTGAAGTCATCAAGTCTGTCCAAGAAAAAGCAAGCTGAAGTGCACAGTTTTTAAAGCTCGACACCTGCTCAATAGCTACCTCGACACCTGCTATCTGTCGAGAATTAAAAAGTCAGATTTATGTTCTGATTTTCTTGGGATCCGTGAATGTGTTTTTAGGCCTTCTTTTCTTCTAACCATAAACATATTTAAGGAGTATTTTAAGAGCTATCAACATAGACACAAGTTGCATAAGTATTGAGCAATCCTTGTTCAAGCAAATTGTGATCTAAGACGAAGTTCTTGACCTAGTTCATCTTCTCTGAAGAAGTTACTGTGTATTTGCACCATAGGGTTTTTGTAACCAAGCATCTTCGTGTTATTCATCATAAAGAATGAACTGAAGAACTTTGCAGCCAACCTCTCTTTCTAAAGTTGGTGTTTGAAGTCGCGTACTAGGATCCGCGCATCTAGTTAGTCACGTACTTGGGAGCCGTGCATCAAAAGGGGGAACTGTCACTACAGATCAAGTCCAATTGGGTATTGGGGTAAGGGTTCAACTGTAGGTTGGTAAGGTACTTGGGATTCCTTTACTTATAACCGCTTGATTTGATAATAGTGGAGTTTCGGGAGTGGTGACCTGAAAATCACCTGGTGGGGTTTTTGCCGTTAGGGTTTTCCCCATTCATGAACAAATCACCGTGTTATTTAATTTCTGCTGCATATTTAGTTTTAGTGATTTGTTTGTGCTGACACGCTTTTACATGATAAATTGATTAATTAATAACTTGGTTAAATTAATTAATTAGTTTAAATCACAAGGGGTTATTCAATTTGTGGCCTATCAACCTAGATTTAGGGATTCAATTCGTCCGTGGATCTTAATTCTTAAATCTAGGGTTTAATGTGTCTTATAATGTTTTCATGCTTTTTAACAATCCAACATGTTTTGGTTTTTTTTTAAAAATATATATATATATATATATATATATATATATATATATATATAAAAGACATTAGGATTTTCTCTACGTCACCCATTCATATGCAATCAATAATTCACATATGGGGTTGAATATTCGCATATATTATACGTTTTAAGAAGATGGTGTCAAACGTTGCCTATAATCAAATTTGCATTTATCATTTTGCATTTATCTAGTCTATGAATATGTTTAATTATTCGTAATTTTTATGCATTGAACAAGCTAGTTTTGTTCTATTTATTATTTTTGTTCATAGAATCACAAGTGTAAATTATTTTTATAATATTTTCAAAAACATATTTGACTTCCTTTTCAAAAATTATTTGTTATTTTTGTACATGCTCTATAGAGTTGTTAGGCGTTAAAGGAGGAGTTAGGGTTGGCTCAACACTATAAGACACCTCCATTACCCAGTAGAATATAATTAAAATCTTCTTACCTTTCCAAATAATAAAAAAATAATAATAATAAATTTAAACCCTTAGAATGCAACATCCCAAAAAATTTTAATCAATAAAAGTTATTTATAAAAAAAATTACACTCTTTAAATACTGTTTACTCTATCTACTGCAATTTAAGACTGTAAAATTTTGACCTCTCCCATATTAAAAATATATATAAAATTAAATGATATAAAAATACTAGTAAATATTATTTAATTAAAATTTATATATATAAGAAAAGGCTCACTTAAAATTTCACGGTAATGGTATTTTCAAGATCTTGGAATAGTTTCAGTTTGGTTGCAAGTTTGTGGAGTTCATGGGTCGTGTTTTCCAGCTACAGCAAGATGGGGCCATGGAAACATATAATTTCCATGGTTGCTCGATCAGAGTCGGTGGAGCAAATCAAAGAGTACCAGCTTGTAGAAGAACGGTACATTTTGATGAAGAAATAGGAGTGCAGGAAGTTCTCTTTGGTGGGAATGCGGAAGTCATGATTAAAATGAGACCAGTTTTGCTCATTATGGTCATGTAATTGGCAATATAACGAAAATGGTGTGTTTTTTTTTTTTTTGAGAAACAAGAAAATGGTTAATAGTCTAAGATGGTCTCTGCTTTTTCAGATGTTACGCGCAACTCCATTTTGATGGAATTAGAGATGAACGCAACGGAAAAATAAGTTTAAAACAGATCTACATCATTCGATATTGATAACATGCGTTAAGTAAAATTTCAGAATTAGAGAACAATAGAGCGTACCTTGAAGCGGTGAATTTCAAAACCGAAGATTGAAGCACTTAGGAATACTTTTAATCTTCACTCCAATTCCACTAACGCCCAAGAAGTGTGGACTCTCAATTGGTAACAAAGGGATTGATAGTGCAATTAAAGCACCAAGTGTTAGCTCGTCCGTGTGGGGTCGTCCGTAATGGGTAATGGGATGGACGAAGCACACTCGTCCCTTCTTCATTAAGAACGGACAAGTGAGCTAAAATCCACTCGTCCCTAGACTTGCAGATACATTCGTCCATCCTATTAAGGATGGACGAAGCTAGTCCGTCCACAATAATGGGCGGATGACCGTATTATAGTAATAACCACCAGTTTGCAACGACGCGACGTTTCCTAGGTTTATCGTTACGATGCACCAGTACGAATAGGGTAACTTCCCCGGTGGTTATGGAAGTTATCTCCAAATTCTCTAAAACCTCACGATGGTTGGAGAAACAACCGCTTCAGATAGACACTATATAAAGGTCATTCTACGTGAAGGTAGGGATTCAGAGACTTCTAAAAGAAAAATTCTCATTACTTACTGCAAAATCCAAATTTACTGACTTTGTCATTGGAGGGTTCTTGACCGGCCCCCACCGGTCCTCCTTGACTCTTGTTTGTTTTTTCAGTATTCACTCAACGGATTATCAACGCCCGGAGCTTTCAGTCCACTGATATTTGAAGAATTATCAGGGATGATTAGAGAGTGACATACACTCACTTCTAAAACTTTTTCAATGTTCTTTTTCTTACTCCCAAAATTCTGTACGTTTTTCCCTTTGTATCTAGCCAATTATCTAATTGGGCTGGCCACTTCGGCATTTCCAATTGGGCTTAAGTGTGTGGCTTGGAGTGGGACCAAAAGGGACCAATAAGACACTAGCTCCAATGGGCCTTAGGCTTTTTTGTCAACTCTTAGCAAGTCCAAAGTTACCATTAACTATATTTAATACCACTATATAAATATAGTTACACTCTAGGCCTTATCTATAAATTATATCACAAGACTTTATTATACATGGAACCCCTTCATATAATATTCGTAGTAATACAAAGTCATTAATGTAGACTGCCACTTTGTAAATTACTACATCTTAATCCTTGAGTACCCGGTTTAATCCTTTAATGTTATTCATTATATATTTATGAAATCCAATTCCATAAATATATATACTTTAGTCTTACTAAAGTGGTTAGGCCTAACTCTCTTAATAACAAACTCATTAAACTTATCTCAAGGGAATACTTTATATCTCCGTTAAGAGATTATGAATTTCATCTTGAGAATACATGTTCCATCAACACTAAATGTGGCTGTTCAACATACTGAGGTTTTGATCATTACTATAGATCTCACTTCTAATATATCAAAGCAACCTACATCTCATGATCAGGTCTATTATTCTCTCAGGATTAAGAATTCATGCAAATACAAGTCGTGAGATTTATTATTCATATGATAGTCCTTAGGAGAATAATAAATCTCACAGCGGTCCAGTTCAATATGTCTTAACTCTTAAAACATATTAACACATCAACCAGAAGTCTCCACTTCCATGATCAAAACAAATCATCGTGGTTGATATGTTATAGTTTTCGCAGATGAAATGCCCAATTTTATCACCGACTACGAACTATAATTTTGAGTTTACAAAGAACCTGTGATTTATATCTTTTGTGACTTTTCACATAAATCACATATTATGCATCTCATGGACTAAATGATAATGTCCAAATATTCATGTTACCATTATTTCAAATAATAATAAAACAAATTCATTAAATACAATATTAAGTCATACATAATGTCATACACAATGTCAAACTTAATATCCTACATAGCATCATACAATAGGATTTAAAGGCACTAATCCTAACAAATACTGTTGCCCATGCGCTTGCTAGTTTCTAGAAGGCAAAAGTTTCAAGATCAGCCTCATGTATGGTTAGAAGACACACTTGAAGATGTAGCTTCTATTGTATTTCGTGATATAGTTTAGTTGATCTAATCAAAATTTTAGACTGGATTCTTAATATATATATATATATATATATATAGTAACTTTTAAATAGATTAAAATTGGCATACTATTATACTGACTTATTCAACTGCAGAGGTTGAACTCAAAAACAACACCATCTCTTGCTACTGCAAAAGTATTACACGCCAGACTCTTTTCACTGGTCCTAACAGTAAATTAGGACCACTGATTTTATTGGTACATACAAAAACTACCATATATGACAACTTCAATCTTACATCACATAGCCAACATATAGTTATAACACAACAGTCTTTTGAGATTTGCTTGATCAACAAACCCTTTATTTGAACTGAGAAGGAATATAGCCTAGACACCCTCAGCAATTGATCATAGTATTTAGCACGGGAACATGCCAATATTGTCTACTAGAAATTGATAGCCACTATTGGACTTGATACTATGTGGCTATCTTGATCTATCCATTTGAGAAAACCGTAAATTACCCCTGAAAATTCTCTATCGAGCTCAATGTTCACAACAAAACTTTGAGTCTGATATTTGCGTGTGAATGTAAGAGTCCTTGGTTTCACACTTATTTTCAATCCGGTGGGAATGTTCTCCAAATGTGCCCGATAAACAGCTTTATCATTACCAACATTTGTCACAACCCTGCTAAAGTTCATTGCCACTGGATATATGGTTTTGGTTGTGAGTACGGCCGTGAAAGAGGGATAGTTTAGATCATGAATAGATTTGTTGCTGCAACTCCATTGAGTTCGTCTAATGAGAGCACTCATTTGCTTCTTAGTGTGTTCCACGCCACACAGAAACTCAATATAATCTTGGAAACCCATGTCATAGATGAGTCCTGGATCCATCGCTTTATTCGGATTGATGTGGCCAGCCCCAAACTCTAGAGGTGAGCCAAAATCATTTGTGTATTCGCTTTTAATAACTGTGCCAGTATTGTCCATGGCATAGGCCGTGGTCATCATAGCCGATCGGATGGCTGCTGGGCTCCACTCGGGATGGACTGCTTTCAGTAAAGCTCCAACGCCAGCAACATGTGGTGTTGCCATTGATGTACCGCACATGAGTTTATAATCTGTAACCAAACCATAGTTTCCGACTCTGATGCGCTTCAGGGGTACATATGCGGCTAAAACGTCAACTCCTGGAGCAATAATATCTGGCTTTAAAACTCCTGGACTGATTGGATTTGGACCTTTCGAAGAAAATCTAGCCACTTGAGGGGCAGGCTTTGTACCCAACCTCGTTAACACAAAACTCATGTCTTTCACTTTCGGGTTTGTCACCGTTGTCACATACTCTTTAACCAAAGTCCCCGAACCAGTTGGCAAAATAAGGCTCGGAATGCTGTACTCATCGTTCGAAATGACGTACTTATCATATGGTAATGGTATATCTGTAAAGATAGCCGCATAAGCACCTGCCCTTTCAACCTCCTCAATTTGTTGAGAAACATTTGACCTTGAGCCATCACAGACGACTACCTTTCCAGCAACCTCCTTTCTATCCAATGTTTTATCCTTGCAAATTGCTTTACTCACGTTGTCTTTGCCATAGTACAAGGGCAAATCAGTAATGAAAACGCTCTCTGGAAAGTACGATGTACCTTCAATGGAAACCCCATTTTGTAGGGTCATTTTTGCATGGAAATTTCGATCAAGTGTGCCAGCCCCAACAGTTGTGATCCAAGGTGCTACATTGTCTACTGTTTTAAATTGAAAATCATTGCCGGCGGCACAAACAACAAAAATCCCTTTCTCAATTGCTGAAAGAGAACCCAAGGCAATATCATTATTGAAATAAGATGTCATATTAAAGCCAAGAGACAAAGACATTATATCAACCCCGTCAAGAATTGCTTGTTCCATGCTAGCAAGAATATCACACGTTGCACCGGTACTCCGTCCGTCCTTTAGCCAAAGGGCTTTGTAGACAGCAAGACGTGCACGAGGAGCCATCCCAATGGCTGTGCCTCTTGCATATCCAAAGTAACTTACTCCAGGAACATTGTTACCAACTGCTGTGGATGCTGTGTGCGTTCCATGACCATGGAAGTCTCTTGGAGAAAGATATTCGCCATACTCAGATAGGTTATAACCTTGAGCTAGGAATCCTTTGTAATAGAATCGAGCCCCAATGAGTTTCTTGTTGCAGTATGAAGGGCTAAAAGCCGTACCATTTTCACACTTGCCCTTCCATTTTTTCGGCACGGGTGGCATACCCTCGTCGTTAAAACTCTCGCTTTCTGGCCAAACTCCTGTATCAACCACGCCTACGATCACATCTTCTCCATACAAGGCAGTAGGCCAGATGCCAAAGTTTTTTTGTAGCCCAAGAAACCTAGGGGAGTAGGTTGTCATTGACTTAACAAAGGACTCTGGGTTAGTGGCAAGGTGAGATGGAGATTCCTCAATCTCAGATAGCTGAGAGGGTGTGAGCCTAGCGCTAAAGCCGTGCATGACATGGTTGTATGAGTACAACAATAGTTCTTTGTCATCAGCAGGAGATGACGACAATGATTTTAGGATGGAACGATGCCATGACTCATGGGTTAAGAAAGATTCAGGCTTGTGAGTATGGTCCATGTGGATGATATATGTTTGGTAGTTTTCAGATTTGGACACTGCATTGACAAAAAGAAGTAAAAACAATAGCAAACAGAGTAGTTTACACTGTGAAATCAAATGGGAGAAACTCATCTCCATGGTTATGGTAGTGATGGCCTATTAGACTTGGAAACAATGCTAGGAGAAAGGTCAATATATAGGGTAATAACTTCAACGCACGCACACTCACTTTTTTTGCACTAAATTAAAGTATGTGAAATATCTTAGAATCCTCCTTTACATGGACCCAAAAATAGAATAAGTGGAATATCTTTTTTGTGGACCCCTTGTAAAATCCTGTCCAGTACGATCATCTTTTCTATGACAATTTGGTATCAAAAACTAATAATTCTACAAGTTAAAGCTCGCTCGGGTCTACAACCTGAACTCATTAACTTTTTTTTTTTTTTTTTAACCCAAATTAAACCTGATTTGACCGAAGTCAGATAGTGGTGGTTATAGAAATTTTGTTTAGAAGAATATTAAGAAATTAAAATTTAAAAAATTAATAAAAAAGAAACTTGATATATCAAGTTATAGAAAAAAAAAAAAATTTGATAATTTTTTTCTACAAGTTTTCAAATTTTGAATTGTTACACGATAATTCATTATGAATATTTATTTCCAATATGAGTGACCTATCTATAAAAATTTGTGGCGTTTGAAGCTTTTGGCAATCAGGCTTATTGGATTGGCTTAAAGAAATAGCAACACTAATCATTAGAAGAAAAAAACAAAAACATAAAGGCTTAAATAAGAGGCAACAAGAGGAAAAGAGGGAAAAGACAACGGAGTCTTGGATGCATCTACATTGCACGATTTGACTCATGCTTCTTGAATTATTATCCACTTGGAATTTCATTCATGTGGATTTATGGTTTCAATTTAATTCTTTGATGTATGTTAAATCTGGTGTGTAATCCATCTCATTATGTGTTTATGCATCTTCAAAATTCAACTCTTTTTTTTTTTTTTTTTGCATCATATAAATTATAAAGAAGGAAAAAAAAATTCTCCATGTCAATTCACTAGCCATCTAGAATTCATGTCTAGTCTAGGGTTGAATATTTGCATCTTTTTCTTTTTCCTTTTTTTTTTTTTTTGAGAAAAAATACCAAACTTGAATAGTAATAAGGAGCTGGAAAATCAGCAACTATAATAGAATCATCTGGTGGAACAAACTCCATCTAGACTAACAGAGGAAAAGAAAGCCTTGCTTTCTAGGCAACTGTATTACCTTACCTTACAGTATGAGAGAAAGTATATTCACATCTTTAAAATAGCCCCCGCTAACTTTTTGAATTTTCCATTAGAGGGTGGGAGAAATTTCAAGGTAATCAATACTGTACTGGTACCGGCCATATCGGCCGGTATGTACACTAATATCGAAACATCAAGGTTTTGTACCGGTTTAAATACCGGCTATACCGGCCATACTAACCAATTTCGGGCAATACCAGTCGACACAAAGAAAAGTTTTTTTTTTTTTTAATTTTTTTTAAAGTTTTGTAATTTTTGAATTTTGTTAGAGTAGAATGGTAACTTATTTGCATTAACTTATTAGTATTATTTGTTTTCTTAGTATGCAATGGTAACTTTTAAGCTTTCTATTTTTTATATTGTATTTTTTTTTTCTTTTAATTGACACTAAAGTCTAAAACCATGAATAATTTGTTCTGAATTAAGGAAATGTTTTATAGTAAACTTTTATATTTATTATAATATATACATAAACACACACTTACATAGATAGATATATATATATATATAATAACAGTAAACCCGAAACGGTATACTGGTATTGACCGGTACCGAAATATATCGTTCTACTAGTCAAACCGATATAGCCTCCGGTACGAGATTGACTCTCTTGAGAAATTTACAATTTAAACAAAAAAACAAAATACTGACAGCGCCCCCCCCCCCCCCCCCCCTCCCCCCTTCCAAAAAAAAAAAATAGATTTCTCAAAATTTAAATCTTAGTCTATGATTCTATCACCAAAAAAAAAAAAAAAAACACTTCAATTTTTCATAATTGATCCTTGAAACTTCTAAACCAGTCTATAAAAACCCTCAAAAAAAAAATTAAATAAATTGGTACAAATACAACAAACCCAAAAAAAATACAAAATAACAAGGCCTTAATGTACCCAAAAAAAAAAAGTCTTCAATTACAAATCCATAATACTCAGTATAAAGAAAAAATAAAATAAAAGGAAAAGTAAAAATCTAGATGTCTCTTACGGTTGCAATGCACACCAGACCCAATCATGCCGCCAATCACCACGTGGACTCTATGCCTTGAGCAGCGCTGCTCAAGGCATAGAGTTCACGTGGTAAGAGCTTGTACTTTTGTTTTCCTTGAATAGACTATGTGTTCAATTTGGGTTGGTTTCGTTGAAGGAAATGTTCTGTTTGTGTTCTTGTATTTTGGAACATGCTGTGTTTGATTTTGAATTTTCTGAATTTGTGTTTGAATTTGAATTTCTTAATTTAATTAAAATTTCAATCTTAAAAAAAAAAACTTTTGATTACCAAAAAATAATTTTGGGTAATCAAACTTTTTTTTGTTGGTGGTTTTTGGTGTTTTGAAATGCTACTATAGCGATTTTTTTTTTTTTTTTTTTTTTTTTATATATATAAGGGTCTATAGCCACATTTTTAAAACGCGGCCTATGTAAACCCTATAGCTACGTTTTAAAAACACGGCTAAAATAGTTCTTATAGTCGTGTTTAGAAAAACAAGCTATAGACCTATTGGACCTATAGTCGTAGTGTATAGACCACGTCTTAAAATACGGTTATAAACCAAATGGACCTATAGCCATATTTTTAGGAGCTATAGCCGTGTTCTAAGAACGCAACTATAGGACGCATTGTTTGTAGTGAGCACCAATGACAGCCATGGACGATTGCCGTCAGCTCACAAGGCCCTTCACTGGATGATGATGATCGCCAATAGCCAAACCAAACCTATGTCTCCCTCTCTATCTCTATTTGTTGTACTCTACATGTTTGAGTTTAAAACAATAGTAGTTAATGGCTTTGATCTGTTCTCCTTTGTGGATTGCGGCTGAATGAAAGGCTAGGATTTGTGCTGCTGTGTGAGTGGCTTGTGGGTTTGTGCCATTGGATATAATATTGATTCTTTTATGTTTAAATCTATTATACGTTTGAATTTGTGCAGCTCTTTTCTTTTTGGCTATTTTTTTTTTTTTAGATCCTCTTTCTAGCTAAATTAATAGTGTTACCCTAAGAATTTTGTTATATTTAGTTGAAAAAAATTTCTGGCTTCGCCATTATTTCTATTCATCATGCAGATATGGAGTAAGTAGGTTTGTTTATTCACAGATATGTTTTTTTTTCCTATTGTTTGTTTGTGAATAAGTGAATTTGTTTATATTAGCTGGTATATCCTAGCTAGGAAACCAAGACGGGTGAGACGTGGTGTCTAAAGACTTTTAAACTTAGCAAATTTAACTGGTTTTAAGCCTTATTATGTTGCGTTTCTCCCATTAAATATGGTGTTTAAAAAGAAGTAAAAGACAACTAAGTACAACTTCAGCCTATATATATTGATCATTGTTCTACTAATATTGCAAAAAATGTTTGGGTTATATAAAATTTTTTTTTCTCCTTATCTTTAATGTAATGGATTGAAGGCTAGAAAATTAACGGATTAGCCAGATATATAGAAATATCACTAATTATTAGATCACAGCTAATAAGTAACAGAGTGGTGCATATATTGCACCTCGTTACATTTTTTTTTTTTTTTTTGGTTTCCCACAGTGTTTCCTCAAAGCTTTCAACCAAAGACTAATCACTGTTCACGACGGGTGAGCCCATAGCGGGGTAAATCGCTAGCCCAGGGAGTTTTTTCAAAGTGCTGTTGCCCGAACTTGAACTGGGGAGCTCCTAGTCAAACCCAAGACAGCTACTTTGAGACCAAGTGCCCAACCACTTGGCCAACCCCACTGGGTTATTGGTCTAAGACTTATTATGTGGATATAGATAGTTAAATATTAATTTTTAGAGATCATGTTTCTCTCTTGGAGAAATGACACACCAAACTATGCAATTGGAGCAGAAAATGACTTGTAAGACATTTTGAGGTACTTTATGTTGCTTAATTGAACCCTCCGTTATTTTGATGAAAGTAACCCTCCGTTGTTTGGTATAACGCTTCCAATTTTTTTTCAAGATAAGTGTGCTCAATGGTTACTCAACTTATTAACCAATATAAAAAAAGAGGATAATGTCATGAGAGATGTTTAATTGGGTCATGTCTTTCCTCCAAAAAAAAAAAGGGTCATGTGTACTATTTGCAAATAGAAAATGTTACTTTGCCATAATTGGCTAGACAAGCTGGCTCTGTTTAATACGTTTGACTCTCCATGTAACCCTCCCATCCCATGGATGCAACGTCACAATGTAAAACAAGTGCATTCAAGAGATATACTATGGAAAAATAAAAAGGGATTTTTTTTTTTTTTTTTTTGATATAAATTTGAGATCTATTTGTCCTTTGAAGTGGGTCTAAGTTGGGACATGTTCTTTTTATGATTAACATCATGCGATCACTTGTTTAAAGAACATTAAATAATGTAATTGACTCCTAAAATACCCACTCAAATTAACATGGTTTAAAATGACAAAATCATTGAGTTCCACGTAGGAAATGAATTGGATATTGAATGGGTTTATATATAATTTGGCTATTGGGTTGGACCCCAAGGTGAGAGTTCAAATAGTGTTGAAAAAACTATGAACGTTTAGACCCCCAAATACAAAATTACCAATTCAAGCTTTATATCAAACAATGTATGTGCGGAAAATGATAACAAGCTTATAACAGAATTGATAAACAATCTAAACCATAAATAATCACAATCACTGCAGTAATTAAATGGTAAAGATAAAGGAAAGAGAGATGCAAACACAAGGACAACACATGATGTGTTATCGAAGGGGAAACCGAAGCCCTCGGCGTAAAACCTCTCCATTGCCCTCCAAGCGGTCAATAATTCACTAGAAAATGTAGTTGGGATACATGAACAGCAATAGACCCTCTAAGCCTAATCTACCCAGGTACCTAAACCCTCCAAACTTCCTGCTCCAACGAGGTTGCGCCGAACCTTTTTCTTTTCTAGCTTACCGGATTTTGCTACTAAACCATAGCATCAACTGATGAATATTGGTTCCTTCCAAACTGCTTCCCTTAGCACCAAATGAACCTTCTCACAGATGTGGGTGTGATGAGAAAAGGATTTGGTCAATGACCTCTCAAGGATGTAACAATGGAGAGGAAGAGTGTAGAGGAATTTGAAGAGTCTCTTAGTGAAGATTGGGGATGAGGCAATCTTGTTTTGCTCTAACTTTCTCTCATAAAATTCTCTCTGGAAGCTTTCTACATTTCGTGGGAATGAGGGGTATTTATACTAGGATGAGAATGGAATATGAAACGTCAGTTTTTCCTAAACAGGGCATTCTGGCGACTTGACCTCGCAACTGGGTTGAGTCGCGAGTTCAAGCCGCGAGCTAATGGCCTGGCCAGCTTGGAACTTTTGTCCTGTAGTGCAACAGCTAGCGCAACTATTCAGCTTCTGACATGCTTGGCACGTGTGCAACTTCTATCGACTTGCAAGTCACGAGCCACCCATGAGATCCAGTCACGAGTCCCTGTTTCTTTGCACAATCTTAAGTATTTCTTCACACTCTCTCACTCACTACCCTTACAAGTTTCCCACCTAAATACAGGGTTACTAAATGCTAAAATACAAGCAAATTTGGCACGGAATAAAGCCAATAAGATGGTTGATAAAATTCAACTGTACAATCTCCTCCTTTGGCTATTCCATGACAAAACCCTAAAACAAACTCTAGACTTAACGCGTGAGTTGGGAACAGTTGGAAAACTCACTCACACCTAACTCTAGAATCTGTGAAGCTTTTGAACCATAAGAAAAAAACTCCTGAAACACAACAACACAATAAGTTCATTGTATGCAGAAAACTTGTAATGCATATAGAGCAAGCACAATGCGATCAAGCACAATGGAATAAAGCAATAAACCATGGCAAGACCAAAACAAGCAATCACTATAGACAAGTGATTATAATCCTCATTCACACTTGGAACAAACATCCGAACATTCAAGCTGACAAACACAAGGCAAATCACTTGAATGGCCAACATTCAACCAATGCACAGTACATGAAGTATATGCATCTAGGAAAAATCCTACACATGCACAAGAGTGACAGTACTTAAAAAGAAATGCATAACATTTAGTTAGAAGTACTGATTTAATAAAGGACAAAGGCTGCATAAAGCAAGGTACAAACCATAAAGCCTACATAGTGCATAAAAACAAACCCTAAAAGCTTACAAAAGCAATATGGGTACAAAACATAAACAAAAACCTTAACAACCTACAAAGGTACCAGGTACAAACCAAAAGCATAAGTACTGAATAGTATAAAATGGATACTGAAATATGATAAACGCTAAAGATAGACAAAAGCAATAAACAAAAGCTTGTTAGCTGAAATCTCCCCCTTTCGTTGAGCTCCCTCTACCAACAGCATCTCCCCTTTTTTGTCATGGAATAGCTAGTCTTCATCATCTTTTAGCTTTCTTTGAATTTGATCCAATTGAACTTGAATAGAAGTGAACTTCGTATCCCACCGAATGTTGAGATGATGTAAGATGGATGTAAGTCCGAACATCTTTGAACTCAGTTCATGAATAGATGCTACAATAGAGTCTAGCTTCTCGTCGGCGGGGAATGAACTGGAGCGCGAACCACTGTGGGACGCTGAAGCTTCTGTTTTGATTCCTTTCTTGCTATGGCCAATGCTAGCATTGAATGTGCGCATGTTGATTGGACATGGTTTTGGGCAGGGAAATTCATTCTCAGAAGGATGGAGCCTTTTAAGCTTCAAAATCCTTGAAATGAGACAGCAAAAAGGAATGCATATCCTTGACTCTGTTCGTAGAACAGTTTTGCGAATGATATGAAAGATATGAGCATAGATATCAATCTCTACATCAAAAATCAGATCATGAAGGAACAGTGCACGCCCGAGGTTCATATGCCCTGTGCTGGATAGGGGGTATAGGTTGTGAAACATGACGATCGTAAGCACCCTCAATTTTGGAGGAAGAGATGAAGCACTGACTGAGTTTCCATTTGAGGAAAATTCCAGATCTTCGCCAAGAGCTTCTCTAAGTAAGTCCTCATCTAGATGTAGATCATCATAAACTGGTGAAACTCCAAGAATTGGCCTGTTGATGTGCAGAATCTCTACCAGGTATGTGGGAGAGACCGAGAAACTTTTTCCCCGAACCCAGCACTTAAGTTCGTCTCCTTCAACTATTGCATTGGCATAAAACTCTTTAACCAAATTTTCATATGCATCATCAAGGTCGGAGAGAAGATAGTTCCAATCCTTGCAGGCAAACCATTGAGGGATGTCGGTATCAAAAAGAGAATGTTGATCAACGACTCTTTCAATCAATGGTGTAGCCTTTTTGAAATAATTTTCATGAGTCTGAAAAGCAGCATATGATCGGAACTTGTTAGGATCAAACACACCAGAAGGGGAACGAGCCCTTTTTGGTCTAGGAGAGAAATCATCAATTTCAATGACAGGTTCCTTCCCTTTGCTGTTACCTCCTTTCATAGCTAATCTCTTGAATGGAGACATTTTGACACTGCAACATGAATTATCACACACAAGAGAAACCAAAACAGGACACCAAACATTAGTAGCAATGTGTTAGTTTCACACCATGGATGATGAAGAAAACCCTAAATGCTTGAGATTTAGGATCAAACCATGACAATGAGTTTGTGTATACAATCAAAACCACAATAGATACACAAGATAAAGAAAATCAGTAAACAAATCAACCCAAACACATAATACAACCAGAAAAACATAAACCCATGTTCGAACAAGATGAAACACAATCCACATTTGCAACTCAAAAATCAAGAAAAAGATGCTCAAATCAGTAGGTTTGAAGTGAAAGAAAGAAAACCCATACCTTTTAGTTGAAGATTTGAGAAGAAATGATGTAGAAATGGAGGATTTTCAAAGAAATACTCGGAGTGTTTGAGAGAGTGAAATGGGGAAGACAATGAACAGTCACTGAAATTCAAGGGAAAAACTGAAAAACAATTTTAAAACGCAAAACACGCATTTTTCGCGACTGGATTAAGTCGCCAGTCAGTCGCCAAGTTAAGCCGCGAAACACTGTAAAACCAAGATTTTCAAAAAATCTTCTAAGTGTTTTTCGCGACTGGAAGGTCTACCTGCGGAATAGTAGCGAGACAAACCACGAAAATCTCTGAGTGTCCCTCGCGACTGAACCTTCCACCCACGAACAAGTCGCCACATTGAGCCGCGAAAATCATAAAGACTCAAATTTTGAAAAATCTTCTAAGTATTTTTCGCGATTGAGACCTTGACTCGCCAGTGACCCGCGAAAATCTTGGAGTGAGCTTCGCAACTGGAGCATGCGACTGGACCTACTCAAGACTGAGTCGCCAAAACAGGGCAACACTGTTTTTGAAATTTTTGTAAAAACAAAAACACTTTCCAAAAACAAACTAAAACACTCAAAAATCCTTTTGTATTTGATCAACAAAGATTGAGCTTGTGAAAACACATTTAAACAAGTACAATCACACAAATGAGTATGGCATTTCTTGAACATAGACTTATGTGTTGTGTGTAGATATAAAAAATGAGATAGTCCTTAGTCTAATGTGAAGCTTTAATGATCAATTCAATCAAGGCATACACAACTAACACTAGATAATGTGACCCATCTCAATTATAGAAGTATGCATATATGACCTCCCACATAAAATTGAGTACAATTCATTGAAGCTTTTCATTTGGCTCCATTCTTAACATAACATTTGATCTTTTTGAATTAACAAATCTCATTGTGAGATTAATGCCTGAAATTTTTAATATTTCAATTTGATGGTTAGCCTTTGGCTTTTTGGGCATCATATAACTTATTTTGGTCGCTTTCCCTTTTTCCTAGTCAAATACTAGTATGTGCGACAGGCTTTTGCAACTCAATATCTCTTTTCATTTAGAGATTTACATTTGGTGAGCTCTTTGAGTAAAACAATAAAATAAAAGTAGGAAGATATATAGGCACAAGTCTATGCATGTCTCAAGATCAACAAAACGATTCACTAATCATTCATGACAAGGTTGAAGATTTATTTACAACAGTCACATGGATTTCAGAATTTCTTGCACAGTGATATGAGTGCATAAGAGACAAGCTAAGCTCGTTAAATGCACAAAGCCATTAGTACGAAAGTACAAGGCAAAACAAGTTTTGAGACAAAACTCAATAAGGCTGATCAAACGTTTTTGGATTTTCTTCTTTTTATGTGTTTTTGGATTTTTGACTCAAAGGTAGAAAAAAATTTGATCAAAAAGCATATCAACAAAGAAAAAAAATGAAGACAAAAATAAGACACACAAAGCAACTAAGAACACAATAAGATATCATGGAAGATTGAGTTTAAGGAATGATACCGACACCAATTGTCTTATGCAAGGATTCAAACCTCGGACCATCAAGAGGTTTGGTGAATATGTCTGCCTTTTGATTGTCAGTATTGATGAACTCTAGACATACTGTCTTGTCCTCTACCAAGTCCCGAATGAAGTGATAGTGGATCTCGATATGCTTTGATTTGGAGTGCTGAACTGGATTCTTTGACAAGTTTATGGCACTAGTGTTATCACAGAACACACATATAGTGTCTTGAGAAATTCCATAGTCATGCAATAGCTTTCTCATCCATAACAGTTGTGCACAACAACTTCCTGCTGCAATGTATTTAGCTTCAGCCGTTGAAAGGGATACTGAATTTTGCTTTTTGTTCATCCACGAAACCAAGTTATTTCCAAGATAGAAGCACTCACCAGAAGTACTTTTCTTATCATCAATGCACCCTGCCCAGTCAACATCTGAATATCCCGCTAAACACTTATTCGAATCTTTTGTATACCAAATCCCATAGTCAAATGTGCCATTTACATTGCGAATGATTTGCTTAACTGCTGTTAAGTGGGATTCTTTAGGAGCAGCTTGAAACCGTGCACATACCTCGACACTGAA
Organism: Quercus glauca; assembly: GCA_023736055.1. Classification (NCBI taxonomy): domain Eukaryota; kingdom Viridiplantae; phylum Streptophyta; class Magnoliopsida; order Fagales; family Fagaceae; genus Quercus; species Quercus glauca. The sequence goes on along the minus strand of CM043318.1, from coordinate 87,496,909 downwards.
TGCAATATCTGGTCTACTTGCTGTGAGATAGAGAAGACTGCCAATCATACTTCGATAAAGTGTTGGATCAACGTTAACACCGGCTGCATCTATGCTTAACTTTGCTAAGGAACTCATGGGAGTAGAAGTATGTTTCTTAGAGTCCAGGCCAAATCTTTTGACAAGATTTTTCGCATATTTCTCTTGAGAAATAAATATTCCATCTCTCCGTTGTTTCACTTGAAGCCTTAGGAAGTAGTTCAACTCTCCCACCATGCTCATTTCAAATTCCCTTTTCATTTCTTCCGTGAACTCGTGAGCTAGTTGATCAATTGTGGATCCAAATAAAATATCATCCATGTACACTTAAGCGACAAGGAGGGATTTCTCTTCTTTTTTAACAAACAATGTTCGATCTGCTTGACCTCTTTTGAACCCACGATCCAATAGGTAAGTAGTGAGACGATCATACCATGATCTTAGTGCCTGCTTCAACCCATACAAAGCTTTCTTCAATCTTAGTACATGACCCGGAAAGTGAGGATCTTCAAACCCCTTTGGTTGTTCAACAAAGACTTCTTCATTTAGAAAGCCGTTCAAGAAGGCACTCTTCACATCCATTTGGTACAACTTGAAATCCATGATGCATGCTATGGACAAGAGAATTCAAATGGACTCTAGTCTTGCTACCGGAGCAAATGATTCATCAAAATCTATGCCTTCCACCTGAGTATATCCTTGAGCCACCAATCTAGACTTATTTCGGACAACTTCACCATCTTCTTCTGTTTCGTTCTTAAAAATCCACTTGGTGCCGATCACATGTGTATCTTCAGGCCTTGGAACCAATTTCTACACATCATTTCTAACAAATTGGTGTAGCTCCTGGTGCATAGACTCTATCCAATTCTTATCTTTCAGTGCTTCTTCTACGTTTTTAGGTTCAAATTAAGCAAGATAACAGTTGTATGTTACATGGTTAGTAGTATACTTTGGCCCTTTTCTCAAATGAAATCCCTCGTTCACATCCCCAATAATATTACTTGATGGGTGATTGAGAGTCACTCTTGATGAAGGTTTCTTGGAAGTTGAGAGTTCCTCATCACGAGAAATTGGGGTTTGAACTTCTGGAGGAGTGAGTGGACTTGAGACTTCTTGTGTTTATCTAGTCTCTCTTCTTGATATAGGAGGTGTGGACTCCTTTCCTGGTGTTTCTTTCTCAGCATCATCACTTAGAGACATATCATCATCATCCTCATTCTCCTTGAGTTTGAGCCCCTTTCCATCATCCTCAATTTCCTTTTTTGATATGGTGTCGTCTATGACCACATTGATTGATTCCATCACCGTTTTAGTACGCTTGTTGTACACTCTATAAGCTTGGCTATTTGTGGAGTAACCTAGGAATATTCCTTTATCACTTTTAGCATCAAATTTTTCCAGATTTTTCCTGTCATTTAGAATGTAACATGTGCTCCCAAATATTCTGAAATACTTCACCTTGGGTTTCTTTTCTCTCCATATTTCATATGACGTCATCTTTGTCCTTGATCGGAAATAGATTTTATTACAAATGTGACATGATGTGTTCACAGCTTCAGCCCAAAACCTTTGTGATATGTTTTTGTTGAGTAGCATGACTCTTGCCATCTTTTGGATCACCCAGTTCTTTCTTTCAACCACCCAATTATGTTATGGAGTCTTTGGAGTTGAAAATTCCTTCTTGATACCATGCTCTTCACAAAAAGCTTCAAATTCAGCATTCTCGAATTCCTTCCCATGATCACTTCTGATTTTGACTATAGGAGCTCCTTATTCATTCTGCAGTCTCTTGCATAGTCTTTGCATTTTATCACATGCTTCGGACTTCTCTCTAAGGAGTTCCACCCAAGAGTACCTTGAGAAATCATCAACTACCACCATAATGTATCTCTTTCCTCCTAGGCTTTCAGTTCTTGTAGTCCCCATTAGATCAACGTGAAGAAGCTCTAAACACTGTGAGGTAGCAATCACATTCACCTTGTGATGGCTTGCCTTTGTTTGTTTTCCCATTTGGCATGCTCCACATATAGTCTTCTCCAACTTTCCAAACTTTGGAAGTCCTTAACTGCCTCAAGTTTAGATACTTTACATACTTGTTTGAAGTTTGCATGTCCAAACTTGTGATGCCAAAGTTTCAGCATATCAACACGAGCACTTCTACACGAAATAAGTGTTGTAGGAACTACTCCATAGCAATTATCAATAGTCCTATTTCCCTCTAAGACTTGAATCCCTTTTTCATCAATGATTATGCACCCCTTCTTTGAGAATTGGACAAGAAAGTCTTCATCACATATTTGAGTGATACTTAAGAGATTTGCCTTCAATCCTTTGATGTATAGCACTTCTTTCAGTAGAGGTAATCCCGATATTTCAACCGTTCCTTTGCTGAGAACTTGAGCATGGCTCCCATCACCAAATGTCACACAATCACAGGCTTTCTCTTTAAGAGTCTTAAAGAGTGACTTATCTCCTGTTATATGACGAGAGCATCCACTGTCAAGATACCATAAACATGAGTTAAACACCTTCAATGAGGTGTGCACAAATAGACAAGCATGAGATAAACATTCTTGACCATCAAATAGAAATTCATCCCTATTTTCCATGCTTCTGCCAGATTGAATTTTCTTTTTCAGATTATCAACATTTTCACACAATATTCTATTTCTTGTCTTGTATTTCTCAATCAAAGAGTTAGACTCACATAAACTATTGTGTAAGGTGTGGTTCTTATTTTCAAAGTATTTCAGCATGTGAACTAACATCCTAGCATGTTTCCTGGATTTGATTAACTCTATGAGTTCATTATTAGAACACCCTTTAAACATACTCATAGAGTCATTATCACAAACATCTAAAACACAATTCAGCATGACCTTTTTCACAGCTACATCCATGGCCAAAGGATCTAGGATTGCACTCAGGTAATCAAACCACAAAGAGTGCACCTGCTCTGATACCAATTGAGAGTTCAAATAGTGTTGAAAACACTATGAACGTTTAGACCCCCAAATACAAAATTACCAATTCAAGCTTTATATCAAACAATGTATGTGCGGAAAATGATAACAAGCTTAAAACAGAATTGATAAACAATCTAAACCATAAACAATCACAATCACAGCAATAATTAAATGGTAAAGATAAAGGGAAAAGAGATGCAACACAAGGACAACACACGATGTGTTATCGAAGAGGAAACTGAAGCTCTCGGCGTAAAACCTCTCCACCGCCCTCCAAGCGGTCAATAATTCACTAGAAAATGTAGTTGGGATACATGAATAGTAATAGACCCTCCAAGCTTAATCTACCCAGGTACCTAAGCCTTCCAAGCTTCCTGCTTCAACGAGGTTGCGCCGAACCTTTTTCTTTTCTAGCTTACCGGATTCCGCTACTAAACCATAGCATCAACCAATGAATATTGGTTCCTTTCAAATTGCTTCCCTTAGCACCAAATGAACCTTCTTACAAATGTGGGTGTGATGAGAAAAGGATTTGGTTAATGACCTCTCAAGGATGTAACAATGGAGAGGAAGAGAGTAGAGGAATTTGTAGAGTCTCTTAGTGAAGATTGGGGATGAGGCAATCTTGTTTTGCTCTAGGGTTTCTCTCACAAAATTCTCTCTGGAAGCTCTCTACATTTCGTGGGAATGAGGGGTATTTATACTAGGATGAGAATGGAATGTGAAACGTCAGTTTTTCCCAAACAGGGCATTCTAGCGACTTGACCTCGCGACTGGGTTGAGTCGTGAGTTCAAGCCGCAAGCTAACTGCCTGGCTAGCCTGGAACTTTTGTCCTGTAGTGCAATAGCTGGTGCGACTCTTCAGCTTCTGACATGCTTGGCACGTGTGCAACTTTTGGAGACTGGCAAGCCACGAGCCACCCGCAAAATCCAGTCGCGAGTCCTTGTTTCTTTGCACAATCTTGAGCATTTCTTCACATTCTCTCACTCACTACCCTTACAAGTTTCCCACCTAAATACAGCGTTACTAAATGCTAAAATACAAGCAAATTTGACACGGAATAAAACCAACAAGATGGTTGATAAAATTCAACCTTACACAACGGATACCCCACTATAATGTAAGGGAAAAGACCAACTCAATGGTTCTTCCACCACACATGTACTAGGACTGCCCTTACCGCGTTGAGGTAATTTTGCATGTCCCATTTGGTAGTTTTTGCATTCAAATATATATATATATATATATATATATATATATATATATATATATATATAGAGAGAGAGAGAGAGAGAGAGAGAGAGAGAGAGAGAGAGTTTTTTTCATGATACACAAAGATTATAGTACTTCAATTCTGTGTTGTTTTTTAAATTATACATGTGAATAACTTTATCAGTTGCTATTATGGTTGGAAGAAATTCCTTAGATGTAGAGGGTTAATTACCACATTAATCACATCACCAGATAAAGCAATAATCAATTATATAGAGGGTAACAAAATTGTACATTGTTTGGTGAGTGGTAAGTTCTAAAGATATAGGATTAAGTGTTTAGAATCTCAATTTGTATATATGTTGGCAAACTGAGAACAAAAACATGTTTAGGCTAGGTGTTAGACATTACTCAAAGTGGTTCAAGTTAAGACCCAAGAATATATAAGCTGCAGGAAAAAGAATTGAAATTCTGTGAAGCTCGACCAATCAAATATTACAGAAAAATAATTTCTGCGGAATTTAAATCAGGCCCAAGCTTGCGAAAATGTTTAGAGTTTCAGTTCAACACTCCTATGTAAAAAAGGAAAACCCTAACTACGTTTTGAAGATTCTTGGAGAACTTGTGAGTTACTCCTATGAGATCTAAGAGGTTTTGTACATTCTAACTCTAAAAGTATCTACTAGAATAAGATCTACAATCAAGTGATGGTGGAATCTAGTTGCTGCAAAATCAACAAGTCGTGATCTAAAAACTTTGATTGGAATCTCAAAGTCACAAACGTGAGAGTTTGTGTTCTGCAAATCCAAGAGAGAAGGAGTCTGTAGATTTGGAGCTTGCATGTGGTCGTGTCAATAAGTTACTACTGGAGGTAATAATAGATTTAGAGTTAAATCTAATTGTATAAACTTCAATTCTCTTCTAGTGGATTTATTTTACTTTTAGGATAGTTAAGTCAAATTCTCCCTAAGTTTTTACCTTGAGACGGTTCGTTTCAATGATTTTTCTAGGAGATCATATTGTTGTGTTCTTTATTTTTTTGCTGCTGTGCATGATATGATTTATCTTTGTTTAACTTAGATCTTATAATTAACCTAAGTAATTACTTGACTAATTTATTAGATTAAATAATCTGTTTTAATGGGTCTAAACAAACAAACAGTGAGAATAGCAGCTAATTTGCTAGATATTGTTGTATGGATAGAGGATGTTCCAACATTAGTTTTTCCTATTGTTCAGACTGATTTAAGCCTTTTTTCGAAATAATAAGCAGCCTTCTTTCATAAAAAAAAAAAAAAATATATATATATATATATATATATATATATACACGAAAAAAAAGGAGAAGAAAAAAGATATGGTAACTGTTTCGTCATTCTACTCAAACTCACATTTTCATATTTTAAACAACATTATATACATTTTCACACACTTTTTCATCTACATGTATTTCAAAAAACTATAAAAAATTACAAAAATCTCATCTCAAATTACTCTACCAAACGCCCCCAAATGCCTGAACTTTTAGGAGGATTAAAATTGGCTTACTTTCATACTGTATTTTTCAATTGCAGAGGATGAACTCTAAAATAACACCATTAATTTGAATTATCCAAAAAAAAAAAAAAAAACACCATTAATTTGCTACGGCAAGAGATTTATACTGCAGGCTCTTTTCACTCGTTGTAACAGTAAATTACAACCACTCATCTATATATATAATAATAGGTGAAGCAGAGAGAGTGTGAAATTGAATTCCAAATTAGAACTCTAATTGTGTGCCACATGTACACACCAAATTAGCTCTAATTGTGTGCCATGTGTACACACCAAATTAGAATTCCTAATTAGAGTTCTAATTTTGTGCCATGTGTCTAGAATTTGAAATTGAAGTTGAATTTTGCATCATGTGGCTAAATGTATGTGGGCTCATTTCATTAAAACCACTTCTATGTATCGGGTCAAGTGAATTACTGTGCTAATTAAGTTTTTTCTTAATTTTGCAGTCAAACGTGAAAACCAAAGAGATTAATATTGGTGAAATTGAAGTTGAATTTTGCATCATGTGGCTAAATGTATGTGGGCTCATTCTCATTAAAACCATTTCTATGTATCGAGTCAAGTGAGTTACTGTGCTAATTAAGTTTTTTCTTAATTTTGCAGTCAAACGTGAAAACCAAAGAGATTAATATCGGTGATAAGAACTTGGTTTGGGTACATTGCATAATTTCCAAAAAGATAGCAAAGCCAGAGTTTGCATCTTTGTTATAAATTGCTTACAAAGTTTGCATCTTTACATTTGCACTGAGTTTTGGATTAAAGTGCTTTCTTCTTGGTTCTGACACTGAGTTTTGTTTACTATTCACTTACAAAGTTTGCATCTTTACATTTGTTATAGATTGCTAATATGTGATTAGATGCACATTATGCCTAAAATTCACTATCCTTATATTTGGCTTTTTGTTCAGGTTTGGCACCTATAACAACGAAGAAAGCACTGCTGTGAACCGATGGATGATACTTTTTGCAGGCTGCAAAGGAACTTAGTGATCAATAGAATCTCACGCGAATTGGAAAGGACCCGGCTATAGATGTCTGGATAACAGATGTGAGTCACTACGTTTTTAAAATTTTCAGTGAAGGTAAAGGTTATGAACAATGTAAATTTTCCGGAGAGAGATTTATTATTCTATATTTACGCAAGTTTGGTCGCCTTCTTGGAGTGGATCACTCCACCCTGTCTTTCTACTGGAATTTTTTATTCAGATTGTTACAATTTAATCCGAAATTTTATTTGAATTTTCCTATTATTGTTACTATCATATATTATCATTCCAATTGTTTAATTAGAATCTGAAATTGGAATCCAATTTTACGATACACGTGTACAATCTAATTATTTTTAATTTTGCTGTCATGTGTAGAAGCCAATGAGATGAAATTAATAACAGATTAAACACTCATGCTTTGGGAATCGGTAGTACCAATCTAAATCCATTGGACTGGTTTCGTGATAATACGACTATGAAGGATGTATAAAAACATGCACAAACCCATCTCTCTATAAAAAGAAATTGGAGAGAATTTCTTTTATCAGCCATGGAACTTCAGAGGTTTTTTCTTCACACAAATGCCCATCATGTTACAAAATGACCCATCATAAAACTACAAAATGAGTACAACTTTGAGGGTTTTTTTTTTTTTTTTTTTTTTTTTAATTTAAAATTTTTAAAGCTACGAAAATTTCAATCATCAATAGAGATTGAAGATTCAAAAGCGTGAATGGATCTTTTTGATAAACATTGTCACCAAGGTTCATCTTTCTGTGTAAAATATATATACTGTTAAGTTTTGTTAATGAAAATTTCTGGTTAATAATATGAATTTAGACTTAACTAACCTTTTAAACATGAATAAACTCATGATTAATAATATATTCATTTCCGTGTGGTAGCACGGGGCTACATACTAGTTTTGTTAACGCACATAAAAGCTTCCCTACCAACTTCAATCTCGTCTCATTCTCAAAAAAATAAATAAATAACGCACATAAAAGCTTCCCTACCAACGTCAATAAAAGCTTCCCTACCAACTTCAATCTCGTCTCATTCTCAAAAAAAAAAAAATAAATAAATAAATAACGCACATAAAAGCTTCCCTGCCAACTTCAATCTCGTCTCATTCTCAAAAAATAAAAAAATAACGCACATGAAAGCTTCCCTACCAACTTCAATCTCGTCCCATTCTCAAAAAATAAAAAAATAACGCACATGAAAGCTTCCCTACCAACTTCAATCTCGTCTCATTCTCAAAAAAATAAAAAATAAAAAATAACGCACATAAAAACTTTCCTACCAACTTCAATCTCGTTTCATTCTTAAAATAATAATAATAATAATAATAAAATAAAAATAAATAAATAAAAAAACCTTCAATCTCGTCTCACAATTGGATTCTTTTTATCTTCGTTGATAATGCTAAGAATAAGATTCGTGCTTGTCTGCTTCCACTTTTGCATGTATCGAAAAAAGTAAGCTTTTTTGTGACAGAATGTCTTTTCTATGTTCCCTATGTAAAAAAAAGCTTCGTCTTGTGCTACCAAGTTTTCTATGACAGTGGAGAAAAGTTCTACCTGGAAAATTTTGAATAGATGGAAATATCTATTTGTACGATAATTTAAGTAATGATTGGAAAAGTTTCTTTAGGAATTTTGTGGCACGCATGGATGTACGGCCTTAATCTCATCTGGATATTATCGGTATATACCACCCTTTGCATGGACCCCCAAATAAAGGTTGAATGTCTATTCTGGGATCTGTGTACCACATGTAAAAAGCCTTGTATTGCATGATTATCTTTTCTATGACGATGTATCATCATAAAAAATTTTAAAAAATAAATAAATAAAATAATCTGTCCCAAGAGAGATGGCCCAGTTGGTATGGGATCTTGCAGACAAGCTTCCAGTCTCTTGTTCGAGTCGTGGCGGGTATCATGTGGGGGGTGGTTTTCTTGGCTTGCATTGTGCCCTATTCACTGGCTTTCTTGGGAGTGTTAGGGTGAGGTTTGTGGCGCGCCAATCATAGTAGTTATGACTTAATCTAACATTCCCTAACGAGAGGTGTCCCTATTAAGTCATGCTCTAAAAAGTAAGTCACATATGGTCGCCCTCACCCCCTTTTGTTCATCAAAAAAAAAAAAAAAAATTTCTATGGCAAGTTCATGAATATATGGCATTGTCTATTTCTACAAAACTTAAAGCAATTAATAATGTTAAAAAAAAAAAAAAAAGCAATTAATAATGGAAACTTTTCTTAAAAAATTAGTGGCGATGGAGCTTATTGGATAGTGACGGGACTAACGAATTCATTTACCGAAGGTGACGTCCATGATACAGACGAAGATATCCCTGGACGAGCAAGTTAATACCCACGTCATTGACGAAGGTAGGAAGACCATTCAATGCAGCACAATTACACCCAAAACGGTTACAAGGCCAACTGTATGAACCGTTGGAGCACATTAAGGCCACATTACACAGCATCAAACGTTACCAAGAGGAGCATTAAGACCTCCATAACTACCCCAACGACTAGAAGCTATGAAAGCATATATAAAGCTCACACATTGCCAAGTACAAGGTACATAGATACATAGAGACTGAGAGATTTCTTTTGTTCTGTTATATTACATTGTTTATTCCCAAAAAGCTGACGACTTTCAAAGCAGGATTAAGGTCCAGAGATCTCGTGGCTTCGCTCGCAAAGAATCCTCCAAAAACGATGGCAGAGATGCTCTTGAAAGCATAGAAGTACATGAATGCTGAAGATGCATTAGCAGCCATAAAGGATGTAGAGAAGCCAGGAGATAAAGGGAGGAATGACGACGAGCATAGGGGGCAGAAGCGAGAGTGCCCAGATCGTCGAATGATTGACGGGAACATGAGGAAAGAGGATAAGAATCCTCGAATGGTAAAGTTTACCCCATTAGTTATGCATGTTGACAAAATCTTAACACAGATTAAGGACGAGTACTACCTCAAGTGGCTGAGGCCATTACATTCATCCCCCCATGTCCGTGATAAGAATAAGTACTGCCAGTTTCACTAAGATCATGGTCATTACATAGAAGATTGTCGGGACCTAAAGGAGCAAATAGAGGAGTTGATTCAGAAAGGAAAGTTGCAGAAATATGTGAAAAAGGGGGAATATAGTAAGTTCAGAGATGGCAATAAGAACTAGCATGAGTCCTCGTCCAGGAATGATGATCGCTTGTTCTAGCCTCCTTAATGACACCTTATACAAGAGAGGCCTCTCCATGCCTTACTTGAAGCGTGTTGACGAAGAGGAAGCTAAGTACATCCTGGCAGAAATCCACGAAGGGATTTGTGGAGATCATGCCGGCCCTAGATCTTTGGTAAGTAAGGTTATTCGAATAGGTTATTTCTGACCTATTATGCAGGTAGATGCAGTGGAGCTCATCAAGAAGTGTGACAAATGCCAACAATTTGAGAATGTCCAGCGACTTCCAGCAGAGAGACTGACGGTGATATCACCCACATGGCCATTCATACAATGAGGGATCGACATCGTCGGTTCACTACCCTTAGGTAAAGGTTAGGTAAAGTTCTTACTAGTTGCTATTGATTATTTTACAAAGTAGGTCAAAGCAAAGGCACTAGCAACCATCATTGAAGCAAGAATCTGGAGCTTCGTGTAGAAAAACATAATTTGCAAGTTCGGGATTCCAAGGACAATCATATCAGACAATGGACGACAGTTCGATAGCTAAGGCTTCAGAGATTTCTGTTCAAACTTGGGCATCAAGAATCAGTTTTCATCCCTAGGGTATCCACAGGCAAATTGGCAGACGGAGGTGACGAATCGAACATTACTCAAGATTATCAAGACCAAGCTGGATGACGTGAAAGGAGCCTGGCCAGATACCCAATGTCTTGTGGGCCTACAGGACCACAGCAAGAACCCCGACGGGAGAAACCCCCTTCAGGCTCACCTATGGCACTGAAGCAATGATCTCGATCGAGGTAAGAGTAGCTAGAATCAGACAAAGTGTATTCAACGAAGAAGACAATGACGATTTTCTGCGAATCAACCTAGACTGTCTGGACAAAGTAAGAGAGAAAGCTACCAACAGAATGACGAAGTACCATAAGAGGATGGCCGACTACTACAACAAGAGGGTAAATCTTAGACGACTTGAAATAGGTAACCTCGTCTTGCGCAAAGTCACCACAGCGACCAGAGACCCTGCCCAAGGGAAACTTAGCCCCACATGGGAAGGACCTTACCAAGTCACCCACTACTCCAGGCAGGGCAACTATCACCTGGAAACTCTAGACGGACAAAAGCTCCCGAGGCCAAGGAACATTGAGCACTCGAAGAAATACCACCAATAGATGTAACAGAAAATGTATTCGTCATTGAAGTTAATAAACGAATTATTCAGCTAATTTCTCCATAACAAGCAGGTCTAAATAGCTATAAGTCTGAAGAACAACAAAATCCTTAAAAGGATGTAAGTTACTGACAATGACAAAATCCCTAAAAAGGTGTAATTCACAAAAAGCCAAAAATGACTAAGTAACAAGATTCTGCCTCGACAGATGTAAGTTACTGACGATGACAAAATCCTTAAAAGGATGTAAGTCACAGGAGCAAAAAAAAAAAAAAAACTCAGGGCGAAGCTAGGTTCCCTACAAAAGTGTTGTTTGCGAAGATTTGACGAAGTTATAAACAAAAGATATTGACGAACAGAATGGAAAGTAAAATTTTCACCAAGCACACAACATGGGTGATTAAAAGATCCCACCAGCATATCACAAACCAAAGAACATGCAATCACAAGTGCAAGTAAGTATAGAGATGCAAATTAAAGTAAAGCCCAAAACAAACAGGCAAATTACCATTGTTTTTACAGCTAAAGGCCCATAAAAACTGGGCTAAAAATATTGTTCTCAAGATGGATGAAAGTAAAATTGTTCTCAAATTAAATCTACAAAATAACCCAAAACATAATGGGCATCCAAAAAAGAAAAAAGAGAAAATTTTCACAAGTGTCAGGTTCAGGCGTCAATAGCAGCGTCTTCACCGGTAGGGGTGTCACTGGCAGGAGCATTCTCAAGGGCATCAAGCTCAGTGGCAGAAGGTTGAACGGCCTCGGCAGCAGCCATCTCCTGATCTACCTCTTCCAAATCCAGCTTTTCCATGTCCACTCCGGAAGGATGCTTAACGAGATATCTCCTCAGCAGCTCAAAACTTTTGAAATACTAACTGAAGAGCACTGTGTTGTACTCGTTAGTGGTTTGGAAGGCTTCAACAGATCTGGCAACAATCATTTTGAGCGACTCCTTGGCACTTAGAAGTTGCTTGTCCGTTTTCAGTGTCAATTGACGCTCAGCTCTAAGGTCGTCATTCAAAGTCTTCACTATTTCCTTCAAGGAGGTAGCCTCGCCCATGGAGTCAATAAGTTTCTTCTTCAATGTAGAATTCTCTGCCTCCAGAGTTTCCATCCTGGACGTGAGAGATGCCACCTTAGCCTCCTGAGTAAAATACTCAGAAGTAATATGGAGACTTTCTCCTGGCACCTGGAAAGAAGTTCAAAGTCATCAATAGAATGAGAAAGAAAAAGAAACTAAAAGTTGCCCAAACACTTTACCTGGACGAGCTTATGAACGTGGTGTGCAGCAACATCATTGAAAGGAACGCCGGATAAGACCTTTAAATCCGTGGTAGTCACAACCTCGTGAGCTTTATTCACCGCTAGCTTCTCGTCACTCCAGAGCGTCGAATCGACCTTCCCCTTCTTCTCCTCGGACAACCACAGCCTCTTGGAGACGTGAGTGACACGAATCTCTTACACAGAAGTCGTAGGAGAGGCCGTCCTCGTTGCCTCAGCCCTTGAAACAATTGGGCTAACAGAGACAGCTGGAGCAACGGAGCCACCCTGCCCAATGACGCGGACCGTTTTCTTCCCAATATTAGACAATGGCTTGTCCTTCTTGGACCTCATCTTCGCATACATACCCTTATTGAACTTGGTCATCATTCCTGCAAGGAGGAAACGCTTAAAAAAAATGTGGAAAAAGGAGCAAATGCATGAAAAGTCAGTACTGACGAACCCTACACTTACTCTTTTTTCCCTCAATTTCAAGGTTTCGCAGGACGAAGGTGGAAGGCTCTGGTCCGAGACAGTAGAAAGCAAGAGTCCTTGGGTCCACAAGATCGTCCCAACTCTCAATCATTCGTGCGTATTCAACTGTCTTCTGCACACGCTCCTTATACCTACTCTTGAGTTTAGGTCATCTTTTTTTTGCGCAAAACAAGAAATGAAGAGATCAACATAGATAGCAGCAAATGAAACAAAACTTAATAGATGAGGAGAAGCAATGACGCACCTAAGGTCAGGGTTCTCCACCGACGACGCAACCTTGGAAAATCCCCTCAAACCTCGCTAGAGGGAGTCTCAAAATCGTCCCCTGACACAAAGAAAAACCTTGACTTCCAGTACCTGAAAGATAAGGGAAACCTTGACAATCCTAGTCTTCCGTTCCCAGGGCACCAATTCATAGTACCCGTGTTCCTTGGATGCTTTCAGACGGTACAGGTAGATGAGTTCGTCTACCTTGATCATATCCCCGTCATTAGCTGCCAGCTAGATCCCCATGTAGCTGACCGCTATCCTCCATGAGTTACGCATAAGCTGCACTGGAGCAATACCAAAGCGGTCCAAGAGCTCCATGAGGAAAGAATGAACGGGCAACCTCAACCCACAAAGGAAGGCAGACTCATACAAACATACCTCCCCGGGGAAGAAATGGCACGCCCGATCATCCTCGCCAGGCAAGCGAACCCTAACTTGCTCTGAAAATTGGAATCTACCTGTGAATCTACCTAATGTTTTAGCGTCTAGCCCACACTTCTCCTCTAGGGTGTAAAAAGCCCTAACCTCTCGAGGGTTAGAAACGACTATATCTACTTCTTCGGGGTTACCGCTAGACAATAACCTAGTTGCAAGTTCACTGGATCTAACCTCAGACATTTCCCCTCACTCCCTCACCACGTTCTCAAACCAATCTAGCAACTGACGAAGCTAAGGCAACAAATCAGCCAATGTGACGCTCAAGCAATTGCCCTCAAAGACGAAATCCTCAATATGGGGGAAAATACCTAAAGACCCTCCTAAATGCACAAAAAGGAAGGAAATTGATGGGACAGACTGTCCTAATTTCAGAACTACTAACCATGGAAATCAAGAAAAAAACATGAAGGGAAATTCTACAAGCTAAATCCCCAAGAAATCGAAGACAAACAAAAGGAAAGGAGAAGAAGAAAGAAATGAGAAACTGCATCGCAACAAAAGAAAAAGAAAAAAAGCAAAACAAGGAAAAAGAGAAGAGGTGTACCTTAAAAATGGCGGATAAGGGAAGCACCACAATGCACCGGTTCGGAGAAGAGTTGCAAAGTGAGAAAAGTGAAGGAAATGCTTAGAACAATGATTGACGATTTTTGAGAAAAGCGAAAAAGAAAAATAAGAAGGTGAGAAGTTTAAAAACAAAGGCTCAGAAAACTAAAAACTAGTAGGAAACCCAATGGTCACATGAATGGGAGTATTAACTCCATCGGTTAGAATGTGCCACGTAGGCCACAACATGAGGAGCGCCGCCACTATACATTTAATACGGAACAAAACCCCAAGAGTTATTTACAGCCCAAAATCTTTCACATTCTACAGTCGTCATTACAAGTCACGACAACCACAGAATCGGGGGGCAGCTGACGGGACTGACGAATTCATTTACCGAAAGTGACGTCTATGATACAAACGAAGATATCCTTGGACGAGCAAGTTAATACCCACGTCATTGACGAAGGCAGGAAGGCCATTTAATGCGGCATAATTACACCCAAAACAGTTACAAGGCCAACTATATGAACCGTTGGAGCACATTAAGGCCACATTACACAGCACCAAACGTTACCAAGAGGAGCATTAAGACCTCCATAACTACCCTAACGGCTAGAAACTATGAAAGCATATATAAAGCTCACACATTGCCAAGTACAAGGTACATAGATACATAGAGACTGAGAGATTTCTTTTGTTCTGTTATATTACATTGTTTATTCCCAAAAAAGCTTCTTATACTGACTTTGGCATCGGAGGCGTTGTGGCAGACACCACACCGGTGACCACCCTTAAGGGTACGTTCATACAGGCTGGAGATTGCTTCTATCTGACCACCTTGACTGACGAACTTACGCTTCATCAGATAGACTTATGCTATGTTTGGAAGTTTGGGGGAGAGAGAAGAGTAGAGGAGAGTAGAGGAGAGAAGAGTAAAAGGGAATTGTTATTTTCCATATTGTTTGGATGTTTTTAAAATTAAGTAATGGTGAGAGGAATAATTAGCACTTTCTCTTGTTTGGATGAAATCATTAAATAGACAAATTTACATAGACAAATTTTGGATGGGAAGGAGAGGAAATCATTAAATATATTTAAATAGACAAATTTACCCTTATGTGAAAATGGACTTGCAGCATTGGTTTATGATTAATATGATTAATTTGTTAAATTAAATAATTATGATTGTAATGTGCAATATATATATATATATATATATATATATATATATATATATTTTATGATTCAAATTAAATAATCAACATTGGTCTATGATTAAATATATATTTTTCTTTTTTATACTAAAAAAATCCATTCTTAATTGATAATAATTAAAATAGGAAAAAATGTTTGGTTTGTTTGTTTACTGAAAAAATCAATAAAATATTGAATTTTGAGTGTTTCTTTCATTTGTTATTACTATTTTTAATATTTTTTATTTTGCTTAGTTCGTGAATTTATCATTAAGAACAAAGATATTGTTGAAGTCTAAATAAAAATAATAGCACCATAATTCCCTATTCCAACCAATTCTGTCGCACTATTCAGGAAACAACGACATTTCCCAAACAAGAACAGCACAAATACTCAAGTCTTTCTCATTTGAAATGTCAATAAAAATTTTGGGTTGGTATGCTATGCATTACAAGACTTTCCAGATACATAGGAATTTATCCATGACATCCACTTCCTCAGCCGTATTAACACTTTTATTTCTCGCCCTTTTTGTTTCATAGGTAAGAAGAACTTTTAGTTCTCACACTAACTAGAACAAGTCAATTCCACTCCCAAGGTACCTACATCAAAGGGCTACATGGCTGGGAAAAGAATCTCTGAAATGGGGTTGGTTATTAATGTCAAATTGAGACTATTTTCTTACAACAACTGTTCTGATGAGGATAGTATGTTTCAGACTGATTTAAGCCTTTTTTCGAAATAATAAGCAGCCTCCTTTCTTTAAAAAAAAAATATATATATATATATATATAAACAAAAAAAAAAAAAAGACGCAAGATATGGTAACTGTTTAAATGCCTGAACTTTTAGGAGGATTAAAATTGGCTTACTTTCATACTGTATTTTTCAATTGCAGAGGTTGAACTCTAAAATAACACCATTAATTTGAATTAATTTAAAAAAAAAAAAAAAAACCATTAATTTGCTACGGCAAGAGATTTATACGGCAGACTCTTTTCACTCGTTGTAACAGTAAATTACAACTACTCATTTTGTTAACGCACATAAAAGCTTCCATACCAACTTCAATCTCGTCTCATTCTAAAAATTAAAAAAAAAAAAAAAAAAAAAAAATTCAATCTCGTCTCACAATTGGTTTCTTTTTATCTTCGCTAATATTGCTAAGAATAAGATTCGTGCTTATCTGCTTCCACTTTTGTATGTATCGAAAAATGCAAGCTTTTTTGTGACAGAATGTCTTTTCTATGTTCCCCATGTAAAAAAAAGCTTCGTCCTGTGCTATCAAGTTTTCTATAACAGGTTTCTCAAAAAAAGTTTTCTATAACGGTGGAGAAAAGTTCTACAACAAATTTGTGAATATGGAAATATCTATTTGTATGATAATTTAAGTAAGACGAAAAGTTATTTTTATTCCTTATATTTTAAGGCTGTTCTTATTTTAGTTTCTATATTTTATTTTTACCGCTTTTAATCTTTATTCTGAAAAACGCTTTTCATTTTGGTCTCTGCCATTACAACAGAAACGGACAAAATTGACGTGACAAACGGCAGGAATAAATAATAATAACTTAATGTCCACGTGGCCTAAATTAATAATAAAAAATGTTTTTTGACATTAAAAAATGCCACGTCAGCATCTAAATTAAAAAAATTAATTTATTAATTTTAACTAAATAAAAAAATTAAAAATAGAATTGAAAACTAAAAATTACATGAATTGAGATCTAAGTATGTCTTGAACAATAACACAAACCCAAAAATTAAAATCCAAAAATTAAAAATCTCAAAATCACAATTTTCTCAAACCTAGCAATATCATCAAATCCTAAAGCCTCATTGTATCAAATCAATCCAAAAACACAACACAGCCAATCCAAACAAAAAAAATCTCAAACTTAGAACAACCCATCTCATTTAAAAAGAAACCCAGCAAACCCACCTCAAGCAAACCCAGATCCTAAACCATAACAAAAAAAAAAAAAAAAAAAACAAAAAGATAAAAAAAAAAACAAAAACAAAAACAAAAAACCCACGGCACAAACAAAAACAAAAACAAAAACAAAAACAAAAACACAAAAAAAAAAATTCTTGTTCTCAGACACTCAGATCCATAGCTCACACATAGCAAATTTGATTTTGAGAAATGATTCCCTGCATCCCGCCTCTGTTCGGACCCGTGGATCCTCTCCCGTTATTCCGAGACGTGCCCGTATCGGAGCGACAAAGCTTGTTCATCCAAAAGCTTCAAAATTTGTTGCTTCCAATTCGATTTCTCCAACACACTCAAATCGGTGAGAGAGAAAGAGATCAAAAGGCAATCGCTCATGGAGCTCGTCGATTTCAGACAGTCCGATTCGGGAAAAATCACCGAAACTTGCCAAGAGGAAATGATTCGGATGGGTTTGCTTGAGGTGGGTTTGCTGGGTTTCTTTTTAAATGAGATGGGTTGTTTTGAGTTTGAGATTTTTTTGTTTGGATTGGTTGTGTTGTATTTTTGGATTGGTTTGATATTACGAGGCTTTAGAATTTGATGATACTGTTGGGTTTGAAAAAATGGTGATTTTGAGATTTTTAATTTTTGGATTTTAATTTTTGGGTTTGTGTTCTTGTTCAAGACACATTTAGATATCAATTCATGTAATTTTTAGTTTTTAATTCTGTTTTTAATTTTTTTTATTTAGTTAAAATTAATTTATTAATTTTTTTTATTTAGATGCTGACGTGGCATTTTTTAATGCCAAAAAATATTTTTTATTATTAATTTAGGCCACAGGGACATTAATTTACAATTATTTATTCTTGTCGTTTGCCACATCAGCTTTCTTCATTTCTGATGTAATGGTAAGGACCAAAACGAGAATCATTTTTCAGAATAGAGGCTAAAAGCGATAAAAATAAAATGTAGGGACTAAAATGAGAATCGCTTAAAAATGTAGGGACTAAAAATGACTTCTTCCCTTTAAGTAATGATTGAAAAAGTTTCTTTAGGAATTTGTGGCAATGGAGCTTGTGGCACGCATGGATGTACGGCCTTAATCTCATATGGATATTATCAGTATATACCACCCTTTGCATGGACCCCCCAAAAAAGGTTGAATGTCTATTTTGTGATTTGTGTACCACGTGTAAAAAGCTTTGGTATTGTATGATTATCTTTTCTATGACAATGTATCATCATAAAAAATTAAAATAAATAAATAAATAAAATAATCCGCCCCAAGATGGGTGGCCCAGTTGGCGTGGGATCCCGCAGACAAGCATACGGTCCCTGATCGAGTCATGGTGGGTACCATGTGGGGGTGGTTTTCCTGGCTTGCATTGTGCCACATCCACCGGCTCTCTTGGGGTGCTAGGGTGAGGTTTATGGCGTGCCGGTCATTATAGCTATGATTCAATCCAACATTTTCTAACGAGAGGTGCCCCTATTAGGTCACACCCTAAAAAGTAAGTCACATATGGTCGCCCCCACCCCCATTTTGTTCATCAAAAAAAGAAAAAAGAAAAAAAAAAAAAAATCTATGGCAAGTTCATGCATATATGGTATTGTCTATTTCTACAAAACTTAAAGCAATTAATAATGGAAACTTTTCTTAAAAAATTAGTGGCAATGGAACTTATTGGATAGGCTTATGCTATGTTTGGAAGTTTGGGGGAGAGAGAAGAGTAGAGGAGAGGAGAGTAGAAGGGAATTGCTATTTTCCATATTGTTTGGATGTTTTTAAAATTAAGTAATGGCGAGAGGAATAATTAGCACTTTCTCTTGTTTGGATGAAATCATTAAATAGACAAATTTTGGATGGCAAGGAGAGAAAATCATTAAATATATTTAAATAGAAAAATTTACCCTTATGTGAAAATGGACTTGCAACATTGGTTTATGATTAATATGATTAATTTGTTAAGTTAAATAATTATGATTGTAACGTGCAATATATATTTTTTTATGATTCGAATTAAATAATCAACATTGGTCTATGATTAAATATATATTTTTCTTTTTTATACTAAAAAAATCCACCTTAATTGATAATGATTAAAATAGGAAAAAATGTTCGGTTTGTTTGTTTACTGAAAAAATCAATAAAATATTAAATTTTGAGTGTTTCTTTCATTTATTATTACTATTTTTAATATTTTTCATTTTGCTTAGTTCGTGAATTTATCATTAAGAACAAAGAGATTGTCGAAGTCTAAATAAAAATAATAGCACCAAAATTCCCTATTCTAACCAAAGTTTTCAGACCCGGACCGTTCATTGAACCGTAAAAGGGAGAGGTTCAAGATTTTTGAGGTCGAACCGAGGTCGAACCGGGGTCGAACCGTGATGACGTCATAATTAATTTAATAATTAATTAAAGCCTAAATATAGATATTAAATTTATAAAACTAGCAAAATTGACTAATATATCTACATATGTGAGGAAAATTTAATGATTTTCAAGCATATATTTAATAATTAAATAAGAAAGTTAATAAAATAAAATAATAACCATGAAAACAGTAAAATTTATGATTAATTTTTGAAGTAAAGTTGAATATCTTTGAATGATTTTAATTATATATTTTTTTATTCCTTATAAGAGATAGATAATTTAATTAAGTAGAATAAAATTGTGTTAATTTGTTTTTATAAAAAAAAAAAAAAAATTGCTAAGGGGTTGGACTGCACGGTTCTTGCGGTCCAACCCGGTCCAACCTCGGTTTTAGGGGTTCACGGAATTGCCACATATACCTGGTTCTTGAAGCTTAAAAAACCGGTTTTCATCCCGGTTCACAGTTTTCACGGTTCGACCTCCCGGTCCAGTCCGGTTCTGAGAACTATGATTCCAACCAATTCCGTCGCACTATTCATGAAACAACAACATTTCCCAAACAAGAACAGCACAAATACTCAAGTCTTTCTCATTTGAAATGTCAATAAAAATTTTGGGTTGGAATGCATTACTAAACTTTCCACATGCATAGGAATTTATCCATGCCATCCACTTCCTCGGCCGTATTAACACTTTTATTTCTCACACTTTTTTTTTTCATAGGTAAGAATAACTTTTATTTCTCACACTAACTAGAACAAATCAATTCCACTCCCAAGGTACCTACATCAAAGGGCTACATGGCTGGGAAAAGAATCTCTGAAATGGGGTTGGTTATTAATTTCAAATTGAGACTATTTTCTTACAACAATTGTTCTGATGAGGACAGTATGTTTCAAAATTGTTCCAAAAGAATCCATTATTGACTGTAATTCATCTGCCATTGCCAATAATCATCCAGGGGACGCATTTTCAATCTCCTGCGTGTGCCAGTGACCATATCGGAGGAATTTTGAAGATTGCTTCTGGGAGATCAAACGGAGCTCGATTAGTTTCTAAAGACAAGCATCCAAATCATATCCGAAAGACTTCACTTTACTTACAAGGTCCGGGACATACTTGTTCCCTTCTTAGCAATATGCATCAAGCACTATAATTCCAACTTGCTTAGTTGTCGTTGAAGTTTCCAATGGTGCAAAAGTTCTTATTGATAAAGAAGTTTCTGCTTTCCATCTTGTAAGAGTGAGAAATAAATAAAGGGAAAGAAGTTAAAATACAAGGCAAAAGGACCACAATCATTATACTACTAAACAAAAGGAATAAATTTGATAATAATGACGATAAACCATTCAATCATAAATAAACCATTTACTCTAATTTTGTTTTTCTTTAATATGTTCTTAACCATAACAAACATAATAAAATATGACATATAATGGCCTACTAATTATATAAATAAGAAAAGTGTACCAAGGCAGAAAGGAAATTAAAAAAAAAAATCTAATTATGATTAATTTAATTGGGGTGTGTTTTGTATTATGCAAATCTTATAGCTAACAATTTTTTTTAAGGTAGATGACTAGGGTTCAAATAGTACTCCAATGGTAATGACACCTACTATCACATGCTCAAATCATATGGTGATCATGCATCCGGATGTCCATTTAGATTTAGTCACCTAGGTTTAGGGATTCAATTCGTTCATGCATCTTAATTCTTAAATCTAGGGTTTAATGCATCTCATTATGTTTTCATGTATCTTAACAATTCAACATGTTTTGCAGGTTTTTTTTTTTTTTATTATTTTTAATATAAAAAAGACATTAGAATTTTCTCTATGTCACTCATTCACATGCAATCAATAATTCACATATGGGATTGAATAATTGAATATTTTATACGTTTTAAGAAGATGGTGTCAAATGCAATCTATAAGCAAATTTGCATTTATCTAATCTGTGAATATTTGTTTAATTATTCGTAATTTTTATGCATTGAACAAGTTTTTTTTCTATTTGTTATTTTTGTTCATAGAATCACTAGTGTAAATTATTTTTGTAATATTTTCAACAACATATTTGACTTCCTTTTCAAAAATTATTTGTTATTTTTGTACATGCTCTATAGAGTTGTTAGGCGTTAGAGGTGGAGTTAGGGTTGGCTCAACACTATAAGACACCTCCATTTCCCAGTAGAATATAATTAAAATCTTCTTACCTTTCCAAATAAAATAATAATAATAAATTTAAACCCTTAGAATGCAACATCCCAAAAAAATTTAATCAATAAAAGTTATTTAAAAAAAAATTACACTCTTTAATTAAAATTTATATATATAAGAAAAGGCTCACCTAAAATTTCACGGTAATGGTATTTTCAAGATCTTGGAATAGTTTCAGTTTGGTATGCAAGTTTGTGGAGTTCATGGGTCGTGTTTTCCAGCTACAGCAAGATGGGGCCACATGGAAACATATAATTTCTGAAGAGGAAAAATTATACACTTGACGGCTTATATGACGGATCCACTTAGATCGCCATTACCGGACGGATCCCATGCGGACAGGCTCCACACCGACGGGTCAAACACCTACACAGTGTCCAAATCAATTATCTTCAAGGAGCCCTAGCTTAGGAACTCTTGCAGCCCACGCTTGGACATCCCAAAATCCTAGTATAACTAGAATTCTAAGGCAAAGAGGATTCTAGAAGATACGCGCATTAATGGAGATCTCTTCCATAAGGAAAAGTCTTGTTCATCACGTTTGGGATTGGTAAAGGAGACTCCTATTAAAGCCCCAATACCCTCACAAATCGAGGTACGCATAATTGACCCTCCCTAGCACTCTGGAGTTGTACAAGATTCTAACTTAACCTTCGGAGGGTATTTGGCCAGCACTACACCGGTGCTCTCTGCAGGTTTTCTCTTTTTGTTGTGCAGGTGACCTTTTGAGCGTGCGAGCAACGTGTGATTCATTGGTGATTTTTTAGGCATCATCAGTTGGCGCCGTCTGTGGGGAATCTAGCGTTTCTTTCGTGATTCGAAAGCCACACTATCGCTTCTTGGACAAAAGAATTACATGGTGCTAACCCGCTCGATGGCAACCACCAATAACATCCAAAAGGAGGAACCACCCATGACTCCCCTCGAGAGACAGGTACAAACCCTCGCCACAGCTGTGGAGCGTCTCACCAAGCAAAACTGAGACCTAGAAGAACAGCTGCACCAGAAAAACGCGGCACTAAACAATCAAAGGGAACAAGAAGGTACCAATGCCGTGAGAGGAGATCGAGAGGGGCCTGAAGGTAGTAACGCCCCAAGCAGGCCAAAATGGCAAAATATCAGCCTCTCATCCCTCATTGATGTGGCTCCACCTCTTATTATCGTGGAGATGCAGGCGATGAAGGAACAAATGGAGGTCATGATGCACGCCCTGAAGGGGCGAGTATCCAGCGACCTTGATGATTTGGTCAATCGAACAAATTTGCCATTCACTACGGCCATCAACTCCTTCCCCCTACCACATAAGTTTCGAATGCCACAGATCGATAGTTATGACGGAGTTAAAGACCCTCTAGACCACTTGGAGACGTTTAAAACCTTGATGCACCTTCAAGGAGTCGTGGATAAGATAATGTGCAGGGCGTTCCCCACCACGCTGAAGGGAGCCGCGAGGATTTGGTTCAGTCGGTTGACACTAAATTCCATCAGCACTTTCAAGGAGCTAAATACCTAGTTCACTTCACACTTTATCGAGGGACATAGGTACAAGAAGTCCACGGCGTGCCTGATGAGCATTAGACAGCGAGAGGACGAGACGCTGAGATCCTACATAACCTGCTTCAATAAGGAAGCACTTTTGATCGATGAAGTCGACGATAAGATATTGGTAGCAGCCTTCATGAATGGGTTGCGAAAGGGTAAATTTTTGTTCTCCCTATACAAAAACGACCTGAAAACCATGTCGGAAGTGCTCTACAGGGCCACAAAGTACATGAATGTGGAAGATGCACTGCTAGCCCGGGACGAAAAACCAAGAAAGAGAGAGCAACAGGAAGACACGCGGTAGGACCAAGAACGAAAGAGACCCAGAACAGGAGATAGAAGGGACGAAAGGCGCCCCAAGCCCCCAGGACGAAGGTTCACAAGCTTCACCCCATTGAATGCCCCAATAGACCAAGTCCTGATGTAGATCAAGGACGAGGGGGCTCTAACATTTCCAAGGAAGCTCAAGAGTGATCCAAGTAAGCGGTCTAGATACAGGTACTGCCGTTTCCATCGTGACCACGGTCATGACGCGGTCGATTGCTACGACTTAAAGCAACAAATTGAGGCACTCATCAAGTAAGGGAAGTTGCAGAAGTTTGTTAGCAAGGAGAGGACGGATCCGAATCCCCAAGAGCACGCCCCCCGATGAGATAATGAACATCAGAGACCCCCCATTGGAGACATACAGATGATTGTAGGGGAAACTGCGACTATTGGCTCTTCCAAAAAGGCACGAAAAACCTACCTTAGGACGGTCCACAATGTCCAACTGACGGGCTCCGCACAAAAGATGGCACGAAGGGAAAGCCCCAACATTGGGTTCTCGGACGAAGATGTGCAACATCTTCATCATCCGCATGACGACGCACTCATTGTTAGCATATGCGTGGGGGACTACAATGTGCATCGAGTGTTGATCGACAATGGCAGCTCGATAGATATCCTATATTACCCGGCATTCCAGCAAATGAGAATACAGAGAGAAAGACTAATACCGACGAACTCCCCATTGGTAGGCTTTGGAGGAACAAAAGTACTCCCATTAGGCGCGGTCACGCTTTCGGTAACAGTAGGCGACTATCTTTAGCAAATCACAAAGGATGTAATATTCCTTGTGGTCGAATATTCGTTTGCTTACAATGCTATCCTCGGATGACCTACCCTTAACTCATGGAAAGCCACAACATCCACATACCACCTAATGGTCAAGTTTCCTATAGAATATGGGACCGGCGAGTTGCGTGGAGACCAAGTGGCCGCACGCGAATGCTATATTGCCATGCTAGAGATGGAAGATCACCAGCAAACCATGTGTATAGAAGAGCAACGGGCAACAGCAGAGCCGGTCAAAGAATTGGAAGAGGTAATCCTTGATGAATCGAGGCCCGAACGGATGACTAAGATGGGGACGATGGCCAACCAACCGATGCGTCAAGCCCTCAAAGCTTTCTTGAGGATGAATCAAGACGTGTTCGCATGGAGCCATGAGGACATGCCAGGGATTGATCCCTCGGTCATAGTTCATAGTCTGAATGTAAGCCCTACATCTACACCCGTCCGGCAGAAAAAGCGAGTATTCACACAAGAAAGGGACATAGCGATAGCAGAAGAGGTAAGGAAGCTGCTAGAAGCAGGCTTTATTCGAGAAGTATATTACCCCGACTGGTTGGCGAACGTGGTCATGGTTAAGAAAGCTAATCGGAAATGGCGAATGTGCATCGATTTTACGGACCTCAACAAGGCGTGCCCAAAAGATAGCTACCCACTCCCCCGGATAAATACTTTAGTAGACTTGACGGCGGGACACCAGCTCCTAAGCTTCATGGATGCTTTTTCGGGCTATAACCAAATCAAGATGAAGGATGCTGATCAAGAGAAAACTTCCTTTGTCACCAGCCAAGGGATCTTTTGTTACAAAGTAATGCCATTTGGGCTCAAGAACGCGGGAGCAACCTACCAAAGGCTGATGAACAAAATGTTCGCGCACCAAATTGGGAGGAACGTGCAAGTCTATTTTGATGACATGTTAGTAAACAGTTTGCGCAAAAATGACCACCTAGATGACCTCCAAGAAACGTTTGGCACCCTGCGGTCGTATAACATGAAGTTGAATCCAAGCAAGTGCGTATTCGAGGTAACGACAGGAAAATTTTTGGGCTTCAGGTAACCCAAAGAGGCATTGAGGTCAACCCGGAGAAGGTACGGGCCATAATGGAGTTAGAACCACCGAAGACAATGAAAAAGGTGCAAAGTCTGAATGGCAAAATTGTAGCCTTAAACAGGTTCGTCTCTAAGGCGACGGATAAATGTCTGCCATTCTTCCGCACTCTGAAAAAATCGTTTGAATGGACGGCCGAGTGCCAGAAGGCATTTGAAGACTTGAAGAAATATCTCTCATCTCCACCATTGCTCAGCCTGTCCAAACCAGGGGAAGAACTCTACCTCTACCAAGCAGTTTCGCAAGCAGCAGTCAGTGCGGCCTTAGTAAGACAGGAAGAAGGATCTCAACGACCTGTCTATTTTATAAGTAAGGCGTTCTGGGGAGCAGAAGAAAGGTACACCTCGATAGAGAAGTTATCCTTCGAGCTGGAAACTGCAGCTCGAATGCTTAAGCCATACTTCCAAGCCCATACCATCGTAGTCCTGACCGCGATAGGGCTGTGTGAATTTGATATACAATACCGCCCGCGAACCGCGATAAAAGGGCAAGTTGTGGCAGACTTCATCGCTGAATATACTCAAGTGGAAGGTAAGGGGGCAAAAGTCCCCAGACAATGGCACATCTACACGGATGGATCTTCAAATAGACAAGATGGAGGTGCCAGTGTGGTGATCCAAACCCCGGAGGGAGACAAAATCAAGTGCATGATACGACTGAACTTCTCCACTACCAACAACGAGGCCGAATATGAAGCCTTAGTGGTAGGATTATACCTCGCAAAGACGGCAGGTGCCGAGAACATGGTTGTGCATTGCGATTCCTAGGTAATAACAAGTTAGATTAATGGCATCTACGAATGCAAAAATGAAAGAATGAAGAAGTACCTAGAAGAAGTGAAGAATCGGATCGGCTGCCTTGAAGTCCAATTCATTCAAATCCCAAGGGAGGAGAATGAATGTGTCGATCGTCTAGCAAAGGCAGCCTCTGCAGAGTCAATGCATGTCCCCGAACAGGTATTATCGTTTGTCCAACTCTCCCCGCTTATTGATAATGGAACAAATGTGCAGGAAGTAAATCCTGAAAACAATTGGACCACACTGTTAATGGCATACCTGAGATCCGACACCCTCCCAGAAGGCAAAGACGCTGCTAGGAAATTGAAAATCCGAGCCTCACGATTTGTGCTGATTAGAGATGTCTTATACAAGAGAGGATTCTCTCGCCTGTACTTAAGGTGTTTAACTAGAAATGAAGCGGAGTACGTGATGAGAGAAGTCCACGAAGGTATCTGTGGAAACTACTCGGGTGCACGGTCCTTGGCGCATAAGCTAATTCTGGTAGGGTACTATTGGTCCACAATGTTGAAGAACGCACAGGCTTATGTCAAGACCTGCGATAAGTGCCAAAAGTTCAGTAATTTCATAAGGCAACCATCCGAGGAGCTGACTACAATGACAGCCCCTTGGCCGTTCGCCCAATGGGTACTGGACATCATGGGCCCCTTCCCAACGGCAGTAAGACAATTGAAATTTCTAGTATTTAGGATAGACTACTTCACTAAGTGGGTAGAAGCAGAAGCGTTGGCTACTATCATGGAGAAGAACATCCGCAGTTTTGTATAGAAGAATATCATCTGCAGGTATGGGATACCTTGAGTGCTTGTCTTTGACAACGAAAAGCAATTCGACAATAGCGCATTCAGGGACTTCTGTTCGGAGCTAGGCATTAAGAATCACTACTCTTCGCTAGCACATCCACAAGCCAATGGGCAAGTTGAGGTCACGAATCGGTCCTTGCTCAAGATTATCAAGACCCAGCTCGAGGGGGCAAAGGGCATCTAGCCTGACGAACTACCAAGCGTCCTATGGGCATATCGTACTACAGCAAGAATACCTACGGGTGAGATGCCATTCCGACTAGCTTAGGGAAGTGATGTCGTCATCCCAGCAGAAATAGGGCTCACAAGCTATCGAATGGAGAGCTACAACGAGGACAAAAACGAAGAAGCCTTACGCCTATAGCTAGACCTAGTGGACGAGGCCCGGGCAGCAGCAGAGCAGAGGTTGGCGCGATACCAGAATCTCATGGCAAAACACTACAACACCAACGTCAGGCATAGGGACTTCTGTTCTACAAAAGGTAATGGGTGTTGCTAGAGATCCTTCGCAAGGAAAGCTCGGCCCTAACTGGGAAGGACCCTACAAGATCGCATCATGGTAGAGGAAGGGGACCTACCACCTTGAAACTGTGGATGGAATAAAGCTGTAGCACCCATGGAACATGGAGCACCTACGGAGATACTACCAGTAGAGACAATATGAAGAGCATCAACGCTTTGCAATTCCCCAGTTGTTTAGTTTTTTTACTATCGCTAGTTTTTCTTTATTTCGAACAATTCTTTCTACAGGTGCCTTTTTAAGCCCAAGGGGGCAGGTACTTTTTTCTACAAACAAATGATTTTCTTTTAATAAGAGGGAATATTCAGAAAATACTATGTTTTTCTACTTAATCTCTTACAATCCAAAAACAATGGAGTATAATAGCAAAAAAAATTCCAAGTCCACAAGATGGACAGATCATCCCAAGAGGATGAAAAATTGACCATAAGTAGACGGATCAAACTTAGTCCACAAGATGGACGGATCATCCCAAGAGGATGAAAATTCTAAGTCCACAAGATAGACGGATCATCTTAAGAAGATGAAAATTCTAAGTGCCATGGAGGATGGATAAAACTTACATCCACAAGATGGACGAATCATCCCAAGAGGATGAAAATTCTAAGTCCACAAGATGGATGGATCATCTCAAGAAGATGAAAATTCTAAGTCCTATGGAGGACGGATAAAACTTACATCCACAAGATGGACGGATCATCCCAAGAGGATGAAAATTCTAAGTCCCATGGAGGACGGATAAAACCTACATCCACAAGATGGACGGATCATCCCAAGAGGATGAAAATTCTAAGTCCCATGGAAGACGGATATAATCTAACTACAAAAAATAAAAAGATCCTCTCGACAGATTGAAATGGTCCGTCCAAAAGTGGACGGGCATGAATTATGTCCAAGATTATCAAACAGACCAATCTCATTAAAGAAATTCTAAGTTTATCACTTTTTGACAGATTCAATCACAAATAAGACAAAATTATAAATAATAGACGGATACAAATTCATTTCAAATAAAGTAGACGGATTGTGTTCCACACAAAATATTAAACAAATCAATATGACGGGGCATTGCTCTCAAAATATCTTTACTTAAAAAAGAAAAAAGAAAAAAGGAACAAGTAATGAGGTAATTTTAGTCTGTGGCTGGGGGATCACTCTCAGGATGACAGACCTCTACATCTATAGGATCACTCTTAATGACGGTCCGATCCACATGGGATCTATGGATAGGCGCCTCGTCACCAAAAAGCTCATCGGTGTCATCGGATCTGACAGGCTGGACGGATGTTTGCTCAGGGACGCTAATGTTGATGGAGGACACGTTAAGGTATGGATACAGGGCCTTCACTTGACGAAGGGCGTCGTCGAAACCGTCGTTATAGGAGGACCCGAGTTCTAAGAAAAGGGCGTTGTATTTCTTAGCTGTAGGTGAAGGCTCTGGTCTGTCACAATACCAGTGGATGGTATCAAGTGTGACCAACTTTGCCCAGGTTCTTTCCTCCAGCATGGTCTTTTTGAAAATCTTTTCCAAGAAACTAAACTCTTCAAGTTTTACCTGTGGGCACCGTCGGACTAAAAAAAAAAAAAAAAGAAAGAAGACGGACGTTAGAAGTTCAGGAAATTAAAAAAAAAAGATGAAAAATCACTGAAGACCTTCATATGTTATGTGACGGGTGTGTACCAGACTTGTCTATTATGCCCCAAGTCATGTCGACAGGCATGTGCTCCGTCTCCCCTGGACGACATATCCAACCGTCTCCTTCTAGAAAGAAGTAATGGCTCTTCCAATCCCTATTTGAGTCTGGAGTTTCATAAATAACCTTCAGGACGGGGCTCCTAGGAACAAAACTGTACATCCCCCTTGACTTGTCTATCTCATCCAGACGGTAACAATGGAGGAATTCCAGCACCGTCAACCTACGTTTACCGTTTGACATGGCTCCGTACAGAACCTTCATTGTGATAAAAACTCTCCAGGCGTTCGGAGATATTTGGCTGACGGACAAACCCAGATACTTGAGGAGTTCACGGTGCAGAGAACTCAGAGGGAACCTGAGGCCTGCCTTGAGCACCTGTTCGTACACTCCAACACCGTCTACCCCTTCATAGTAATACTTTTCTGACTTATAGGGTAGACGGATGGGGATGTAGTCTAGGATTTAGTAGTGGGCCCTAAGGGTGTTGAAGTGTGGCTCCTTGATGGTGGACGTGAAAGCATTCACCGTCCACTTTGGTAGCATGATGAGCTACCTAAGTCCATCAGCACCCACGACGGATTTAATTCTTTGGTCTTCACCTTCATCAGAACCTTCCTCTAGCTCTACCATCTCCGTATCCTCATTTGTTGAGGACGGGGAAGATGCAGATGGACTCCTCTCCTCGATCAGGTCGTCTTGGTCTTTGTGACCTGATGGATATACCTCTTCGTAGTCCGCCCCGTTACGGACAACTGACTGGTTACTCGACGCACTAGACAAAACCTAAGACTCTGACGGGTTTTGGAATAGATAATGGGGGCAAACAGTTTGATGTGGAATAAAAATTAATAGTATTTAAATGAGGAATGGAATATGGATGGGGAGAAATTACTTACCAAGATAAGGAATGGACAGGTGAGGTCGTGTACAACGGTTGCAGGAACTGGACGGTCTAGTCTTTGATAGATATGACAGCCTCGCTCTGACAATGTGTTTCTTCGTGAAGTAGAGAAATGAGAGGAGAATGGGGCGATATTTATAAGAAGAAGTGCATGGAAGCCGAAGCGACGTTTCGATCCGAGACAAAAGCCAGTAGAAGGGTGACACGTGTCAATAAGTAATAAATGTGCTTCTGACATCCTATCAAGGTGCGAGTACAATTCAAGGATTTTTAACCCGTCAGCCCAATCTTAGACCGTCACCCCATGGGCCCTTGTTCTCGGAGATGACGGACCCATGGGGTGAAAGGGGCAACTGAAGAGGAAAAATTATACACTTGACAACTTATATGATGGATCCACTTAGATCGCCCTTACCGGACGGATCCCATGCGGACGGGCTCCACACCGACGGGTCAAACACCCACACAGTGTCCAAATCAATTATCTTCAAGGAGCCCTAGCTTAGGAACTCTTGCGGCCCACGCTTGGACATCCCAAAATCCTAGTATAACTAGAATTCTAAGGCAAAGAGGATTCTAGAAGATACGCGCATTAATGGAGATCTCCTCCATAAGGAAAAGTCTTGTTCATCACGTTTGGGATTGTTAAAGGAGACTCCTATAAAAGCCCCAATACCCTCACAAATCGAAGTATGCATAATCGACCCTTTCTAGCACTCTGGAGTTGTAAAAGATTCTAACTTAACCTTCGGAGGGTATTTGGCTAGCACCACACCGGTGCTCTCTGCAGGTTTTCTCTTTTTGTTGTGCAGGTGACCTTTTGAGCGAGCGAGCAATGTGTGATTCATTGGTGATTTTTTAGGCATCATCAATTTCCATGGTTGCTCGATCGGAGTTGGTGGAGCAAATCAAAGTACAAGCTTGTAGAAGAACGGTGCATTTTGATGAAGAAATAGGAGTGTAGGAAGTTCTCTTTGGTGGGAATGCGGAAGCTATGATTAAAACGAGACCAGTTTTGCTCATTATGGTCATGTAATTGACTGTTCATAAAAAAAATGGTCATGTAATTGACAATATAAGGAAAATGGTTTTTTTTTTTTTGAGAAACAAGAAAATGGTTACTAGTTTAAGATGGTCTCATGCGCTTGCTAGTTTCTAGAAGGCAAAAGTTTCAAGACCAGCCTCAAGCAGGGACGTAGCTAGCTTTGGACTAGGGGGAGGCAATGGGGCCCCTATTTTTTTTTTTTTTTTTTAAATCATTATATGTATATGTGTGTACTAATTTTAACAATTTTATTATATAAAATTACATTTTTTCTTCTTAAAAAATATCATTGATTCTTTTAAGAGCAATGCTATTCTCATAAACTTTTTTACAGCATTTTTACAAACTATTTTGGTAGCAAATTTTTATTGGTTCACACATAGACTTGCCACTTACATAATTTTTTTTACTTACTAGTAACAACTTATTATATCAATAATTTATTAAAAAAAAAAATTTGTAGCACTAGTATTTCCTTATTTTAGTGACTATAAAAAAATTTATATATCTAAAATCTAAAATGAATATACAAACGAAAAAAAAAAAATTTATCAATAGTAAAACTTTTAAAAAAAAATTAAGCTCATCAATTAACCAATTTTATTTAAAATAAACAACCTTGTCATTTAAAAAATTATAAACAAAAATAATTTTGTTCTTACCAATACTAAAAAAAAAAAAAAAAATCTTTTGCAGCTAAGTAGTAGTAGAGTTAAAAGTTGAAATCGTTGTACACAGCCAACAATAAAGCCCGCCCCTTAACTCAAAACTCTAGCTACGTCCCTTGCCTCAAGTATGGTTAGAAGATACACTGCTTGTAGATGTAGCTTCTATTGTATTTCATGATATAGTTTAGTTGATCTAATCAAAATTTTAGAATGGATTCTTACTCTATATATATATATATATATATATATATAGCAACCTTTAAATAGATTAAAATTGGCATACTATTATACTGTCTTATTCAGCTGCAGGGGTTGAACTCAAAAACAACACCATCTCTTGCTACTGCAAAAGTATTACACGCTAGACTCTTTGCACTGGTCCTAACAGTAAATTAGGACCACTGACTTTATTGGTACATACAAAAACTACCATATATGACAACTTCAATCTTACATCACATAGCCAACATATAGTTATAACACAACAGTCTTTTGAAATTTTCTTGATCAACAAACCCTTTTTTTGAACTGAGAAGGAATATAGCCTAGACACCTTGATCATAGTATTTAGCACGGGAACACGCCAATATTGTCTACTAGGAACTGATAGCCACTATAGGTCTTGATACTATGTGGCTATCTTGATCTATCCATTTGAGAAAACCGTAAATTACCCCTGAAAATTCTCCATCAAGCTCAATGTTCACAACAAAACTTTGAGTCTGATATTTGCGTGTGAATGTAAGAGTCCTTGGTTTCACACTTATTTTCAATCCGGTGGGAATGTTCTCCAAATCTGCCCGGTAAACAGCTTTATCATTACCAACATTTGTCACAACCCTGCTAAAGTTCATTGCCACTGGATATATGGTTTTGGTTGTGAGTGCGGCCATGAAAGAGGGATAGTTTAGATCATGAATAGATTTGTTGCTGCAACTCCATTGAGTTCGTCTAATGAGAGCACTCATTTGCTTCTTAGTGTGTTTCAGGCCACACAGAAACTCAATATAATCTTGCAAACCCATGTCATAGATGAGTCCAGGATCCATCGTGATGCAGGACAACCTAGGCTTCCCACCTAGATTAGTCCTACTGATGAACCTTAGGCTTCCCACCTAAGGTGTTTGGAATCACCACCAAACAAATCAATGAAAATAATCTCAATAATAATAATAATCCAATACTAAAGATAAACCCAAATAAAGATAACATAAATGATAAAGATAATCTCCACAGATGTGCCATCATGTGGTGTCCGCACCAACTCCCCTAGGGTGGGAGAAACTCGACCCCGTTGAGTAAAGCTCAAAGGATCAAGTGACATCAAAATAAGCTCCATCAAGCCACAAGCTCACTGGGTCAGCATGGCGCCTCCGTCGACGCTCATATGTGCGGGTGATAGGAGGTAGAGATGAAATGGTAGCAAGTGAATCCAAGTAAGCCTCCAAAAGAGCGGGATCAAGCTGCTACAACTCCTCTCTGGTGATCCATGTACAGTCAGAATCAGGCCGTCCTCGCCAGCGAACTAAGAAGCGCTGAACTGTTCCATCCCTAGTGAAAAGAGACTGCTCATCCAAAATAACATCAATAATATCTTTATGTGCCTTTTGGAAACAAGATGGTGTAGGGCTAGGGACAAGGTTAGCCAAAGAAGAAGAGGGTGGATCATCAAAAGGGTCATAGGGAATAACTGCTGGACCTTTAAAAGCAATTAAATCAGCAATATTAAAAGTGGAACTAATACCATAATCTGAAGGTTTATCAATCACATAAGCATTAGGCCCAAGTTTCTTTAATACCTTGAATGGGCCAGCACTGCGGGCCTACAATTTCTTAACGGTTCCTGAAGGGTACCGTTCAGGCCTGATACGAATCATAACATAATCTCCTACATCAAAGTCTAAATGACGTCGATGTAAATCAGCCTGAGTCTTATACTTAAGATTACTAGCATGAATTCGTTTGTTGATCTCTTTATGTAGCTCATGCATGTGACTAGCAAACTCTACTGCAGACACAGAAACCCTATCATGTGAGGACATTGGGAGAAGGTCTAAAGGTCTCCTAGGTGTATAACCATGAACAACTTCAAATGGGCTCATTCCTATGGAACTATTGACTGAGTTGTTGTATGCAAATTGGGCTACAGGGAGTATAGATTCCCAAGTCTTACCATTCTCACCTATGAGACACCTCAAAAGATTTCCTAGACTCCTATTGACAACCTCAGTTTGACCATCAGTTTGAGGATGATATGCTGTGGAGAATTTCAACTTTGTTCCCATTATGCGCCAAAGGGTCTTCCAAAAGTAGCTCATGAATTTAACATCCCTATCTGACACAATTGTTTTAGGTAACCCATACAACTTAACAATCTCATCAAAGAAAATCTTGGCTACCTTGGATGCATCAGAAGTCTTAGAGCATGGAAGAAAATGAGCCATTTTAGAGAACCGGTCTACCACTACAAGGATGAAATCAAACTTCCTAAGGGTACGGGGAAGACCTAGTATAAAGTCCATGCTAATATCCTCCCAAGGACGGTGTGGAACTGGTAGAGGAGTGTAAAGGCCAGTATTTTGCTTGAAATGCTTAGCTAACTGACATTGATGACACTGACCAATTATCTTAGCAACATCTCTCTTAAGACTTGGCCAATAGAACTGTCTCTCTACCTCTTCAATTGTCTTATCACGTCCAAAATGTCTTGAAAGTCCTCCCGCGTGCACTACCCAAACCAAAAAGTCTCTAACTGATGTGCGGGGGATACAAAGCTTATCGGCTTTAAACAAGTAGCCATCTCGGAGGATAAAATCATCAACAACCTGAAGATGTTCAGTCCTAAGTGTAGTGTACACTTCTCCAAAATCTGGGCAAGATTCATACTCCTCTTGCAACTTCTCAAACCCTATGACTTTTGTGCTCACCACAGAAAGTAAGGTGACTCGACGACTCAAAGCATCAGCTACCTTATTCTCAATACCAGATTTATGTCTCAAAACAAAAGAGAATCTTTGCAAATACTCAACCCAAGGGACATGTCAAGCATTTAATTTCTTTTGGGAATTGGTGTGGCAGAGAGCATCATGATCAGAGTAAATGACAAACTCATAGGGTGTCAAATAATGACTCCAATATCTTAAAGCTTGTACCACAGCATAGAGTTCTTTGTCATATGTTGAATACTTCTTCTTAGCCCCATTTAATTTCTCACTAAAGTAAGCTATAGGGTGACAATCTTGGCTAAGAACTCCTCCTATGCCTACATCAGACGCATCACATTCCACTTCAAAGACCTTATCAAAGTCTGGTAGGCGCATCACCAGTGCTTCTGTCATCTTCTTCTTGATTTCTTGAAATGCTTTACCAGCAGCATTTGACCATTGGAATTCGTCTTGCTTTATACAATCAGTGATTGGTGCCATGATTGTACTAAATCCACGTATGAAGCGGCGATAGAAAGTTGCAAGCCCATGAAAACTGCGAACCTCATGAATGTTCTTGGGTTCGGGCCAATCCACTATGGCCTTGACCTTTTCTGGGTCAGCAGAAACCCCTTTGGATGAGACCACAAAACCTAAGAAAATGACACTATCACTAAACAAAGAGCATTTCTTGAGGTTGGCATACAAGTTTTCTTTCCTCAAAGTGGAACAAACTTGTTTAAGATGGTCCAAATGTTGCTCTTTTGATTTACTATAAATGAGGATGTCATCAAAGTACACTACCATAAATCTTCCCATGAAAGGCCTTAGTACTTGTATCATCATTCTCATAAAAGTACTAGGAGCATTTGATAAACCAAAGGGCATCACAAGCCACTCATATAGACCGTCCTTTGTCTTAAAAGTAGTCTTCCATTCATCACCTGGGCGGATCCTAATTTGATGGTATCCACTTTTCAAATCAATCTTCGAAAAGATTATGGCTCCTGACATCATATCAAACATATCATCTAACCTAGGGATAGGAAAACGATACTTCACAGTAATCTTATTGATTGCGCGACTATCCACGCACATTCTCCAGGATCCATCTTTCTTTGGGGTCAAGAGTGCAGGGACTGCACATGGGCTTAAGCTTTCACGCACAAATCCTTTGTGCAAGAGCTCATCCACTTGTCTAACCATCTCATCATGTTGAGGAGGGTTCATTCTATAGTGGGGCAAATTTGGGAGTGCTGCTCCCGGGACAAGATCTATGGCGTGTTGAATATCACGCATAGGAGGCAACTGATTTGGAAGCTCCTTAGGGAAGACATCTTGAAACTCTTGAAGCACTGAACGTACTTCTTTTTTAGGTTCTTCAAATTTATCTAGTGTAGCTTCTTTAACAACCAAAGCAAAGATGATGGAGTCTTGATTGACAGTTCTCTCAAGTTCTTTTGGACTAATAAGGTTCATACTTTGCTTTTTGGGCTCTTCTCTAGCCTTACTTACACTAACAAACTTAGTCTTGACTGGGTTAAGCTTAATCCTTTGTCCATTGTGCATAAAGGAACAAGAATTCGAGTGACCATAAAGAGTGACATCTAAATCATAGAGCCATGGTCATCCCAAAATTATGTGTCCTACATCCATTGGAATCACATCACATGAAATCTGAGCCTTGTATGAGAGGATATGGATAGGAACAAGACACCTATCCTTGATGGTGATAGATGAATCATCTACCCAAGAAACTTTATAAGGCTTAGGATGGGCAACTAACTTCAAACCTAGGAGGGAGACAAGTTTAGAAGAAACTGCATTAATGCAACTTCCGCTATCAATGATAACCTTGCAATTTGTGGTTCCACACTTGACAAAGGTTTGGAAGATAGTATTTCTTTTCCAATCATCACTTTCTTTGGATTGTGCTAGAGTACACCTAACAACACTCATTACAGGAGTATCAAGACTACCCTCACTGAGATTATCAAAAGATGGTAGAGCTCTAATGCAAGCTAATTGGGTGGAATCATCCTCTCCTATTTCTACAATGTCTTCAATGTTAGGCTCATAGACTACTTCTTCTACTTCTTCCTCTCCATCCAATTCTTCAATCAACAAAGTCTTATTAGGACATTGGGCAGCCATATGACCAAAGCCTTGACACTTAAAGCACTGGATTCTAGAATTGGGCCTAAATGTCTCTCTAACCACACTCTTCCCTTTGTCTTTTGGGCACAAGGGCCTATTGTTGGGATTGGGTCTAGGTTGAGGGCCTTGTTGGTACCTACCCTGAGAATTCTCTTCTATGTGTAAGGGTCTATTGTTGGAGTAAGGCTTATTTTGGGTACCTTGGAGGTATCTACCTTGCTGAGGCAAGATTCGATTGTCAAATCTCCTTCCACCTTGGGGCTTAGAGATTGGCTCTAAATCTTGCACTAAGGTATAAGCATCATCAAGAGTTGAGATCTGTCGAGCCACCAATTCTCTTTGAAGATCATAATTGAGACCTTTCCTAAATCTACTCAAGGTAATTGGCTCATCTTCATTTGCATTGCTATGTATCCTGTACTCTTCAAATTGTTCTACATACTCGGTAGCAGACCTATTGTCTTGTCTCAAATCATGCCATTGATCCAACAAGTTGCCTAGATGAGAGACTGGGAAGTACTTTTCATTGAGTTTGGCCTTCATTTCTTCCCAAAGAGTTATGGGTGGTTGGCGGGTTTTATGGAGGTGGTTGACAACACTATCCCAATGAAGTTTTGCTCTTCCTACAAGTTTCATTTTGGCAAACCTAACTTTTCTATCCTCAGACAGTTCATACCACTCAAAAAAATGCTCCATCTCTCGCACCCAATCATTGTAGACCTGGGGGTTCCTAACACCATCAAAGGTAGGGGCCTCTACTTTGATTTGCTTAGCTGAGTTGTCTTCATTGTCTCTATGATCTTGCCTAGGGTGAGGGACATGTCTGTTATTATTTCTTCCATTATGTGTATTATCCTCGTTATACCTAGCCTCTAAGTGGCCTAGACGGGCAGTAAACTCTGCAAGGGCTTGTCTTAATTCATCTTAAGGAGGAGGGTCCATGTTTAGGTGGGATTGGGGACTAGACTGGGATTCAGAACTAGACTCTGATTTGGAATTAGACTGTTCTTCAGAACTAGTTACTAGACGACCACTACGCAAATGCATGCAAAGAGATCAACAAACTAATTCTAGCAAGTGAATAGTAAGGATAAAACTCAAGTTAAATTATATGTGAAGAAAAGTCATGAATTCCACAGGTTGTTGCATTCAAGCAGTACTAGCTTCAACAAGAATTAAATTAAAAGGACCTAATTGTTGCAATGTGATTAGGCTAGTTCAACTACTAATACTGAGAATTAATTACTTAAAAGAAATTTTTGCATGCATTTGCGTAGTCATCTGGTCTGGAGCTTTATATGCAGCTTCCAAGAATCACGAAGATAAGGATAAACTCTCCTAAACAAATCCTAAACAATTTCAAATACTAATCTGATAATCCTAAACAATCTCAAATACTAATCCTATAATCCTAAACAAATGATAATGATAAACTACTAATCCTAACCAAACTCAAACACCAATCCAAACTAAACAAATAACTACGTTACAATCTAAAATTATCCACTGAAAATCTAAAATGAAATATTGAAATAACTTTTGGTTATGCTCCTGCATTATACTCCCGTGGTTTAAGAAAACTCGACCTCGAGTTTTGTAGTGATGAAGAATTAAGACTTTGGTGCTTAATACTTCCTTCAGATCAGAAATCACCCTAGGAAGCATTGAGAGTAGAAAAACCTTCAATTCCGCGACACCATAGAACTCCTCTAGAAACACAAAATCAATGTGTTGAACAGGCACAATTTTATCTTGAATCATAGTATCAACCTTTTGGACTTCATCAACCTGTAGATGTTCATCAACCTCATGGATCACGAAGGGCTCAGTAGCACTTTCATCAGAATCAACCTCCACATCAAGTGCACCCTCTAAATCTTCGCTCACTTGTTAAAATTTCTCTTCTTGTGTAGACTCTATAATAGGTTCTTCTTGCTGCATGAATGTTGAAACAGCATCTATTGGCACTTGTACCTTTATTTCAACATTAGTCTTTGGTGGAACCTGAGCATCCTTTTTCTTAGTAGAAGAGTCTAGTAAAACCATTATTTTTCTTAAGTCTTGAGCTATGGCAATGAGTTCTTGATGGAAGGATGAGGTGTTTTCTTGCTGAATACTGTCTCTGTGGTGTAGAAAATTCCCATGAGAGGATTGAGGTTGATAATTCTCTTGATAGTATTGGGGAACATATTTCTCTCTAAGTATTTGTTTCATTTCATTCCAATCAGTTATGGCAGGCTTGCTCCTTCCTTTGCGATGATTCTCGATACTACGCCAAAAGTCTCTAGCTCCACTTCTCAATTTCAACCTGGCAAACCTAACCTTATTAGCATCTGATACCTTATTAGCATCTGGTAGACATATTTGATCAAAGAATTGATCCATCTCTTCTAGCCAATTGATGAGGGTCCATGGATCTGGATGTCCATCAAATATTGGTGCTTCTAAGACTACCATGATTCACTGGAATAGACTTTCAACACTCTGAAATGAACATGGGCTTGGTAATCTGGGCTTTGGCTAGTGCTTTGTATTGAACATTATGTGGGGCTTGATGAGTGTGGCTTGTAAATGAACTCTAGTGTCTGCTAGAACTTTTCTGCCTTTGAATTTTTTTTTTTTTTTTTTTTTTTTTTTGTGTGGCTAAAATAAAATGCTTGGTTGGGCTGACACTAGGCTTCACTGAACAGTAGGTCAGCTACTAACAATGGGAAATTGGGCCTCATGTGTAGTAGTGCAAGTGGAAATTTGGCTTGGTGGGCCTCACGTGTAGTGCACTAGAGCCTTCTTGAGGCTTCTGCATTGACCTGATTGAGTATTTTATTTTTTTTTAATAATGCAATAAAGAAAGAACTAGAATATAAAACTAAAAGTTTATTTGCCAAGTTCAAAACTAAACACCGAAGCTAGAGAAACAAAGGAAAACTAAAAGAAAAGGAGCAGCGGAGCAAGTGCGAAACATCTTTGGAGTTATGGCGACGAGGTGGCTGGGCTTGATGGCAATGACTGTCAGCGGCACTCAACGGTGGAGATCGGAGCTGGTGAGTCAGATCTCGGAACCCGTGAAGTGGCAGGGTGGGAGCGATGGTGAGGTGTGTCGGCGGCGGTTATTGGTGATGATTTCAACGGCGGTTGTTGGTGATGATTTTGATGGCGGGTTGTGCGATGGCGTCATTCCGTTGGTGGGATCGGCGGCTTGGTGGTGGCTTTCAACTCTCTTGTTCTCAATCTGGCGGTCTGAAAGTTGTGGATCTGATTTTTTTTTTTTTTTTTTTAGTGGAATGTATGTTCTCTGTTTCTCGATCTGGTGGTTGAGTTGTTTCTGATGGTGAGTGTGGCTATGGGTTGTCAGTCGTGATTTTGGTTGCTGAAAGGGGAGATTGGGTTGGGCTCTGATACCAAGTTGATGCAGGACAACCTAGGCTTCCCACCTAGATTAGTCCTACCAATGAACCTTAGGCTTCCCACCTAAGGTGTTTGGAATCACCACCAAACAAATCAATGAAAATAATCTCAATAATAATAATAATCCAATACTAAAGATAAACCCAAATAAAGATAACATAAATGATAAAGATAATCTCCACAGATGTGCCATCATGTGGTGTCCGCACCACATCGCTTTATTCGGATTGATGTGGCTAGCTCCAAACTCTAGAGGTGAGCCAAAATCATTTATGTATTGGCTTTTGATAATTGTGCCAGTATTGTCCATGGCATAGGCCGTGGTCATCATAGCCGATCGGATAGCTGCTGGGCTCCACTTGGGATGGATTGCTTTCAGTAAAGCCCCAACCCCAGCAACATGTGGTGTCGCCATTGATGTGCCTGCCATTAATGCATAATCGGTAACCAAATCATAGTTTCCGACTTTGATGTACTTCGAGGGTACATATGCGGCTAAAACATCATCTCCTGGAGCAATAATATCTGGCTTTAAAACTCCTGGAGTGACTGGATTCGGACCTTTCGAAGAGAAACTGGCCACTTGAGGGGTAGGCTTTGTACCCAACCCCGTTAACACAAAACTCATGTCTTTCACTTTTGGGTTTTTCACCCTCGTCACATATTCTTTAACCAAAGTTTCTGACCCAGTTGGCAAAATAAGGCTCGGAATGCTGTACTCTTCATACTTAAGTAAGAAAACACTTGTCAAGAAGACTACCGCATCAGCACCTGCCCTCTCGACCTCCTTAATTTGTTGAGAAATATTTGAACTCGAGCTATCACAGATGACTACCTTTCCTGCAACCTCCTTTCTATCCAATGTTTTGTCCTTGCAAAGTGCTTTGCTCACGTTGTCTTTGCCGTAGTACAAAGGCAAATCAGTAATGGAAACACTCTCTGGGAAGTATGAAGTACCTTCAATGGAAACTCCATTTTCTAGAGTCATTTTTACATTAAAATCTCGACCAAGTGTGCCAGCCCCAACAGTTGTGATCCAAGGTGCTACATTTTCTACTGTTTTAAAGTGAAAATCATTGCTGGCAGCACAGACAACAAAAATCCCTTTCTCAATTGCTGAAAGAGAACCCAAGGCAATCTCATTATTGAAATAAGATGTCATATTAAAGTCCAGAGACAAAGACATTATATCAACCCCGTCAAGAATTGCTTGTGTTAGGTTCTAAGGTCTTAGGATTTTATGTATTTAGAACTCTAATTTGTAATGTTGGCAAACCATGATCAAAACAATGTATTTAGTCTTGTTTAAGCTTGCTCAAAGTTGGTAAAATATTGTAAAGTTGGAATCGAGTGACTGCAGATGCATTGGGGCATTTCGGCCTGGCTCGATCGATCGAAGGTTAGACTCGATCGATCGAAAGTCAGCCCAGATGCGTTTTTCTGCAGAATTCCAACTCAGCCCAAACTCTTTAAACGTTTAGGGTTTTATGTTTTTTCCCTAGGTATATAAGGCAAACCCTAGCCACGTTTTTGAGAGTTGCACAAGTTGTATTGTTGCTCATACATTGCGGTTTTGTGTAAATCTCTTGTGAGATCTAGAGGAGCTTTCCTTTACACAAAGTTTAGGGTTTTCAAGATTGAGATCACTTCAACATCTTGATGATCAACTTGGTTGCTACCTTTGAAGCTTAAAGATAATCAAGCGTGGGTGCTTGTAGCTGATTGAAGGAATACAAAGAAAGAAGTAGTCCGTGGACTTGGAGCCTGCGCGTGGTCGTGTCAGGAAGTTTTACTGGTGGGTAGCATTAGGAAGTCAAGCGGGGAGCTTGTAAGTCCTTTTGTAAGAACTTCAATTCTTTCTTAGTGGATTCCGTTTTGCCTTGAGGATCGGTGGGTAAAATCCTCCCCAGGTTTTTCCGTGTGGTTTCTTGGGTGATCATATCATGTGTTATTTATTTTCCACTGCTTTATATGTTTTATATGCTTGATATGATTATTTGATTGTTTTAACCTAGAACTGCTTAATTTGACTAAGTAACAACTTGGCTAATTAATCTAGGCTACGCAATCTGGTTATAGTTTAAGGGGTCTAAACCGTTCAAGTGGTATCAGAGCGGGTAGCTCTTCTGTTTGAGATTTTTATCTCTGAGCTGATCCTTGACCCCGGTTGTCATGGAGCATGGACACTCTCTGTTTGTTCCTCCTCACTTTGATGGGAACAATTATGCATACTGGAAAGTAAGGATGAAAGCATTCTTGAAATCCATAGATGAGAGGGTTTGGAATTCCGTCGAATACGGATGGGAGAAGCCCACTACTCCTGTGAGTGAGTGGCAAACTTCTGAAAAAGTCGCAAACTTCTGAAAAGGAAGCAGCAGGCTTCAATAGCAAAGCTATGAATGCCATCTTCAATGCTGTTTCAATGGAGGAATTTAAGAGGATCTCTAATGTTGAGGTTGCTCATACTGCTTGGAAAATCCTCCAAACTGTGCATGAAGGCACAAAGGCTGTTAAAATAAACAAACTGCAGCAATTAACTTCTAGGTTTGAAAACATTAGAATGTCTGATGATGAAACCTTTGATGAGTTTTATGCTAAACTTAATGATATTGTTAATTCTGCTTATAATTTGGGTGAAGTCTATGATCAACCTAAAGTTGTTAGGAAGATACTTAGATCCTTAACTGAAGACTTTAGGCCCAAAGTAACAGCCATTACTGAGAGTAAGGATGTTGACTCCATTCATGTGGATGAGCTTGTAGGATCTCTTCAGTCCTATGAGTCCGACTTACCCAAGACTATCAAATCCAAATCAATGGCACTTAAGTCTGTTGATGATGTTGAAGCTGGTGGATTTGATGATGAGCTCTCTCCCACGGAGATAGCTTACCTTGCCAAGAACTTTAGAAAATTTCTCAGAAACACTAATAGAAAGGCAAGGAATACCAACACTGTTGAACCTAGAAACTTTAGGAAGAATGATCCCACTAAGGTTAATAATTTTGAAAAACCTAGAGAACAAGTAGGTCAATCTTCTAATAACTCTTTGGGTCCTCAGTGTTTTGGTTGTCAAGGGTATGGTCATGTCAAATCTGAATGTCCTACTTTCTTGAGAAATAAGGGTAAAGCTATGGCTGTAACCCTTAGTGATAATGAGGTTTCTTATGATGAGTCCGGTTGTGACGAGGATGGAAACTTCATTGCTTTCACTGCTACTGCTGTAGTAAATGAAAGCATATCTGCTGAGGAGAACCCTGCTGATGGGGAACTCTCTGAAGATGCAGATCTTCAAGAGGCCTACAACAAACTTTGCAAAATTGCTGCAAAGGATGTTATGAAAGTTGATTTAGGCCTGAAGAAAATTGATGCTCTTGAGCTTGAAAAGAAAAATCTACTTGTAAAACTGTTTGATGCTAATGATCTTTTGAATAATATTAAATCTGAAAACATGTTTTTGCTTGATAAAGTTAGAACTTTGGAACATGATTTATCTGTTGCTAGATCTGCTAGTTCTAA
Source organism: Quercus glauca (assembly GCA_023736055.1). Classification (NCBI taxonomy): domain Eukaryota; kingdom Viridiplantae; phylum Streptophyta; class Magnoliopsida; order Fagales; family Fagaceae; genus Quercus; species Quercus glauca. The sequence continues at coordinate 87,452,858 of CM043318.1, read as the reverse complement.
ACTTGATCACATGCTGAATGTTCAAAAGAATCCTTCTGATAAAGCTGGGTTAGGATATGTTGAAAGCATCTTTGATTCTGGACCCCATTCCACTGTCTTTGTTCCTTCTTCTTCTTCTTCTGAACCTCTTGTGAGTGAGGTTGTGAGTGAAACTATTAAACCCCCTGTGAGTGAGGTAGTTAAGCCTGTAGAAGTTTCACCATCTAAGAAGATTAGGGTAGACTTAAGAGAATCCAAACCTAAGGAGCCTACCAAACCTAAGGACAAGATGCATGGTAAACCTGCTTGGGTTTGTCATTATTGTGGTAAGTCTAGACATATCCATCCTAACTGTTACAAGCTTCAAGCTAATAAGAGAGCAAAAAGACCAAAAGTGCCTGTGCCTCAAGCACAAGATCCTATGGCACTAATTGGTGAATTGGTAAAGGCGTTAAACCTTTATTCCAATTCTGGAGTTGGGAATCACTCTAACGTGAATAAGAACTCCAATGATCGGGGTGCATCTAAAAAGTTTTGGATGCAAAAGACTCGAAATAAATGAGTCTTTCTGACATGGTCCTTGTGCTTCATTGCTCTATTCTGTTGTGACCATTGTTCTTTGGTTTTTGTGTTTTTCTTTTGTTCTAGGACTTGCATTGCATTACATACATGCATTTCCTTCTAGGATTTATTTGTTTTCTCTTTTAATAATAAAAAAAAAAAAAAAAAAAAAGGAGAAAGCAAAATCTATGTTGAACACTATTTTTCTTGATTTATGGAAAACAAGGTTGGTCATTCTTTTTACACATGTCATGTCTTGTGTACCTTGTTTAACTTTGATGAGCTTATTTACTACACTTGACTAGTTGAAACTTTGTAGTGCATGTTGTGTGGGAAAGATGTGTGTGGTTCTTAATCACTTTGCCTTAATCATGAAGTCACTTGTTTTTGACTGTCGGACTTGATCCTTTTGAGAAAGGCATTAATAACCATCTCACCACTGTTTACTAGCCAATCATGAACACCTTAGTGCATATCATAAGATTTTGTGCTCGAGAAAGTGTAGCACATGCACAAAAAGAACATAAGGTGTAGCCTCAATTAAATTAAAAGTGGTGTGTACTATTAGGCTTGATGCCAATTCACTTAATTCAAACCGGTGTGTACTATTAGGCTGAATGCCATTTCATATATAAATAAGAGGCAAAATGCAAGAAACTTACATGATTGCAAGCTTTTGATCTAGGAGATGTGAGAGTTATAGGATGTAACTCTTTAGGTGATAGTCTCTTTTAAATTCTATGTGATGAATTGTGTAGACTTTGTGTTTGATTGCTACTCACATATCACCTCACATGCATCTCAAGTCTTTGCTAGTTTCACACACTACACAAGTTACTCTTTGTTAAACACTGTACATGCTAGTGTGTGTGTCTTTGGTCTGACCAACCAAGTTTGAAAATATCTTGAGATTTGTGCACAACATACTTGTTGCTTGAGAAAATTAATTGAGAAGATGATTGAAACTTGTGTTTGAGAAAATTGGGTTTAAAAATTTTGGGTTTTTGAAAAAGCATTCCATCTCATACTCATGCATTTTGTATTTATTGTTCAAATGCTTTGAGGAGTTGTTTCAAAATTGGGTTTGCAATTTTTCAAAACAGTGATTTTCCCCAAAATTCAGTGTGTTTCTGCCCATTTCGATCGATCCAGTGTGTTTTTCGATCGATCGAAAAAGTGCCTTAGAATGTGCTAAAATGACTGTCACATTCAATCGATCGAATGTAATTTTCGATCGATCGAAGATCGTGAAGAAGCTTTTTTAAAAAGTTGAAATCTGACTTTTTCAAAGTTATTCAAAACTTTTTCAAAGTTCCTTTTCTCTCTCCGACGAGGCAAAGACTAAAAGATCCAATTTTTGTCGTTTTCTTTCGAATTTTTTGCACAATCTCCCTCTTCTCAAGCCGGTATGTCTATTTTGCCCTTCCTTTTGCTTTTATTTTCATGATTTCATGCATTTTTCATGCATTTTAGAGGGTAAATTTCGGAACTTTTCTTTTTGGGATTTTTGATGATTCGGACCATATTGTGTGCAATTGATCAATGGGTTTTGGTGGGGACACTCTATAAACATGTTCTTAATAGTTTAATTTGATCAATTTTGAGTTTTGTGAAAAATTGAAATTTCTAGGGTTTGTAATTGATCCGAATTGGGGCTTTTTGTGAAATTGAGTTTAATTGATGAAATTGGCTTGTGTAATTGATGCAATTGGTTATTATAAACTGTTTTCAATGGTGTGTAATGATTGATTCATCAATTTGGTACAAAAATTTTAAAGTGGTTCTCAAATTTTTAGGGTTTTTGTCAAGAAACTGTATGTTCAAGCCAATTTTGTGAAATTAAACTTAATTTGATCCTGGTTAATGCATTAGTTCATGCATCATAACATTGTTAATGTTCATGCATCATATAGACTTTTATTCTATATTTTTTTTTTGTGCTAACTTACAGTCTGCCCTTGGTTTTGTTTTTGTTCTTTTTGGTTTTCTCTTTGTGTCTCTGTCCTTTCCTTAGCACCATGCCTAGGAAGACTAGAGCTCGTAGGACTATCCTCACTCCTACTCCTTCCCCTCCTTCCTTTGATAGTGAGAGGTTCCCCCGTGAGAAAAACCAAGAGATCTTTGAGACTTTAAACCTTAAGAGAAAGGTTTGAGCTGAGCGTTCTGTCCAGTTAGATGAGTTAGATCCTGCCATTAGGGCAAACTTTAAGCGTAGGGGGTGGTTGCCTTTGTTAGCTGTGTCTGACCCTCCACCTCCGGCTATCTTGATTAGAGAGTTCTTCTCGAACCTCTCTGTCCACATCTATGATTCCAACACTCTAGTTAGGAGTTGGATACGAGGTGTAGAGTACATCATTACTCCTCCGGTAGTGGCTGATGCTCTTAAGGTACTGTTGGTTAGGCATCCTGTCTATCCCTATGATGAGTCACCCGAGTTGACTGATGTCATGTCTTACATCACTGGGTCATCTATCCAGTGGGGTTCTGATCCTAGGATCACCACCGCTGAGCTTCCTGAGACTACCTATCTCTTCTTTCGGATAGCCTGTCACTCACTCTGGCCCATTTCTCATCTGCACACCATTCCTCTTGAGAGGTGTGTATTTCTATACGCTCTTGTGACTGATGCTCCTATTAGTTTTCCCCATCTTTTTCTTCGTTCTTTGAACGAAGTTTATAGGAGTTCATCTACTTCTCATGCCCTTGTCCATCCTATTTTCATTCATAGGATTTTACTTTACCTTGGTTTAGAGGATTTCCCTGCTTCTGAGCCTGTTCATGTTATAGGTCCTATAGGTGCGTCTTTTCTTAGACAGAGGGCCGCTCATCTTCGAGCTGGTTCTAAACACCCTAGGTCTGAGCCCTTTAGTAGCGCTCCTCCTCCTCCTTCTTCTTCTACAGGTCCTGCTGGTGAGGCTGTTCCAGATTCTGTAGGTGCTGCTGCTGTTCCTCCACCTTCTGCGGTTGACTTCGATGTTTGTCGTACTTTGGAGACTGTCATGACCATTCAGGCGGCTCATGGTCAGCTTTTGGTGGATCTGCTCGACGAGATTCGTGCTCTACGAGCGGATTTGATGCATCTTTGTTCTTCCTCACCACCTTCTTTTGATGATGGCCTCTGATGCCCTTTGGCATTCCGTCACAAAAAGGGGGAGTACAGTTTTGTTGACTTGTAGAGGAGATTTTGTTGATAGGGGGAGATTTTTTTTTGATTAGCATGGGATATGTTTGTTAGTTTGTGAAGTTTATTAGATTGTATCTAGGTGCTTCACTTTGTATATCATTTTTGGGGATATTCATGTTAGGGGGAGTAACATTGATTGATATTTTGATATACATGTTTTTTTTTGTTGATTCTTGTTGTCTTATGATTCACTGCTTATTGGTTTATATTTATGAGTTGATTCATTGATATATATCTTTATTTTGTGTTGTGTGAATCTTACAAGAATATTATACCTGTTTATATACTATTTTCTGCCACACATGTGTTTATGTGTTTGTTGAGTATTTCAGGAATATACTGGTTGATTCAACAAAGCTGCTGTCTATACTTGCAACCGATGGATAGGAGTTAGGTTGAATTTTAGTTTATGAGCATTATTTTGTAATGGGCTTTTTACTTGTAAACTTTGAGCTATTAATTTGTGTTTTGTCACGGATTGCCAAAGGGGGAGTTTGTTAGGTTCTAAGGTCTTAGGATTTTATGTATTTAGAACTCTAATTTGTAATGTTGGCAAACCATGATCAAAACAATGTATTTAGTCTTGTTTAAGCTTGCTCAAAGTTGGTAAAATATTGTAAAGTTGGAATCGAGTGACTGCAGATGCATTGGGGCATTTCGGCCTGGCTCGATCGATCGAAGGTTAGACTCGATCGATCGAAAGTCGGCCCAGATGCGTTTTTCTGCAGAATTCCAACTCAGCCCAAACTCTTTAAACGTTTAGGGTTTTATGTTTTTGCCCTAGGTATATAAGGCAAACCCTAGCCACGTTTTTGAGAGTTGCACAAGTTGTATTGTTGCTCATACATTGCGGTTTTGTGTAAATCTCTTGTGAGATCTAGAGGAGCTTTCCTTTACACAAAGCTTAGGGTTTTCAAGATTGAGATCACTTCAACATCTTGATGATCAACTTGGTTGCTGCCTTTGAAGCTTAAAGATAATCAAGCGTGGGTGCTTGTAGCTGATTGAAGGAATATAAAGAAAGAAGTAGTCCGTGGACTCGGAGCCTGCACGTGGTCGTGTCAGGAAGTTTTACTGGTGGGTAGCATTAGGAAGTCAAGCGGGGAGCTTGTAAGTCATTTTGTAAGAACTTCAATTCTTTCTTAGTGGATTCCGTTTTGCCTTGAGGATCGGTGGGTAAAATTCTTTCCAGGTTTTTCCGTGTGCTTTCCGGGGTGATCATATCATGTGTTATTTATTTTCCGCTGCTTTATATGTTTTATATGCTTGATATGATTATTTGATTGTTTTAACCTAGAACTGCTTAATTTGACTAAGTAACAACTTGGCTAATTAATCTAGGCTACGCAATCTGGTTATAGTTTAAGGGGTCTAAACCGTTCAGCTTGTTCCATGCTAGTGAGAACATCACTCGTTACACCCAATCCGTCTTTTAGCCAAAGGGCTTTGTAGACAGCAAGACGTGCACGAGGAGCCATCCCAATGGCTGTGCCTCTTGCATATCCAAAGTAACTTACTCCAGGAACATTGCTACCAATTGCTGTGGCTGCTGTGTGCGTTCCATGACCATAGAAGTCTCTTGGAGAAAGATATTCGCCATACTTAGATAGGTTTAAACCCTGAGCTAGGATTCCTTTGTTATAAAATCGAGCCCCAATGAGTTTCTTGTTGCAGTATGAAGGGCTAAAAGCCGTGCCATTCTCACATTTGCCCTTTCATTTTTTCGGCACAGGTGGCATACCCTCGTCATTAAAACTCTCGCTTTCTGGCCAAACTCCAGTATCAATCACGCCTACGATCACATCTTCTCCATATGAGGTAGCAGGCCATATGCCAAATTTTTCTTGTAGCCCAAGAAACTTAGGGGAGTAGGTTGTCATTGGCTTAACAAAGGACTCTGGGTAAGTAGCAAGGTGAGATGGAGATTCCTCAATCTTAGATAGCTGAGAGGGTGTGAGCCTAGCGCTGAAGCCGTGCATGACATGGTTGTATGAGTACAACAATAGTTCTTTGTCATTAGCAGGAGATGATGACAATGATTTTAAGATGGAACGATGCCATGACTCATGGGTTAAGAAAGATTCAGGCTTGTGAGTAGGGTCCATGTGGATGATATATGTCTGGTAGTTTTCAGATTTGGACACTGCATTGACAAAAGGAAGCAGAAATAATAGCAACCAGAGTAGTTCACACTGTGAAATCAGATGGGAGAAACTCATCTTCATGGTTATGGTAGTGATGGGCTATTGGACTTGGAAACAATGCTAATAGGAAGGTCTAAATACAGGGTAATAACTTTAACGCACGCACACTCACTTTTTTTGCACTAAATTGAAGTATGAGAGGTTGACATTAAAGCCTTACCTTAGAATCTCCCTTACATGGACCCAAAAATAGAAGAAGTGGAATATCTTTTTTGTGGACCCGTTGTAAAATCCTGTCCAGTACGATCGTCTTTTCTATGACAATTTGATATCAAAAACAAATAATTCTACGAGTTACCGCTCGCTCGGGTCTACAACCACCCCTCCCCCCTTTTTTTTTCCCAGACCCAAACCTAATTTGAACTAATAAGTCAGACAGTGCCGGTTCTACGAATTTTGTTTAAGAGATTATTAAAAAATTAAAATTAAAAAAAAATTGAGTATATTAAGTTATAGAAAAAAAAATACAAGAATTTTTATAATTTTATTCTACAAGTTTTTAAATTTTGAATTGTTACACGGTAGTATATTATGAGTATTTATTACTGATGAAGAGTGAATTCGTCAGTCAATGTATGTAGACAAAAATGATCTTCGGCCTCCCGCAAGTATGTATTCTCGAGAACGGTCACCAGTGTGGTGCCTGCCACAACGTCTCCGATGTGAAAGTCAGTATCGAAAGTTATTCAAGAATGAGCAATATAAGGTATCGAAATCAAAGAAATCTCACAGTATCTATCTCAATGTGTTCATACCTTTTTCTTGGCCATGTGGGGGCTTTATATATGTTGTTGTAGCCCCTAGCCGTTGGTTAATTATGGTGGTTCTTAATACCCCTTTGGGTAACGTCTTCTGGCCTCATTATGTTGCTTTAATTTTATCCCAACGGTCTGTGCAACTGGTTTTGTAACCGTCCATGATGTTTATTGATGGCATTGAATGAGATATTTAACTTTGTCAGTGAAATGGGTACTCGTCAGTGCAGGCTTGTCTCGTCGGCCCAGTTTACCTCGTCTATGCTTGATTTCGTCAATCCCATCAGTTGCACTCGGATTCCGTGGTCGTCATGACATGTCGTGTTGACCAGGGAAGATGAAAAGTTTCTGAGTTGTAAGCGGTTAGGTTTTTGAGCCGTATTAAATGTGCTGCGGCGGCTCCTTTTGGGTTGTGGCCTACATGGCACATTTTGATTGGGGGAGTTAATGCTTCATATGAGGGGTCTCATTGATTTTCCCGCTGGTTTTTTAGCTTCCCAATCCTTGGTTTTAAACTTCCCCTCTTCTCATCTTTCCCTTCTCACTTTTTCGAAAAAACCCCTCAATTATTGCTCTGGCCCTCTTCTTCTCCACCTTTCTTCTCAGCGATTTTTCCTTCCGATTAGTGTGCAGTGCAACAGTTTTCTTCTTCGAGGTATGTTCTTCTTTCCGCTTCTTTTTATCTTGCCTATTCGCATTGTTGTAAATTTCTGATCTTCCATTCCTTACTGGTTTTCTTTTGTTTGGCTTTTTTTGGCTTTGGGGTATTTAGATTCTTCTTTATTTTTTGCGTTTTCTAGCTTCCCATGTTCAATAGCTCTGAGGTTAGATTAGATTGCCCTTCAATTTCATTTCTTTTTGCTCGATTGGGGGGGGGGGGGGCGCTTTAGGGGCTTTTCCACACCTTGAAAATTTCGTTTACGAGGGCAGTAGTTTGGCCGTTGCGTTGGCTGATTTACTGCCTCTACTGCGTCAATCAATTGATTGGTTTGAAAATTTAGTAAAGGAGGGTAGGACGATGTCAGAGATCAGGTCTAGTGAGCTCGAGACTGGGTTATCATCTAGCGGTAACCCAGTAGAGGAGGATACAGCCCTTTCCAATCCCCGAGAGGTTAGGGCTTTTTATGCTCTGGAGGAAGAGTGTGGGTTGGACGCGGAAAGATTGGGTAGATTTAGGGATAGATTTCAATTTTCAGATCGGGTTAGGGTTCGTCTACCTGGTGAGGGGGATCGAGCCTGTCACTTCTTTCCCGGGGAGGTATGCTTCTATGAATCTGCCTTCGTCTGTGGATTGAGGTTCCCGGTCCATCCCTTCCTCATAGAGCTTTTGGACCGTTTTGGTATTGCTCCCAGGCAGCTTATGCCCAACTCGTGGAGGATTCTGTTGAGTTGTATGGGGATTTGGCTGGCTGCCAATGACGGGGACATGCTCAAGGTTGACGAGCTTGTTTACCTTTACCGTCTGAAGGCATCTAAAGAGCATAGGTATTATGAACTGGTGCCCTGGGAAAGAAGGACTAGGATCGTCAAGGGTTTGCCATCCTCTTTCAGGTACTGGAAGTCCAGGTTCTTCTTTGTGTCTGGGGACGATTTTGAGACACCCTCGAGTGAGTTTTGGGGTGATCTCCTGAGGTTACGTCGTCGGTGGGAAACCCCGACTTTAGGTGCGTCAATATTTCCTCTTCGTTTCTTGAATTCTGTCGTGCTTATAATTATGGCTGCTAAACTCTTTTTTTTTTTTTTTTAGTCAAGAGACGACCAAAGCTTAAGAGCAGGTATAGAGAACGAGTGCAGAAGGCTATTGAGTACGCGCAGACAATTGAGAGCTGGGACGATCTCGTTGATCCTAGGACTCTTGCGTTCTACTGCCTCGGGCCTGAACCCTTTGCCTTAGTCTTGAGAAATCTTGATATAGAAGGAAAAAAGAGTAAGTTCCAGCTTCGTCAGTATTGGTCTTCTTTCCTTTCTTTCTTGTGTTTTTATTCGGGATTAATGTTCTTCTTTTGACAGAAATGACGTCAAAATTCAATAAAGATATGTATGTGAAGATGAGGGCAAAGAAGGACGAGCCCTTGTCGAATATAGGAAAAAAGACCGTGCGTGTAACAGGGAGGGGTCCTTCTGCCACCCCGCCAACCTCCATCACTCCCTTTGTCTCTGGCACTGAGACGACGAGGACTGCTTCTTCGTCTACTTCAGTGGAGGAGCTCCCTACGCCCATCTCTAAAAGGCCACGCATGACGGAGAAGGAGAAGGAGAAAAGGGATGCTTGTCGCTCTACAATCTGGGGGGATGAAAGGCTGGCAGTTGAAAAGGCCCATAGCATCGTGATGGCTGACGATCTGAAGGCTTTTTCTGGGGTCCCATTTAATACAGTCGCTGGTGGCCACGTCCACAAGCTCGTTCAGGTGAAGTGCTTTTACTTCTTTCATGAGCAATCCTCTTTTGTATAGGGCGTCATTGAGGATCATGAATCTGGCTGCTCTTTTTTGATCTTCATGGCTTCTTCTGTATTCTGTGGGTGGTGCCCGTCCTGAAGGAAGGATAGAATGGGTGTCATCCAGCTGTTTGTGCTCTGGATTGCAAATGTTGGAACCTCTTCAATGCTGGAGATTTTCTGGACTTCCATCATCAGGCCTTCTTCCACCACTCCTTCATCTAATGAGGCTATCTTTGAGACTTCATCTGCTATCACATTCTGGCTCCTGGGAATCTGCACGAATTCCACCTTTTCGAACTCTTGAGCAAGATTCTTCGTAAGTCTGAGGTACTTCTGCATTCTTTCTTCTTTTGCTTCGTACTCTCCCTTGGCCTGCCCAATTACTAGCTTCGAATCGCTCTGGATCAACAGATTCTTAACTCCAAGTTCTCTTCTAAGCCTTAACCCCGTCAAAATCCCTTCATATTCGGCCTCGTTATTCGTCGCTGGGAATTTCAACTGAACCCTATATTTTAGCTTTTCTCCGTCGGGGGTGATTATGACTACCCTTACTCCTCCTCTCTTATGGGCTGACAAGCCGTCGGTCTGTATTGTCCATTGCTTGTGTTTGATGGTGAAGTTGTCCTCGTCCGGGTGGGTGAATTCTGCGATAAAGTCTACTAAAGCTTGTGCTTTTATGGCCGTCCTAGGGTGGTATTCAATATCAAACTGACTGAGCTCAATTGCCCATTGAACCATTCTCCCTGCCGCCTCGGGCTTACTCATGGACTTCTTGATTGGTTGATCCGTCATTACTAGGATAGGATGCGCTTGGAAGTACTGCCTGAGTTTGCGTGAAGCTATTATCAGTGCGAATGTGATCTTCTCGATCTGAGGATACCTGGACTCAGCTCCCTGGAAGGCTTGGCTGATGTAATAGATGGGGAGTTGTTTCCCGTCTTCTTCTCGGATTAAGGCTCCACTGACGGCCGTATCTGACACTGCCAGGTACAAGTACAAGTTCTCACCTTCTTTTGACGGGCTTAGAAGGGGTGGATTGCTTAAGTAACGTTTGAGTTCCTAGAAAGTGGCCTCACATTCGTCAGTCCAGGCGAAAGCCTGTCTCAATGTCTTGAAGAAAGGTAGGCATTTTTCCGTCGCTCTAGAGATGAACCTATTGAGGGCTGCAATCCTTCCTGTCAGCTTCTGGATTTCCTTGACGGTCTTGGGCGAGGCCATATTGATTATGGCTTGTACCTTCTCTGGATTCGCCTCGATTCCTCTCTGGGACACCATAAATCCCAGGAATTTCCCTAAGGCAACGCCAAAGACACATTTATTGGGGTTGAACTTCATATGATATTGCTTAAGGGTAGCAAATGTCTCTTTGAGGTCGTCCAGATGGATGAGTTCTTCTCTACTCTTGACGAGCATGTCGTCCACGTACACTTCCATATTCCTGCCTATCTGCTTGCTAAACATTCTGTTTACCAATCTCTGACAAGTGGCTCCTGCATTCTTCAGTCCAAAGAGTATTACCTTATAGCAATAAAGCCCTTGGCTAGTGATGAAGGCTGTTTTCTCCTGATCCTCTTCTGCCATTTTTATCTGGTTGTATTTAGAGAAAGTGTCCATGAACGTCAGAAGCTTGTGCCCAGCTGTGGAATCTACCAACTGGTCTATTCTCGGAAGGGGGAAGCTGTCCTTTGGGCATGCTTTGTTCACGTCTGTGAAGTCTACGCACATTCTCCATTTCCCATTTGTTTTCTTTACCAAGACGACGTTTGCGAGCCAGTCTGGATAATATACTTCGCGGATGAAGCCTACAGTCAAGAGCTTTTTAACTTCATTAGTAACCGCTTGATCTCTTTCGGGTGCAAAAACTCTTCGTCTTTGTTTGACGGGCTTCCTTTCTGGGTCTACATTCAGCCTGTGCTGGATGACTTCTGGGGGTATACCTAGCATGTCATCGTGGCTCCAAGCAAAGACGTCTAGGTTTTCTTTAAGAAACTGAACCAGCTTTGTTCTCATCTCAGTACTCAGGGTCGTCCCTATCCTGGTTGTCTTATTTGACTCTTCGTCGAATAACTCTACTGTCTCCAAGGCCTCCACCTTTTCCTCCTCCTTTTCTTCGATCGTCCATGTATGGTTCTCCTTTGCAGCCACAACGGCCTAGTAACACTCCCGAGCTAAAACTTGATCTCCTTTGACTTCTCCTACCCCATTCTCCACTGGAAATTTTATCTTTAGGTAGTAGGTTGACGTGGATGATTTCCACTTGTTGAGCGCTGGTCTTCCAATGATTACATTGTAGGTCGAGGGACAATCTACTACCAAGAAGTCAAGATCACAGGTCAACTACTTCAGGTAGGTTCCCGCTGTCACCGTCAACGTCACTATGCCCTTGGGATATACCCTGTCTCCACTGAAGTTGACGAGGGGGGAGTCAAATGGACGCAACCTTTTTGGATCCAGTTTCAATTGTTGGAACGCAGGGAAGTAAATGATGTCAGCGGAACTTCCATTGTCCACGAGGATCCTTTTTGTGTTGAACCCTTCTATTGTAAGTGCTATGACCAGGGGGTCATTGTGAGGTTGCTTCACTCCCCATGCATCTCCTTCATTAAAAATCATGTCCTGATCGGTTCGTCTTTGTTTCAACGGGAGTGTCATGTGGACGCTATTCACCTGTCGTTGATATGCTTTCTTAAGAGACTTGAATGACCCACCTGCAATGGGCCCTCTTACGATCGTCTGTATTTCCCCTATCACATTTTGAGGAGGCTGGTACTGACGGTTATTACCCCCGGATGTGGACTCATGCTGACCCTTATTTCTATCTTGGAATCTACTGTATTCCCCTTTCTTCACAAACTTCTATAGCTTTCCTTTCTGTATCAACTCCTCTATTTGCTCTTTGAGGTCTCGACAATCTTCAGTGTAATGGCCGTGGTCCTTGTGAAATCGGCAGTACTTATTCTTATCGCGGATGTTAGGGGATGAGTGCAATGGTCGCTGCCACTTAAGCTGATGCTCGTCCTTAATCTGCGTTAAAATTTTATCAACTGGCATAATAAGAGGGGTAAATTTTACCGCTTGCGGTCCTTTGTCATCCTTCCTCCTGAACCCATCATTGGTCCGACGATTTGGGCGCTCTCGCTTTTGCCCTCTACGATCGTCATCTTTCCTTTCTTTTTCCCCTGGTCTCCCTGCATCCCTGATGGCTGCTAATGCATCTTCAGCGTTCATGTACTTCTGTGCTTTCAGAAGCATTTCGGCCATCGTTTTTGGGGGATTCTTTGCAAGTGACGAAACTAGCTCTCTAGATCTCAACCCTGCCTTGAAGGTCGTCAGTTACACCCTATCGTTCGCTTCATCCACCTCCAATGTCTCGTGAGTAAAGCGTTTCACGTATGACCTCAGAGTTTCCTTTTCTCCCTGCCTGATGGTAAGTAAGTGGTTCGCGGTTCTCTTAGGACGTTGTCCTCCAATGAAGTGACGCAAGAAGGCGTTGCTCAACTGCTCGAAATTGTCAATGGACGATGTTGGCAGCTTTGTGAACCATTCTCTTGCAACTCCTTTGAGGGTGGTTGGGAAGGAACGACACAGTATTTCGTCTGGGGACTGCTGGAGCCCTAGGGTCATCTTAAAGGTGTTCAGATGATCCTGAGGGTCCTTTAGCCCATTGAATGGTTCAAGCTGGGGCAACTGAAATTTTGATGGTTCTGGACAATCAAGGACCACTAGGGTGAACGGCGAATCTGTTGCCCTAACCATTCGATCTACATTTCGATCTGTTTTCTCCTTGATGGCGTTTCTAAGTTCGTCCATCTCTCTCCTCATCTCTTGGAGAAGATCCGAGTTGTGCTCAGTTGGAGTAGCGGGCCTTTGATGGTCACTTCTTCTGTGGCTATCTCCCTCGTCATCTCGGTTCCCTTTAGAACGATTCTCCTCCTGTTGAAGCCGTAGCTTCATCTCCTGATTTTGCCTGGTCAGTTCTTCAACGGTGGCTGTGAGAGCCTGAACTTGTTGAGCTAAAGCTGCAGAATCTGGATTAGACTCCATGTGAAACTATTTTTTCTGGGTTGAGCATGAAAAATTCTTCCCCACAGACGGCGCCAAACTGATGAAGTGTGAATTCGTCAGTCAATGTATGTAGACAAAAATGATCTTTGGCCTCCCGCAAGTATGTATTCTTGAGAACAGTCACCGATGTGGTGCCTGCCACAACGTCTCCGATGTCAAAGTCAGTATCGAAAGTTATTCAAGAATGAGCAATATAAGGTATCGAAATCAAAGAAATCTCACAGTATCTATCCCAATGTGTTCATACCTTTTACTTGGCCATGTGGGGGCTTTATATATGTTGTTGTAGCCCCTAGCCGTTGGTTAATTATGGTGGTTCTTAATACCCCTCTGGGTAACGTCTTCTGGCCTCATTATGTTGCTTTAATTTTATCCCAACGGTCTGTGCAACTGGTTTTGTAACCGTCCATGACGTTTATTGATGGCATTGAATAAGATATTTAACTTCGTCAGTGAAGTGGGTACTCGTCAGTGCAGGCTTGTCTTGTCGGCCCAGTTTACCTCGTCTATGCTTGATTTTGTCAGTCCCATCAATTACCAATATGGGTAACCTATCTATAAAAATTTGTGGCGTTTAGAGCTTTTGGCAATCAGGCTTATTGGATTGGCTTAAAGAAATAGCAACTCGATCTAATCATTAGAAAAAAAAAAACAAAAAAAAACAAAACAAAAACAAAAACATAAAGGCTTAAATAAAAGGCAACAAGAGGAAAAGGGAAAAGACAGTGGAGTCTTGGATGCATCTGTATTGCACGATTTGACTCATGCTTCTTGAATTATTATCCACTTGGAATTTCATTCATGTAGATTTATGGTTTCAAATTTATTTGTGTATGTATGTTAAATCTGGGGTGTAATCCAATTCAGTATATGTTTATGCATCCTCAAAATTCAACTTTTTATTTATTTATTTATTTTTTTGCATCATATAAATTAGGGGAAATTGCAGATTACCCACCTGTGGTTAGGCCCGTTTTAACAGTGCCTACCCGTGGTTTGAAATTTGTCACTTAACCCACCTGAGGTGACCTCCGTTAGACCCCCGTTACCCACCTCAGCCCTTTTCGTTTAAAAATCCCCTTTACTATATAAGCCAAAAATTAGAACCCAATTAGAACACCATTAGAACCCTAAGGACTGATCGCTCTCCCTCTCCCTACCTTCGAACCCTAAAAAATCCCATTAGCCTTAATTCCTTTCCCTCTGTACTCCGATTGCCAAAGTGAAATCCCTCCCCGAACACTTGCAAGCAAGGAGGAGTGCTGAAGATTGAGTTTTCCTGTGTATCAGGTATGAAATTACTTTGTAGGGTTTGCCATTGTTGTGTTTATTCTTTTTCAATGTGTAACGATTGATGAAATTAGTGGTTTACCATTATTCTTTTCCAATGTTTATTCAGATTAAAGTTTTTTTGTCATAAAATTAGTGGTTTACCATTGGTGTGTTTGTTCTTTTATAGTTGACATTGATGACTGTGGTCCCTAGGAATATTTTGGTTAGATGCATCTTTAGGTTGTTTGTGGTCCCATGGAGACAAATTGTTTAATTGGTTGTGTTTCTTGTCTCCGACCCTACGTTACTAGGTGTTTGGTGTGCAACTGAAATTATTTTGCTTTTGTGTGTTGTCTCTATGCATGTGTTGGTTATGTATTTAATTACTGTTGTTTGTGCATGTGTTATAAACCCTGCAGATGGCTGCTGAAATCCGTTTTGATTTTACCATTCACCATAGTGGGAATTTTGAGTGGAACCCTGGTTTAGAGTATGTAGCTGGTGAGGTATCTATAATGGCTAATGTTGATCCAAATCTATTAAGTCATTTTGAGATACAAGACATTTGTTCTGCGGCTGGGGGACCCATTAACAGTAGGATTTATTATTTAATACCTGGTGGTGACTTAGAGCAAGGGTTAAGGTTAATTACTTCAAATGAGGATGTGACATACATGTGTGAACTACATGCTGAATGGCCAACAAATGAAATCACACTTTATGTAGAACCTGAAATTGAACCAATTGCTATTGGAAAACCTATAGCTGAACCAGATCAACCAATTGTAGTAGAGCAGTCATGGGAAATGAATGATACTGATGATGATCCTGATTTTGAGGAGGTGACCAATACTGTTAGGGAGTCTGTGGTTGACCAAAATGATGTTAGTGAAGAACCTGTTGAGGGTTTAAGGGATGGTAATGTTGGTGGAGCTGTGCATGTGGATGACCAAACAACCCATGGACAAACTGTTGGTAGTGAAGATGTTCATGTGGATGAACCTGATTGGCTAGAGGAAGGGTATGAAGGACCAGATTATCCTGACGACATATTTGGTACTGAGAACAATGAGGTGCCTAATATGAGAGAGCATCAAAGAGATAGTGAAAATGTAAACGAGGGAGATGGTGTGAGAGAGCAAGTTACAGATGATGGGAGGAGACCAGAAGCTGCTACCAGTGATCAAGCTGGTGATAATAATGATTGGGCTGAAAAAGCCCTTGATGTTGATGATGCTAGGAGCATAGACAGTTCAGAGGATGAGGATGAGAGGGTGACATATCCAGAGTTTAATGAGAACACTGGCATGAGTAACCCTCAGTTATGCAAAGGTATGAAGTTCCCAAATGTTAAGGTGTTTAGGGTTGCCTTGAGGGAATATGCAGTGAGAAAGTCTATGGACATTAAGTTCAAGCTTAATGAGAAGACCAAATTTTCTGTCTACTGAAAGTATGACTGTGGTTGGAGGGTATACGCATCACAGATTACAGGGGAGTTAACCTTCCAGATAAAGACCATGGTTCCAACTTGTACATGGGGAGGACATTCAAGCCTAGCCAGGTCACTTCTACATATGTGGCTAGGAAATACTTGGAGGATTTTAACAAAAACCCTGATTGGGCAGTTTCTGGTGTGAAGCATCGAGTCATGCAGGATGTAAATGTTGACTTGAGCATAAATCAGGTGTACAGAGCTAAGAGGAAAGCTAGAGAGTTCATACTAGGCGATGAGAGGTTGCAGTATGGGAAGCTTAGGGACTATGCAGAGATGATAAGAGTAACTGATGTGGGGAGTAAGGTGATCCTGCAAACTGAGATTACTGAGCCTAACACACAACCCAGGTTCAAGAGGATGTATGTGAGATACAATGCACAGAAAGTTGGATTCTTAGGGGGGTGCAGGCCACTTGTAGGATTAGATGGTTGCCACTTGAAGGGCAAGTTTGGTGGACATATATTATCAGCAACTGGAAGGGATGGGAATGACAATATTTTCCCTGTTGCATTAGCTGTAGTTAAGCAAGAAAACAAGGATGCTTGGGTGTGGTTTTTACAAACATTTGCAGATGATATTGGGAGGCCAAATGAGCTGAATCTGGTGTTCATTTCAGATAGGCAGAAGGTAATACTTGTTTTGTTCATTTCTGCTTTATACTTGTTTGTTTTTATTCTTAGGCTGATGGTGTTCATTGTTGATTGTATTTATCATAACCAGGGATTGATACCTGCCATGGAGATGTTGTTCCCAACAGTGGAACATAGATATTGTGTGAAACATATTTACAACAACTTTAAGCTAACCTTCAAGGGTTTAGAGTTGAAGGCTGCATTATGGAGATGTGCTACAGCAACAACAGTTAGGGAGTTTGAAAAGAGAATGCAAGAGATGAAGGAATTGGACAGAGAAGCATGGGATTTTGTAGCAGATATCCAACCAACCCAATGGACCAAGTCACATTTCACTCCAAGGGCCATCTCTGATTGTTATGTGAACAATCTTAGTGAGTCATTTAATTCTATGATACTAGAAGCTAGGGATAAGCCTATCATTGCCATGCTAGAGTGGATTAGGGTTAGGTTGATGACTAGAATGTACAGTAAGAAGACTGGGATTGAAAAATTCACTAGTGACCTTTGTCCAAACATAGTGCAGAAGCTTGAGCAGTTGAAAGTTGATTCTAAGCCATTTTCTGCTATTCCATCAGTTTGCTATATATATGAGGTTGATAATGAGTATGAGAGACATGTGGTTAACCTTAGCAAAAAGTGTTGTACGTGTAGAGTTTGGGATTTGACAGGAATCCCATGTAAACATGGTGTTGCAGCAATCTATAAGAACCTGGACAGGCCTGAGGATTATGTGCATGCATGCTTTAGAAAGGATGCCTATGTGGCTGCATATAAGGAGATGATTACCCCACTGCCTGGCCACGATGAATGGGTTCAAACGAGCCAACCTGCCCTTGTTGCTCCAATTGTGTACAAGCCTCCAGGCAAGCCACCAATGAAAAGGAAGAAAGATGCAGATGAGCCAAACAACCCATACAAAGTCTCTAGGTCATATAGACCTATAAAATGTGGGTTTTGCCATCGGGAGAGGCATAATTCAAGGAGGTGTAAGGCTGGAATAACTGGTGAGACACCATGGCAAAGGAGGTAGAGAATTGAAAGGCAAAAAAAATTTGTAAGTAAAGCAATAATGCGTTCACTATGACAATTATATTACAAGTCTATTTCTGATGCAAGGCAATTCTTTTTGTAGGGACAAGAGGGACAAGGAACAAGCAGCTAAGCAGCCAAGCAGCCAAGCAGCCAGCCAGCCAGCTAGTCAGACAGCCACCCAGCCAGCCACCCAGCCAACCAGCCACCCAACTAGACACCTAGGCAACCACCAAGGAGGTTTGCAAGGCAGTCACCCTGGTTTGCCAACCAGGTAGCCAACCAGGCAGGCAGCCAACTAGCCAACCAGGCAGCCAGCCAACCAGGCAGCCAGCCAGCCACCTAGGCAACCACCAATGAGGTTTGCAAGGCAGCCAGCCAACCAAGCAACCAATGAGCAAGCAAGGCAGTCAACAAGATTAGCAAACAAGAAGGCCAAGGCCAACTAGTCAACCAAAGCAGCAGAGAACCAGACAACCAGTTAACCAACAAGTGGGGTAGCTAGCCATTCAATAAGAAAGCCAACCACCCATCAAGCAAGTCAACCAGTCAACCAGCCACAAAAGCAACCACTGAGGCAGCCAATAGGCAAACCCTACACACAACCAGCCCAAACATCTGCTTCAGCTTCAAGCAGACCACCAAGCAAAGTACCCACTGCTCAATGGTTCTCAGCCAGCCAGCCCATCTCTCATACTCCTCAGGTATATACACAAACACAAACACAAGAACAAACACAAACACAAGCACAAGCACAAGCACAAACACTACCCGTTATACTTACATAATTAGATCTTGATATGGAGTTTCTATGTATTTTGCAGGCTCAAAGGGGGTTGGTACCACCAAGGGTCGTTGGGAGAGGAGGTGGATTAAGAGCTGAGACATCTGGTGCAATGTTCTCAACAGGCAGGGGTAGAGGCAATGACAAGGGCAAGGGCAAGGTCTTTGGGAAATGAAAATTGGAGACTGTGCAAGCATGAACTTTACTTTTTTTTGTTATTGTGGCAAGTACAAGGGCAATTGTTTAGTTGATAGTGGCATGTCACCACTTTTTTGTTTTTTTGTTATTGTGCAGAACTTTATTTTGTTGTTGTCTTAGTGGGGACAGAACAACCTACTGTGTAGATGAAATTTGGCAGTGTTTAGCCATTGTTTAGTTTGGTGGAGTCCACTTGTTTTGAACAATGCTTATTAAATAGTATAGAATTGTACTCTTGCTTAGATGAAACTTAGCAGTGTTATATATGAAACTTGGTAGTGTTTAGCCATTAATATTTGGCAGTATTATATATGTATGGAATGGTCTTACTTTAAAACATATTTCTTTATGCTTTTTCAATTGATGTAAACAGAATCTTGTGGGGTGCATGTCCTTGCCGACCCAATTGATGTACAACATACACAATCTTTATAAAGAATAACAGATTGCATACCTTATTCAAATTACAATATCACATTACATAAAAAAGGTAACATTACATAAAAAAGTTAGCATTACATAAACAACAACAGATTACATAAAAAAGAACCCATCACATAAAGAACAACATTACATAGTGCCAAATAAACAATAACATTACTTAAAGAACACATTGCATACTATACCTAAAATACATGGAATGCACTTGTCAAAAGTGGTAGTACCCAAAATTATACCCAAAATTCTCATAAAAAAAAAAAAAATTATACAATAACTTCAACAACTTGCCTTCAAGGCAGACACAATGGATTTGTTCCAAATTCTCCCATCCTACCAGAAAACACATAAAAAATAGCAAAAAACCCCCATGACACAAGAAGTGCAAATTTGTACTTCTGTAACTTCTCTTTAGCTATCCTCTCTCTCAACCTAGCTTTTTCTTCCCTTCGCTTGGCTTTGTTTTCCCTCTCAATAGCTATTGTTTCCCGATCACTGGCCTCCTTTTCCTTTTCCTCTGCAACTCTTGCTTGATTCTTGTACATACTGAATCTTGCAAGGACAATGGGTGCAACTTCAGATCCACGCTTACAGGTTTTGCCATCCAACCACCTAAAGTATTTACAAGTAGGTTCCTCATCCTACAAACAAAATCAAATTTGGGTTATTCATAAAGCCAACAAAACCAGAAAACCAACAAACCCAGAAAACCAACAAAACCAAAAAATAAATAAAAATAAAAATGGAACAAAATATGAAACCCAACTATTACTCACCACATCATAGTAGTTGCACCCATAAAACCTTCTCCCAAAATTTTTCAAAGTCAGAGCAGTACGTAGCCGACAATGGTCAGCAGAGCATGAATGGTGACTGGAACCGGAGTAATAGCTTAAAGAAGACATGTTCAGGTTTCACTTTGGCAATCGGAGTACAGAGGGAAAGGGATTTTTGAGGGTTCGAAGGTAGGGAGGGGGAGAGAGCTCAGTCCTTAGGGTTCTAATGCTGTTCTAATTGGTTTCTAATTTTTGGCTTATATAGTAAAGGGGATTTTTAAACGGAAAGGGCTGAGGTGGGTAACGGGGGGTCTAACGGAGGTCACCTCAGGTGGGTTAAGTGACAAATTTCAAACCACGGGTAGGCACTGTTAAAACGGGCCAAACCACAGGTGGGTAATCTGCAATTTCCCCTATAAATTATAAAGAAGAAAAAAAATTTCTCCATGTTAATTCACTAGCCATCTAGAATTCACGTCTAGTCTAGGGTTGAATATTTGCATCTTTTTCTTTTTCCTTTTTTTTTTTTTTTTTAAGAAAAAATACCGAACTTGAATATTAATATGGAGCTAGTAAATTAGCAACTATAACAGAATCAACATCTGGTGGAATAGACTCCATCCAGACTAATAGAGGAAAAGAAAGTTTTGCTTTCTGGGCTAAGGCATGTGCAACTACATTATCTTGCCTTACATTATGAGAGAATGTATATTTGCATCTTTAAAATGCCCAGGCATTAATTATTAGAATTTTAGCATGCTTTTATATTCCTCTTGCATCACATGGAATATATGGAAAGCCAAAAATATTTTTTGTATTAATCCTATTGAATTCCTTCAAGTGACATTTCGATCAAATTAGGGTTTCCATTATTATTCTCGCATACCATGTAGAAGTTCATTAAGGGTTTCCTTCTGCATTTTATTTCTTATTTCCCACATATATGATACAATTTCATTTCTAACATTGTCACTTTTTCCATGCAAGTTATTTCTATTCAAAGGTGGAGCTAGGGGAGGCCATGGCCCCACTGACTTTTTGAATTTTCCATTAGAGGGTGGGAGAAATTTACAATTTAAACAAAAACAATTTACTGACTGCCCCCTATCCCCTCCCCCCCCCCCCCCACACCCCCCGGCGGAAATTTGGCTTTCTCAAAATTTAAATCTTAGTTCTATGATTCTATCACAAAAAAAAAAAAAAAAAAAAAAAAAAAAAAAAAAAAAAAAAAACCCTTCAATTTTTCATAATTGATCCTTGAAACTTCTAAACTAGTCTATAGATACCCTCAAAAAAATTAAATTGGTACAAATACGACAAACCCAAAAAATAATACAAAATAACAAGGCGTTAATGAACAAAAAAAAGTCTTCAATTACTAATCTCTAATACTCAATATAAAAAGAAAAAATAAAATAAATTAAGGAAAAGTAAAAATCTAGATGTCTATTACAGTTGCAATGCACACCAGTCCTAATCATGCTGCCAATCACCACGAGGACTCTGTGCCTTGAGTAGCACTGCTCAAGGCACAGAGTCCACGTGGTGATTGCGTTTTTGAGCTTGTACTTTTGTTTTCCTTGAAGAGATTGTGTGTTTAATTTGGGTTGGTTTTGTTGAAGGAGATGTTTAGTTTATGTTCTTGTATTTTGGAGCATGTTGTGTTTGATTTTGAATTTGAATTTAATAGGTTTGTATTTTTGTTTTGTTTTTGTTTTGAATTTCTTAATTTAATTAAAATTTCAATTTTACAAAAGATAAAAAATAAAAAAAAAAAACTTTTGATTACCAAAAATTAAGTTTATTCTGTTGGTGGTTTTTGGCTATAGTGGCGTTTTGAAATGCTACTATAGCCAATTTTTTTTTAAAAAAACTATAAGGGTCTATAGCCATGTTTTTAAAACACGGCCTATGTAAACCCTACAGTTGCATTTTAAAAACGTGGCTAAAATAACTCCTATAGCCGCATTTCGAAAAAACACGCTTATAGACCTATTGGACTTATAGTTGGAATGTATAGGCCATGTTTTAAAACGCGACTATAGACCAAATGGACCTACATCCATGTTTTTAGGAACTATAACCGCATTTTAAAAACACGGTTATAGGACACGTTTTTTGTAGAACGACAGCCGTTGACGATTGCCGTCGGCTCGCAAGGCCCTTCACCGGATGATGATGATCACCAATAGCCAAACCAAACCTATGTCTCCCTCTCTATCTCTATTTGTTGTACTCTACATGTTTGAGTTTACAACAATAGTAGTTAGTTGTGATGCCCCAATTTGATTGATTGTGTGATGTGTGTGGGTGTGTGATGATTCCCACATCGGATATTTACTGGGTAGATCTGGGCTTTATTAATGACTACAAGGAGTCTCAATTATGACTAGTCCTTTTGAGGTATAGCGCAGATGTGGCTAGCGCTTTTCTTTAGATCGTTACATATGGTATTAGAGCCAGGTTAGGATGCCACCTCGCAGCAAAAATACTGGGAACACTCCCAACAACTCTGGCAATGGTAGGAATCAGCAAGATGGGAACCGAGACATTAGGCATGACCAAGGCTAGCCACCAGAGATGATCCAGATGATGCAGACCTTGGTTGGAGTGGTCCAACAACAGGTCACTACTAGAGATAACCTGGCTAGGATGATGGAGCAACGCTGGGGTCATCATGGTGGGATGATTTAATTCAAGAGGTTGTCTCCTCCAACTTTTGAGGGGACTACTGAGCCTATGGAAGTAGAAAAATGGATCATTGAGATGGAGAAAGTGTTTAGAGTGCTTGAATGCTTTAAGGGTGAGAAAGTAGTTTATGCAGCCTATATGTTGCATGGAGATGCTTATGACTAGTGGCGGCTAAAAGAAGACAAACGTGGCCAAGAGACTGAGCCTTGGACTTGGGAGCTATTTAAGTCTGTATTCTATGAGAAATATTTTCCTAAGAGCATCCATTTTTAGAAGGAAAAAGAATTTATCAAGCTGACACAAGGTAACATGACAGTTGCTCAGTATGAAGCAGAATTTTCTAGGTTAGCCAAATTTGCTCCGACAATGGTGGTGGATGAAGAAACTAAGGCTTGAAGGCTTGAAGATGGATTAAGGTTCCCAATTAAGTAAGGAGTTGTGCCTTTTGAGTTGACTACCTTTAGGGCGGTGGTGAGTAAGGCTTTACTTGTCGAGATAGGGCTTAATGAGGCTCAAGCAGATAGAGATAATAACCAGAAGAAGAGGCCTAGGCAAGGAGAGCAAAGCTCTAGCTTTCAAGCCAAGAAACCAGGAACACAACGTGCTGATACCAAAACGCTGCCAAAGTGCTCTCGATGTGGTAGACCTCATGCAGACAAGGATTGCCACTAGAATATTGGAGCATGTTTCTCATGTGGACAACGGGGTCACAGGATTGCTGAGTGTCCCTAACAGAAGGAGGTTCAGACCATTCCAAGACCAACAACAGGACAGAATCAGGGAAAAAGCCAAAGGCCCAAGATCCAAGGAAGGGTTTATGCACTCACTCAACAAGATGCTAACACTTCTAATGCTGTGGTAACAAGTATTATCCCGATTTCCACAACTTATGCTTATGCATTGTTTGATCCTGGTGCCACTCACTCCTTCATATCTTCTAATTTTGCAAAGAAATATAATTTTAAATTTGAGCCTATGGAGTCTGAATTATGTGTGGATACCCCAGTTGGGGGTGTAGTAGTTACTGATAGTGTTTGCAAGTCTTGTGTTGTCAAAATAGCAGATAGAGAGTTACTAGCAGATCTAACATTGTTGGAGATACGGGATTTTGACATAATCTTTGGGATGGATTGGTTGGCTGCCCATTATGTCATAGTTGATTGTCATAGGAAGAAGGTAATTTTCCAAATACCTGGCGAGATTGAGTTCTGTTTTGTGGGAAGTGGGGCATATACTTTTCCACAGGTGATTTCAGCCTTACAAGCTAGACATATGATAAAGAAAGGGTGTAAAGGATATCTGGCCACTGTGAGAGACACACAACAAGGTGAATTGAATCTGGAGGACATTCCTATAGTGAGAGAGTTTCCAGATGTGTTTCCAGAAGACTTGTCAGGGTTACCACCAGATAGGGAGATAGAGTTTTCTATTGACCTATTGCCAGGTTCTAGCCCAATTTCTAAAGCCCCATACCGAATGGCACCTGCTGAGTTAAGGGAATTAAAAGCACAGTTGCAAGAGCTTCTTGACAAAGGCTTCATCAAGCCAAGCGTTTCCCCTTGGGGTGCACCTGTGTTGTTTGTAAAGAAAAAGGATGGGAGCATGCGACTTTGCATTGATTATAGGGAGCTGAATAGGGTGACAGTGCGAAATAAATACCCTTTACAAAGGATAGAAGAATTGTTTGATCAACTCCAAGGAGCACAGGTTTTCTCTAAGATTGACCTTCGTTCCGGTTACCATCAATTGAAGATTAAGACTACTGATGTGCCCAAGACAGCCTTCCGTACAAGATATGGTCATTATGAATTTTTGGTGATGCCTTTTGGGTTAACCAATGCACCAGCAGCCTTTATGGACTTGATGAATAGGGTGTTCAAACCCTTCTTAGATAAATTTGTTGTGGTTTTTATTCATGATATCTTGATATATTCCAAGAGTGTGGAGGAACATGAGAATCACTTGAGGCTTGTACTACAACTATTGCAGGAGAAGAAGTTGTATGCAAAGCTTAAAAAATGTGAATTTTGGTTAGACAGTGTTGCATTCCTTGGGCATGTTGTATCTAAAGATGGGATTGCTGTTGACCCTAAGAAAGTGGAAGCAGTAGTAGAATGGAATAGACCGAACAGTGTGACAGAGGTTCGTATCTTTTTGGGACTGGGTGGTTATTACAGGAGGTTTGTTGAAGGATTTTCTCACTTAGCCATGCCTTTGACTCGCTTAACCCAAAAGGGAGCTAAGTTTGAGTGGACCGGAAAGTGTGAAGAAAGCTTCCAGGAATTGAATAGAAGGTTGGTGTTAGCACCTATTCTCACCATACCTTCAAGTAGTGGAGGTCTCACCATTTATAGTGATGCCTCTAGGAAAGGCTTGTGGTGTGTTCTTATGCAGCATGGGAAGGTAGTGGCTTATGCCTCTAGACAATTGAAGCCTTATGAGCAAAATTATCCCACACATGACTTGGAGTTAGCTGCGTTGGTTTTTGCTTTAAAAATTTGGAGGCACTATTTGTATGGAGAACAATGTGAGATATTCACTGACCACAAGAGCCTCAAGTACCTCTTTACTCAAAAAGAGTTGAATATAAGACAAAGAAGATGGTTGGAGCTATTAAAGGACTATGACCTGACTATTAGTTACCATCCTGGAAAAGCCAATGTGGTAGCTGATGCCTTAAGTAGGAAGTCTACTAGAAATTTGGCAGCATTGTTGACTACACAGAAACACATCTTGGAAGATTTGAGGAAAATGAGGATAGAAGTACGGTTTCATGAAGTAGAGGCACATCTGGCAAACCTTAGAGTTCAGCCTACCTTGATTGAAAGGATAAAGATTGCACAAAGTAATGATCCACAGTTGCAGAAGATACGAGATTTGATAAATCTAGGCTCTCAATCCGAGTTTTGCATTCATAAGGATGGATCCTTGAGATTTGGTAATCGGCTTTGTATACCAAATGATCCAGACCTTAAGGCAGAAATTCTAAAGGAGGCTCATAACACGAGTTACACAATACAGCCAGGAGGCACTAAAATGTATCGGGATTTAAGGGAGACTTTTTGGTGGAACAACATGAAGAGGGAGATTGCTCAATACGTTACTCAATGTCTAGTATGTCAACAAGTCAAGATGGAGCATCAAAGACCAGCTGGATTTTTGCAACGTCTTCCCATTCCAGAACAGAAGTGGGAGGACATTACTATGGACTTTGTGATAGGGCTGCCTAGAACCCCTACTGGTAAAGATGCAATTTGGGTGATTGTGGATCGATTGACAAGATCTGCACACTTTTTGGCCATTAGGGTGGATTTCTCACTCGAAAGGTTAGCTAGATGATATATTAATGAAATAGTGAGATTGAATGGCGAACCTGCATCCATTGTGTTTGATAGAGACCGAAGATTTGTGTCCCAATTTTGGGAGAGTGTGCATAAGGCAATGGGTACTAACTTGAAGTTTAGCATGGCCTTTCACCCTCAAACAGATGGACTTTCAGAAAGAACTATACAAACATTGGAAGATATGCTGAGAGCTTGTGTAATTGATTTCAAAGGTTCATGGGATGACCATCTACCTTTGGTGGAGTTTGCATATAATAATAGCTACCAAGCAAGTATTAAAGCGGCACCATATGAGGCTTTGTATGGTAGGAAGTGTATGTCCCCTATATGTTAGGATGATGTTGGAGAGAGAAGATTGTTGGGTCTTGAGATTGTACAGCAAACAGTAGGTAAAATTCAAGTGATTAAAGAGCGGCTCCAAACAGCTCAGAGTAGGTAGAAGAGTTATGCAGATGTTAGAAGAAGGAAATTAGAGTTCCAAGTGGGTGATCATGTGTTCTTGAGGATTTCACCTACTAAAGGAGTTATGAGATTTGGTTTTCGAGGTAAGTTGAGCCCTCGTTTTGTAGGACCTTTTGAAGTCTTGGAGAGGATGGGTAAAGTTGCTTATAGGCTCGCCTTACCACCTTCTTTATCAGGGGTACATAATGTTTTCCATGTCTCAATGTTGAGGAAATATGTTCCAGACCCTAGTCATGTAGTGGATTATGAGCCTCTAAAATTAAGAGATGATTTAACTTATGAAGAGCAACCAGTTAAAATTGTGGACAAGAAAGAGCAAGAGTTGAAGCGTCGTATCATACATTATGTCAAGGTTCAATGGAGGAACCAGTCTGTGAGAGAGGCTACATGGGAGTTAGAAGATGAAATGGAGAAATACCCATATCTTTTTAAGGACACAGGTATGTTAAGTTTAGAGGACTAAACTTCTTTTAAGTGGGGGAGAATGTAATACCCAGAAAAAAAAAATAATAATAATAATAAAAAATAAAAGGAGGGGTATTTAAGTAAATTTGTTTATGTGGTCAACTTTTATAATTAATATTGCTAAGGGGTTTTTAGAAAATAAGGTTAAAACCCTAGTTTATATAGTCTAATTTTTAAGTCAGCGTATGCTGACAGATGTTTGGAGAGAAAAGACTTCTCAAATGACTGAAGTAGAGAAGAACTGACTACACTATTGAGGTAAGAGCTTAGAAATCTTATTATTTTGTTAAATTTAAACTTTATGAGGTAGTAGAATATTTTTCTTATGTGAGTATTTTGGCCAATAGTGAGACTTTCTTTAGCCATGGCCGCATGAGTGTGTTCTACGAAATTTTCTTAAAGGAATTGAATCGGATTGATGAAAAATAAAAAAAACGCTTGACGCAAAGAAGGAACGTCAATTTCCTTCTAATATATTATTATTTGTTTACTGGCTTGGTAGAGAAAGAATGGAGTCCAATAAAATCTTGTGTCAGAGATTTGTCCTCATGCAGAAAAGGAAAAGTGAATACACTAGAGGCGGCAGTTGCAGTAGAAAAAAAAAATATTAAATAAAAAATAAAAAATAAAAAAAAAGAGGAGGAAGGGAAGAACACGTGTAGAACTATAGAAGATGGTATAGGCAGTGCTTTTGACTCTAAATAATGTTAGCTATCCTAGGCTTTGTTAGTGGCAATAGAATATATATATATATATATATATATATATATATATATTGAATACACGGATTTGTTTATATTTTGAGATAATAGAGTGAAATTATTGGATATTTAGTAGTCTCTCTATTGGCCGGGTATTGTTATAAGTTTTTTTAAAATTATTTGATTATTAAGTAAAAATATTTGAAATTTATTCTAGGTGATATCTAAGGATTTAGAAGAAGTGTTAGAGAAAAATTTCTTTTGGAATAGTTTTTGGAAGTAACCTTATCTTAATTGGTTTCATCTTTGTGTAATTTAACTACTGAAAATCGTTTACAGTTGTTACTATTTATTTCTATTGTATTACTAATTTCAAGTAAAGAATAGAGAAATTCCACAAAAAAATATGAGCATTGAATATAAGATTTATTTTATTTAAGTGTTTCTTTAGTTATATTGATTTAAAGTAAAGAATATAGAAATATCATAAATATATTTGAATACTGAACATATGATATATGTATATATGTACTTAAATAAGATACATTTTTTTGTTAGAAACTATGATTTCATATATATGATTATGGACAAATTGACTATGAATTGATTCTGATACCCAAATCAATGGGGGTTATTCATTGGTACTCTGATACCCAGCCAATGGGGGTCATTCATTGGTATTCTGATACCTAAACCAATGGGAGTTATTCATTGGTACTCTGATATCCAAACCAATGGGAGTTGTTCATTGGTATTTTGATACCCAAACCAATGAGAGTTATTCATTGGTACTCTGATACCCAAACCAATGGGGGTTGTTTATTGGTATTCTAATATCCAAACCAATAGGGGTTATTTATTGGTATTCTGATGCCCAGTCACGAGGATATAGCGTGACTATAGTCATAAGATTGTTAATAATATGAATTACGTTTGAATATTTGAATTATTTTGAGTCCTTAAAACTACATATGTGATTTTGGAAATTGAGTATTTGACTTATTTTGGATCATTAAAACTACTTATGTATTTTTGGAACTTATTGTAAGTTATAAGTTTGATATATGGAAAACTGACTACTTTCTAAACTATCTATGATATATTTGTAAGATTAAAGTATGTAATCTATTTGTAACTTATTATTTTAAGACTACGATACTACTTTAGTTATTTTTTGAAAACCCATAGTATATTATAACTGTTGAAAACTCATATTACATTTTATTACTTATTAAATCTATTGCTTGATAGAACTTATTATGATTTTGGTTACTTATTGAGTTGCCAACTCACCCCCCTCTTTCTTCTTTCAGATTTTGATCAGGAAGAGTAGCATATGTTTAGGCTTCTGCTGGGATGTGCGCATGAGTGAAGTTAGGATATCGATGGAATAAGATTTGAACTTTTATGTCTAAGATTATCTTTTGTGTTGTCCTTTGTGTTAGGTTCTAAAGACTTAGGATTTTATGTATTTAGAACTCTAATTTGTAATGTTGGCAAACAATGATCAAAACAATGTATTTAGTCTTGTTTAGGCTTGCTTAAAGTTGATTAATTATTGTAAAATTGGAATCAAGTGGCTGCAGAAGTCTTTGTGACTTTCGGCCTGGCTCGATCAATCGAAGGACAGACTCGATCGATCGAAAATCGCACAGGTTGCGTTTTCTGCAGAATTTCCAACTCAGCCCTACTTCATTAAACGTTTAGGGTTTTATGTTTTTACCCTAGGTATTTAAACAAAACCCTAGCCACGTTTTTGGATGTTGTTCACATTGTATTGTTGCTCATACTTTGCTGTTTTGTGTGAATCTCTTGTGAGATCTTTGAGGAGCTTTCCTTTACACAAAACTTAGGGTTTTCAAGGTAGAGATTATTTCAACATCTTGATGATCAATGCAGTTGCAACCATTGGAGCTTAAAGAAAAACAAGTGGGGAGCTTGTAGCTGATTGGAGAATCCAAGAAAGAAGGAGTCCGTAGATTCGAAACTTGCACGTGGTCGTGTCAGTAAGTTCTACTGGTGGGTAGTATTAGGAAGTCAAGCGGGGAGCTTGTAAGTCCTTTTGTATGAACTTCGATTCTTTCATAGTGGATTCAAGTTTACCTTGAGGATAGCTAGGTCAAATCCTCCCCAGATTTTTACCGTGTGGTTTCCTAGGTCATCATATCTTGTGTTATTTATTATTCCGCTGCTTTATATGTTTGATATGATTATTTGATTGTTTTAACCTAGAATTGCTTAATTTGACTAAGTAACAACTTGGCTAATTAACTAGGCTACTCAATCTGGTTGTTTTTAAGGGGTCTAAAACCTAACACTTTGGAATTAAAAAATTTAGTTTATTTTTTTATTTGATGTTGGAAGATTATTATTTGGAGATCTTTTGAGAATTGCTTTATTGAGGATATTTTTAAATTTTATCGACGAAATTTTCTTAAGGATAATTCTTTATTTGTTAAGAGGGCCTTACACACTTGTAAGGTGTAAACTTTATAAGTGTGTGGTTGTTGTCACGTGCCTAGCTCTTACTTAGGTTCGGAGTGTGACAATATATATGGTATCAGAGCCGGCCCGGTAATCTCGTGTGGGCTCAGAGACACTATCCCACAAAGTGGGCCCTAACGAGGACGTTAGGGATTTAAGTGGGGGAGATTGTGATGCCCCAATTTGATTGATTGTGTGATGTGTGTGGATGTGTGATGAGTCCCACATCGGGTATTTACTGGGTAGATCTGGGCTTTATTAATAACTATAAGGAGTCTCAATTATGACTAGTCCTTTTGAGGTATAGCGCAGATGTAGTTAGCGCTTTTCCTTGAATCATTACATTAGTGGTTTTGATTTGTGCTGCTTTGTGGATTGCCGCTGAATGAAAGGCTAGGATTTGTGCTGCCATGTGAGTGGTTTGTGGGTTTGTGCCATTGATTGATTCTTTTTTGTTTAAATCTATTATACGTTTGAATTTGTGCTGCTCTTTTTTTTCTTTTTCTTTTTTTTTCTTTTTTTTTTTGAGATCCTCTTTCTAGCTAAATTAATAGTGTTACTCTAAAAATTTTGTTATATTTAGTTGAAAAAATATCTGGCTTCGCGATTATTTCTATTCATCATGCCGATATGGAGTAAGTAGATTTGTTTATTCACAGATATGCTTTTTTTTTTTCTTTTTTTTTCTTTTTTCTATTGTTTGATTGTGAATAAGTGGATTTGTTTATATTAGCTGGTATATCCTAGGAAACCAAGATGGGAGAGACGTGTTGTCTAAAGCCTTTTTAACTTAGTCAATTTAACTGGTTTTAAGCCTTTTTATGTTGCGTTTCTCACATTAAATATGGTGTTTAAAAAGAAATAAAAGACAACTAAGTACTACTTATCCAGCCTATATATATTGCTTGCAAAAAATGTTTGGGTTATATAAATTTTTTTTTTTTCCTTATCTTTAATATAATGGATTGAAGACTAGAAAATTAATGGATTAGCTAGATATATAGAAACATCACTAATTATTAGATCACAGCTAATAGGTAACACAGTGGTGCATATATTGCACCTCGTTACATTTTTTATGTAATTCATAGTCAATCAAATTAATGAAGTTGGTATAAAAAATTGGTCTAAGACTTATTATGGGGATATAGATAGTTAAATATTAATTTTTAGAGATCATGTTTCTCTGATGGAGAAATGACACACCAAACTATGCAATTGGAGCAGAAAATGACTTGTAAGACATTTTGAGGTCCTTTATGTTGCTTAGTTGAACCCTCCGTTATTTTGATGAAAATAACCCTCCGTTGTTTGGCTTAATGCTTCCAATTTTTTTTCAAGATAAGTGTGCTTAATGGTTACTCAACTTATTAACCAATATAAACAAAGAGGATAATGTCCTGAGAGATGTTTAATTGGGTCATGTCTTTCCTCAAAAAAAAAAAAAAAGGGGGGGGTGGGGTGGGGTGGGGGGGGGGGGGTCGTTTCCATTATTTGCAATAAGAAAATGTTAGACAAGCTGGCTCTATTTAATACATTTGACTCTCCGTGTAACCCTCCCATCCCATGGATGCAACATCACAATGTAAAACAAGTGCATTCAAGAGATATATACGATAGGGAAAAAATGGTTATTTTGATAGTGTTTGATATAAATTTGAGACCTATTTGTCCTTTGAAGCAGGTCTAAGTTGGGATGTGTTCATTTTATGATTAACATCATGCGATCACTTGTTCAAAGACCATTAAATAATGAATGAAAAATTGACTCCTAAAATGTCCCCTCAAATTAACATGGTTTTAACTTTATGAGTTGCTATTATGGTTAGAAGAAATTCATTTGATGCAGAGGGTTAATTACCACATTAATCACATCACCAGATAAAGCAATAATCAATTTTATAGAGGGTAACAAAATTACACCTTGTTTGGTGAGTGTTAGGTTCTAAAGATATAGGATTAAATGTTTAGAGTCTCAATTTGTATATATGTTGGCAAACCAAGAACGAAAACATGTCTAGGATAGGTATTAGACATTGCTCAAAGTGGTTCAAGTTAAGACTCAAGAATATACAAGCTGCAGAAAAAAGAATTGAAATTCTGCGAAGCTCGACCGATCAAATATCACAGAAAAATAATTTATGCAGAATTTAAATCAGGCCCAAGCCCGCGAAAATGTTTAGTGTTTCAGTCAAACACTCCTATGTAAAAAAGGAAAACCCTAGCTACGTTTTGAAGATTCTTGGAAGACTTGTGAGTTATTCCTATGAGATTTGAGAGATTCTGTACCTTCTAACTCTACAAGTGTCTAGAATCTAGTTGCTGCAAAATCAACAAGCCGTGATTTGAAACCTTTGAGTGGGATCTCAAAGTCACAAATGTGGGAATTTGTGTTTTGCAAATCCAAAAGAGAAGGAGTTTGTAGATTTAAAGCTTGCATGTGATCTTGTTAGTAAGTTACTACTGGTGGTAGCAATAGATTTAGGGTTAAATCTTATTATATAAACTTCAATTCTCTTCTAGTGGATTTGTTTTACCTTAAGGATAACTAGGTCAAATCCTCCCCAAGTTTTTACCTAAAGCCAATTTGTTTCAATGGTTTTCCTGAGTGATCATATCGTTGTGTTCTTTATTTTTCCACTATTGTGCATGATATGATCTTTGTTTAACCTAGATCTCACAATAAACCTAAGTAATTACTTGGCTAATATATTAGGTTAAATAATCTGTTTTAAAGGGTCTAAACAAACAAACAACGAGAATAACGGCTAATTTGCCAAATATTGTTGTATGGATGGAGGATGTTCCAACATCGGTTTTTCCTATTGTTTAGACTGATTTAAGCCCTTTTTTGGAATAAAATAAGTAGTCATCTTTCTCAAAAAAAAAAAAAAGAAGATATATATATATATATATATATATATATATATATATATATATAGACACACACACACTGGTGGCTCCGTGTTAGAGCCAGGGTGGTCACAAGATCGCCCTGACCTGGAAAAAAAATCATAATTATATATAAAATTTGAAAATTTTATGATTTTTTTACCCTTAAAAAAATGTTCGACCACCCTAAATTTTTTTAAACTCAATAGAATTAAACTTTGGATAAAGTTTAGCAACAAATTAACTTGGTTATAAACTAAGGCTACAACCTTACTTGATATTTTTTTAATAGATAAGAATTTTAACAAATCCACAATTAGATTACATTTTTTTTTCTTATATCCTCCATGCTTGTAAAACTTCAGGAAGATCAAAGATCAATAGCTTATGTCATCAATCAAATGTTTAAATTTTGAGTTTTTGTAGTCTAAAATTATACGCAACAAATAAGTCTATAGATCAAATAGTAAATAATATCCGATTGACATGAAATTTGACATGCGTTTAAAGAACATAAAGAACATACAATTCAAAGATTAGATTTTTAAAATATGTAATCATGTTAATTTTTTTAGTGAAAGTTATAGTCTTAAGCTATAACTAAGTTTGTAGTCAAATTTTGTCCTTAAACTTTGTTCCTCTTAACAATATATTGAGCCCTTACAAACAAAAAGAAAAAACCAAGAAAAATTTTATTTAACTAAAATTTTAAAAGAGATGTAACTTGCAGCATTGATAATGAGATTATCATGCAAGGATTTTAAAATTAAAAAAACAATTCGTAGAAGAAAATAGTAAGACTTCATGTATTTGGTTTTTTTTTTTTTTGGTTGTTGTCAATATATGAATTTATTTTTTATTAGATTTTGTTTAATTTAAGTTTCTTCATGACCACTCTGAAAAAAATTCATAGAGCCACCATTGCGCGCTCGCGCACACACACAAAAAGACATGCAAGATATGGTAACTGTTTAAATGCCTGAACTTTTTAAGAGGATTAAAATTGGCTTACTTTCATACTGTATTTTTCAATTGCAGAGGTTGAACTCAAAAACAACACTATTAATTTGGAGTCCAAATCTTCTCTCCCATTTTGCCTCCTCCACTCTATACTTCACCAATAAAAGTTTGCCACATGTCTTACCTAATAAATTAAATTATAATTTTATGCCTTTATTATTTGTTACCTAAAATAAATAACAATAAATGAATTAAAATAAAATAAACAAACCACCAACGCCTCCCCACACCTGATCCTTCACCAGCACCTTCACTAGTAGTTGGAACAATAGATCACTAACGTCATCAGGAATTGCCGGCGACATCAACTCGACCAGTCACGACCATCCACCTCCACTAGGTCCACACCAACACCTCCTTGTTTTCAAATCAAAAATGGTTACCCTTAAAAATCAAAGCGATCTAGAAAAAACACTCTCTCATGTTGCTTTCCTTCTTGCCAATCCGGTCTCAAACAAACAAAACAATGGCCTAAAAATTTTGTTCCAAGTCCAACTTTCATTGTCTGCGAGTGGAACGTCCACTATCCCATATGAAAAATTTATGGACAATGGGTATAAGCCATGGTGATTTTTTTTATGGAGTTCTAGCAAGTGATTTCATGGATCACAAATAATAAAACTCATTCATGGATTTGAAAATTAGGAGGACGTGATGTAGACCCGTTGATGGTGGATGGGCGTAACTAGTGGGGTTGATGTCACTGGCAATCTCTTGTAGTGGCGCTGGAAAAAGTTGAGGTGGTGGACTGGTGATGGTGGGAATGTGTTGGATTTCTTTTTGTTTTATTTATTTATTTTATTTAGATAACTGAAATAAGTTTAAGGCATGAAATTAGGTTTTACTTAAATAATTAGACACTCGAATTTAAATTTTTTGTCTACCTTTTCTGTTTCACTTTATGTTCTATAAATAAAAATGTGACCAGTGTCTAATTATTTAAGTAAAACCTAATTTCATGCCTTATCTTTGCTGATATTGATAAGAATAAGATTCGTGCTTATCTGCTTCCCCTTTTGCATGTACCGTAAAAACACAAGCTTGTCTGTGACAGAATGTCTTTTCTGTGTTCCTCATGGAAAAAAAGCTTCGTCTTGTGCTATCAAGTTTTCTATGACAATAGAGAAAAAGTTCTACCACAAGTTTGTGAATAGATGAAAATATCTATTTGTACGATAATTTAAGTAATGATGGGAAAAGTTTCTTTAGGAATGTGGCAATGGAGATTGGGGCACGCGTGGATGTATGGCGTTAATCTCATCCGGATATTGTCAGCATATACCACCCTTTGCATGGACCCCAAAAAAAAGGTTGAATGTTTATTCTGTGATGTGTGTACCCCATGTAAAAAGCCTTGGTCTTGTATGATTATCTTTTCTATGACAACGTATCAGAAGAAAAAAAAAATTCAAATGGCAAGTTCATGAATATATGGCATTCTCTATTTCTACAAAACTTAAAAGCAATTAGTAACGTAACTCTTCTTAAAAAATTAGTGGCAATGGAGCTTATTGGATAGGCTTATGCTATGTTTGGAAGTTTAAAAAGAGAGAAAAGTAGATAAGAGTAGAGAGGAGAATAGTGGAGAGAAAGAATAGAGAGAAATTGTTATCCTCCACTTTGTTTGAATATTTTTAAAATTAAGTAAGGGTTTGGAAGAGAACCCTTTCTCTTGTTTTGATGTTTTAAAAATTAAGATGGGAATGAGAGGAAATAATTAAATATATTTAAATAGATAAATTTACTCCTATTTGAAAATGGGCTTACAACATTGGTCTATAATTAATATGATTAATTTGTTAGATTAAAATTTACTCAAAAAAATATTTTGTTAGATTAAATAATTGTGATTGTAACGTGCAATATATATATTTTTTTGATATATTTTTTTTATGATTCGAATTAAATAATTAACATTGGTCTAAGATTAAATTTATTTTTTTTATATTAAAAAAATCCATCCTTAATTGATAATAATTAAAATAAGAAAAAATGTTTGGTTTGTTTGTTTACTAAAAAAATCAATAAAATATTGAATTTTGAGTGTTTTTTCATTTATTATTATTATTTTTAATATTTTTTATTTTGCTTAGTCTGTGAATTTATCATTAAGAGCAAAGACATTGTTTAAGTCTAAATAAAAATAATAGCACCAAAATTCCCTATTCCAACCAATTCTATCGCACTATTCAAGAAACAACATTTCCCAAACAAGAACAGCACAAATACTCATGTCCATCTCATTTAAAATGTCAATAAAAATTTTTGGGGAAATTTTGGGTTGGTATGCATTACAAAACTTTCCAGATGCTTAGGAATTTATCCATGCCATCCACTTCCTCAGCCGTATTAACACTTTTATTTCTAACACTTTTTTTTCATTGGTGAGAAGAACTTTTATTTCTCACACTAACTAGAACAAATCAATTCCACTCCCAAGGTACCTACACCAAAGGACTACAAGGTTGGGAAAAGAGTCTCCGAAATGGGGTTGGTTATTAATATCAAATTGAGACTATTTTCTTACAACTATTCTGATGAGGACAGTATGTTTAAAATTTGTTCCAAAAGAATCCATTATTGACTGTAATTCATCTGCCATTGCCAATAATCATCCAGGGAACGCATTTTCAATCTCCTGCGTTTTCCAGTGACCATATAGGGGGAATTTTGAAGATCGGTAAAGATAAGCATCCAAATCATATCCAAAGGACTTCACTTTACTTACAAGGTCCAGGACATGCTTGTTCCTTTCTTGGGAGTATGTATCCAGCACTATAATTCCAGCTTGCTTAGTTGTCGTGGAAATTTCCAATGGTGCAAAATTCTTATTTATAAAGAAGTTTTTGCTTTCCATCTTGTAAGAGTGAGAAATAAATAAAGGGGAAGAAGCTAAAATACAAGGCATAGGGACCACAATCATTATATTACTAAACAAAAGGAATGAATTTGATAACAATGACAATTAACCATTCAATCATAAAAGCTTAGATCTGTGTGAAAACACACAAGCTTATTCAAACCCTAAATTAAAAAATTGTGGCTAGATTACTTTTACTCAAACTTATCAAAGTGCGGAACAAGAGTAAATATGCGCAATGAACCGATTACACTACTTTAAGTCATATCCATTCATGATTAACAATAAAATGAAAGATTAAAGAATTGGGAAGAGATGTGCAAACACAAGATAATACCAAGACATGTTATTGAAGAAGAAACCGAAGAACTAGGCGAAAAACCTCTCCCGACCCTCCAAGTCGAAATCGATTCACTAGAGAATAAAGTTAGAGTACACGAATAACAAAAGACCCTCCAAGCCTCATTTACCCCATGTACTTAAGCCCTCCAAGCTCCTGCTACCAATGGACTTCTCAGAATCTTGTCTTCTCTAGTTTTCCGGATCTCCCAATTCAGCCCGATTGCATTTGCCACTAAATGGCTCATTCCAATACTTCCCAACAGCACCAAAATCTCACTTAACACTCAAATTTGATGTGATAAGTGTTTGGGCTATGAACCTCTCAAGGATATAGACATGGAAAGGTAGGAGTTGAGAAAAACTATAAGGAAATGTGTAGATGATTGTTGGTATAATAATATCTAACTCTCAAGTGTATTTGCTAGGGTTTTCTTTCTGAAAAGTACTCCTTACAATTCGTGGGTAATGAGAGTATTTATAGTGTGGGTAAAGTACTTTATCTTTTTGCCAAACAAAATATTTCGTAGGTACCTTACGAACTTGACAGCCTGTCGTGACTCTTCAGCTTCCAATCATGTGCTTCACACATGGCCTTTTTCGCGAGTTGCTACTCGCGAGCTTCTCGCAAGCTAGTCGCAAATTGCACTAATTCATCTTTGAAGCTTGATTCTTCACCAACCTCTCACACTCACCCTTTACAAATAAACCTACATACATATAGGAAAATGATTGAAGAAATTACAATCAAATTTGGCACGAAATTAAAGCCAATACAAGTGAACGGTTTAGACCCCTTAAACTATAACCAGATTGCGTAGCCTAGATTAATTAGCCAAGTTTTTACTTAGTCAAATTAAACAATTCTAGGTTAAAACAATCACAAAATCATATCAAGCATATAAAACATATAAAGCAGCGGAAAATAAATAACACATGATATGATCACCCAGGAAACCACACGGAAAAACCTGGGGAGGATTTTACCCACCGATCCTCAAGGCAAAATGGAATCCACTAAGAAAGAATTGAAGTTCTTACAAAAGGACTTACAAGCTCCCCGCTTGACTTCCTAATGCTACACACCAGTAGTAACTTCCTGACACGACCACGCGCAGGCTCCGAGTCCACGGACTACTTCTTTCTTTGTATTCCTTCAATCAGCTACAAGCACCCACGCTTGATTATCTTTAAGCTTCAAAGGCAGCAACCAAGTTGATCATCAAGATGTTGAAGTGATCTCAATCTTGAAAACCTTAAGCTTTGTGTAAAGGAAAGCTCCTCTAGATTTCACAAGAAATTTACACAAAACAGCAATATATGAGCAACAATACAACTTGTGCAATTCTGAAAAACGTGGCTAGGGTTTGCCTTATATACCTAGGGCAAAAACATAAAACCCTAAACGTTTAAAGAGTTTGGGCTGAGTTGGAATTCTGCAGAAAAACGCATCTGGGCCGACTTTCGATCGATCGAGAATTACATTCGATCAATCGAGCCAGGCCGAAAAGCCCCAATGCTTCTGCAGTTACTCGATTCCAACTTTACAATATTTAACCAACTTTGAGCAAGCATAAACAAGAGTAAGTACATTGTTTTGATCATGGTTTGCCAACATTACAAATTAGAGTTCTAAATACATAAAATCCTAAGACCTTAGAACCTAACAAACTCCCCCTTTGACAATCCGTGACAAAACACAAATTAAAAGCTTAAAGTTTACAAGTAAAAAGCCCATTACATAATAATGCTCATAAACTAAAATTCAACCTAACTACTATCCATCGGTTGCAAGTGTAGACAGCAGCTTTGTCGAATCAACCTGTATATTCCTGAAATACTCAACAAACACATAAACGCATGTGTGGCAGGAAATAGTATATAAACAAGTATAACATTCTTGTAAGATTCACACAACACAAAATAAAGATATATATCAATGAATCAACTCATAAATATAAATCAATAAGCAGTAAATCATAAGACAACAAGAATCAACAAAAACATGTATATCAATATATCAATCAATGTTACTCCCCCTAACATGAATATCCCCAAAAATGATATACAAAGTGAAGCACCAAGATACAATCTAATAAACTCCACAAAAATATCCCATGCTAACAAAAATTTCTCCCCCTATCAACAAAAATCTCCTAACACAAACTCCTCTACAAGTCAAAACTCTACTCCCCCTTTTTGTGACGGAATGCCAAAGGGCATCAGAGGCCATCATCAAAAGGAGGTGGTGAGGAAGAACGAAGATGCGCCAAATCCGCTCTCAGAGCACGAATCTCATCGAACAGATCCACCAGAAGCTGACCATGAGCCGCCTGAATGGTCATGACAGTCTCCAAAGTACGACGAACATCGAAGTCAGCCGCAGAAGGTGGAGGTACAGCAGCAGCACCTACAGAATCTAGAACAGCCTCACCAGCAGGACCTGTAGAAGAAGAAGGAGGAGGAGGAGCGCTACTAGAGGGCTCAGACCTAGGGTGTTTAGAACCAGCTCGAAGATGAGCGGCCCTCTGTCTAAGAAAAGACGCACCAGATTGCGGAGCCTAGATTAATTAGCCAAGTTTTTACTTAGTCAAATTAAACAATTCTAGGTTAAAACAATCACAAAATCATATCAAGCATATAAAACATATAAAGCAGCGGAAAATAAATAACACATGATATGATCACCCAGGAAACCACACGGAAAAACCTAGGGAGGATTTTACCCACCGATCCTCAAGGCAAAACGGAATCCACTACGAAAGAATTGAAGTTCTTACAAAAGGACTTACAAGCTCCCCGCTTGACTTCCTAATGCTACACACCAGTAGTAACTTCCTGACACGACCACGCGCAAGCTCCGAGTCCATGGACTACTTCTTTCTTTGTATTCCTTCAATCAGCTACAAGCACCCACGCTTGATTATCTTTAAGCTTCAAAGGCAGCAACCAAGTTGATCATCAAGATGTTGAAGTGATCTCAATCTTGAAAACCCTAAGTTTTGTGTAAAGGAAAGCTCCTCTAGATCTCACAAGAGATTTACACAAAACAGCAATATATGAGCAACAATACAACTTGTGCAACTCTGAAAAACGTGGCTAGGGTTTGCCTTATATACCTAGGGCAAAAACATAAAACCCTAAACGTTTAAAGAGTTTGGGCTGAGTTGGAATTCTGCAGAAAAACGCATCTGGGCCGACTTTCGATCTATCGAGAATTACATTCGATCGATCGAGCCAGGCCGAGAAGCCCCAATGCTTCTGCAGTCACTCGATTCCAACTTTACAATATTTAACTAACTTTGAGCAAGCATAAACAAGAGTAAGTACATTGTTTTGATCATGGTTTGCCAATATTACAAATTAGAGTTCTAAATACATAAAATCCTAAGACCTTAGAACCTAACAACAAGCTAGTTGGAAATCACAATTTTACAATCTCCCCCTTTGGCTATTCCATGACAAAATCCCTAAATAGACTTTAGATTTAAACGTGAGTTTGGGAACATAGGCAAAACTCACTCACGCCTAAATCTAAAAGATGTGAAGCACTTATACACCTATATCCTAAAACACTTGCACATAACAAATAAACTTCATTAAGCACAAGATAAGTAGAACAAAAGGCATGTATAAAGAACAAGTAAAATGTGATCAAGATACCAATTTAAATGTGAAACATAAAGCATAACTTGATCAAACAAGAACAGTCATTAGGAAAAGACCACAATGAATATTTAATGAGTAAATGATCATCTGGACATGCAATGCAATTAAGAGCAATGCTAAAATCAATTGCACGTCCAAAAACCCACATGATGCATTAAAGAAACTAAGGCAAGAAGCAATAGGTAACTATAAGCATCAAGGAACGAATATAAAAACCAAGGTACATAAAGTAC
The DNA here is from genome assembly GCA_023736055.1 of Quercus glauca. Taxonomy (NCBI): domain Eukaryota; kingdom Viridiplantae; phylum Streptophyta; class Magnoliopsida; order Fagales; family Fagaceae; genus Quercus; species Quercus glauca. The sequence continues at coordinate 87,411,883 of CM043318.1, read as the reverse complement.
TAAAGAAAACTATAGTTTAAACTAAAATACTTGAAATCTTTAAATAAAGAACTGTAAATAAACATAAGCTCGAAAAGAATAACATAAACCACCAAAATAAACCAATGGTGTTACTACTCCCCCTTAGGCTGTTCTCCCTCTCAAGCTAATCTACTCTCCCTTTTTGATCGGAATGGCCAAAGGTCCTAGAAAGAATCGGACTCTGAGTCTTATAGTAGTTGATGTGTGAAGTTAGCATAGCACGCATTTCTACTCTGCCTAGTATATAATCAAGGCAATCAGGTGCTCTAGCTTGAGCTTGAGAAGAAGGCTGTGGAGTATGCTTTGGTACAGAAGTGAATTGCTTAATTTCCTCATCGGTGTTGCCATCTTCTTCTGCAGCTTCATCTCTTGGAATTTGAGATGCACCGGTTTTTGGACCGAGAATATGAGCCTTACTCCTAATAATGGTGTGCTCACTGATAAGCTCTTCCTTTTACATAACTAGAGTCCACTTGGAATCTTTACCCTTGCCCTTGATATTAGAGACATGACAAGGCTTGGGAATGATAGGGTCAACCTTGACTTTCTCTTCTTGATGCACTTGACAAAGAGGTGGTAGATGTGATCACAAATATCAATCTCTTTGTAAGTGAAGAGATCATGTAGGAAGACGGTCCTTGAGGCCGACAAGGTTGTCAAATTCTTCACCGGATAGAGGTTGAAGATCATGATGTAGGCCAAATCTCTCATCTCTGGAGAGAACTCAATTATGTGCAAGGCCTTCTTCTTGAGTTGACCTCCAAGAACTTGTACAAGAGACTCAAGCTTCTCTTTCCTCTCATCATAGTGTAGAGAGGTGTCTAGAGTCATTGGTTGGATCTTCAACAGCTCTTGTATTGATTCTCTTGAGACTGTGAATTCTCTCCCCCTTACCCAGCAGTTGATGTGTTCGCCTTCCATAAACGCATTTGCAAAGAATTCCTTGATGATGCAGTCATACACATCAACCATAGGATTTAGCAATTTGGTCCTTGTCCTTTCCTTGAACGCATCCAAAATGAATGTGTCCTTTAAGGACTCAATGTCCACATTCCTTTCCAAGACGATCGATGCATTCTTGTAATGATCTGTAGGCCATGTTAGCATCATCATTTCTGAATGAGTCGAGAGAGTGGTGAGGATGCTTTGTTGATTTCTTCGCTGCTGAGTTATGAGGAGACATCTACCAAAAGAACAAACACACAAACCATACACAAACATGGTAACAAACTTGATTAGATACAAGTTAGTCCATAAACACGAACAAATTAAGAAAAATTGTCCTAAAATGGAAATAGACAAGCAAACATAGTCACACGAACATGTTCCAAGTGCTAAGGTCTAAGATGACTTACATAGCATGAGTGAATGCAAGACATGTCAAGTGATACAGTGTGTGCATCTCACATGCACACACTACCAATGATCTAAACATGTTAAAACACACAACCAATGATCTAAACATGTTAAACATGCATAATCATGGTAATCTCCAAAGATTTGTACTCAATGGAGTCCAAAACAATGAAAAAAATACCATATAGACATTTTATCAAACACTTAGAGTGCACACACTACACTTATATGAAAAACAATGCATGAACACATGTAAAACTTGCCTAAATACATGTTAAAATGTCACTAGGGGCCAACACAAACACAAACAAACACAATGGAACACAGCCCAATCAAGAAAAATAAAAAAATTTGACAAAAAAATGAAGTTTTCCCAACCCCTTACAAAATAACCCCAACCCTAGAAATCTAAGAATCTAAGGCTTAATCTAAGGAATCAAAGAGTAAAAAGTATTAAAACATACCTTAGATAAGTCTTAGAGTTGAAATCCCTTGAGTTTTGGTTGAGATTTGAGGGAAAAATGTGTTTTGGGTTGAGAGAGGTGCGGAGGAGACAAAACAAAGCTTTTGAAAAATTGTCACTATTTGTCCTTTTAAAAACTAAAAATCTGCTTATTTTGCGAGATAGCTACTTGCGAAGTACTTGCAAGTTACTCGCGAAATGCCTCAAATGCACAGGGCCAATTTCGCAGGAAGCTATTTCTCGCGAAGGAGTCGCGAGGGAGTCATGAAACTCTCTGTGTAAAATTTTGAAAGAAATGAAAATTAGATTCCTTACTTTTGCAACTAGGCTGCGAGATGGTTTACTTGTGACTTACTTGCTAAAATGCCTCTAAAGGAGTTTTTCAACAAAACAGATTTGGCTTTTTTGAAAAACTATCAAAACCCAAGTGATACACAAAAACACTTTCAAAAACAAATAAAATATTCAAAAATATTTTTGGGTTTGATTATCAAGCAATTAAGTATACACATATCACATTTGAACACGTACAATCACACAAATGAATTAGGCATTCATTAAACACTAGACTTGTGTGTTGTGGGTGGAGATCAAGTATGAACTAGTCTATAGTCTAGTATTCAATGATCAATTCAATCAAGTTATACACAACTAGCACAAAGTCAAGTGACCTATCTCACTAGTAGAAATGAACATATATGACCTCCCACCAAAGTGTTTACATTGATTGAAAACTTTTCATTTGGCTTTCATTTTTCATATATATATATATATATATATATATCTATACAACTCAATTTTTGAGCAATGATACCATGAAAATTTTGATATTTCTTTGATGAATAAGCCTATGGCTTTAGCTCATATATTTTGAATACATTTTGCTCCACCTTTTCCTAATCAAACTAGTTTTCAAAATAAGACTTTTTCAGCTCTCTCTTTTATAGATAGACATTTGTAGAGCTTTTTGACATAAAAAATAAATGTGAAGAGATATGTAGGCACAAATCTACACATGTATCAAGATCAAACAAGACTATTGACTAATCATTCATGACAAACTTAAAGATCTATTTACAACAATCAAACGTAGATTTCTAGATGTCACTCACACTTAAAAGATGTGCATACATTATAAGCTAAGCTCGTAAATGCACTACGCCATTAGTACAAAGGTACTAGGCCAAACTCAAAATGTGATATACATAACATAAGCGCTCAAACTTTATGAGATTTAAAAAAAAAAAAAAAAATTTAATTACCATTTATGGGTTTTTGAATTTTTCAACACACTAAAAAACAAAGCAATAAAGTAAGATCAACAAAAACAAGGTAAACAAAATAAAGACCTATAAAAGAAACATGCTAGGACGGAAGCAATGACTCTAGAAGATTTCATATATCATGACGCATGAAACTATGACCCTAATACATTAGAAGTATTAATGCACGAACATAGTAAGTTGAAAGGTTTTAGACCAACCCCTTAACTCAACCAGATTAATCTAGTTAATTAGCCAAGTGTTTAACTTAGTCAAATTATTCAAATCTAGGTTATCACAATCACACAATCATATCAAGAATATAAAGCAGTGGAAAAGTAAATAACACAATGATATGATGACCCAGGAAACCACACGGTAAAAACCTGGGGATGATTTGACCTAGCTATCCTCAAGGTAAACTGAATCCACTATACGAAAGAATCGAAGTTCATACAAAAGGACTTACAAGCTCCCCACTTTACTTCCTGATGCTACCCATCAGTAGAACTAACTGACACGACCACATGCAAGCTCCGAATCCACGGACTCCTTCATTCTTGGATTCTCCAATCATCTACAAGCACCTACGCTTGTTATTCTTTAAGCTCCAATGGCAGTAATTGAGTTGATCATCAAGATGTTGAAATAATCTCTACCTTGAAAACCCTAAGTTTATGTGAAGGAAAGCTCCTCAATGGTCTTACAAGAGATTCACACAAACAGCAAAGTATGAGCAACAATACACTCAGAGCAACCCACAAAAACGTGGCTAGAGTTTTGCCTTATATACCTAGGGCAAAAACATAAAACCCTAAACGTTTAATGAGGTAGGACTGAGTTGGAAAATTCTGCAGAAAAACATTCTGCCTGAGATTCGATCGATCGAGTCTTTCTTTCGATCAATCGAGTCAGGCCGAAATGCACCAATGCATCTGCAGCCTCTCAATTCCAACTTTACATGAAAGACACAACTTTGAGCAAGCCTAAACAAGACTAAACAACCTGTTTTGATCATGGTTTGCCAACAATACAAATTAGAGTTCTAAATACATAAATTCCTAAATCTTTAGAAACTAACATAAGTGATCATGCATGAGTACGCTTCTTCACCCACACCGCACGAGTGTTTTGGGTGAGGTCCTTAGAAGGAGGGGTACAACTGACATAACTGTCAAACCTCGGGGTCAAGCCAGCTAGGCATAATGAAATGTTCTTCAACATTTCCATAACATCTCCAATGAGTTGACCCTCATTTTCTCTTTTAGCTTGATTTCTCTTTGGCATTCTTCTTGAGTTTTCTTGACCACGTAGAGAGTTAGCCTTGTTATGAGCTTGAAGCTTGAAGCTTGAAGTAATTTAGTCTTGTGTGTCATCATATGCCACAATGATCACAAAAATGCTTTACTTGAGGTCTCCTTTGACTCTTAGGCAACGACTTCCCTTTTGCCTTTGGTTTTGGGCCAATGATATTCTTCTCAACAGTAGGAATCTCAACCTTAGGCTTCTCTGCATTTTTGGCCAACATGAACTTCACTTCCTTTTTGGGTTCGTTGCTTGAGCTTCCTTCACTGATGTAGCCCAAATCAGTCTTGTCATTTGAAGGTTTTTGAAAGGAGAGAACGCTATCAAGCTTCTTGGTGGAGATGCGTTCCACTTTGACATTTGCTTGAATTATTTCAAGTTCAAGAAACTTGATTTTGGAGTAGGCATTTAGCAACTCTTCCTTTAACTCTTCAACTTCGCACTTGGCATCCTTAAGTTGAACAAGAGTAGACTTGTGCTCTTTTTCAATTTTCTTCATCTTTTTAACATCACTATTGGCAACCTTAGCATATTTGCCACAATCTTCAAGCAATGCATCGTACACTTCTTGAAGATTCTTCTCACCTTCATTAAGGTACACATCCTCATCATCCGAAACATCAACTTCTTCGCTTTCAGAATGTACACCAAGTTCATCAACCAAATCGGTCAATTCATCTCTAGAATCCATGGTGGTAATTGCCATGAAAGCTAAATAGTTTCCATCACTATCACATTCTCCTTCCACGTCGGAGTTTGAGCTCTTTGAGTCACTATGTGTAGTTGCAAACACTTTACCCTTTCCTCTCAAATAGTTTGGATATTCTTTCTTTAGATGCCTATGACCATTGCATTCATAACAAACAATTCCTTGAGTTGATGATGAGTCTTTCTCATCCTTCTTCTTGAAGTCTCTCTTGTCATTTTTGGAGGATGAGAATTTTCCTTTGCCAAACGACTTCCCATTGTTCTTCATCTTAAGAAATAGTCAAAAGTTCTTTGCAAGAAATGCCACCTCTTTTTCAACATTGTATTCATCGAAGGAATCACCGATTCTCTCATTTATGGTTTTGAGAGCAAGTGATTTGCTAGACTTGTAAGAGGGCAATCCGAGCCCATAGGTTTGGAGAGAGCCAACAAGCTCTTGAATCTTGATCTTGTCTAAATCTTTGCTCTCCTCAATGGCGGTAACCTTAGCCCGGAAAATTTCAAGTAAGGATCTCAAGATCTTCTTTACCACTTTGGCGTCTTTAATCTTTTCTCTAAGATTGAGCTTGGCAATCAAAATTTCATTGAGTCTCCCATAAAGGGAATCAAATGACTCATTGTCACTCATCTTCAATTCCTCAAATCGAGTAGTAAGCATTTGAAGCTTGGTGTCCTTGACATTCTTAGCTCCTTCATAGGTAGTCTCAAGAATGGTCCACACCTCTTTAGCGGTCTTCACACGAGAAATCCTGTGAAATTCATTAGTAGACACACCATAGAAAATAGCATTAATAACTTTGCTATTGGCATTTGCCAAAGCAAGAGTAGCCTTATCCCATTGAAATTTGGCTGTTGTGGGTCTCACCCACCCATTCTCAATGGAATCCCAAACGATCTTATCAATAGCACATAGAAAAACACACATACATACTTTCCAAAAAGCATAATTACTCCCATCAAAGTAGGGAGGTGCGTTGAGGGATTGAGATTTATCTATCTCAAACGAGGTCTTGGATCACACAAGGATATTGAAATCCGACAAGTGTACCTGTTCTGATACCAACTAAAAGCTCAGATTTGTGTAAAAACACACGAGCTTGTAAAAAAATTATGGCTAGATTGCTTTTACTCAAACTTATCAAAGTGCGGAACAAGAGTATATATGTGCAATGAACCAATTACACTACTCTAAGTCATACCCATTCACAATTAACAATAAAATGAAAGCCTAAAGAGTAGGGAAGAGAGATGCAAATACAAGATAATACCAAGATGTGTTATCAAAAAGGAAACCGAAGAAATTGGTGAAAAACTTCTCTACGACCCTTCAAGTTGAAATTGATCCACTAAAGAATAAAGTTGGAGTACACGAATAACAAAAGACTCTCTAAGCCTAATCTACCCCATGTACTTGAGCCCTCCAAGTTCCTGCTACCAACGGACTTCTCAGAGTCTTGTCTTCTCTAGTTTTCCAGATCTCGCAATTCAGCCCGGTTGCATCTACCACTAAATGGCTCCTTCCAATGTTTCCCAATAGCACCAAAATCTCACTTAACACTCAGATCCAATGTGTTAAGCGTTTGGGCTATGAACCTCTTAAGGATGTAGAGATGGAGAGGTAGGAGTTGAGGAAAACTACAAGGAAATGTGTAGATGATTGTAAGTATAACAATTTCTAACTTTTAAGTGTATTTGCTAGGGTGTTCTCTTTGAAAAGCATTCCTTACAATTCATGGGTAATGAGGGTATTTATAGTTTGGATAAAGAATTTGGTAAAACACTTTATCTTTTTGCAAAACAGAATGTTTCACGAGTATCTCGCGGGATGGCCCTTCTCGCGAAACACTCGCGAACTTGACAACTTGGCATGACTCTTCAACTTCCAGTCATGTGCTTCACACGTGGCCTTTTTCGCGGGTTGCTACATGTGAGTTAGTTGCAAATTGCACTGATTCATCTTTGAAGCTTGATTCTTCACCGATCTCTTACACTCATCTCTTACAAATAAACCCACATACATACAGGGAAATGATTGAAGAAATTACAATCAAATTTGACACGAAATTAAAGGCAACACAAGCTAGTTGGAAAACACAATTTTACAAATCATAAATAAACCCAAACAGAGCATAAAAGTTCTAGTAGTACTCATGGCATTACATTCTCTTAAACCTGTAGTTTGTTTCAGCAAGCCTAATTTTGAAAGATTAAACAAACCATACGATTCAAATACTAACTTGACTTTCTTTTAATACTCATAAAACCAATACAATCAAATAACAAAATGAGAAGTCCATAAAAAGAAAATTAAATATTTTATCCCATTCAATAGTTTATCCCAAGCAAATTAAAAATAACATCAAGTTGGATTGGATGTATAATCCATTAATCCCTCCACATATCAGTTGCTATTGAGTTTCTTAAAATCTCTCCTTGGGCAGCATCATCATTATCTTTCTTTCTTTCTGCAACAAGTTGTTACTACAAAAAACTAGACCTATAGTGTGCCATCCCCTACCGTGGTGATCCAAGGTGCTCCATTGTATACTGTTCTGAAAAAACTATCGTAATTGGAACCGGCACGGTCAACACAGATTCCTTTCTCAATTGCAGTAAGAGAAGCAATGGCAATGACATCTGTGAAATAAGACGCCTGATTGATGCCCATAGACAAAGACATAATATCAACCCCATCAAGAATTGCTCGTTCCATGCCAGTGAGCAGATCAGTTGCAAAGGTGAATTCTAAATCTATCTATTCCCCAAACAACCTTGTACATAGCAAGATGTGCACCAGGAGCCACGCCTATGGCTGTGCCTCTTGCATAACCAAAGTGACTTACACCAGGTACATAGTTACCCATAGCTGTGGATGCTGTGTGTGTACCATGACCCATGAAGTCTCTTGGAGAACTGAAATCTGGTTCCTTGGATATATTAATACCTGCAGCTTGGAGTCCTTTGCTAAACGATTGAGCCCCAATGAGCTTTCTACTGCAATTTGAAGGGCTAAATGCTCTGCCATTCTCACACTTTCCTTCCCATTTTTGTGGCAATGGTGACATACCCTCGTCATTAAAACTCTCACTCTCTGGCCAAATTCCAGTATCAATAATTCCTACAATCACATCTTCTCCATATGACGCAGCAGGCCATATGCCAAAGTTTTGTTGCAGCCCAAGAAACTTGGAGGTGTAGGTTGTCCACAACTTGCCAAAGGACTCCGGGTATGTGGCAAGGTGAGCTGGAGATTTCTCAATCTCCGATAGCTGAGAGGGTGTGAGACTTGCACTGAAGCCGTGCATGACATGATTGTATGAGTACAACAGGAATTCTTTGTCATTAACCGGAGATGACAACTATGACTTTAGAATGGAACGATGCCATGACTCATGGGTTAAGAAAGACGCAGGCTTGTGAGCCTGGTCCATATGGATGATGTATGTCTGGTATTCTTCAGATTCAGACACTACATTGACAAAACCAAGCAGAAATAATAATAGCCAGTATAGTGCACACTGTGGAAATCTGATGGGAGAAACTCATTTTCATAGTTGTGCTAGTTATGAGAATTGGAACGTATTTAATACCGTATAAAAGAAATGGTATATTTTTAAAATAATCCTTGGTTAATTTAAAAACTATATATACCTTCAAGTCCATCTGTTGAGTCATTGAAAGGCTACTTGTCCCAGCCCACACTGAAGAATCAAGTTAGAGCAGCTCGATCCAATGAATGGATGGAAATTTCTATTCCACAAAAATTTTTAGAAATGAATCGTAACGTTTCTTTAAAAAAATTGTGGTGATGGATCTTTACGCAATCAGGCTTATTGAATTAGCTTAATCAATTGTATGACTATTATTATGGACCCATGAATGTATAGCTCCAAAAAAGCGTTCGGTGACTATTAAATCCACAACTTCATTGTCTCCTACAGAGAAAGATGTTGCCAGTTGATTTCAATGCCCAAAAGACCTAGAACTCTTGAAAAGTATATGGAGAGTACTAGACATGTTAAAACGCAAATAGAAAACACTACGCAAGAAATAAAACATCTCATATGCAATGAAACAAAATATAACTCTTGAAAGAAAAAATCAAACTTGATCCATGATGGTGTTACTATGCCAACGAACAACGTTTCAAAGAATATGCATATTTTTTTTCGATAAAACCAGAAAACAAGAGAGTTAAACCGTACAATGGTTAATCGGCATGTCAGTAGCCACCTTAGCTAGGAATTTAACATCACCTATTACAGTCTTTGGAACAAAGACAGAGTGACAGACCACATCAGACCGAGCTAAACTATACAAGTCCTCCCCCAAAATCCTCTCCATCCAATTGGGTCTGCATATCCCATTGGAGACCAGAACAGGTCTCAAGCTATCAGTAAGAAACAAAAAAAACTTGAAACCCAAACTCCTAGCTTTGATAGCAGCTTCAACCATTGCTTCTAGGATAATGAGAGCACCCATTTTCTCTGTACAGCTGGACACCCTCTGCAAAATTACCTCCCCTTGCAGATTTCTGGCTTCATAGGCAAACCCAGCTCGATGAAGCTTCTTGGCTCTTGCTCCAGCCACCTTGATGATTAGTTGCCAAGGCTTTTGAGGGAACTGGATCCTTTCTTGCTGGTCTGATGGTCTACGAGCTGCTGCATTACAACTAGAGAAAGCTTCCTTAAACCTGCGAACAAGAGACTGAGCTGTTAGAACAACTTCTAGAGGATTTGGATGTTTCCCTTCAGGAACAACTAAATTCCTGAGTCCATATGCTCCAAAGAGTTGTGAATATTCCCTGCAAGTAGCTCATATTATCTGATTCAAGGTCTTTATGAATCTGAAGCAACCTTTCAATCCATTGTTGTATGGAACTATTCCTTAAATCAGAAGTATGCACAGCCAGTGAGGTGCCATGCCAAGTAGCTCTGCTAGAAGAACAAAATAGAAAAAGATGGGAAGTTGTTTCTTCAGCTTCATCATAGAGAGGGCATGTACTTGACACAGGAATCCCTCTACTCCTAAGGGTAGAGAATGTAGGCAAGCTGTCATGTAAGAGCCTCCATACCAAGTTAGCAAATTTTTTAAGGTACTTGCACCTTCCAAATCAGATGCCTCAATGGTAGATTAGAAACACCCGAGTCCCTAGCAATGAGGTTATAGGCTTTCTTAACCTGGTAATCCCTTGATGAGGAGTGTCTCCATACAAGTCTATAAGAATCTGATCCAGTCTTGGAGATAAGCAGTCTCAGAACCTCCTGACTTATAGGCCTAGGATAAAGAACTCTTACTAAATTTGGTTTCCAAGCATGAGAAGCACTGTCAATGAGATCAGCCATTGTTCCTTCACTCAGATGGTGCTGTTCCAAAGCTAGTGGCTGACAAGGAAACCAATCCTTATGATTAAGAGGAATATTGGAACCCGAACCTATAACCCACCTTCCTTCCTAAAGTTTTCTGTTCTTAGGTGTGATGATGCCTCTCCAAAACCAAGAATGGTGAGGTTTAGGGATGCAATCATCGATTGTGGAATGAGGAAAGTATTTGGCCTTAAAAATTTTAGAGATTAAGGATGGAGGGTTTTGACTAATTCTCCAATACTGTTTGGCCAACATGGCCTAATTCATTATGCTAAATTTCTTCAAACCCAACCCCCCCAACCCCCCCCCCCCCCCCCCCCCCCCCCCCCTCTTCTTGGCTTGCAAACCTTATCCCAATTGAGAAGATGCATTTTCCTAGTATGAACATCATGTCCCCACCAAAATGCCCTAGAGATAGCATCCATTTTATTACAGATGGATTCAGTAACTCTAAAACAAGAAAAGGTGTAAAGGGGTAGGGATTGAAGGTTAGAAGTAATTAGAGTAGTCTTGGCAACCTGGGATAAGAGTTTGGTCTTCCATTCCTACAACTTGGAATGAATTTTATCTAGAAGAAACTGAAAATCTACCACCTTTTTACCTTTCAACATAAAATTAATGCCTAAGTATTTACTAGGATTTTGAACAAGGTTAACTTGAAGCCTCTATGCTAAATCCAACTTAACTTCATCTGTCATATTTGGTGAGCAATAAAGGTCTGATTTGGAAAGGTTTGTGCTCTGTCCTAATAAAGAGCAGTACCAATTGAGAATAAGCTGAAGATTGGAAAGGGACAAGGCATCATGCTTGAATAACAGCAGAGCATCATTTGCAAAAAATAGGTGGGTAAGGGGAGTGCCATTCCTACCCAATTTGACTCCTCTAATTTTCTTTTGGTTTTCTTCTTGCATGAGAGCCAAAGATAAAATGTTTGCACACATAAGGAATAGGTAAGGGGATAGGAGATCACCTTGTCTAAGACCTTTCTTGGGGGTAAAGGATTGGGATAGGTTACCATTTATGAGCAATCTTTTCCTGACTGTGGTAACACACTCCATAATCCAATTCACCCAAGAGGCATTAAAATTCATAGCAGTCAGTATAGCTTTCAAAAACTTCCAGTCAACCCTATCATATGCTTTACTCAAATCACCTTTCAGAGCACCAAAACAATGTTTCCTTCCTTTCTTTTTCCTTAGATGGTAAAAAATTTCATGAGCAATCAAAATATTATCAAATATGTTCCTACCTCTAATAAAAGCATTCTGGAAAGGGGTGATAAGGTTATATATAAATGGTTTAAGCCTATTAACCATGAGTTTGGAAGTCACTTTGTTAATAACATTGCAAAGGCTAATAGGTCTAAAATGGGAAACCTCATCAGGAAAGGAAACTTTAGGTATAAGGGTGATGTAAGTGTGATTGAGGGTTTTCAGGAGAAAGCCAGAATGGAAAAAGGCATGTACTGTTCTAAAAACATCATTTCCGACAATAGCCCAAAATTCTTGATAAAAGAAGGCAGGGATGCCATCTAGTCCAGAGGCTTTATGAGGCCCTAATTGGAACATTGTACATTCAATCTCCTCATTAGTGATAGGTTTATTCAGAATTTGGAGCTATTGTGTAGAAAGTTTAGGGATAGGTAGGGAGTTAATCTCTTCAAGGGTAGATTGGTATTCCCTGTCAATGGAATCCCTAAAGGCTAGCCTGAAATGATTGGCTATGGTCTGTTCAATGATATGCATTTTGATTTACTTTCAAACATGCCTTTCTTAGCCATGCCAGAGGAACATATACTCAACAAAACCCACAACATGTTCAGAAATCTTGTTCATCATTTTTTCTCAGAATGCTTACCTCACATCATTTGCTCGGGAATGAGGATATAATAAAAATATTTAGTACTTTCGGTCCAATTCGATCCATTCCAATCAAATTTGGTACACTTCGGTCCATTATGCTCTCTCTCTCTCTCTCTCTCTCTCTCTCTCTCTCTCTCTCTCTCTCTCTTAACAATACTTTAAGTTGATAAATTTTTATTTTTTTTAATAGGACAAAGTTTAGGTACAATATTGGTTGTAGCCTATATTGGATTATGTTTTCTATTATCTTTTTATTAGAGATGAATTTTGACAAATCTACCATTGGATTATATCATCTTCTTATATCTTTCATGCTTGCAAAATTTTTTGAAAATAAAATATCAATAGCTATGTCATCAATAAATTGTTTAAATTGCAAGTTTTTGTAGTTTACAATTATGCATAAATATAAGCTTATAAATTATATAGTAAAAAATATTCAATTGACATAAAATTTGACATGTATGTTAAGAGTGTAAAAAATATGCAAATTAACGGTTAAATTTTCAAAATATGTAGTAATGTTTATTTTATTGAGTAGCATTAGGTTACAACCAATTTTGTAGCTAACCTTTGTCATTTTTAATATATCTACTTTGGGTTGTTTTGGTGTTATGTTTTTTTCAATTTCCCATCACAAGTTTTCACTCTTCCTCTTATAGCTAGTGATTGTTTGATTTTTGTTTAAGTTAATCCATAGTTTTGAAGTGAGAATTTGAGTTTATATCAAAGCACAATCTACATGACCATATATTTGAATGTGCCTATCAATTATTTGATTAATATCATCAATTGAAATGATTTGATAAGTTTTGATTATCATGATAATCTCCTTAAAAGAACGAGAAATTTGAAACTTAAAAATTTTATTTGTACCAAAAGAAACTAGGAAAATATAGTACATAATAACAATAGTTAGAAGAATATGGACCATTTCAATCAAAAAGAATAATATCAATCAAAAATACCAAAAATAGTAAAATTATATATTTGTAAAAATAGAGAGATAGAAATTACTTTTAGAAATTTTTTAATTTTTAGGGAGACAAATTATTTAAAATAAAATTCAGAGAGCAAATTATACATTATACTATATCTCAAAATAATTATGTATTCTCACATATCATGTGGATCTGTGATTAGCATACACTAAAATGAGTTGTGTGTAATGCTCTGTTTGTTTCGATAGAAAACCTTATATAAACATTATTTTTCTTTTTTCTTTTTTCTTTTTTTTTTCTTTTTTTTGTGGTAGTATCAGAAAAAATAGGTTAAAGGAACACTATCTTTAATCAACAAAAAGTATTATTAAAAATTTAAATTAGTTTTAAGAGGTTATTTTTGCAAAAAAAAATTTGGCAACTCTATCTCACTTATATTCCTTCTTTCTTCTCTAACCTTAGCATTTAGTGCAATTATTGTTGGCCTCATTACTGCTTTTTTTTTTTTTTTTTTTTTTTTTTTTTTTTTTAAAAAAAACAAGATAGAAATTCTACTCTAACCTAATCAAAGTGTATATGTATGTGAAACTCCCTCCTAGAGATTTGAACCCTGTCCTTTACTCCCTACATCCCACAAGCACTTATACTTGTGGAGTGACTACCACACCAAAGGTGCGCAGTGGTCATTACTGTTTTTTTAAATAGCAATGTTACTATACATGTTTTGAAAGATATAAATATTTTGTTTTGAACCGTACAAAGATGTGATCTAAAAAATCAAGCCAGACGTTTAACTTAGGTTTTGTGGTGGCAAAAGGAAATTCTTATAATTTAGCCTTAGACGTAAATACAGTGTGTAATTGAAGTTTGGATACGTCAAACAATTGCTTAATATGAGAAATCTGAACACACCCAACAAAGTTTTTAATCCTAACTCTTCTATAAAAATTTAATTCTAAATAAATTCAGGTTTTTCAATTTATATTCAATTACATTAGCTGGTTTATACATATACATATATATATATATATATATATGTTTTGAATTATACAAGGAATACTAGTAATTTTTTGTTGTTTGTTTTTAGACCCCTCAAAACATAACCAGATTAACCTAGTTAAAAATCCAAGTGATTACTTAGTCAAATTATCAGATTTAGGTTAACACAAACATATCATATCAATGTAAAGTGCGGAAAATAAAAAACACAAAGATATGATGATCAAGGAAAACCAAGTTCTTTAAGCTCTTGAATCTGCAATTGAATGATCACCAAGTTCTTGACATAATCTTGAATCTTGGAAACCCTAAGTATGTGTGAAGGTAAACACATCTAGATCTCATAGAAGATTCACACACACATCATAAAGAGCAACCTAAAATGTGGCTAGGGTTTTCCCTTTTATATCAAGAGTAAAACATAAAACTCTACACGTCAAATGGGCTTGGGCTGAGTTGGAAATTTTGCCAAAAAAAAATCTACACAACTTTCAATCGGTCGAGTCTAATTCTCGATCGATCGAGCCAGACAGGTTCACACAGTAAATCCTGCAGCAACTTGATTCCTAACTTTACATAAAAAGCATATGCTTTGGGCAAGTTTAAATAAGACTAAAACGTTTTAATCATGGTTTACCAATATTACAAAATGAAGTTCTAATACATTAGTTCCTAATTCATAGAACCTAACTGCGAAAGTAAAACAAAATAACTTCTTGATTTCACATAACACAAAACAAAGACATATATCATGAATAACTCATAAATATAAATCAATTAGCAATGTGAAACAAGAAACATATATCAACAATTTATCTCCCCCTATCATGGACAACCCAAACAAAATACATTATGAGCAAAAAAAAATGATAAATACAAAATGAAGCACCTAGATACAATCTAAAAGCTCCACAAGCTCCACAAATACAAAAATCTCCCCCTAACAACAAAATCTCCTCTACAAATGTACTCCCCCTTTTTGTGACGAATTGCCAAAGGGCACTCACTCATCATCAAAAGGAGGTGGCGAAGGCGATCGTCTAAAATGCTCCAAATCTGCTCGCAAAGCACGAAGCTCATCAAGCATGTCAACCAAAAGCTAACCATGAGCCGCCTAAACGGTCATGACAGTCTCCAATGTACGTCGAATGTCTAAATCATCCGAAGTAGATGGTGAAGGAACAGCAGCAGTAGCAGCAACAGTAGGATCAATAGATGCCTCAGCAAAAGTAGTACCTGTTGAAGAGGGAGGAGGAGGTGCGACACCAGAAGCCCTCTACCTAAGAAAGGTGGCACCTATGGGAGCGATAACATGGACAGGCTCAGATGCCAGAAACTCATCTAAACCTAGATGTAACAAAATCCGGTGAATAAAAACAGGGAAGAAAATAGCACGAGCAACAAAAAGTATATATCGTAAATAACCATCTCACCACTGTTTACTAGCCGATTATGAACACCTTAGTGCATATCGTAAGATTCTGTGCTCGAGAAAGTGTAGCACATGCACAAAAAGAACATAAGGTGTAGCCTCGACTTAAATGCTAAAATTGGTGTGTACATTATTGGACTTTAAGTAAAGTCAATCAAATAAAATTGGTGTGTATATTATCCCGGCTATTTTAATAAGTTTCTGCTCAAATTAAAATTGATGTGTACAATATGAGGCAAATCAAGAAACTTACATGATTGCAAGCTTTTATTCTATGAGATGTGAGAGTTATATGATGTAACTCTTTAGGTGATAGTCTCTTTCAAATTCTATGTGGTGAATTTTGTAGACTTTGTGCTTGATTTTTATTTACATATCACCTCACATGTATCTCAAGCTTTTGCTAGTTGCACACACTACACAAGTTACTCTTTGCTAAACTTTGTACATGTTATTGTGTGTGATTTTGGTTTGGCCAACCAAGTTTGAAAATTCCTTGAGTTTTATGCAAAACATGTTTGCTGTTTGAGAATATAAGGTGAATTGATTGAAAATCTTAATTTTGGGAAAACTGAGTTCAAAACATGTGTTTTTGAAAAGCATTTCATCTCATACTCATGCATTTTATTCCTAAAATTCAATGCTTTGAGGAGTTTCTGCATAAAATTGCTTTGTTTTTCAAAAATGTGATTTTTCCAGATTTCGATTGATCGAACCTGTTTTTCAACTAATCAAAATTACGATTAAAATTTTGGTCAGCCTCTGTCTATTTCGATCGGTGCTCAATTGCTGATGGATCAATCGAAGCATTTTCAACCAATCGAACCTATTTTTTGATCGATCAAAAATCGTATAGAGAGTTTTTAGAACTTGGTAATCATTCAGTTGCATATTCAAGAGCATAAAGATACACAAGCGGGAATGCTTGTGCTTGCTGGAAATCCAAGAAAGAAGTAGTCCGTGGACTCGGAGCTATCATGAGGTCGTGGTAGTAAGTTTCCTACTCGAGGTGGCAATAAGATGTTAGTGGCCTAAGTCACTATTGTGTAAAACACTTCAAGTAAAACACTCCTATATATAAAGGAAACTCTAAAAAAATTTTATTAGGTTTTTAAGAGAGATTAGAGTGTCTCTTGTGTGCCTCTTTTGTATTTAGGGTTTTGTACCCAAAAGCTCTCTAAGGTGGTTGCTCTGATTCCACTTGTTTGTTTTTAGACTCCTCAAAACATAACCAGATTAACCTAGTTAATTAGCCAAGTGGTTACTTAGTCAAATTATCAAATCTAGGTTAACACAAACATACCATATCAATGTAAAGTATGGAAAATAAAGAATACAAAGATATGATGATCCAAGAAAACTAAACCGGTAAAAAACCTAGGGAAGATTTAACCTAGCTATTCTTAAGGTAAACTTGAATCCACTATGAAAGAATTGAAGTTTACACAATAGCAACTTAGACCACTAACATCCTGTTGCTATCTCGAGTAGGAAACTTACTACCATGACCCCGTGATAGCTCCGAGTCCACGAACTACTTCTTGCTTGGATTCTCAACAAGTACAAGCACTCCTGCTTGTGTATCTTTAAGCTCTTGAATCTGCAACTGAATGATCATCAAGTTCTTAACATAATCTTGAATCTTGGAAACCTTAAGTATGGTAAACACCTCTAAATCTCACAGAAGATTCACACACACAACATAAAGAGCAACATAAAACGTGGCTAGAGTTTTCCCTTTTATACTAAGAGTAAAACATAAAACCCTACACGTAAAACGGGCTTAGGCTGAGCTGGAAATTCTGTAGAAAAAACAATCTGCACGACTTTTGATCGGTCGAGTCTAATTCTCAATCGATTGAGCTAGGCAGTTCACACAGTAAATCCTGTAGCAACTTGATTCCAACTTTACATAAAAAGCATATACTTTGAGCAAGTCTAAACAAGACTAAAACGTTTTGATCATAGTTTGCTAACATTACAAAATGAAATTCTAATACATTAGTTCCTAATTCTTAGAACCTAACATTTGTGCATACCAAACACTAGATTACACTTTCCAACTTGTTTTCAAGGTTGCTACAATACCCAAGAAAATGAAATATTTCTCTAGGAAATTCCTCTTGAAAAGTGACTCATTTTTACGTTAACTTCAAAACAAATGGAGCATAGGAGTGGTGATGAGTTTTTATAATATACGAGCAAAGTTTAGGTGTAGTACATTAGGTTTTTCAATTGAATTCAAACAAATGATTGGATTGACTAATACAACATAAATAGTGTTATATGTCCCATGAGAATTAAATTCAACATAATTATGTGTTTAAAAATTCAATTGAAAACTGTAATCTATTTCGTTGCTTAATGTTACTATTGGCAAGAAAATTGTCTTTTGTCGCGAAATATAGTTCTTATGGTAGTGATAAGTTGTGCCCTTATAATATCTAGTGGCTATATGATTGCACAAAAGATTTATAAGTTAACTAGAAGATTAAATCCAATGACGGAGCTACGATTTGACTCGAGAGAGAGTAAAAATATATGATAAACTTATGCACATGCATGTGAGCATGTATATATAGTCTTTGAGATCATATCCAAAAATCAAAAGTGGTTTTTATTTTTAAATTCTAAGTGAAATTTAATGTAAGAAAACCCACTGACGAGACTGGCGAAGTCATTTACCGAAGATGACGTCCATGATACAAATGAAGATATCCCTAGACAAGAAAATTAGCACCCACGCCATGGACGAAGGTAGGAAGGCCATTCAATACAGCGCAATTATACCCAGAATGGTTATAAGGCCAACTGTATGAACCGTTGGAGCACATTAAGGCCACATTACACAGCACCAAACGTTACCAAAAGGAGCATTAAGATCTCCATAACTGCACCAATGGCTAAAAGCTATCAAAGCATATATAAAGCTCACACATTACCAAGTACAAGGTACATAGAAACAGACACACAGTGATTTCTTTGGTTTTGATATATTGCATTTTGTCCAAAGAATTTCTCATACTAACTTTAGCATCAGAGACCACACCGGTGACCATCCTTGAGAAAACATACTCGTGAATTTTGAGTTGACTCCATTTGCTAATTGACGAACTTATGCTTCATCAGTTTGGTGCCGTCTGTGGGGAAGTTCTTGCATTTTTCGTATTCCGAGTCTGAAAACACAGTTTCTGTTTTTTCAGATGGAGTTCAATCAAGATTCTGCAACCTTGGCTCAGTAAATCCAAGCTCTTGCTGCCACTGTTGAAGAACTTACTAGGCAAAACCAGGAAATGAAGCTGTGGCTTCAACAAGAGGAGAATCGGTTAAAGGGCAGCCCAGAGGATAAGGGAGACAACCATAGAAGAAATAATCAACACAGACCCATCACTCATGACCAGCAAAATTCGGATCTTTTGCGAGAAATGAGGAAGGAGATGGACGAGTTAAGAAATGCGATCAGAGAGAAAATGGACTAGAGCGTGGATAGAATGGTCAAAGCCACATATTCGCCGTTCACTATGGCAGTCCTAAAATGCCCAGTACCGACGAAATTCTGCCTTCCCCAGATTGAGCCGTTCGATGGGCTAAAAGACCCTCAGGACCATCTTAATACCTTCAAAACGACGTTGGGCCTCCAACAGCCCCATGACGAGATATTGTGTCATTCCTTCCCCACTACTCTCAAAGGAGCTGCAAGGGAATGGTTCACCAAGTTGCCAACGTCGTCCATTGACAACTTTGATCAGTTGAGCAACGACTTCTTACGTCACTTCATTGGGAGGCAGCGTCCCAAGAGGCCAGCAGATTACTTGCTTACCATTAGGTAGGGAGAGAAAGAAACCCTGAGGTCTTACGTTAAATGCTTCACTCGGGAGACTCTGGAGGTGGATGAAGCTGACGACAAAGTGCAGCTGACGACTTTCAAAGCAGGATTAAGTTCTAGAGATCTCATGGCTTCACTCGCGAAGAATCCTCCGAGAACGATGGCGGAGATGCTCTTGAAAGCACAAATGTACATGAATGCTGAAAACACACTAGCTGCCATAAGGGATGTAGAAAAGCCAAAGGACAAGGGAAGGAAGGATGACGAGCGCAGGGGACAAAAAAGGGAGTGCCCAGACCATCAGACCAATGACGGGAACAGAAGGAGAGACGATAAAAACTCCCGAACGGTAAAATTTACCCCTCTGATTATGCCTGTTGACAAAATTTTAACGCAGATTAAGGACGAGCACTTCCTTAAATGGCCAAGACCATTGCATTCATCTCCCAACGTCCGTGACGAGAACAAATACTGCCGATTCCATAAGGATCATAGTCATTACACTGAAGATTGTCGGGACCTTAAAGAGCAAATAGAAGAGTTGATAAAGAAAGGAAAGTTACAAAGATATGTGAAGAAAGGGGAATCTAGCAGATTCAGGGATGACAACAGAAATCAGAAGGAGCCCTCGTCCAGAGATAAAGATAACACCTCCCAGCCTTCCCAGGATATTATTAGGGAAATTAACACCATAGCAGGAGGACCGTTCCTAGGAGGGTCATTCAAGTCCCTCAAGAAAGCATGTCAAATTCAAGTGAACAGCGTCTACATGATACCTCCGTCCAAGCAACGACGGACGGACCAGGATATGTCTTTCAATGAAGTAGATGCTAAGGGAGTGAAGCAGCCCCACAATGACCCTTTGGTTATAGTATTGACTATAGAAGGATTCAACACCAAAAAGATCCTCGTAGACAACGGTAGCTCTGCAGATATCATCTACCTCCCTGCCTTTCAGTAGCTGAAGTTAGATCTAAAGAGACTATACTCATTTGGCTCTCCTCTTGTCAATTTTAGTGGAGACAGAGTATATCCCAAGGGCATAGTGACGTTGATGGTGACGATGGGGACCTACCCGAAGCAGTTAACCCGTCAGATAGACTTCTTAGTGGTAGATTGCCCCTTATCTTACAACGTGATCATTGGGAGGCCTACACTCAACAAATGATAGGCTGCCACGTCTTCCTATTGCTTGAAGATGAAGTTCCCCACGGATAACGGGGTATGAGAGGTAAAAAGGGATCAAGTCTTAGCCAGAGAATGCTACCAGGCCGTCATGGCTGCGAAGGAAAACCACACATGGATGATTGAAGAGAAAGAATGAGACAAAATGAAAGCCTTGGAAACAGTGGTACTGAATGAAGGAGAGGTAACCAAGATGATGAAGATAAGGACGACGTTAAGTCCCAATATGAAATAAAGGCTCGTCCGGTTCTTAAAAGAGAATCAAGATGTCTTCACTTGGAACCACAAGGACATGCCAGGCATATCCTCAGAAGACATTCAGTGCAAGTTGAACGTGGATCCAGAAAGGAAGCCTGTCAAGCAAAACTGGAGAGTCTTTGCTCCATAACAAGATCAGGCGGTTACGGACGAAGTTAACAAGTTGATGACGATAGGGTTCACTCGAGAAGTATACTATCCTGATTGGCTCACCAACGTCGTCCTAGTGAAGAAAGCAAATGGGAAGTGGAGAATGTGTGTAGACTTCACAGACCTAAATAAAGCATGCCCAAAGGATAGTTTCCCCCTGCCAAGGATAGACCAGCTTGTGGATTCTACCGCTAGACATAAGTTACTGACGTTCATGGATGCTTTCTCAGGATACAACCAGATAAAAATGGCTGAGGAAGATCAAGAGAAGACTGCTTTCATCACAAGCCAGGGTCTCTATTGTTATAAGGTAATGCCTTTTGGATTAAAGAATGCAGAAGCTACTTACCAGAGGCTAGTGAACAAAATGTTCAGTAAATAGATCGGCAAGAATATGGAAGTGTACGTGGACGACATGCTTGTCAAGAGTAAGGAAGAACTCGCCCACCTGGACGACTTGAAGGAGACATTTGTCACCCTCAAACAGTACCAAATGAAGTTGAATCCTAATAAATGTGTCTTTGGTGTAGCTTCAGGAAAATTCTTGGAGTTCATGGTGTCCCAAAGAGGAATAGAAGTAAACCTGGAGAAGGTGCAAGCCATAATCAACATGGCATCACCCAGGACCGTCAAGGAAGTTCAAAACCTCACAAGAAGAATTGCAGCTCTTAACAGGTTCGTCTTTAGAGCGACGGACAAGTGCTTCCCCTTCTTCAAGACTTTGAAACAAGCATTCGAGTGGATAGACGAATGCGAAGCAGCATTTTAGGAACTAAAGCGTTACCTGAGAAACCCACCCCTCTCGAGTCCTTCAAAAGAAGGGGAAAACCTGTATTTGTACTTGGCAGTATCAAATACAACCGTGAGTGCAGCCCTGATTCGAGAAGAAGAGAAGAAATAGCTCACAGTGTACTACGTCAACCAAGCTTTCCAAGGAGCTGAGTCCAAGTATCCAAAAATTGAGAAGATTGCATTTGCATTAATAGTTGCCTCACGAAAACTAAGACAGTATTTCCAAGCAAATCCAATCCTAGTGATGACAGACCAACCTATCAAAAAGTCCATGAACAAGCCTGAAGCAGCTGGAAGAATGGTCCAATGGGCAATTGAACTCAGCCAATTCGACATCGAGTACCATCCCAAGACAGCCATTAGGGCACAAGCCTTGGTGGAATTCATTGCCGAGTTCACTTCCCCGGACGAGGACAATCTCACCAACGAGGCCGAGAAATGGACGATACAGATCGACGGTTCGTTAGCCCGAAAGAAGGGGGGAGTAGGGGTTGTCATAATCACCCCAGACTGAGAAATACTAAAGTATGGAGTTCAGCTAAAATTTTCGGCCACCAACAACGAGGCCGAATAAGAAGGAATTCTGACGGGATTAAGACTTGGAAAGATGCTTAGGGCTAAGAACCTGTTAGTTCAAAATGATTCAAGACTGGTAATTGGGCAAATCAAGGGAGAATACGAAGCAAAGGAAGAGAGAATGCAGAAGTATCTCAGGCTGACGAAACGCCGGAGTTCGATGAAGTGGAATTTGTACAGATACCCAGAAGCCAGAATATGATGGCAGACGAAGTTTCAAAGATGGCATCGTCAGAAGAAGGAACGATGAGCGTGGACTTGATGATAGAAATCCAGAAAAACCCCAGCATTGAAGAAGTTCCAACTTTCGTGATCCATAGCACAAACAGCTGGATGACGCCCACATATCCTTCCTCTAGGACGGACAACTCCCTCCGAATACAGATGAGGCCAGGAAGATCAAGAAGAGGGTAGCCAGATTCACGATCCTTAATGACACCCTATACAAGAGGGGTTTCTCCATGCCTTACTTGAAGTGTGTTAACGAAGAAGAGGCTAAGTATCCTGGAAGAGATACATGAAGGAATTTGTGGGGACCATGCTGGCCCCAGATCCCTGGTAAGCAAGATCATTCGAACATGTTATTTTTGGCCTACTATGCAAGTGGACGCAACAGAGTTCATCAAGAAGTGTGACAAGTGTCAACGGTTCGGGAATGTCCAACGACTTCCAGCAGAGAAGCTGACGATGATAACGTCCCCATGGCCGTTTGTGCAATGGGGAATTGACATCGTCGGCCTGCTACCCCTAGGTAAAGGTCAGGTAAAATTCTTACTAGTTGCTATTGACTACTTTACAAAATGGGTTGAAGTAGAGCCACTGGCGACCATTATTGAAGCGAGGATCCGAAGCTTCGTATGGAAGAATATAATTTGCAGGTTCGGGATTCCAAGCACAACCATATCAGATAACAGACGACAGTTTGACAGCCAAGGCTTCAAGGACTTCTGTTTAGGCTTGGGCATCAAGAACCAATTCTCGTCACCAGGACATCCATAGGCGAATGGACAGACAGAGGTGATGAACCGTGCGCTACTCAAGATCATAAAAACCAAGTTGGACGATGCAAAGGGGGCCTAGCCAGAAGAATTGCCCAATGTCTTGTGGGCTTACAGAACCACAGCGAGAACCCCGACGGGAGAGACCCTCTTCAGACTCACCTACGGCACTGAAGCAGTGATCCCGGTCGAGGTAAGAGTAACCAGCACCAAGCGAGAAGTATTCAATGAAGAAGCTAATAATGATCGTCTACGATTCAACCTGGACTATCTAGATGAAGTAAGAGATAAAGCTTACAGCAGAATGACGGACTACCAGTAGAAAATGATGGACTATTACAACAGAAGGGTGAAACTCAGGCAACTTAACATAGGCGACCTCGTCCTACGCAAAGTGACCTCGGCGACCCGAAATCCTACTCAAGGAAAACTCAACCCCACATGGGAAGGACCCTACCGAGTTATCCATTACTCTAGATAAGGTAGCTATCACCTGGAAACGCTGGACAGACAAAGACTCCCGCGGCCATGGAACATTGAACACTTGAAGAAATACCATCAATAGACGTAACAGTTAAATGTATTCATTATTGAAATTAATAAAGTAGTTATTCAGCTAATGTTTCTCTGCAAGCAGGTCTATTCAGCTAATTCAGTTAAATGTAAGTTACTAACGATGACCAGGTCCCTAAAAAGGATGTAAGTTACAAAAAGCCTAAATTGGCTAAGTAGCCTCAACAGACATAGGCTACCAATAATGAAAGCCAAAAGTAGCTGAGTAACTAAGCCCTGCATAGATGAATAGAGATCTACCAATTGCGAAAAGATCCATTGAAGAGACAAGAATCTTGCAAACAAATCAGGACGGGACTCAGTTCACCAAAACCCTCAACGAGATGTCGTTAGCGAGAGAGTAACAAAATAATTGACAAGAGCTACTGATGAAGAGAAGGGAAAGTTTCACCAGCATATCACAAACCAAAGAACGTGCAACCACAAGCGCAAGTACAAAAAAGCAATTTAAATCAAAGACTAAAACAAAAAGGCAAATTACCATCGTTGTTACAGCTAAAGGCCCATAAACGTTGGGCTAAAAACATTTTTCTCAAAAAAGATGAAAGTAAAATTGTTCTCAAATTAGATCTACAAACCAGCCTAGAAACATAATGGGCATTCAAAAAAAAAAAAAATTCACAAGTATCAGGTTCAGGAGTCAATAGCAGCGTCTTCACCCGCAGGAGCGTCACTAGTAGGAGCTTTCTTAAGGACGTTAGGCACATTGGCAGAAGGTTGGGCGGCCTCATCAGCTACCATCTCCTGATCTACTTCTTCCAAATCTAGCTTCTCCATGTCAACTCTGAAAGGGTGCTTGACGAGATGTCTTCTAAGGAGCTCAAAACCTTTGAAATACCAACTGAAGAGCACTATGTTGTACTCGTCAGTGGTTTGGAAGGCTTCAACAGATCTGGTGGCGATCGTTTTAAGTGACTCCTTGGTGCTTAAAAGTTGCTCGTCCTTTTCCAGTGTCAGTTGACGCTCAACCTTAAGGTCGTCATTCAAAGTCTTCACCGTTTCCTTCAAGGAGGTAGCCTCACCCATGGAGTCAGTGAGTTTCTTCTTCAATTTGGAATTCTCCGTCTCCAGAGCTTCCATCCTAGATGTAAGGGACGCCACCTTAGCCTCCTGAGTAAAATACTCAGAGGTAATATGAAGACTTTCCCCGAGCACCTAGAAAGAAGTTCAAAATCATCAAAAAAACTAAAAGTTAGCCAAACACTTTACCTAGACGAGCTTGTGAACATGACGCGCAGCAACGTCATTGAAAGGAACGCCGGATAAGACCTTCAAGTCCGAAGTAGTCACGATCTCATGAGCTTTGTCCACCGCTAGCTTCTCGTTACTCCAAAGTGTAGAACTGACCTTCTCCTCCTCGGACAATCACGGCCTCTTGGTGACGCAAGTGACACCAATCTCTTCCACAGAAGTTGTAGGAGAGTCCGTCCTCGTCGCTTCAGCCTCGGAAACCATTGGACTGACGGAAGCAAAAGGAGCAACTAAGCCACCCTGCTCGGTAACACGGACTGTTTTCTTCACAATATTAGACAATGGCTCGTCCTTCTTGGACCTCATCTTCGCATACATACCCTTATTGAACTTGGTCGTCATTCCTACAAGGCGGAGACGATTATTATTAAATAAATAAATAAATAAAAAGGGAAGAGCAAATGTGAGTCAAGTCAATACTAACGAATCCTACACTTACTCTTTTTTTCCTCAATTTCAAGGTTTCGCAAGACGAGGCTGGAAGGCTCGGGTCTGAGACAATAGAAAGCAAGGGTTCTTGGATCAACGAGATCGTCCCAGCTCTCGATCGTCTGTGCATATTCGACCGCCTTTTGCACACACTCCCTATACCTACTCTTGAGTTTAGGTCGTCTTTTTTCTACACAAAACAAGAAGTAAAGATATCAACAGAGATAAGAGCAAACGAAACAAAACTTAATGGTCGAAGAGAAGCAATGACGCACCTAAGGTTGGGATTCCCCACTAACGACGCAACCTTGGGAGGTCCCCCAAACCTCGCTAGAGGAAGTCTCAAAATCATCCCTTAACACGAAGAAAAACCTTGACTTCCAGTACTTGAAGGACGAGGGCAAACCCCTGACAATCCTAGTTTTTTGTTCCCAGGGCACCAATTCATAGTACCCATATTCCTTGGACGCTTTCAAACGGTATAGGTAGATGAGTTCGTCTACCTTGATCATATCCCCGTCATTAGCTGCCAGCCAAATCCCCATGCAACTGACCGCTCCATGAGTTAGGCATTAGCTGCCCTGGAGCAATACCAAAGCGGTACAAGAGATCCATGAGGAAAGGATGAACGGGTAACCTCAATCCACAGAAGAAAGCAGACTCGTACAAACATACTTCCCCGGGGAAGAAATTGCATGCCCGATCATCCTCACCGAGCAGGCGAACCTTAACCCGCTCCAGAAATTGGAATCTACCCGCGAATCTACCTAGTGTTTCAGCATCTAGCCCACACTTCTCCTCGAGAGCGTGAAAAACCCTAACTTCTCTAGTGTTGGAAATGGCTGTATCTACGTCCACGGAACTATTGCTAGACGATAACCCAGTTGCAAGTTCACTAGACCTGACCTCAGACATTTCCCCTCGCTCCCTCACCACGTTCTTAAACCAATCTAGCGACTGACGAAGCAAAGGCAATAAATCAGCCAAAGCGACGCTCAAACAGTTGCCCTCAAAGACAAAATCCTCTATATGGGGGAAATTACCTAAGGACCCTCCTAAACATGCAAAGAGGAAGGAAATTGATGGGCAGACTGTTCTGATTTCGGAACTACTAACCATGGAAATCCAGAAAAACACAAAGGGAAATTCTACCAACCAAACCCCAAATATATATATATATATATATATATATATATATATATATATATATCAAAGACAAACAAAAAGGAGAAGCAGAAAGAAATCAGAAACCGCATTGCAACAAAAGAAAAAGAAAAAAGGCAAAAAGAAGGAAAAAGAGAAGAGGTGTACCTTAAAAATGGTGGACAGGGGAAGCACCATGGCACACTGGTTCGAAGAAGAGTAATAGAGTGAGAAAAGTGAAGGAAATGAAACAATGATTGACAAGTTTTTGAGAAAAGCAAAATAAGAAGGAGAAAAGGCTCAGAAAACTGAAAAATAGCAGGAAACCTAAGGGTCACATGAGTGGGAGCATTAAACTCCACCGGTCAAAGCGTGCCACGTAAGCCATAACCTGAAGAGCGCCGTCACTTTACATTTAATACAGAACAGAACCCCAAGAGTCAGTTACAGCCCAAAAACTCTTCACATTCCACGGTCGTCACTACAAGTCACGACGACCACAGAATCGAGGGGCAGCTGACGAGACTGACGAAGTCGTTTACCAAAGATGACGTCCATGATACAGAAGAAGATATCCCTAGACAAGAAAATTAGCACCCACGCCATGGACGAGGGTAGGAAGGCCATTCAATACAGCGCAATTATACCCAGAACGGTGACAAGGCCAACTGTATGAACCGTTGGAGCACATTAAGGCCACATTACACAGCAGCAAACATTACCAAAAGGAATATTAAGATCTCCATAATTGCCCCAATGGCTAGAAGCTATCAAAGAATATATAAAGCTCACACATTACCAAGTACAAGATACATAGAAACAGACACAGTGATTTCTTTGATTTTGATATATTGCATTTTGTCCAAAGAATTTCTCATACTAACTTTAGCATCGAAGATGTTATGGCAGGCACCACACCGGTGACCATCCTTGAGAAGACATACTCGTGAATTTTGGGTTGACTCCATCTGCTGACTGACGAACTTACACTTCATCACCCACAAAAATATACTTTTTGAATTTTTTTAAGTTAAAATTTCCCTTACAAATGGAAATATTTTTAGTAGTTAAATAATAATATGTGCAATTTATTTTAATTTATGTTATTTTAGTTAATATATGATCATAAAAATTTAAATTTTTAATAATTAGAAACTCTATCGTAAACATTTATGCATTTGAAACTTTTGAGCTTAATTAGCCTTAAAACAATTTCAGACTCAACGGTTTATAATATAATAATCTCCATACTTTATTGTTTAAAAAAAAAATTTATTAAGGAGAACAAATAATTACAAAAAGAATGTGAGAACCTATTATCTTCTTTTTTTTTTTTTTTGGTACTTTTGAAAGCTAATAATGATGTTCTTTTTTTTTTTTTCCTCTTTGATTAAACTCTTGCTTCTTTATTTTAATTTTATACTCTAATTTAATTTGTTTTTCTTTAATATGTTCTTTACCATAATAAACATAATAAAATATGACATATAATGGCCTACTAATTATATAAATAAGAAAAGTGTACCAAGGCAGATAGGACATAAAAAAAAAAAATCTAATTATGATTAATTTAATTGTGGTGTGTTTTGTATTATGCAAATCATATAGCTTACAATTTTTATTTAGGTAGATGACTAGGGTTCAAATACTAATCCAATGGTAATGACACCTACTATCACATGCTAAAATCATATGATGATCATGCATCCGAATGTCTATTTAGATTTAGTCACCTAGAGTTAGGGATTCAATTCGTCCGTGGTTCTTAATTCTTAAATCTAGGGTTTAATGTGTCTCATTATGTTTTCATGCATTTTAACAATCCAAGATGTTTTGGGTTTTTTTTTTTTTTTTTTTTGCATCATATTAAATATAAAAAAGACATTAGGATTTTCTCTACGTCACTCATTCATATGCAATCAATAATTCACATATGGGGTTGAATATTCGCATATTTTATACGTTTTAAGAAGATGGTGTCAAACATTACCTATAATCAATTTTGCATTTATCATTTTGCATTTATCTAGTCTATGAATATGTTTAATTATTCATAATTTTTATGCATTGAACAAGTTTTGTTCTATTTGTTATTTTTGTTCATAGAATCACAAGTGTAAATTATTTTTGTAATATTTTCAACAACATATTTGACTTCCTTTTCAAAAATTATTTGTTATTTTTGTACATGCTCTATAGAGTTGTTAGGCGTTAAAGGAGGAGTTAGGGTTGGCTCAACACTATAAGACACCTCCATTACCCAGCAGGGCCGGCTCAAGGCCTAGGCAACTTGGGCCTAGGCCTAAGGCCCCACAACCAAAAAAAAATTTCCCTACTAAAAAAGGGCCCCATCTTCATTCATAAAATGCCTAAAATTTTATAAAAATATAACATTTTTTTAAATAATTGGTACTTTTTTTTTAAGAGTGATGCTAAAGATACCACAAATTTTATTATAGGTTTAACTGACATATCATCAATCACATAAAAAAGTAATTCAAACACAAATAAATTAAGTTGTTGAAATTCATCAATTACAGTCATAATCACATTTATTGTGAACATTTTGTAGTATTTTTCTTTTTCATTTCTAACAAGGCTTTTAAAATAGGAGACCAATAAAAATTTAAACCAATTGAAACCCTAAGATGTTTAAAAAAAAAAATGCTGCAAATGTGATAAATCATCAATGATAACTAATCTCTTGCTAAGCCACACACCAATAATATCTATCTATCTCTTTCTCTTAAAAAGAATATATAAAATTAAAATTTAGATTACAACTATACTTAACTATGCATAGTCATATATCCAAGTTAAAGTAAGTTCCTTTTGGTTCAACTATAATATTCAATCTTTTATATGAAATTAACCTTAGTTTAGCTAGTATTATTCATCATTTTTTGTATTTACATCAAATTAGTCTTAATTTAATTAGTATTATATAATTTTATTTAATTAATGTTTACATATAAAAAGGCCCCATATAAAATTTTTGCCTTAGGCCCCAAATTTTGTTGGGCCGGCCCTGTTACCCAGTAGAATATAATTAAAATCTTCTTACCTTTCCAAATAATAAAAATAATAATAAATTTAAACCCTTAGAATGCAACATCCCAAAAAAAATTAATCAATAAAAGTTATTTAAAAAAAAAAAAAATTACACTCTTTAAATACTGTTTACTCTCCCATATTAAAAATATATATAAATTTTAATCAATTAAGTTTCTGCTCAAATTTTAATCAATAAAAGTTATTTTGACCTCTCCCATTTTAAAAATATATATATAAAATTAAATGATATAAAAAACTAGTAAATATTATTTAATTAAAATTTATATATACAAGAAAAGGCTCACTTAAAATTTCACGTTAATGGTATTTTCAAGATCTTGGAATAGTTTCAGTTTGGTATGTAAGTTTGTGGAGGTCATGGGTTGTGTTTTCCAACTACAGCAAGATGGGGCCATGGAAACGATTTTGTATATCTTGTTCCCAGCATATATGCCGGGTACCTCACAAAGAGGTGGGCCCCACAGTGTGTGGGTCCTGCCTCCTTGTGAGGTACCCAGCATTGGAAACATATAATTTCCATGGTTGCTCAATTGGAGTCGGTGGAGCAAATCAAAGAGTACCAGCTTGTAGAAGAACGGTACATTTTGATGAAGAAATAGGAGTGCATGCAGGAAGTTCTCTTTGGTGGGAATGCGGAAGTCATGATTAAAACGAGACCAGTTTTGCTCATTATGGTCATGTAATTGACAATAACGAAAATGGTTTTTTTTTTTTTTTTTTTTTTTTTTTTTTTTTTTTTTTTTTGAGAAACAAGAAAATGGTTAATAGTCTAAGATGGTCTCTGCTTTTTCAGATGTTACACGCAACGGTAATATTGTTGCTCTTGCGCTTGCTAGTTTCTAGAAGGCAAAAGTTTCAAGATCAGCCTCATGTATGGTTAGAAGACACTTGAAGATGTAGCTTCTACTGTATTTCGTGATATAGTTTAGTTGATCTAATCAAAATTTTAGACTGGATTCTTAATATATATATATATATATATATATATATAGTAACTTTTAAATAGATTAAAATTGGCATACTATTATACTGAATTATTCAACTGCAGAGGCTGAACTCAAAAACAACACCATCTCTTGCTACTGCAAAAGTATTACACGCCAGACTCTTTTCACTGGTCCTAACAGTAAATTAGGACCACTGATTTTATTGGTACATACAAAAACTACCATATATGACAACTTCAATCTTACATCACATAGCCAACATATAGTTATAGCACAACAGTCTTTTGAGATTTGCTTGATCAACAAACCCTTTATTTGAACTGAGAAGGAATATAGCCTAGACACCCTCAGCAATTGATCATAGTATTTAGCAAGGGAACATGCCAATATTGTCTACTAGAAATTGATAGCCACTATAGGACTTGATACTATGTGGCTATCTTGATCTATCCATTTGAGAAAACCATAAATTACCCCTGAAATTTCTCTATCAAGCTCAATGTTCACAACAAAACTTCGAGTCTGATATTTGCGGGTGAATGCAAGAGTCCTTGGTTTCACACTAATTTTCAATCCGGTGGGAATGTTCTCAAAATGTGCCCGGTAAACAGCTTTATCGTTTCCAACATTTGTCACAACCCTGCTAAAGTTCATTGCCACTGGATATATGGTTTTGGTTGTGAGTGCGGCCATGAAAGAGGGATAGTTTAGATCACGAATAGATTTGTTGCTGCAACTCCATTGAGTTCGTCTAATGAGAGCACTCATTTGCTTCTAAGTGTGTTCCACGCCACACAGAAACTCGATATAATCTTGGAACCCATGTCATAGATGAGTCCTGGATCCATCGCTTTATTCGGATTGATGTGGCCAGCCCCAAACTCCAGAGGTGAGCCAAAATCATTTGTTAATTCGCTTTTAATAATTGTGCCAGTATTGTCCATGGCATAGGCCGTGGTCATCATAGCCGATCGGATAGCTGCTGGGCTCCACTCGGGATGGATTGCTTTCAGTAAAGCTCCAAAGCCAGCAACATGTGGTGTTGCCATTGATGTGCCCGACATGAGTTTATAATCTGTAACCAAATCATAGTTTCCGACTTTGATGTGCTTCAGGGGTACATATGCGGCTAAAACATCAACTCCTGGAGCAATAATATCTGGCTTTAAAACTCCTGGAATGACTGGATTCGGACCTTTCGAAGAGAATCTGGCCACTTGAGGGGAAGGCTTTGTACCCGACCTCGTTAACACAAACCTCATGCCTTTCACTTTTGGGTTTTTCACCCTCGTCACATACTCTTTAACCAAAGTTTCTGACCCAGTTGGCAAAATAAGGCTCGGAATGCTGTACTCTTCATACGATAATGGTAAGGAAACATCTGTCAAGAAGATTGCCGCATAAGCACCTGCCCTCTCGACCTCCTTAATTTGTTGAGAACTATTTGAATTTGAGCTATCACAGATGACTACCTTTCCTGCAGCCTCCTTTCTATCCAATGTTTTGTCCTTGCAAAGTGCTTTGCTTACGTTGTCTTTGCCATAGTACAATGGCAAATCAGTAATGAAAACACTCTCTGGAAAGTATGAAGTACCTTCAATGGAAACCCCGCATAAAACTCTCGACCAAGTGTACCAGCCCCAACAGTAATGATCCAAGGTGCTACATTGTCTACTGTCTTAAAATAATAATCATTGCTAG
Source organism: Quercus glauca (assembly GCA_023736055.1). Taxonomy (NCBI): domain Eukaryota; kingdom Viridiplantae; phylum Streptophyta; class Magnoliopsida; order Fagales; family Fagaceae; genus Quercus; species Quercus glauca. The sequence continues at coordinate 87,379,264 of CM043318.1, read as the reverse complement.
CAGCACAGACAACAAAAATCCCTTTCTCAATTGCCGAAAGAGAACCCAAGGCAATATGATTATTGAAATAAGATGTTATATTAAGGCCAATAGATAAAGACATTATATCAACCCCATCAAGAATTGCTTGTTCCATGCCAGCAAGAATATCACTCCCTACACCCCTTCCATCTAGCCAGAGGACTTTGTAGACGGCAAAACGTGCACGAGGAGCCACCCCAATGGCCGTGCCTCTTGCATATCCAAAGTAACTTACTCCAGGAACATGATTACCAACTACTGTGGATGCTGCATGCGTACCATGACCATAAAAGTCTCTTGGAGAAAGAAATTCATCTTCCTCAGATGCGTTAAAATCTTGAGCAAATTCGCCTTTCTCAGATGCGTTAGAACCTTGAGCTAGGAGTCCTTTGTAATAGAATCGAGCTTCAATGAGTTTCTTGTTGCAGTATGAAAGGCTAAAAGTCATGCCATTCTCACACCTGCCCTTCCATTTTTTCGGCATAGGTGGCATACCCTCGTCATCAAAACTCTCGCTCTCTGGCCAAACTCCTGAATCAACCACACCTACAATCACATCTTCTCCATATGAGGCAGCATGCCATATGCCAAAGTTTTCTTGTAGCCCAAGAAACCTAGGGGAGTAGGTTGTCATTGGCTTAACAAAGGACTCTGGGTAAGTAGCAAGGTGAGATGGAGATTCCTCAATCTCAGATAGTTGAGAGGGTGTGAGCCTAGCGCTGAAGCCGTGCATGACATTGTTGTATGAGTACAACAATAGTTCTTTGTCATCAACAGGAGATGACGACAACGATTTTAGGATGGAACGATGCCATGACTCATGGGTTAAGAAAGATTCAGGCTTGTGAGTATGATCCATGTGGATGATATATGTCGGGTAGTTTTCAGATTTGGACGCGGCATTGACAAAAGGAAGCAGAAACAATAGCAACCAGAGTAGTTCACACTGTGAAATCATATGGGAGAAACTCATCTTCGTGGTTATGGTAGTGATGGACTATTGGACTTGGAAACAATGCTAATAGACAAGTCGGACATTCTGGCCTTTTGCCCCTCTTGGGCAAAATAATTGGCCTTATGCCCCTGTTTCGAAACTATATAGGGGCGTGCCCCTGTTTCGATACTCGATCACCCCAAGGCCAAGTTACTTAAAATACTCAATCATTCCAGAGCCGAGTTATGTGCAGGTTCTTGCCACGCTGGTCCTCTAGCGCGGATTTTGGGCAATAAAATATTCCCGCATAACTGTTTAGAACTCGGCATTGTACAAATCGAGTTATGCTAATGTTACTCGGGTCTGGTATAATCGAGTTGCTCTGCACGTTCTGACCCAATTTCAAATCAGGCAGCAGCATGTGAAGCTGAACCCGATGGTAGGGAAATCGAGTTATTAATGTTACTCACCCTTGCTGTAATCGAGTTATTCTGGTATTTACTCCTCCCATCCACAAATCAGCAATTCTTATGCAATTCTCCTCATCATTTTCAGATCAGCTTCTCCTCATTATCAGAATTTTCTATCATCTCAGGTGAGAAACTCATTTTCTTCTTTGAAATACATAGAAAATTTTATTGAGTAGGTACAAATAGTTGTAGATATTATATAAATGGGATCACCATAATGTATGTTTTTGTTAGATTAGGGTTACATAGAGAATTTTAAGAGGTTGTAATACTTGTACTTTGGTATTTTCTTGAATAAGTGTTATGTGAGTAGATTAGGGTTATATTTGTTTGGTGCTACAAGAAATGTCATGGGCGGCTCCATGACCAACCCAGGGGGTTCAAATGAATCCCCTGACATGGTCCCAAAAGAAACATTATATATTATTTTTAATTTTTGTTATCTCTATAATAAAAATTTTGAACAACCATACCTTAAATTTTTTTGTTAAGCCCAATTGAAATAAGCTTGAATATGATCCTTAATTTTTATGTTTTCTTACTTTTTCTCTATGTCCAATCAAGTAGTTTGATAAGTGTTTTACACATTTTCAAGTCCAAGAAATATTTTTCTACACTTCAAAAGCAAAAATTTATTACAAGAGTATTATTTTTCTTAGTTTCACACTTAATCTCTATTAGAAGTATATGTGGTTAAATAATTAAATTTACCGTATCCCAATAGCTTAAGTTTTTGAGACAATTGGTAATTGAACACTCTCAACCATACTCTTAAGTGTGTTACTATTCTTATTTATTCTATATTTTTTTATTCAATTGATATAACTTATAAATATAATAATTTATTATTAATTTGTTAAAAATGTATGATCAGTTATTTAATTCTATTTGTTTATGTGTCCAATAATTGTTGTCTTAACGAACTTTAAACTGTTAATAACTTTTTAGACTATTGTATAACATAGTTGTATTGTATATAATGTGGAAGTTGTATATATAGAAAAACAAACAAAACAAAAAAAATTATTTATTTGATTTTTTTATTCGTCTATCCCTCACCAACAAATTCCCGGCTCTACCATTATTGACCCCCCTAGAAAAAAATCTTGTAGTCGCCACTGAGAAATGTACAATAATCTATAGAAACGGTGATAAGTGTTATTTGTGTTATATTGGGTCTTTGCTGGTGCAAATTGCATTGACAAAAAATGAAATTATTTAGATTTGCTAAAACTAATGAACAGTTAATCTTTAGATTTGCAAAAGTTGAACGTACATACGCATCATTGGTCGAGACATTAACAACAACATTTTGTATTGCATACAACATGTAGACATTAACAACAACGTCTAATGTTTATGGTCAAATTTGAGTGTTAGTATTTCATTTTTAGCATGTGATAGTACACAAATTTATGAATGTCTTTGTCATGTACGACCTTATGCAGCATTACATTATTTACGAACAGTTGATGCACACTGTTAACTTGATCATTTGATGTTATTGTATTTAGCGTCAATGTTTGGTTCTGGCAACCCACAACTCTATAGGCCTCACGATGTGTTCACTGCTATGGGTCGGTGCTGGGTATTGGAAGATGAGTTTAGCTATCCAATCAATCCGAATCTACGAAATAGTGCTTATGTTCGCAATACCATGAGACAGGAGTGGGCTTGGTTATTTCGTGAACAACAAATGTTTTATGATGAGTTAGTTGGTTTTAAGTTGCCAGTGCCTCGGCGACTTGCATCACAGACGCCCAGAGAAATGATTGACGAACTTCGTAAAGCATTGAACCGCATAAGAGAAGAAAATAATCGAATGAAGATACGTCTTAATCGATATCGGACCCAAGTCGAGATTCGAGAGTCAGTGGAGGGAGGGTGGTACAAGCATGCACAATTCATACAATCACTTCTTACTGATCCCATTTATCAGTCAGACGTGGAGATGTCAGAGGAAGAGTAATCGTGTCGTGGTGTAATTAGACTTTGTTGGAGAACTATTGTGCTTAACTATGTCTTAAATGTATGTGTGTCACTATTGTTGCATTTGTACTATGTAAACCTTATTATTGATTGTGAGGAGCATGCATGTTATTTGTAATCTAGATTATTCCCACATAATGCATAAAATATTAATGTTCCCACACATGATGTTTTTCAATAAGCACCTAGAACATAACATAGAAAACTTAAAATAACTTACACGATGTCACCAATATGCATGCATTGCATATTGAACACTAATGCTACTAACGCTACATAACACACATACCACATAGACATTCACTTTGACAGGTAGTCCTCGTAGTTGAGGACATTGTTACGTTATGCCAGAGTGAGTTGCCTATTCGTTGCAGCAGCTAGCTCTTCCGCCAGTTGTAGCATGTGATACCTGGACCTACGAAGTATCATCAGATTGTTCTCTTTTTTAATTGTTGTCACAGCATGCTCATATTGGTGCATGTTTCTCCATGGTAGTGTGAGCGAGACACGGTCGACAAGAGGTGCTCCGAGTCGCACGATATCATCGTGCAGAGCATTGGACTCATTCACGCGAAAGTCCCACTCTCGCCGCAGTCCGGCATAGTATTCCCTCTCATCATAATCTCTCTCCCTCCTATAGTTATCTGGAAAACGAGGTAGCATCCAATTGCGCATTGACATTGGAAAATGTGACTTTTGATCAGTATATGTAGATGTTAATTAAGGGTAAATGTAATGGGACTTCAGTATGCGTAGATGTTTTGCAAGGGTAGATGTAAATGGGACTTTATATAGGAGTTTTGCAAGGGCAAGTATTCACATGGATGTGATTATATGTAAGGGTAAGTATTCACATGAATACAGATAAGTATTCACGTGAATACAGATGATATAACTTGACAATCTATTGTTTAGTGAGGTGTCGAGGAGCACATGCAAAACCACTTTTCATGACTTGGCTATACATTGGCACCTGTTGCTGCATGTGGTTTGCTGAGGTAGCTGTTTCATATGGCTGTTGCTTGTGCTACAGTAGCGGGTTGGTGATGTGTACTGCAAAGGAGGTTGTGTATTTATTCACGTGAAGACTATTCAGATTTCCTATGCTTCATCTGACATGATTTGACGGGACACTATCGAGCTGTGTTAAATGTATCATAAACTTTTCAGGGATGCTCTGCATCCTTGAAAACGATGCATTGCAAAGGGATGCAGATCTGTGTATTGACGTGCGTGTAGGTGATATGACTGGACAGGGTTCACGTGAAGACTATTTAGCATTCTTGTGCTTCATCTGACATGACTTGACGAAACAGTGTCTAGCTATGTTAAATGTATCACTAACTTTTCAGGGATGCTCTGCATCGTAGAAAATGATGCATTGCAAAATAATGCATATCTGTGTATCGACATGCATGTGGGTGATATGACTAGAAACAGTTCAACAGTGCGAAACTGTTGAGTAGCACATGTATCACTGCAAATATCAGTGTAGCAATGGTGGACAGCTCACCCTCAAAATTGATACATAAACTTTTCAAGGATGCTCTATGTTTTCATGTCAATGTGGATGGGTACTTGTGGTCAGGGTTCAACAGTGCTGAGCTATCCACCGTAGCTACATTCACTGCTCCCTATGGTGGTATTTGGCAAGTGGGATTGAAGAAAGCTGATAACGACATTTGGGTTTGTAATGGTTTGCAGGATTTCGTTGAATACCATTCTATCTATTATGGTTATTTTTTAGTGTTCAGATTGAAGGAAATTCAAGCTTCCATGTTCTTATATTTGATAAGACTGCCACTGAGATTCAATATCCACCCAGCAAGAACTGTAAATTGGAAGATCATTAGGTAGAAATAATAGACTTAGATGAAGATGATACAAACATATCCCCAAGATGATTTCCCCACAACACATGAAGTCGGAAAGTTTGTTACAATAAACATTTCGTGTACATAAAGACGAAGAGAGAATGAGTGGTTAGTATAGTTTGGATGAGTCTGTATGTAATGTATCTGTATAAAGTTGTACAGTAGCAGAACTAAGATACACGGATACGGGTATATGAGCAAGTGATTTCATATACACTTAGCCAATCCATTGAAAACATTGCAACATACTAACATAGCAATTTAATACATTACCAGTTTCATGTCACGCATGGTGGAAGGGAGTATTATTTTGAACAAATGTGAGTGTCTACACCTTGATGGTGATGGTCCCAGTTCGTCTGTGTGGTTTGGATGAGTCTATATGTATTGAATCTTTGCGTAAATATTCATATTAAATTTTCATATGTAGCAACAAAGAACAGCAGGGGAAAAATGAGAAAGTGATTTCACATAACCTTAGCCAAAACTAATGAACAGTTAATCTTTAGATTTGCAAAAGTTTAACGTACATAATCATCATTTGTCTGACATTAACAACAACAGTTTGTCTTGCACAAAATGTGTAGACATTAACAACAACGTCTAATGTTCGTAGGTAGAAATTTTTGGAAATCATCATTGCTTGAATCTGAGAAGTCTGAAATATCTCTGTCATCATCTAACGCAGTAATTTCATTAATAGACTTCATGGCTCGCTCTTGCGCTTTCCCCTTTAGATGCTTCCTAGCTTTTTGGATTGCGTGAAAACGATCTAGTCGCCTTTGCATTTGATTGTTCTCTTGTTGAAGACGAGCAAGTATGTTGGCAGGTTCATCTCTAGGTAACTCGGTTGAGCGTGCCTTAGGAACTCATAACCCGTGCCATCGACAATACACCTCCAACTCACACCTCTTCTCATATAGGGTTGACCATGGTGGTTCTGATACGGTGAACTCTATTGCGGTGCTATCTGTACTTAGTTTTGTAGGTTTGCCGACCATGATGTGCCCGACGCTTCCAAGACTCTCGTACGTGTATATTGGCATATTAACGAAATCTCTCTTCTTTCCAACCCATTTTCCTCCATAGTGGTCTGTGTATGTCTGTAGTTGTTGATCTGCTGGAACTTGTGATGATCCACATGTTGAAGTAGATCCAAACTTGTTTCGCATTTTACGATTTGACGTTGAGGCATTGCGACTCATAGCTTAGTCAATCTACAAAGTTTGTGGGTAGAAAGAAGATAATTATTGTGGTGCATTTATAACCTCATTTCGTGGTCCAAGAATTACAATTTCAGTTATTAGGGGTTGTCATGTCAATACAAGCTGGACAAACACTATATGAACAGGATTTTTAATGTTCCCACTTGTGTCTAGATTCATGTGGCGACCACACTAATTTAAATATGAAATATAATAAATTTTCCTCAATCAGTCTAAATTTAATTGGGATTGTAATTACGCTCACTTTCATATAGAAGAGTCACAGTGACAGTTAGTTGTGCTGCAATCGTGATATCATAGTTGCAAACAATGACTATAGAATTGCACACTACTTCACAGTAAAAAGTTTTAAAAAAAAAAAAAAAAAAGTTGGGATATATGGATCAACACTGTCATGACTTTGGAATACACCATCTGTGTAACGCATGAAACTGTAATGTGAAGGGCCAAAATTCGACCAATCCAACTGTAAATCGAGTTATGTGTAATCCCTTACATACACACGATATTTTTTAATTATGATCCATGAATTACAAAAAAATAAAAAAATTGGGTTATATACTATTATTTAAGAAGTTTCTCATATTTCAATTCCTCAATTTTGATATCCAAAATATCTTCAAATTTACCATGCCAACATGTAAAGCTTAAATAATAGGGTTAACCCACTTATTCCAACACACGTTTCTAATGTAAAGAACTTAAAAAAACCTCACATTGAATAGTGCAGCTAAGAGAAAAACACAACTAAATCGTAAAATTGCTATTTTTTTATTCTTAGAAAAAACCTCACGTTGGGCAAAAAAAATTCTTCAAACAAAATTCTATTGAAATACCCTTAATTTAATAACTTCTCTTCATCTCTAAATTTGAAGAGAAGGTTTTAAACATTAAATTGATACTAGCCTCTGAGCACGCGTGTGCTCAGAGGCTCTTCTTTTTTTGGGTAAGGGTTAATTGTGAGCATTTTTTTGCCAACCATCAATTCTTTTCTTTAAAACTCATTTTACTTCACTTTTCTTTCCCCACACTTTTTTCAATAATGCGGTAGCCGTCCTCTCCTTTTACTCCATGATCTCACATTTGTTTGATTCTTTTTTTGATTTTTATTTTTTATGAAAAAACGTGGTTGGTTTGGTTTTTTTTATTTTATTTTTATAATAAAACCTGCTTGATTTTGTTAGGAGAGTTTGCTTCTTTTCTTTAAAGTAACCAACTAACCATTCATAATTCCCTTTAAAAAAAAATGAAGGTAACCGAAGATAAGATGTATTGTAGGGGGCGTTGTTAATAATTTGCTAAATTTGAGGAGATGGATGGGAAGTTATAGTATTATAGTTTTTTAATAGGAGTGTTTTTTTTTTTTTCTTTTTCTTTTTTCCTTTAAATTCAAAATAAATAAGAAGATATTTGAAAACCAAAAAAAAAAAAAAAAAAACGTGAGATGATGGAGTAAGGAAAACAAATTCTAATAAAAATTAGGAAAACAAATTCTATTAAATATTTGGAAAACGTTAAACCAAGAGAATGGTCGTATTTATCACCCAAAAAAAAAAGTAGTCCTATTTTATGGGCAATGTTTTAGTGGGAGTTAAAATATGTAGTTTTACCAAATTATCGTTTAGTTTTGTCTCTAATTAAATCTAGGGAAATAAGGGTACTTTATGAGATCCTTATATATTGTGGTCATGACATTGACAAAAATATAAGTTTCAAATGTGACTAAGAATAACCTAGTAACAACTTGTTTGATTATAATAAAAAGAACATGTTTACTTAAACAGTAAACTTAACTCGAATAAACTGTTATCAACTCTCATATATATTAATTCATAATTCAACTATAAATCAAGTAATAAAAATTCACTCATCAACAAAAGCAAATACTTATTTCATTCAACCATAAAGAGTGAATTTACTAGTTCAAAAGGTTCCACCCTCCATACTATCAACTTTAATAATATGTCAAAGTTCCATAATTCATACCCCGAAGATTATTACATGGAAAAAAAAGTTCAACTGATCCAAAAACTAAAAGACATTACAGACTGGGGCAATAACAAACCAATGTGATTACATGGCATATCAAAATATCACCAATTAAGATACTGGATCAGACAAGATTAAGGGTTCCATTGAAGACCCGGCGCCTTCCTTGTGCTCATCGTTATTGATATTCATGCTCATTTTATCTCCAGTGAGCTCTTCCAATTGTGATTGTGCTACATCAAATAAATTGTTTCTCACCTCATTAAAAACTTATCTATGCATTATAAATAAGAAAATTCAAAACCATGGGTAATCAATCAATTGAAGCTGTTATAATTTCACATAAATAAGTCATTTGCATAGTAGTAAGAGCAAAATTTACTATCAACAACTTGTACTGTCTACTGTCTACTAAGTCTGCCAACAAAATCTAAACTATTACATTTTGAATATGCATGAATATAACTTGTGTTACATTGGTCAACCATACCATCATGCATCATTCAACTCAATTTATTCCATTTAAAATCTCAAGAATATTGTGCATATTCTATATGTTATATTTTGATAACTCAAATCCTTTGACATTTTATGAGAAATCTAGAACCTTTTTGACATATATGTTATTTTCTTCTTAAAAAATCATCATACAAACGTGAACTCATTCAATCAACATATAAATCAAAAAGACATTACCTATATCTACCCCTGTAGAAACAGGAATGCTCAATGGCACATCAAATTTCCTTGGACAAGCCCAGTCCAAATGGCACTTCAAATTTTCAGTAACATCTCCTCCGGCAGCAATAAATTCCTTTCCACACTTCTTGCATTTGTGTGTAGGCTTTCCTTCACACTACTAGTGCCAGCTATTTAGGATATACAAAAGTCAACTAAAAGATTCAGATGATGTGGATTCTCCGCCATCCAAGATCCTGTGTCAACCTTTTTCCCCAAGGATTCTTGCTAGCTAGCAAGAGATCCAATGGTGACATAAGTATTATATGATTAATACTTTATTTATTCAATTATGATGATATTTATGAATTCTATTTCTATTTTTATATATGAACTGATATTATGTTCATACGCTACACAATTTAATAAAACTTATATGTGACTCAACATTACTAATATAATCAAACTTATATTATCTTGATCATTAGCGTACCACTTGAAAATTAAAACTGAGCCTATAATTTCACATATATCAATTTATAAAATTATTTTTGCAACTGAGCTATAAATCATTTGTTATTTTAGTAACCGTGTAGGTGATATGATAATTTAAATAAGTCATTTACAAGTAACAAAAATTCCATAATAAAACCTCCATCTTTCCATCGCAAAACAAAAAATAAATAAATAAATAAAAACAAAACACAAAAAATGAAAAAAAAAATTTGGTTTTAAAAAAAAAATGCAATCAACGTCATAGTGATTAACAACATAAACGAACGGATGTACAATTATGTTGTTTTAAGATGACAGATACAAAGAAAATTATTGAAAATTTCATACCTTGATAGTGGATTCGGTGGTTGAAAGGTGAAGACAAAGAACAGAGGCCAGCCACAGTATTTAGGAGAAGTTAAATTACAGGGGACGGCTAGGGATTTGAGGGGAAGAGGGACTAGAAGGTTGACAGACATGTTCAGGCTAGGCATTAGTAGACGACGGAGTTTTTAGGGTGGTTGGAGTTTTAAGGAGAAGAAGAAGAGTCACAGACAGACGACGGAGAAGTTGTAATGACACAAGAGATTCACTGCACTAGAGAGGCCTAGAGACTATATTATTCAAATACTCGATTACAATAGTATTGAGTTATATAGTACTCGCTACCTATAAAACCGAGTTTGATATTTTGACTGATCTAAGACCAATCGCACAGCAACACGTACAGAGAATTTCGCTGATTGGAATTTTCTTTATAATACTCGAATACCTAAGTATCGAGTTCTATAAAATAACTTGAGACCAGTACATGTTACTCGATATTACTTGTACCGAGTTACTTAAGTGTACTCGATATCCGTAAAACTGAGTTCTGTGGAAAACCCCAGCTTATAAACTCTCGATACACGCACCATAATTTCTGGTCGTGGCAATCTCAGTCCATGTTACTCAATATTACCTGTACCGAGTTACTTAAGTGTACTCGATATCCGTAAAACCGAGTTCTGTGGAAAACCCCAGATTATAAACTCTCGATACACGCACCATAATTTCTGGTCGTGGCAATCTCAGTTCATGTTACTCGATATTGTTTGTATCGAGTTACTTAAGTGTACTCGATATCTTTAACACCGAGTTATATGGAAAACCCCAGCTTATAAGATCTATTCTCAATACACGCTCTCTGTGCATGTTTCTTTTGTCATCTGCAGCTCAGTTCTATCAAGTTTAGTACAGTTTTCATGAAGCACCTGTGCATTTGCAATAACTTGATGCTTTTGAGAAGCTGGAAATCGTAATAAATGACCAATCTAAATTATATTACTTTACTGCTTCTATTACAAAATATACGAGTAACTGCTTCTATTACAAAACATATTACTTCACTGCTTCTATTACAAAATATACGAGTAATTGAATTGTTTGCTTCACCAGCAATTGTGAAATCTACTCTAGTACATAACATTAATGCCATTAGCAAAGTGCATGACCATATAAGGACATAACAAAAGTACAGAATTTAGTATCAAATGAGAAGCAAAAAATGACCAATGTCTTCTCGTCATGAAACCGAATTAATGGTGTCGTTCGGGGGCTTCCTCAGGCGGTTGGGATCATTCTGGCTGCGCAACGTACATCCGTTATCACCCATCCACCTTGGCTGTCGTACCTGCTGTAAACAGTTCAAATATGTTATGTACATTGGACCTATATAAGTTATTAACAAGCAACATAGCCACAACAATGCTTAGATTCATGACTTAGGACGAATAATGTGACAAAACTATTGAACAACATACTTAAATACCAATTGGACTCATTTGCCTATCCATGCATGAACACCAACGTTTGTTTCATAACTACTCCAAATACTTACTATGGCAATAGAGACCAATTTAGTCCTACTCAGTTGTTAACAGTCATGTAATGATTTGTGTTGACAAAAGTTGTTAAGAAATGGAAGCTTTACCTAAGATGCAGCTCCACCAGTTGTTGACTCCACATTTCGAGTAGGACATGTTCTACGGTTGTGCCCCTCTTGGCAACACAACCCACATCTTGATTTTGGTCCATTCTCGATCCATAAGGAGCTCGGTAACTCCCTATCATTATCATCCTCGTCCATCTCACTGCGGATACGTGTGGACTTTGGCCGACCTTTCTTCCGAATCAATCGTGGGTTGGGCATCACTAGTCAAGTTTCTTCTGGATCCGGCCATTCTAATCTGTCTTTCAACGGCTGGAATACCGGTTCGTAGCTGTGGTACCTATGAGTCACGCTATAGCAAGGATCAATAAACTGCTGCGCATCGTGCTTATACTTAGCACAAATTGCTATTACATGTGAACACGAGATCTTGAGCGCTTCCCATTTCCCGCATGTGCATGTCATACTCCGAAGATCAACCCTATGCGTGTGTTGTCTGCCCCCACCATTCAGAGGATTACCCGGTGTGTCAACCTGATATATCCGCGCTTGAGCGGACATCCATGTCACCATATGGTCCTTTGCCTTCGCTTGATTTTTTTCAAACTTGTCCATGGCATACTTGCACCATTCTTGACCCACTTCCAATTAATCTAAAGTGAGATTACGACGAGCGTCAAAGTACGAGTTCACTTTGAAAAAGGTGAACCTCACCATTGCCGTTATTGGCAAGCTGTGTGCACCTTTCAATACTCCATTAAAGCACTCTGATAGGTTGGTTGTCATGGCTCTGTATCGATGCCCTTCGTCGTGTGCAAGTGTCCACTTTTGTTTGTTTTCAGATTCAAGGTACATGTGTGCAGCCGGCTTGACATTGCGAATTAATTCCAGTGTGGCTTCAAACTTTCTGACTTGATTCGCACTTGCTGCCCTCCATACCAAGTTCTTCAACTCCGGAATTTTCCATTTTGTGTTCACATTGCTGACTACATGGCGGAGGCAGTACCGATGATGGACCTTCGGAGGCTGCAACCAAGTCATACTTGTGTCATCAAAGCAGGCTTTTATCCCCGAATGTCGGTTAGAGATGATGCAAAGATTGGCCCGGTCCATAATATTGGTCAACCATGCCAAGAACCATCCTCATGTCTCCTTGCTCTCACTCTCAACAACGGCAAACGCGAGCGGATAAGCCTCGTTGTTAGCATCCGTTGCCATTGCTATCAACAACTTCCCCTTGTACTTGCCATAGAGGTGTGTTGCATCGATGCTTATCACCGGCCTGCAATGCTTGAACCGTTCAATACACGGACCAAAAGCCCAAAAGGCACAATTAAACGTGCAAGTTCCTAGCACGTTACGGTTGTCACACTTCAACTGTGTCACTGTGGTTGGATCCATATCTTTTAACGCTGCCAAAAACCGAGGTAATTCTGCATATGACTTATCGAAATCCCTGTAGATGGCCGCAATCGCCTTCTGTTTTGCATCCCAAACCTTATAGTGAGATGCCCAATGGTCGTGCTTCGCATGTAGAAGACTACGCAGGGTTGCTATTGTTCTTGAAATGTCTTCCCGCACGTATGACTCAAGTGTGATGGCAATGAACTTTGAATCCATCATCCTTCCATCATAATCCACCTAGAGTGACGAGTAAGTGTGGGGACCCTTACATGTTGTGATCTCCCAGAACTTGTGCCTTTTGCTGTTGATAGCTCAAACTAACCACGGACACGCATCGTTTACACATGTTACAATCAGTCTCTCAGGGTCTGACTTCATGTACTTAAATTTCTTATTAAGCCCCACAGAGAACATGGTTAATGCATGCTGAACCGCAGCTTTATTCAAGAATAGCATCCCCTTGCTTGGTTCGTCCCCCGGCCTCTAACTCATCAGACCTGTTTCCAAGGAAGGTGATGGGTCATGAATGTTATCCCATGTGTTTGACGTGAACCAGTCGGGGTTGGGGTTTGGATTGGTGCAAGCATCCACATTGTTTTCAACTTGCAATTCATCTAAAAATTCCGGATTGTCCTCCGGTCCATCATTATCAATGAACTCCTCGTACACATCTCGAGTGTCATCCATTTCAATTGCCTCATCCAAGTGCATTTGGATATCTTCATTTTCTTCAGTATACCCTCGATAAACATTTTCGTCATACGTATGACTAGACCCTAACACTTCGGCGGCTTCAATATTGTCCATAGCAACCGCATTGCGTGGTCCAACGTTGTAGGGCAAAGACGTCTCAGCTGTAATTGAAGGGTGCACAATGTTTACAGGAACTGAATCTTGCTCCCCAGCTCTACTGGCATACTGTGAAGCCCCGTCAACATTATACCCAACAGTGGCAACAGTTACATACAAGTCAGAACCTATGAATTGTGGAGCCCGCTTTATCACTCCCCACATTATGTCCACATCATGGTCGCATTGTAACGGAATTGCATTGTAGAAAACTTGGGCACCCACTAGTTGCTGAGGAGCTCGAAATACAATGGAGTTGTCATGGGAATCCTTGTCTAACCCCAGAGTCGACATTATCTTCTGCTTCAGCTTTCTCATGTGTATCCCACGTTTCACTTCAATAAGTGACTGCTTTAGGTTCGGACCTCGGTATGATAGCCCATGCAAATCATTAATATATGCCTCCCCGTCGTAGTAAACGTAGAAGTACTAAGGACTCATAACGGACCTGAACCACAAATAGTAATAGTTGTATCATGCTGTGTACAACCACAAATGAAACCATAGGCTAACTATATATGCCCTATGTTTAGGTGTTAATGCAGCTAAACAAACCTAAGCAAATTGTGCCAAAAAACCCATCTTGTTTATCTAAAATAAATACTAACATAGCAAAAACTATTGATGCTAAAAACATAGTATGGAATAATCGTATGATCTAGTCCATCAAACACCTAAATTCGAAAACAGCAATCAGTTCGCATAATGTGTATTGTTAATCAAATGAGAATTATGAAGCATTGCAAATAAGGGAAATAATTCGAAGTATGCAACATGTACTGCATTATTATGTTCAAAATACCCCCCATTCTGCTAACAACAGTCACATAATTTGTGTTATCATAAATGGACTCATGCATAATTATGTTCAGATACCCCCAGTGAAGACCCACAACATTCAAAGAATTTGTGTTGTGTTAAATACTATACCACATTATTATGTTCAGGTACCCCCCCCCCCCCCCATTCTTCCCACAACATTATTATTCAGAATTTGTGTTAACATAACTGGATAGACTCATGCATTATTATGTTAAGATACCCACATTGAAGACCCACAACAATCACAGAATGTGTGTTGTCTTAAATACTGAACCACAATTCCATGTTCAGATAACCCCTCCCACAGCAATCACAAAATTAGTGTTATTTGAAATTGTAAACCTCATGCACTATTATGTTCAGATATACCCCAATTGAAGTCTCATAACATTCACTAACTTTGTGTTGTTATAAATGGTTAGCAGTTGTTACCTATCAGGTGAGATGTTGACAGAATGGGGAAGACAATGACGTTACAAAAATAAGTGCACTTGGCTTCAGCTAGTCAGTTGAAGCTGATACTGGCAATAGAAGTTGACACACTGGTAGAAGGCACAGACCAGTCCACGTTCAGAAGGCTCCCGCATGAAGAAGTAATGGCAAATGGTTAGTGGTCCCAGAAGGTGGGGGAGGAAATGACAAAATCTACAATGACAGTACTCGATTTTACGTCAAGCGAGTTTTATAACTCGGTTACATAGAGACCGAGTACCATTAAGGCGTTGGCAGTAGAACTCCCAAAAGGTGGAGAAGTGGGGGACATTCTGACAAAATCTACCACAGTACTCGATTTTATGTCAAGCGAGTTTTATAACTCGGTTATACGGAGACCGAGTATAATTTAGGCATCGTACATTTGGCAATATAACTCGGTTATAAGGATATCGAGTATTATTTACTTCACCAACGACATGGTTGGGCATTATTTATACGTACTCGTCTTTGTCGTAATCGAGTTATAGCCACTGTACTCAATTTACGTATAGTCGAGTATTGTACGCTCCTTATAAAAAGACAGCTTCCTCTCATTCTGGTTGGGGGTTATGAGGAAAACAGTCAGGGATGGAGAAGACAAGCCTCCTTTGCTTCTAAAGGTAACATGCCAACATGTTTTACTGTTTTAATTGTACAATTATTTACCACTATACAATTATAGATTATGCAACTGTTTGTCAGATCTTGGAATAAGCAACGTGCATGTTAGTTGCTGTAGTCTACTGGCACCTGTTGGTAGAGCGACAGGGTACATGTTTTACCTAATAGCTCAGATTCAAAACTTGGTAAGTTCTAACTCCAGCACAGCTCATGCAGTTTTAACGTACAATGCTATTGTGTTCCTCTTTTAGGGTGGCAAATACTATGTTGTTTTCGTTGGTCGTGTTCCTGGCATATACGACAATTGGGCAGAAGCAAGTAGACAAGTTCATAAGTTCGCAAATGCCGAACACAGGTCATACAAAGATCGACGAGAAGCAGAATCTGCATACATGGAGTTCATGCAACGTAATGGTAGGAATGTGCAGTATGGTGCTTCCCCATCGTGGACATCTCCTACCATGTCGACATCAAGCCTAGAGGGGACGTCTCAAAGTGAAGGAACCAACTATTGCGATGGAGACGTTAGGAACAGATTGTTGAGGTATCAGTTAGACGTTGCCATTGAGGAGCGTGACCATGCAATGAGGATTGCAACCTTGAGTACTAACATGCTGAGTGAAGTGGTAGCCCATGTTATGGGAGATGATGAAGTTTATGATTCGACACAACAAGGAAGCGCAAAATGAAGGTGAAACTATGGCTCCTGAGATTGGCTGTAGAAGTTGTTGAATAGCCTGTTGGTTTCTCTAAGCATAAAGTTTATTTTGGAATCTGTATTGACTTGTAATTGCTTGTACTCATTGTTAACATTGGCTAGAGTGTTTTGGTAATTGTGCTTGGCTTTGGATAGCCTATAAGTACTTTGTCTATATCTTTGTGCCTAGAGAAAATAAAATACACTTGTTCTGAAGAAGTTGCAAAAATAATAGGCAATTTGACAAGTCATAACGCTTATGTAATATACCTCCTGCCTATTATGATTTTGCAGCATGAAATGAAGCCATCTTGGAACAGAAAATCCAAAAATGAACACCACCTAGCAACGAAACAAAAAAGGCATTTGCCAAACTCTTTCTTATTTCTCCACACATGATACTCATCAAACCCCTAGTTTTTTTTTTTTTTTTTTTTTTTTTTTTTTTTTTTTTTTTTTTTTTTTTTTTGTGATTGGAAAATGTAGTAATCCCAAATTATAATAAATACTCTAAATTAACCCTTACCCAAAAAATAGAAGAGCCTCTGAGCACGCGTGTGAGCGCGTGCTCAGAGGCTAGTATTTTTTTAAAAGTTTATCAAAAAAAGAAAAAGTACACGTTTAAAAAAATCCCATGTTCTATCCATGTACTATTTAAAAAAATCCCACTATCTATCCCACGTTAAACATCTCAAGTTTTCCTCTCTCCTTTTTTTTTTTTGGGGGGGGGGGGGGGGGGGGGGTGGGGGGGGTGGGTTTCTATTGCCTTTTTGGTGTTGTTGATGTTGTTCTTTTTTTCAAATTTTATGTATGACAGTTATCATTTTTTGTCCAATCCTAAAATGTAGTTTTTTTAATCTTAAAATTTAGTCATTTACTACACATCCATAACATAAGTAAATAAAAGCTTAAATTGAAAATTTTATGGCAAGAGATACACGTTAATTGTATACAAAAGAAATATAGTTTCTATTACAAAAGAAATTTTTTTACAGCACTTTCTTAGATAACAACCACTTTATGTGAGGTTTAATACATATAATAATTATTGTAAAGTCTCTCACCCTAACTTATCTAATATTCCATTCCAATGACTCCTCAATGCAATCCAACAAATTTGTATGTACGTGAACTTGAGAGAGATAAAAGAATTAGGGTTAAACCAAGTATTTAAAAAAAAAAAAAAAAAAAAAACTTTAATTCATGTTGCCATTTTAATTTTTGTAATTGAAAAATATAGTAACTTTCAATAATTATGAATGAAAACAATTAACTTCTACAAAACAAAAATAGAATAGCATCTAAGCGTGGCTCTCAAGCAAGTATGATAAAGTGAAAAGTTTTCATTAGAATTGTAGCCTTTAAGGTTCAAAGGATAAGTCTGTCAAAAAAAAAAAAAAATGTTTGGGAGGCTAAGAATTTGTTGTGTTAGTAAACGTAAGATTAAAAAGAGAAACATAATTTAACAACAAAAAAAAAAATTAAAATTGTTTAGAATAAAGATACATATCTAACTCCCTACAAAATAGGACAACTTTTTGTTAAATTTTCAAAGCAAACTCACCTCACGTTCTCTCTCTCTCTCTCTCTCTCTCTCTCTCTCTCTCTCTCTCTCTCTCTCTATTTTCTTTTTTTCTTTTTTCATTTTTTCTTTTACCAAGATATATATATATATATATATATATATATATATATATAATATTTTTTTTTTTAAACTTCACTTTCCTTACTCACGTTTAAAATTATTCAGTCAGCACCAACATTTCAAAATTACATTGTTAGGTTTTAGACCCCTTAAAAACAACCAGATTGAGTAGCCTAGTTAATTAGCCAAGTTGTTACTTAGTCAAATTAAGCAATTCTAGGTTAAAACAATCAAATAATCATATCAAACATATAAAGCAGCGAATAATAAATAACACAAGATATGATGACCCAGGAAACCACACGGTAAAAAACCTGAGAAGGATTTGACCTATCTATCCTCAAGGTAAACTTGAATCCACTATGAAAGAATCGAAGTTTATACAAAAGGACTTAGAAGCTCCCCGCTTGACTTCCTAATGCTACCCACCAGTAGAACTTACTGACACGACCACGTGCAAGCTCCGAATCCACGGACTCCTTCTTTCTGGATTCTCCAATCAGCTACAAGCTCCCCGCTTGTTTTTCTTTAAGCTCCAATGGTTGCAACTGTGTTGATCATCAAGATGTTGAAATAATCTCTACCTTGAAAACCCTAAGTTTTGTGTAAAGGAAAGCTCCTCAAAGATCTCACAAGAGATTCACACAAAACAGCAAAGTATAAGCAACAATACAATGTGAACAACCTCCAAAAACGTGGCTAGGGTTTTATTTAAATACCTAGGGTAAAAACATAAAACCCTAAACGTTTAATGAAGTAGGGCTGAGTTGAAAATTCTGCAGAAAACGCAACCTGTGCGATTTTCGATCGATCGAGTCTGTCCTTCGATCAATCGAGCCAGGCCGAAAGTCACAAAGACTTTTGTAGCCACTCGATTCCAACTTTACAATAATTAATCAACTTTGAGCAAGCCTAAACAAGAATAAATACATTGTTTTGATCATGGTTTGCCAACATTACAAATTAGAGTTCTAAATACATAAAATCTAAGTCTTTAGAACCTAACAAACTCCCCCTTTGGCAATCCGTGACAAAACACAAACTATAAGCTCAAAGTGTACAAGTAAAAAGCCCTTTACAAAAATAATGCTCATAAAACATAATTCAATCCTAACTACTATCCATCAGTTGCAAGTGTAGATAGCAGCCAAATCGAATCCACCTGTATATTCCTGAAACACTCAACAAACACATAAACGCATGTGTGACAGAAAAACAGTAAATCAACAGATATGTAATCTAACTCTCCCCCTAAGTTAGATACACCAAAAGTAAACACATTCTTGAAAGTTCACAGAACATATAATAAAGATATATATCAATGAATAACTCACAAATATAAATCAATAAACAGTGAACACAGACTCAAGAATCATATATATAAAAAAATGTATTTCCCTACAAGAATAGCCCAAAAAAAAAGTATACATGGTGAAGCACCTAGATATAATCTAATCTCAAAAACTCCACTAGCTCCGCAAAAAGAAATAAAAACTCCCCCTAGCTACAAAAACTCCTCTACAAGCTCCAAACTCTACTCCCCTTTTTTGTGACGGAATGCCAAAGGACATCACAAGCCATCATCAAAAGGAGGTGGTGAGGATGAACGAAGATGCGCCAAATCAGCTCTCAGAGCACGAATCTCATCAAACAAGTCCACCAAAAGCTGACCATGAGCCACCTGAATGGTCATGACAGTCTCCAAGGTACGACGTACATCGAAGTCATCCGAAGGAGGTGGAGGAACAGCAGCAGCAGCACCAACAGGATCAGGAACAGCCTCACGAGCAGGACCTGTAGAAGAAGAAGGGGGTGCGGTACCAGAAGGCTCAGACCTAGAGTGTTTAGAGCCAGCTTGAAGATGAGCAGCCCTCTGTCTAAGGAAAGAAGCACTTATGGGAGTAATCACATGGACGGGCTCAGAAGAAGGGAAATCATCTAAACCAAGATAAAGCAAAATCCTATAGATAAAGCAAAATCCTATGAATAAAGATAGGATGAACAAGAGCATGAGCGGTAGATGAACTCCTATAAATTTCGTTCAAAGAACAAAGAAACAAATAAGGAAAACTGATAGGAGCATCAGTGACAAGAGCGTACAAAAATACACACCGCTTAAGAGGAATGGTGTGAAGATGAGAAATGGGCCAAAGAGAATGACACGCTATCCTAAAGAACAGATAGATAGTCTCAGGAAGCTCAGCAGTGGTGATCCGAGGATCAGAACCCCACTGGATAGAAGACCCAGTGATGTAAGACATGACATCACTCAACAAAGGTGACTCATCATAAGGGTAGACAGGGTGCTGTACCAAAGGTACCCCTAGAGCATCAGCCACAACATCAGGATCAATGGTGAACTCTACACCTCGTATCCAACTCTTAACTAAAGTGTTGGAATCATAGACGCGGATAGAGATGTTCGAAAAGAACTCTCTAATCAGGGTAGCTAGAGGAGGAGGATCAAAAACATCCAGCAGAGGTAACCAGCCCCAACGCTCAAAGTTTGCCCTAATGGCAGGATCAACCTCATCTAAGGTGACAGAATGCTCAGCCCAAACTTTTCTCTTAAGGTTCAGCTTCTCAAAAGTCTCTTGGTTTTTCTCACTCGGAAACCTCTCACGGTCAAAAGAAGGTGGGGGAGGAGAAGGAGAGGGAACAAACCTACGGGCTCTAGTCTTCCTAGGCATGATGCTAAGGAAAGGATAGAGACACAAGGAAAAACCAAAAAGAATAAAAAAAATCCAAGGGCAGACTGCAAGTTAGCACAAAAAACAATAGAATAAAAATCTATATGATACATGAACAAATACAATGCCATGATGCATGTACTAATGCAGTAAAAAATTAAGTTCAATTGAGATCAAATTGACAAAATTGGCTTGAGCAGGGAATTTCTATCAAAAACCCCAAAATTGAAAACCACTTGTTAAAATTTTTAAACAAATTAATGAATTGAGCATTACAAAACACAGAACATAGATTAGAAAGCCGAATTTCATCAAAACAACAAGCCAATTTCATCAAATTCAACCCAATTTAACAAAAGCCCCAATTCGGATCAAGAATAAACCCTAGATTTTTCAATTTTTCGCCAAACTCAAAATTGATCAAATTAACAAACAAGTATCATGTTTATAACATGTCCCCACAAAAACCCAATGATCAATTGCACAAAATAGGGCTTGAATCAACAGAAAATCCCAATAATGCATAGTCCGAAAATTACCCAAAAATGCATGGATTTATGCATGTAAACATGAAAATAAAACCAAAAGGAAGGGTATAAAGGACTTACCGGCTTGAGGAGAGAGAAGCCTTGCAAAAATTTTGGAAGAAAACGACAAAAAATCGTTGTGGAGCCTTGCCAAGTCGGAGAGAGAGAGGAAAAAGTTTGAAAAAGTTTGAAAAGTGACTTTGAAAAAGTTAGATCTGATTTTTAAAAAAGCTTTTTCGCGATCTTCGATCGATCGAAAATTACATTCGATCGATCGGATCAATCCGAGACTCATAAAAGAATTGAAGCTTATTTTCGATCGATCAAAAAACAGATTGGATCGATCGAATAAGGCAAAGGCTCACTAAATTTTGAGAAAATCACAAATTTTGAAAAACAACAAGCACTTTTTGAAAACAACTCCTCAATGCATTGAAATTGAAGAAACAAAATGCATGAGTATGAGATGTAATGAAATGCTTTTTCAAAAACCCAAATTTTAAACCCAATTTTCTCAAAAACAAGTTTCAATCATTCTCCCATTGAAATTTCTTAAGCAACAAATATGTTGTGCACAATTCTCAAGATATTTTCAAACTTGGTTGGTCAGACCAAAAACACACACACTAGCATGTACAGTGTTTAACAAAGATTAACTTGTGTAGTCTGTGATACTAGCAAAAACTTGAGATACATGTGAGGTGATATGTGAATAGCAATCAAACACAAAGTCTACACAATTCATCACATAGAATTTAAAAGAGACTATCACCAAAAGAGTTACATCATATAACTCTCACATCTCCTAGAACAAAAGCTTGCAATCATGTAAGTTTCTTGAATTTTTGCCTCTTAAATATGTGAATTGGCATCAAGCCTAATAGTACACACCGGTTTTAATTAAGTGAATTGGCATTAAGCCTAATAGTACACACCAGTTTTAATTGAATGAATTAATTGAGGCTACACCTTATGTTCTTTTTGTGCATGTGCTACACTTTCTCGAGCACAAAATCTTATGATATGCACTAAGGTGTTCATGATTAGCTAGTGAACAGTGGTGAGATAGTTATTTATGCCTTTCTCAAAAGGATCAAGTCCGACAGTCAAAGAACATGTGACTTCAAGATTATGATAAAGTGATTAATAACCACACACATCTTTCCCACACAACATGCACTACAAAGCTTCAACTAGTCAAGTGCAATGAATAAGCTCATCAAAGTTAAACAAGGTATACAAGACATGACATGTGTAAATAGATTGACCAATCTTGTTTTCAAAAATCAAGAAAAATAGTGTCAAACATAGTTTTGCTTCCCTTTTTTTTTATTTTTTTATTATAAGAGAAAACAAATAAATCCTAGAATGAAATGCATGAATGTAATGCAATGCAAGTCCTAGAACAAAAACACAAAAAACCAAAGAACAATGGTCACAGAAGAATAGAGCAATGAAGCACAAGGACCATATCAGAAAGACTCAGTTAGTTCGAGTCTTTTGCATCCAAAACTTTTTAGATGCACCACGAGCATTGGAGTTCTTATTTACATTCGAGTGATTCCCAACTCCAGGATTGGAATAAAGGTTTAACGCCTTTACCAATTCACCAATTAGTGCCATAGGATCTTGTGCTTGAGGCACAGGCACTTTTGGTTTGTTTGCTCTTTTAGCAGCTTAAAGCTTGTAACAATTAGGACGAATGTGTCCAGACTTTCCACAGTAATGACAAACCCAAACAGGTTTACCATGCATCTTGTCCTTAGATTTGGTAGGCTCCTTAGGTTTAGATTCTCTCAAATCTACCCTAATCTTCTTAGGTGGTGAAACTTCTACAGGTTTAACAACCTCACTCACAGGGGGTTTAACTATTTCACTCACAACCTCACTCATAGAAGGTTCAGAAGAAGATGACGGAACAAAGATAGTGGAATGGGGTGCAGACACAGAGATGCTCTCAACAAAACCTAAACCAGATTTGTTAGAAGGATACTTTTGAACACTCAACATTTGATCAAGTTTAGAACTAGCAGATCTAGCAATAGATAAATCATGTTCCAAAGTTTTAACTTTATCAAGAAATAGCATATTCTTAGATTTCACATTGTTCAAAAGATCATTAGCATCAAACAATTTAACAAGCAAATTCTTCTTTTCAAGCTCAAGAGATTCAATTTTCTTTAGGCCAAGTTCAACATTCATAGCATCCTTTGCAGTAACTTTGCAAAGTTTGTTATAGGCCTCTTGAAGATCTGCATCTTCAGAGAGCTCTCCATCAGAAGGGTTCTCCTCAGCAGATATGCTTTCATTGACTACAGCAGTAGCAGTGAAAGCAATGAAGTTTCCATCCTCGTCACAACCAGACTCATCATCAAAAACCTCATTATCACTAAGGGTTACAGCCATAGTTTTGCCCTTAGACCTCAGGAATGTTGAACATTCAGATTTAACATGACCATACCCTTGACAACCAAAACATTGAGCACCCAAGGAATTGTTGGAAGATTGACCTACTCTTTCTCTCGGTTTTTCAGTGTTGCTAACCTTAATGGGATCATTCTTCCTAAAATTTCTAGGTTTAGCAGTGTTTGTATTCCTTGCCCTCCTATTAGTATTCCTAAGAAAGTTTCTAAAGTTCTTGGCAAGGTAAGCTATCTCTGTAGCAGAGAGCTTATCATCAAATCCACCAGCATCAACATCATCAACAGACTTAAGAGCCATTGATTTGGATTTGTTAGTTTGGGTAGGTCTAACTCATAGGATTGAAGAGATCCTACAAGCTCATCCACAGGGATAGAGTCCACATCCTTACTCTCAGTAATGGCAGTCACTTGGGGTCTAAAGTCTTCAGTTAAAGATCTAAATATCTTCCTAACAATTTTAGGTTGATCATAGACTTAACCCAAATTAAAAGCAGAATTAACAATATCATTCAGTTTGGCATAAAATTTATCAAAAGATTCATCATCAGACATCCTAATGCTTTCAACCTAGGAGTTAATTACTGCAGCTTATTTATTTTGACAGCCTTCGTGCCTTCATGCACAGTTTGGAGGATTTTCCAAGTAGTATGAGCAACCTCAACATTTGAGATTCTCTTAAACTCCTCCATAGAAACAGCATTAAAGATGGCATTCATAGCTTTGCTATTAAATGCAGTTGCCTCTTTTTGAGAAGTTTGCCACTCACTCATAGGAGTAGTGGGCTTCTCCCATCTGTACTCAACGGAGTTCCAAACTCTCTCATAAATGGATTTCAGGAATGCTTTCATCCTTACTTTCCAATAGGCATAGTTATTCCCGTCAAAGTGAGGAGGAACAACAAGAGAGTGTCCGTGTTCCATGACAATAGGGGTCAAGGATCAGCTCAAAGATCAAAAGATCTACAACAGAAGAGCTACCCGCTCTAATACCACTTGTTGGGTTTTAGACCCCTTAAAAACAACCAGATTGAGTAACCTAGTTAATTAGCCAAGTTGTTACTTAGTCAAATTAAGCAATTCTAGGTTAAAACAATCAAATAATCATATCAAACATATAAAGCAGCGGAATAATAAATAACACACGATATGATGACCCAGGAAACCACACGGTAAAAACCTGGGGAGGATTTGACCTAACTATCCTCAAGGTAAACTTGAATCGACTATGAAATAATCGAAGTTCATACAAAAGGACATACAAGCTCCCCGCTTGACTTCCTAATGCTACCCACCAGTAGAACTTACTGACACGACCACGTGCAAGCTCCGAATCCACGGACTCCTTCTTTCTTGAATTCTTCAATCAGCTACAAGCTCCCCGCTTGTTTATCTTTAAGCTCCTATGGTTGCAACTACGTTGATCATCAAGATGTTGAAATAATCTCTACCTTGAAAACCCTAAGTTTTGTGTAAAGGAAAGCTCCTCAAAGATCTAACAAGAGATTCACACAAAACAGCAATGTATGAGCAACAATACAATGTGAACAACCTCTAAAAATGTGGCTAGGGTTTTGTTTAAATACCTAGGGTAAAAACATAAAACCCTAAACGTTTAATGAAGTAGGGCTGAGTTGGAAATTCTGCAGAAAACGCAACCTGAGCGATTTTCGATCGATCGAGTCTGTCCTTCGATCGATCAAGCCAGGCCGAAAGTCACAAAGACTTCTACAGCCACTCAATTCCAACTTTACAATAATTAATCAACTTTGAGCAAGCCTAAACAAGACTAAATACATTGTTTTGATCATGGTTTGCCAACATTACAAATTAGAGTTCTAAATACATAAAATCCTAAGTCTTTAGAACCTAACAGACATAATAAGCACTATGTGGTGGTAAAAGTCCGTATGATTTGAGCATTTGAGGGTATCTCTCATGCGTTTTTTGTGGGAGGGGGGTAGAGGTGGGTTTGAAACTGCCAAGTGGCTTAGACAGGCACTGAAAAATCAAGTTGAAACAACCCTACAAATGTTCCAAAGTTTAATGGGTCCCTAAACCACTTATTAATATGTAAATACGGCACTAATTAAACTTTAGCTATTTGCAATATCACCACATTATTTGATCTTTCAAGAAAAGATAAAAAGTTATCAAAACAAATAAAATGTCCTGTCACTTCAAAATTAAGAATTTATCAAACCATTCTGGAAAATTTATAGCATGGCTTTAAAAATTGTTATTGTGACAGCTTATGAATTTTTCACTATTAACTTCTCTATTATTTGGAGGCACCAAAATGCTCTTCAAAGAACGAGACAAAGTAACCAAACTTAATTACAGGTATACCTTTAGAAACCTCAATAATAAGTACCATAATCTTTAAGCAATATCATAGAGGAAATCTTTAGCTTGAGGGCTAGAATTACGTAAAATTGATCAATTTCTGTATAAAGCTTGACCATCCACATCCATAGGAAAATAGTACAAGGGAAGAATGCATAACTCAGTCGCCTACAGTTAATCCTTTCATTTCTCAATCCCAGACTAGAACTCTTGACTTCAATTTCCACTACAAGTTCATAAAATCAGTTCTGTCTACACTAAACTTGGCCTAATTGTAACTTTGGAATAATCCCAAGTCTGACCAAAGAGTATACGGCCAGCAACAATTAAAGCTACAAAAAAAAAACAAAAAACAAAAACAAAAACAAAAACAAAACAAAACAAAACAAAAAAAAGACAATGGAAACTAGCCGAGCAATAAACAAGCCAAGCCCAGTTGAACTTTGCCCAAACTTGGTAAACTAAACCACTTCAAGCTTACACTTGGCTCACTATATCATTGAAAGCCAGGTTTTACACAACAAAGCTTGTCTTGTGACAAAGGTAAGCACAGCATATGAAACAGCCAAATACAAGTGAAAGTACTCAAGAGTCCCCAATTTTGTAAAATAATTGAATGGAACCATATACAGAGTATTGGCAGTTACCTTAATGCCCTTACAGCAGTGACCCAGCTACCCTCACTTGTTGGAATGAGACTAAGACAAACACGATCAGCAACACCCTGCATGCAGAAAATCAAAAGGAATCAATCAGAACGGTCCATCTTCTTGTAAATTAATGCATGTTTTCATGATAAACTTTTCCTTTTGGACCAGTGTAAAATATCAGCCACTTCAACAAAAAATATAAACAACCCAGAAAATCTTTAATTGGATTCAAAGCCTCTAAGCTACTTAAACCATCTGTTTCAATTGGTTTGCTTAAGCTGATTTCAAATCAAATATTTTCAAAAAAACGATATAAATATAAAATAATATCCAAAGTAAGAAAGAAACATAAGCCTTGACTGGAATTTTACATAAGCCTTGGACATTGTTAATTCCTAACAAAGTAAGAAAGAAACATAAGCCAAACCAGGGTTGGTTGGAATTTTACCCCCATATGCTCCACATCATGCCGAGCTTCAGCGATCTTTTCGTTTCCTCACAGCTGCCTTGGCAGGTCTCGTCTTACTTGAAATTGAAAGCAGAGCACATTACTTGAATGCACACATTCCCTAACAGCCAAAATAGAGTTTAAACAGAGGGATAGACCATGTTTTGTACTGTGTACGTGTATATGTCTTATTATTCATATTTTTAACCGAGTTTAATTATTGTTTCAGAATAAAAGTACTTTTTACAAAGTAAAATTTCTGACTAAATAACCATATACAATACCGTAGTCATTCACAATTAATTCACAGTTATTGGCAATATTATATGCAACTACGACAATTGGCATATCTATTTGAACTATTAGGTCGACGTTAATGCAACATTTGGTGGGATGGAAGTCTACATGAAGACAATATCCAACTGCGCTATATGTACATGTACATTGGGTCATCTTCCCTTTCACATTAAATGCATTCACTGGTTGTGCTTCTCATCTTATTGTTTGATTAAATAACTTTGGAAGAAGTTAGCAGGGGAATGCATGGTATTTACCGTCACCGGTCCCGCAACCAGGGGGATGTATGTCAGTGCGGAGTGATCTTCACAACCCATGGACGGGCTCAATATTTTCACTCCATATTTGTTCAATCTGTGCAGCCGGTTCGTCAGGGTTAGGAAGTGAAGGTTCCTGGGTGGGCTCAGCCTGAACTACAGGTGGGGTCGGTCAACCAGGTGTGGGTACAAATATACAGCCACCCTCATGGGCAGAGCCACTGAACAATGGGGGAGACAGCGGAGTGGGTAGTGGGGATCGAGGGCGAGCCTGAGCATGGGATGTGTGTTCTGCACTATTGTCATGGCCAACGGGATGGGATGCCTGGGCAGTGGCGTTAGACGTGCATCGCGATGACCCGGCGACATCCATGTACGTGTCCCAATCAGCCTCCAACGCCTCATCATCTGTACAAAGACAATTGTGTTTATTAAGATGACAACGAGGAATTGAGTCACTGAATAAACAAGAAAAGTATGAATTGTTTCAGTTTTGGTAATAGAGTGGAGTTTGAGCCATTGAAATTTGTGAAATTAGAAGAATGGGATATCGTGTGTGGCTGTGATGAAAATATACTTCGCTACTATAATACGTCCTCTAATTAAATTACATCTTAAAGTACTAGAATTGGAAGTCAATAAGAATTAGAGGTGTTAGAGTTGGAAGTTACCCAAGTCATCCTCGTCATCAGGACCACCTCCACGACCTCCACGCCCTCCACTACGTCCACGCCCTCTAAACCCACCACCTCGCCCACCACGGCTTGTGGCCTGTGTGCTCGCCTCACTCGCCATGGCACGCACATTATCCAATGCCACTCGGTTCAACTCCCCAACAAGATCCAGCGTCTTCGTCAGCTAGTTGTAAATTTCAGAACCTGGTTGGCATTGCAATAGCATTTCCACATTGGACTCAACGTACGGAATAAAGGAGTCGCATTAAAACTTTTCCGGTGCCTTTAAACATTGAGAAAGTATAAAGATTTCAGGTCAAATCGTATGATATTTGAGTATATATCTTGGTAGGTAATTCAAGTCTGATTTGGAAATAGATTATGCATGATGCGCTTATTCATATATATACGAACATTGAAATGGCATACCTGGTGG
This sequence comes from Quercus glauca, assembly GCA_023736055.1. Taxonomy (NCBI): domain Eukaryota; kingdom Viridiplantae; phylum Streptophyta; class Magnoliopsida; order Fagales; family Fagaceae; genus Quercus; species Quercus glauca. Next base: position 87,350,402 of record CM043318.1, on the reverse strand, counting down.
CAACAAATGCATATCTAGTGGCAAGAAATGAAATGTAAAAACCCAATGAATGTCAACATATTGAATTAATGGCGCCATAAAACTTAATATTCATAATGCTCTTTGCAACACACATATAATATCAATCCATAAAAGAAGCATTGAATGGTTGCCTTACCAGGATTTCCCAATACGCCGACTCTCGCGTAATGTACAGTCTGGCCAACCTTCGGTACTCGGCCATGTAAGCAGCAAGGTACGTCGTGTCCCCATCCAAAGTGGGTGCGTTGGCAACACGTTCCCCTCTATGGGCCCATCGGTCAATGTAGATAGCATGTTCTTGCACCCAATTCCTCTCTAGTTTACCTTGGAGGGAGATTCTGCGGAGTTCAACTGAGGTATCCACCAAACCCGGTGGCACTTGCTTCATCCCAAACTGACAAAAGACACGTTCGGGATAATGATCCTCTACTATCCAAAAATAGATCAACGGCACTGTGGCCCTCCATATATGTCGGCCAGCAGTGCAATATGGGGGCAGTGAGTCTAGGACATCCCTATACGGCTCCCAAACAACCTGAATAAATGTTCAACAAAAAAACAAATAAAATACGTACTTATTTGTGGCAATCCTCAATTTGAGCAAAAATGTAAAAGACCATTGAAGAATCACTTCACTAAAAATCCTAAGTCATTATTAACCCTCTTATTGGATTTTACATGGTAAGATGCACTCGAATACTAGGGAGAATTATGTTGTTGTGACATGAAGCAGTAGAATACCTGGTGTGCCCGTATGCCGACAATGACGCACGATACGCAGCTAGCACATGTGTGGCATGCTCTGTCGTGCTCTTCGGCCCCTTCCATCTAGTAAATATACAATTGTGTTAAATGGTCATTAGATAATATCAAACAACCATGCTGCCATAAGAGTAAAATGCTTACCAAAAATGAAGCCAGTAATTAGCTTTTACTTTTTCGTTGGAAAATACTTATTACAAATAAGTAAGGAAATATGGTTTGTTTTTTTTTCCTCCATACAACAGTCATGAAGCACAAAAACGATTTATCAATTTCAGTTTGCATTTTAAATTTTTAACAGCTTACTCTTGGATAGCCAGCAGTAGCAGAAAGGACACTTCAGAAAGCATCAAATTTGAAGAAATCTATTTATCAAGCAACAAATTAATAGACGGATTAAGAAATCCACAACAAGCAAATCAAAGACACTCTCCTAAGATTCTACCAGCAACATTCTTCCCTTTGTTTTTTTTGTTAGTCAGAACCAAAAAACCATTTATTTCAGGGTAAAAGATTTGATTTGCATTTCATTCACTATTGTATTTCTCTCTAACAAAGCTCTCTTCTCTCTCTTGCAGATCTGTTCTTACTAATCAAAAGTCCCTCAGGTTCTCTCTAAGACTCTGTCTCTGTCTATAGATGTGTGTGTGTGTGTGTAAATGAAATGAAAGTTTTGATCTTTTAGGGTTTTCGGTGTATATGTGTATGAAAGAATTTCTGGGTTATGGTTGTTGTGGCACTGTTTATTCAATTTAGTTGGGTAAAAGGATTGGTGGGTTGGTTAATTTTTGTGGGTTTTGCATGAAATGTATGAAGGGTTTAGCTTGCTTTTTGTTTGACTTTATTTGCATTTGTGAGTAGTTGATGTAAAATCTTGGCAAATAGAGCATGGAAAAGTGCGTGTAATATTGCATTTAGGAGTGATAACAGTGGCAATGAGTTTGCTGTGGATGAAATTAGAGACGTTGCGATGCAAAAGACTTGAACTTTGGAGCTATATGAGGATTAGCAAAACAATCATACCAACGAACTTATTTGTAAATATATGTGTGATTCAAAATTGAAGATGGCCATGGTGATGGGCTCCCCTTCCTTATAGAAAATTTTAAACCACCCAAATAGTGTAGTGTGTGTATTGACTTTTGAGGAGACATAATCAGAAATGGCAAGGTCTTTTTGGTTTTTGGGTTCAAAGTTTCATTCAAACATGGCTTCAAGGGTTGCCTCATACCTCAGGATCCCTGTGTTCCAGAGAGGCTTTTCTTCTGGTATGTATCAGACTTTGCTTTGATGGGTTGTTCTTTTTTTGCCTTTTAGATGTATATATTAATCAGAAAGACTGAGATGTGGATTTGGATCTCTCATTTATATGTTAGTTGGTTGAAATGGTTGATCTATGATTCTTTGATCAGAATATTGGTTTTTGGTAATGGGGCTTGATTGTTTTTGTCATTGGTATCATATTTATTTTCCAGGTTTTGGTTTTTGTTACTACTGAGATCAATGGGTTCTTGATTTTTGGAAATGGGGTTTGTTTTTTTTTGTCATTGGTATCATATATACCAAGTTTTTTTTATTTATTTTTTAATTTATTATTATTAAATTACTGCTGAGATCAATCGATTCTTGAATCTTGCCATTCCTTTATCAATATATAATCTGGGTGTGTGTGTGTGTGTGAAAGCTATACTTTTTTTAGTGTGGTCAATTTCTTGTTGTGCAGGAATTCTGATTAATGTTAGGCCAATTATCACCATAGATTGTCTAAACTCTTAAGAACTAGTGGGTTCTTATCATTGTGATATTATTATTATTGTTATTGTTAGACCATCTATATGAAGGTCAGTTGAAATTTCCTGTACAGGTTTTATACAAGAAAACCAAAAAGCTGTAATTTTTCTCTGTATCATCTCTACCCCCATTTCAAATCTTTCACAGATTCCTCTGTTTCTCTAATTCTAAATGGTCCTCACCAGGGCAAAAGTGGCACTTGCAGCAATTTTTTCCTTTATTGTCTACGTTTCGCTATTTTTCAACTCTTTATTTATTTATTTCCTGCACTTGGAAAAAAGTAGGTGCCATATTTCTTTTGGCCCAATGAACTCTAACCCAAATGACACCTCCTTCCCTTGTAAGATCATGGTGGAGGGTAAGTTTGTGGGTTTAAGACCCGCTGAGTGTGTGTGTTAGTAACTAGTCAATAAAAGTAGAAGGTGAATTATGCTCAGGTTGCACAGTGTGCTTACAATATGGTTCATCTCACTTCATCATTTGCACACACGAGTGTTTGGATAAAGTTATTGGCATTAGCCTTAGTGGGAACCATTGCAAATTAAGGGAAAAAAGCATATTGTATATCTATTTGGTTACTTGGTTACGGTCAGAATGTAAATGGGTGATCAGAGCATAAATGGGTGATTTGGAAGATTTTAATACGACCTTTAAAGCACTCCGATAGTTATGGGTGATTCTTTTTGTATCTACTAATTATGTGCCAATTTTTATACGAGAGAGAGAGAGAGAGAGAATGAATAGATACCAATATTTTCTCTTCAACTTCCACATCTTAGTACTAGTATTAAATTTGTATATAAAAGAAAGTACTAGTATTATATTAAAAATTATAATATATGTTTCACAAAATGGATTTATTATTAAAGTCAACTATAGAGACATGCACGGTGAATGACAAATGCCATGACAATTTAATCAAACTAATCAAATAACATACCGACAGGTGAGGGGACCTGCAACCATCGGCGGTTGTGGTGGCCTCGTAACAGGGCATATCAATGGGAACCTTGAATACGCCCACAGCTGCACCAACATCAGCGCACCTCCAATCTACATTGCCGTCGTCTCCGATGCCTTGCATAGATGCCTGTACAACCAGGCTAATGCTCCACTACCCCAACTGTACCTCTTCGCGTTGCTGATCGGGTTCAGGAACAGTAGAGGCCTCACCGACACCCGATCTGCCAACTTGTCCATAAATAGAATGGACCCCAACAACACGAGTATGTGATAACATGCGTGTTGCTGCACTACCTCGTCAGTAGCATCCACAGCGAGGGGATCTCTAAACTGTTCCTTCAGCTAGCTGACTTTTATCCTCACCCCAGCAAGGATAGACTTGTTTTCATGGGGATACGGTACTGGGTCTAGAGGAAGATGACCCAGTAAATCATGACACAATGCAGGCCAATTCCCCTTAGCACTCCCAATCATGGGCAACCCATCAACAGGAACCCCTAGCATCACCTCAATGTCTTGTAAGGTGATACCCATCTCTCCATGCGGTAAGTGGAAGGTATGCGTCTCCGGACGCCAACGCTTGACCAGTGCTGTGATCAATGCATGATCAACTTCCATGTTTGGAACCTTCGATAACCCTTCAAAACCTGCCTCAGCTATGTAATGGGCAATCCGTGGGCCTAGCCCATGTCAGGGTAACTCCCAAGATCGGCGTCTACACTTTAGCATGCCTGGCACTACCTGCACACGAAAGAGTGTTGTCTTAGTACAGTGATGAAATAACTATAAGAATGGTACATAATAATAATATGCAAGAAATAGTATGCTAACTGCTTAGTTATGATCAATTTTGCAATATGTTAATTATGATGTTAACTGGTTATTCACTCTACCTCAATAGCAGATAGGATCAATTCAAGATCAATGACATTGTTTAAAATTAGCAATAAGGTGATGGGCATTATGTTTTGAAATGAATAAACACAGTGCTTCAGTATGTCAAATGGAGTATAATAAGAATTAGAATTCAAAAGTCGGTTGTCTTATGGGTAGCCACGTGGGGTTTGTGTGCGCACCTTTGGGAAAATAAAGGCAGCGGATTTTAATTGATTACTATAACTTTTAAATGAGATCTACTGACTTTGAATATACCTTTTCATTGTTTAATATTTTTTGTAGTATTAGTAGTTTCAATTTATCTGGAAATAAGACTAGATGCTGTTGATGAAAGAGTGTTTTTAAATTCACGCTTATTTATGCTTCATACCATTTTCTCTTTTGATTAAATAAACTGCCTAAACCAAAACAGAAATGATACCATTTCAAACATCTATTTACAAATAATCAAAGAACCCTACAAAAAGAAAATGAAACGATTTCGACACGTCCGAAGTTCTATACAAGTACGTACCTGACCGACAGGTGTCTCCCACAATGTCGTGGATCGATGCCCCGGCTACCGCGTCAACTGTGTACCATTTGCGGGTCTAGGTTTCACACCTTGCAGTTGCTGCATATCTGACACGCATGCAATCATGTTAATATACCGTTGACCACAAGCAAACATTAACAAAGTTCGCTAGACTTGCAATTATTAACATTCGTAATTTCCAATACAGCTAGGACTTGCGAAAAACATAGAACTTGTTTCAAAGGGAATATAAGTTAACCTTATTACATATTAACTATGAAAGTATCAAAACAACTAACAAAACAACTAAAATGCAGCTTTCGGCACAAAACAACATTTGAAAAGATAAGGATATTTAAAAAATTACAAAAGTGGTGGGAATGTAAAGCATTCACGCTTTTATTTTTTTATTTATTAAGTTTTGGTCCCAAGGGAAAGGGGAAAGGGGAAAGGGGAAAAGGAGGGACCCCTTTCATACAACATATTCCATATACTTTGTTCGATATACTTTGTTCCAAGTTTAGAGAAAAATCTGAATACAGGAAAATCTAACAGCTAAAAATCTAACAGGCAAACAGCAATCACAGCTTAGAGTCTTCATTCGATCTAATTTGTTCCAAGTTTTTATAATTTTCTCTATTCTATAGTTGGCTATACTGTCTGTTTTGTAGTGTAGTAGCCTTACGTGAATGCCAGGTTCTGAAAAACGTTGGAGTCGATAAGGTTTCACAAACATATTCCATATAACAAAAAAAATTGAGATTCTAGTACTAGCAAAAAACCATAACATAAAACAGAACTAGGAACAAATCCTTCTTAAATATATTATGAAATTCACGAGTCCAAATGATAGAGTAGGATTACAATAATTCTATGAAAACTAAATAAATTAAGCACAGGATAATCACATCACCAATGGATAAACACATTAAACAAAGAGCTATGATTTAAATCCAATGTAGAGTTTTACAATATGGATAAATTAGGTCAGTTCCAAGGGGGAAAAGAAGCAGAAGAAGGTAAGAGTCTAGTTCCAGACTTATGATTACAACTCAATATCTCTGTAAACATGTTAAAAAGTCCTATTTCAGCTTTTGAACATATGTTCCCAATCAGCAAATTTCTTACACATGCAACCACATAAGTCTAATATGCATTCATTCACTGAAAGTCTGGCAGAGAAGCACAATTTAAACAACTGACATTAATTTTTCCAATAATTTGAGCCCAAGTTCTATTCATTGGGAGAATCGGGCAATGCCTTACCTAGAAGGCTCTTGTCATAATTTCATATTTTCTTTTGACAGCTAAAAGTTAGCATTATTAGAGTAAGGACAACAATTCAACATCTGAAACCCCATGAAAGTCTATAAATGTGAATCTTACTCAGAACATCCCAATGAACCCAGCAAATTTCCATATTCTCTTTAACAAAAATCAGAAAAAGAGAAAAGTAAACATCAATTACAATGACAAACACCTTTTGGATACATAATACAAAAATTCCGTTCACAAGTCAGTATAATTCATCAAAACCTGACTGAAATGACAATAGATATACAGGGCATTAAAAAGCAATTTTCCCTAATAATGAACACCATTGTCATGCCAAATGAACACCCGTACCCAAAACCCAGTTCAAAACCAAACCCAGCAAAGCTAAAACAGCAACAATAATAATGAATAGAGATAACTCTAACAGAGAAAAACTTAATAAGCCACACCCACACTCAAATCAGAGTACATGCACAAACAAGCAACACATAACTCAGATTAAATGCAAAGGGAAAAAAAATTGAACTCGGCATTTACAAATTACCTTAATATGTTTCTAATCCTTTAACTCTGAAGATGGATTGGGTTCAGCTTCGCCGATGGTGAGGGTTATTGAGGTTCGGAAAGGGTAAACTGAATGGTTTGGTTTGGGTACGGGTGGAAATAAGAGAACTTGAAGATGAAGATGCGTTGAACTGAGGGTGGCTACTGATTGGACTGAGGAAGGAGGAAGACAAACTGTTTGGGAGATGTTACATTCAAAATGGGACTATATTCTGCATATAACTCGATTTGTACAATGCCGAGTTCTAAACAGTTACGCGGGAATATTTTATTGCCCAAAATCCACGCTGGAGGACCAGCGTGGCAGGAACCTGCACATAACTCGGCTCTAGAATGATTGAGTATTTTAAGTAACTCGGCCTTAGGGTGATCGAGTATCGAAACAGGGGCTATATAGTTTCGAAACAAGGTCATAAGGCCAATTATTTTGCCCAAGATGGGCAAAAGGCCAGAATGTCCTAGACAAGTCTATATATAGGGTAATAACTTTAACGCACGCACACTCACTTTTTGTTGCACTAAACTAAAGTATGTGAGTGGTGCAGTAAACTAAAGTATGTGAGTGGTTGATATTACAGCCTTACCTTAGAATCCTCCTTTACATGGACCCAAAAATAGAAGAAGTGGAATATCTTTTGTGGACCTGTTGTAAAATCTTGTCCGGTACGATCATCTTTTCTATGACAATTTGGTATCAAAAACTAATGATTGTACAGGTTAAAGCTCGCTCGGGTCTACAACCTGAACTCAGTAACCTTTTTTTTTTTCTTTTTCTTTTTTCCAGACCCAAACCTGATTTTACCTAAGTCAGGTAATAGCGACTCTTAAGAATTTTTTTAGGAGATCATTAAGAAATTAAAATTGAAAATAATAATAATAATAATAATAATAATAATAAATTGAATATATTAAGTTATAGACCAAAAAAAAAAAAACATAAATTTTTACAATTTCTTTCAAAAAAATTTTAAATTTTAAATTGTTATAAGATAGTTTATTATGAGTATTTATTACCAACACGGTAATCTATCCATAAAAATTTGTGGCGTTTAGAGCTTTTGGCAATCAGGCTTATTGGATTGGCTTAAAGAAATAGCAACTCGATCTAATCATTAGAAAAAAAAACAAAAACATAAAGGCTTAAATAAAAGGCGAAAAGGGAAAAGACAGCGGAGTCTTGGATGCATCTGTATTGCATGATTTGACTCATGCTTCTTGAATTATTATCCACTTGGAATTTCATTCATGTAGATTTATGGTTTCAGTTTAATTCGTTGATGTATGTTAAATCTCGGGTGTAATCCATCTCATTATGTGTTTATGCATCTTCAAAATTCAACTCTCTTTTTTTTCTTTTTCTTTTTTTGCATCATATAAATTATAAAGAAATTTTTTTTTTCTCCATGTCAATTCACTAGCCATCTAGAATTCACGTCTAGTCTAGGGTTGAATATTTGCATCTTTTTCTTTTTCCCTTTTTTTTTTTTTTTTTTTTGGAGAAAAAATACCGAACTTGAATATTAATAAGGAGTTGGAAAATCAGCAATTATAACAAAATCAACATCTGGTGGAATAGACTTCATCCAGACTAATAGAGGAAAAAAAAAATCTTGCTTTCTGGGCTAAGGCATGTGCAACTGCATTACCTGGCCTTACTGTATGAAAGAATGTATATTCGCATCTTTAAAATGCCCAAGCATTGATTATTAGAATTTTAGCATGCTTTTATATTCCTTTTGCACCACATGGAATATATGAATAGCCAAAAATATTTTTTGTGTTAATCCAATTGAATTCCTTCAAGTGACATTTTAATCAAATTAGGGTTTTCATTATTATTCTCGCGTACCATGTAGAAGTTCATTAAGGGTTTCCTTTTGCATTTTATTTCTCTATTTCACACATATATGATACATTTTCATTTCTAACATTGTCACTTTTTCCATGCAAGTAATTTCTGTTTAGAGGTGGAGTTGGGGGGGGGGGGGGGGGGGGGGGTGGGTGGGTGGGTGGGTGGCCCCTGCTAACTTTTTGAATTTTCCATTAGAGGGTGGGAGAAATTTACAATTTAAACAAAAAATATACTAACTCCCCCCCCCCCCCCCCCCACGAAATTTGGCTTTCTCAAAATTTAAATCTTAGTTCTATGATTCTATCACAAAAGAGGGAAGGAAAAAAAAAAAAAAAAAAAAAAAAAAAAACCTTCAATTTTTCATAACTAATCCCTGAAACTTCTTAACCAGTCTATAAAAACCCTTAAAAAAATTAAATTGGTACAAATATAGCAAACCCAAAAAAAAAAAAAAAAAATACAAAATAACAAGGCCTTAATGAACAAAAAAAAAGTCTTCAATTACAAATCCCTAATACTTAGTATAAAAGAAAAAATAAAATAAAAGGAAAAGTAAAAACCTGGATGTCTCTTACGGTTGCAATGCAAACCAGTCCCAATCATGCTACCAATCACCACGTGGAATCTGTGCCTTGAGCAGCTCTGCTCAAAGCATAGAGTCCAAGTGGTGATTGTGTTTCTAAGCTTGTACTTTTGTTTTCCTTGAATAGACTGTGTGTTCAATTTGGATTGGTTTCGTTTTGAAGGAGTTGTTCTGTTTGTGTTCTTGTATTTTGGAGCATGTTGTGTTTGATTTTGAGTTTTCTGAATTTGTGTTTGAATTTGAATTTGCTAGGTTTGTATTTTGTTTTGCTTTTGTTTTGAATTTCCTAATTTAATTAAAATTGAAATTGAAATTTTTAAAATTTGAAAGCATTAAAATTATAATAAAAAAAAAAAAAAACTTTTGATTACCAAAAATTAATTTTTGGTAATCAAAGTTTTTTTTGTGGTTGGTTTTTGGCTATAGTGGTTTTTTGAAATGCTACTATAGCCAATTTTTTAAAAAAAAATATAAGGGCCTATAGCCACGTTGTTAAAACACGGCCCATGTAAATCCTATAGCTACGTTTTAAAAACATGACTAAAATAGCCCCTATAGTCGTGTTTAGAAAAAACACAACTATAGACCTATTAGGTCGCAGTATATAGGCCACGTCTTAAAATGCAGCTATAGAAAATGCAGTTATAGACCAAATGGATCTATGACCACATTTTTAAGAGCTATAGAACGCGGCTATAGGATGCATTTTTTGTAGTGAGCACCAACGACAGCCATGGACAATTGCCGTCGGCTCACAAGGCCTTCACCGGATGATGATGATCACCAATAGCCAAACCAAACCAATGTCTCCCTCTCTATCTCTATTTGTTGTACTCTACATGTTTGAGTTTACAACAATAGTAGTTAATGGCTTTGATTTGTGCTGCTTTGTGGATTGCCGTTGAATGAAAGGCTGGGATTTGTGCTGCTATGTGAGTGGCTTGTGGGTTTGTGCCATTGGATATAATATTGATTCTTTTATGTTTAAATCTATTATACGTTTGAATTTGTGCTGCTCTTTTCTTTTTGGCTTTTTTTTTTTTTTCTTCGAGATCCTCTTTCTAGCTAAATTAATAGTGTTACCCTAAGAATTTTGTTATATTTAGTTGAAAAAAATTTATGGCTTCGCCATTATTTCTATTCATCATGCACATATGGAGTAAGTAGATTTGTTTATTCACAGATATGTTTTTTTTTCCTATCGGGTGAGACGTGGTGTCTAAAGCCTTTTTAACTTAGCAAATTTAACTGGTTTTAAGCCTTTTAATGTTGTGTTTCTCACATTAAATATGGTGTTTAAAAAGAAGTAAAAGACAACTAAGTACAACTTATTCAGCCTATACATATATATTGCTTATTGTTCTACTAATATTGCAAAAAATGTTTGGGTTATATAATTTTTTTTTTTTTCTCCTTATCTTTAATATAATGGATTGAAGGCTAGAAAATTAATGGATTAGCCAGATGTATAGAAATATCACTAATTATTAGATCACAGCTAATAAGTAACAGAGTGGTGCATACATTGCACCTCGTTACATTTTTTTCTGTAATTCATAGTCAATCGTATTGATGAAGTTGGCATAAAATAAAAAATTGGTCTAAGACTTATTATGGGGATATAGATAGTTAAATATTAATTTTTAGAGGTCATGTTTCTCTCTTGGAGAAATGACACACCAAACTATGCAATTGGAGCAGAAAATGACTTGTAAGACATTTTGAGGTACTTATTGTTGCTTAATTGAACCCTCCGTTGTTTGGTATAATGCTTCCAATTTTTTTTCAAGATAAGTGTGCTCAATGGTTACTCAACTTATTAACCAATATAAACAAAGAGGATAATGTCATGAGAGATGTTTAATTGGGTCATGTCTTTCCACAAAAAACATAAAAATAATAATAATTTGGGTAATGTCCACTATTTGCAAATAGAAAATGTTACTTTACCGTAATTGGCTAGACAAGCTGGCTCTATTTAATTATGGTTTTGAAACCCGAACCAGACCGTACTGTCTGACCAGATTAACTGAAAACTGTTTACTAAAACGGTTCTTTTAACCTCAAAAACCGGCATACATGAAAAATTCAGTGAACCGTGCAAACCGCGGTTGAACCTCCCAGGTTTAGAAACCGTGGACGGTTATCACGGTTTCACAAGTTCGATTCAGAGTTTTTTTTTTTTTTTTTTGGTACTTACTGGTCAGCCATTGTTGAAGCTTCAACCTCAGACCTTGAGATCGCACCAACATTTCTTCTTATTCTTCTTCTCAGTCTCGCTCGCCCCTTTTCTCTCTGCATTTTTTCCGACTGCCGTTACTGCATGTTATCTTTCTCTGCGTTGTTTTTGTTTGTTGTTTCTGCATTTTCCTCTCATCCTGTGTTTTCCTTTGCACTCTAGAATCTTCTAGTCTAGTTTGAAGATGAGTCAGCTTGCTTTCTGTCACACACTAAATACAGGCTGTCATCCACTCTTTTTTTAACTTTATTGGGTTTAATCAATTTTTTAATGGTTTGTCCGGTCCTTCTTTTGGCTGTTGTTTATTTTTATTTTTAAAATTTAAATAAATGTATGCCATCAAGTGTCAATGTGTCATTCACTCTTTTAAAAATTTTATTGAGCTTTTGTTCTTTATTTTATCAATTTTTTAATGCTTTGTACGATTACTCTTCTAGCTTTTATTTATTTTTTATGTCTAAAATTTTCATAAATGGTTGAATATTCAAATGGGTTTCAGCATAAAACAATTTACTGGGTAGTCAAATGGGCTTGAGCATGACTTAAGATAATTTAGACATAAGCTCTCATAAAAAAAAAAAAAAAAAAAAAAATTAAATTAAAAGAGTAAAATATTGAGCATTAACAAAAAATTATTTAGGTTTGCTTAAGATTTAATATTTCTTATTTGCTTTATAAAAGTTATGATATAAAAAAGACATTTGAAAAATAGATCTTTATATTTATTTGGACTATTTTAGTTCATTTTTCTACTTTTATTAATTTAATATATTTATTTATATTTTAAATAATTATTAAATTAATTATGACATCATCATGGTTCTACCCCGGTTCAACCTCGGTTCGACTCCGGTTTGACTTCGGTTCGACCTCAAAAACCTTGAACCTCTTCCCTTTACGGTTTAATGAACTGTCCGGGTTTGAAAACCTTGTATTTAATACGTTTGACTCTCCATGTAACCCTCCCATCCCATGGATGCAACATCACAATGTGAAACAAGTGCATTCAAGAGATATACGATGGGAAAAAAATGGTTTTTTTGATAGTGTTTGATATAAATTTGAGACCTATTTGTCCTTTGAAGTGGGTCTAAGTTGGGACGCGTTCTTTTTATGATTAACATCATGCGATCACTTGTTCAAAGACCATTAAATAATGTATGAAAAATTGACTCCTAAAATACCCGCTCAAATTAACATGCTTTGAAGTGATAAAATCATTGAGTTCTACGTAGGAAATGAATTGGATATTGAATGGGTTTATATATAAGTTGGCTATTGGGTTGGACCCCAAGGAATACCCCACTATAATGTAAGGGAAAAGACCTACTCAATGGGTCTTCCACCACACATGTACTAGGACTGCCCTCACCGCGTTGAGGTAATTTTGCATGTCCCATTTGGTAGTTTTTGCATTCATATATATATATATATATATAGAGAGAGAGAGAGAGCTTTTCATGATACACAGAGATTACAGTACTTCAATTCTATGTGTTGTTTTTTAAATTATACATGTGAATAACTTTATGAGTTGCTATTATGGTTGGAAGAAATTCCTTAGATGCATAGGGTTAATTATCACATTAATCACATCACCAGATAAAGCAATAATCAATTATATAGAGAGTAACAAAGTTGCACATTGTTTGGCGAGTGTTAGGTTCTAAAGATATAGTATTAAATGTTTAGAGTCTCAATTTGTATATGTTGGCAAACTGAGAACAAAAACGTGTCTAGAATAGGTGTTAGACATTGCTCAAAATGGTTCAAGTTAAGACTCAAGAATATACAAGCTGCAAGAAAAAGAATTGCAATTCTGTGAAGCTCGACCAATTGAAGGATGAGGCTCGATCGATTGAATATCGCAGAAAAATAATTTCTATAGAATTTAAATTAGGACCAAGCCGGCAAAAATATTTAGGGTTTCAGTCCAACACTTCTATGTAAAAAAGGAAAACCCTAGTTACGTTTTAAAGATTTTTGGAAGACTTGTGAGTTACTCCTGTGAGATCTAAGAGGTTTTGCACCTTCTAACTCTACAAGTGTCTACCAAAACAAGATCTACAATCAAGTGATGGTAGAATCTAGTTTCTGCAAAATCAACAAGCCGTGATCTGAAACCTTTGAGTGGGATCTCAAAGTCACAAACATGGGAGTTTGTGTTCTACAAATCTAAGAGAGAATGAGTCCGTAGATTCCGAGCTTGCACGTGGTCGTCTCAGTAAGTTACTACTGGAGGTAGTAATAGATCTAGGGTTAAATTTTATTGTATAAACTTCAATTCTCTTCTAGTGGATTTGTTTTACCTTGAGGATAACTAGGTCAAATCATCTCCAAGTTTTTATCTTGAGACGATTCGTTTCATTGGTTTTCTTATGTGATCATATCGTTGTGTTCTTTATTTTTCTGCTGCTATGCATGATATGATCCATCTTTGTTTAACCTAGATCTCATAGTTAACCTAAGTAATTACTTAGCTAATATATTAGATTAAACAATCTGTTTTAAAGGATCTAAACAAACAAACAGCGAGAATATCTGCTAATTTGCCAGATATTGTTGTATGGATAGAGGATGTTCCACCATTAGTTTTTCCTATTGTTCAGATTGATTTAGGCCCTTTTTTGGAATAAAATAAGCAGTCTTCTTTCTAATATACACACACACACACACACACACACACAAAAGACATGCAAGATATGGTAACTGTTTAAATGCCTAAACTTTTAAGAGGATTAAAATTGGCTTACTTTCATACTGTTAGGTTCTAAAGATTTAGAATTAAATATTTAGAATCATTATTGTATTGTGTTGGCAAACCAAGATCAAAACATGTCTACTCTAAGTGTTTAGGCAATGCTTAAATAAGGGTGTTTCAAGTTTTGAAGTCCAGCTGATTGTAAAAAAAAAAAGTGAAGCTCTGCCTTTCTCAACCGATCGAAAATCATAGGTCCAGTTTTTTCTGCATAATTTTAAACAAGCCCAAGCTCGCGAAAACGTTTAGGGTTTCACTTAAACTTCTCTACATATAAAAGAAAAACCCTAGCCATGTTTTGGAGGCGCTAAAGAAGACTTGTGTGTTACTCTTTGTGAGATTTGAGAAGTTTTGTACCATCTAACTACACAAGAATCCACTGGAGCTAAAACTACAATCAAGGATTGGTAGAACTAGTTGCTGCATTAAGATCAACAAGTGAAGGTGATCTGAAACCTTTGAGTGGGATCTCAAAGTCACAAGCAAGGTGGTTGTGTTGCTATAAATTAAAGAAAAGAAGGAGTCCATGGATTCAGAGCTTGCACGTGGTCGTGTCAGTAAGTTACTATTGGAGGTAGCATTAGATTTAGGGTTAAATCTTTTGTAAAAACTTCAATTCTCTTATAGTGGATTTAGTTTACCTTGAGGATAGCTACGTCAAATCCCCTCCAGGTTTTTACCTTGAAACGTTTAGTTTCATTGGTTTTCTTGGGTCATCATATCTGGTGTTATTTACTTTTCCGCATCTTTGCATAATATGATATATTTGTGTTTAACCTAGATCTGAATAATTAATCTAAGTAATCACTTGGTTAATATACTAGGTTAAACAATTTGTTTAAGGGGTCTAAACGAACTTTCACATACTATATTTTTCAACTGAAGAGGTTGAACTCAAAAACAACACCATTAATTTGCTATGGCAAGAGTTTTACACAATAGACTCTTTTTACTTGTTCTAACAGTAAATTACAACCACTCATTTTGTTAACACACATAAAAGCTTCCATACCAACTTCAATCTCGTCTCACAAATGGTTTCTTTTTATCTTCGCTAATATTGCTAAGAATAAGATTCGTGCTTATCTGCTTTTCCTTTTGCATGTACCGAAAAAAATAAGCTTTTCTGTGACAGAATGTCTTTTCTGTGTTCCCCATGTGAAAAAGCTTCGTCTTGTGCCCTCGAGTTTTCTGTGACAATGAAAAAAATTCCTATGACAAGTTCATGAATAGATGGATATATCTAATTGTACAATAATTTAAGTAATGAATGGAAAAGTTTCTTTAAGAATTTGTGGCAATGGAGCTTGTGGCACCCATGGATGTACAGCGTTAATCTCATCTTTTATTTTATTTTTTTTGTTAAACACAGCATTAATCTCATCTTGATATTATCAGCATGTACCCTTCTATGTTTACAAATTGTTATAAATACTGAATGTAATTGTATTGTATTTCATCATGAAAGAATGTACATAGGTGCCTTTTATATAGGAGGCATATATGTGCAGTACAAGTAAATATGTGTGCTATACAAGTAACCTAACTAGGCCTAAAGCCCATAATACATTATACACGTTAACAGCCCCCCTCAAACTCAAGGTAGATGTGAGACCAGCTTGAGGTTGTCAACCAAAGTACGAAGGCGTCCCTTAGGATGTGACTTGGTGAAGATATCTGCAAGTTGATCTTTAGAGGAGATTAAGATCAGCTTGAGAGCACCATGGACAAGATGAAAATGGATAAAATGACAATCAATCTCGATGTGTTTAGTCCGTTCATGGAAGGCATCATTGTGAGCAATATGAATAGCACTCTGGTTGTCACAATAAAGAGGAGTAGCAGAGGATGTAGACACACCTAAGTCTTTGAGAAGCCATCGTAGCCAAAGGAGCTCAGAAGTGGTATCAGCAAGGGCACGATATTCTGCTTCAGTACTGGAGCGGGCCACATGAGTTTGTTTCTTACTTCGCCAAGAAATCAGAGAAAAACCAAGGAGAAAGCAATAACCAGTGGTGGACCTGCAATCAATAGGATCTCCTGCCCAATCAGCATCAGAAAATGCACTGAGAGTAAGAGGAGACTGAGCAGAGTAGAAAAGACCATGGAAGAGAGTGCCCTTTAGGTATCGAAGAATGCGCAGAACAGCAGCATAGTGAGTCGATCGTGGTGCAGACAGATACTGGCTCATCTAGTGAACAGCATAGGAAATGTCTAGATGAGTGACAGTGAGATAAACTAAGCTACCAACCAAGCGTCTGTAAAGAGAGGGATTAGACAATGGTTTCCCCCTTGAGGGAGTCAGATGCGCATTAAGCTCAACTGGAGTGTCAACAGTCTTGCTATCAGTGAGTCCAGCTCAAGACAAGAGTTCAGAGGCATACTTGGCTTGAGTAATATAAAGTCCATCTGTATAATGAGTGATTTCAAGACCCAAGAAGTAGCTGAGATGTCCAAGATCTTTCATCTCAAATTGCTGACTGAGAAAAGCCTTGAGTTCTTGAATGCCACTGGTGTTATGATCATATCATTCACATATAGGAGAAGTAAAATAGTGCCTCTGTCAGTGCGACGAAGAAATAAAGCAGAATCATAATGACTGGCCATGTAACCTAAGCGAGAGATGGTAGAGCTGAATTTGGCAAACCAAGCTCGTGGAGCTTGTTTAAGGCCATAAAGTGCACGTCAAAGGTGACAAACCTTATTTGAGTCAACAGAAAGACCAGGAGGAGGTTGCATATATACTTCTTCACTTAAATCCCCATTAAGGAATGCATTTTTGACATCCATCTGAAAAATGTCTCATTTACTAGCAGCAGCAACAGCTAAAAGGGCACGAACAGATGAGATACGAGCAACCGAAGCAAAGGTCTCTTCATAATCAATACGATACTCTTGTGTAAAACCTTTTACAACAAGACGAGCTTTGTAGCGCTCAATGGACCCATCAGAGTGAGTCTTAATCTTGTAGATCCACTTACAACTAACCACAGATTTCCCAGGAGGAAGTGTCACCAAATCCCAAGTATGGTTTTTAGATAATGCATCAAGTTCCTATTTTATTGAAATCTGCCATAAATGGTCAGTGGAAGCCTCACGATAGGTGTGAGGCTCATGTAGTGTAGGAAGGGCAGTGTAACAATGATAGTCAAGTAAATGTGTAGGAATAGATCTTACCCGAGTTGAGTGACGAGGTGGAATGTCTTGTGCAAGATCTTCAAGCGGAGCAGGAGCAGAAGACCCAAGCTCAGGATTGGGGTTGGGTAGCTCGTCTTCAACCGGTTCATCTTCCACCTGTTCATTAAAGGGTGAACTAGGAAAGGGATCAGTGATATCTGGTGGTTGGACAGAGAAGTCTACAGCAACAGAATCAAGAGCAACTACAGGAGGATCAGGAGCAGCTACAGAAGCAATATGTGCCTCATCTAGAAAAAGATCTAAGACAGAGGAGGAAGACAGGGAAGCACTGAAATGAGAGAGCTCAACAAAAAGGCGATGTTCCCAAAAGACAACATTGCGGGAGATACGAAGACGATGAGAGACAGGATCATAACACCTATACCCCTTTTGAGTTTCGCCATAGCCAAGAAAATAACAAAGCCTTGACCGAGGCTCAAGTTTGTTATGTTCATATGGCTGAAGAAGAATGAAACAAGCAGAACCGAAGGAGCGAAGGTGGTGATAGTCTGGAGGTGACCCAAAAAGGCGCTCATATGGAGTTTGATTTTGGATAACAGGTCTAGGAATGCGATTAATAGTATGAACAGCATGAAAAGCAGCTTCACCCCAAAAAGGAGCAAGAACTTTGGCAGAGAGAAGGAGAGCACGAACAATGTCAAGAATATGACGAAGTTTTCGTTCGGTTCTACCATTTTGCTGAGAAGTACCTGGACAAGTTAGTTGATGAACAGTGCCATAGGAATGCAAAATAGCTTGGAAAGCATATTGAGTATATTCAAGAGCATTATCAGATCAAAAAATTTTGATGCATCTGGAAAACTGAGTTTCAACCATTTTTGCAAAATTAGAATATACTTTCAATAATTCAGAACGATGTTTCATATTAAAAATCCAGCTATAACGAGAGTAATCATCAACAAAGACAACAAAATATCTAGACCCACCAATACTAGAGACAAAGGACGGCCCCCAAACATCAGAATGAATAAGGTCAAAGATATCAGTGGATGTTGATTCACTAGTATTGAAAGGCAAAGCTGGTTGTTTTCCTAACTGACATGAAACACAATCAAAATTTTCTGTAGACACTGAACCTAACAAACCTCTAGAAGCCAATTGTTGTACCCGAGAGGAAGATGCGTGACCAAGTCAAGCATGCCAAAGTGCAAGGGAAGAAGTGGAAGAAACTGCAGCAGCTACAACAACAGAAACAGGAGCAACAAGTGGAAGACAAAGGTTGTCCACGGGAAACATACGCCCAACTCTAGGACCGGTCCCAAGCTCCTATCCCATCCTTAGATCCTACACAATACACCCAGAATAATCAAAGGTAATGCGATAACCCAACTCAGCTAATTGTCCCACAGAGAATAAATTGTAAGAAATGTTAGGAACATTAAAGACCCCAGGAACCGAGAGGTTGGATGTCGAAACGGAACCTATATTATGACCAGACATTGTGGAACCATTTGCTGTGCGAATATTAAAAGGGTGTGGTGCAGGTTTAAGTTCAGAAAATAAGGACGAGTGAGGTGTCATGTGATTGCAACAAGCAGAATCCATAAGCCAAGAGGTAGGAGACATACCAGATAAAGCTAAGAGAGAAGAGGAATAAGATGCATTACCAACCATATGAATGACATTGGCGATGATATTTATAAGGTCATCTCTGGAAATGGTGAAGGTGGATCCAGAAGACTGAGACTGTGCAGAGACTGGAGCCATTGGTTGGACACTCTCAGTGTTAGCAACAGTAGCAGCAGAAATTGAAACAGCTGATTTGTTGCGATGATAGCAAGTCTCAATATTGTGGCCAAAACTTTTGCAAAATTTGCAAAAACGTTTAATGGATTGGCAGCAACGATTGCTACAATAAGAAGAAGACTTGCCCTTATTCTTCATTTAGTAGCAAAATATGCAAAAATGGACTGCAAAAATGAAATCTACACGAAAAACTGGGTAAGGAGCACCTAAACTACAAAAGTCAACTCCGACAAAAAAGTCAACGGTCAACCTGGTCAAAGTCAACTATGGAGGTCAACGGTGTTAAAGTCAACAGATGACGTCAGCAGGCTGACTATGAGATGACGTCAGCAGATGATAAGGCGCTAACGTTAGCTAGGGCTGACGTGGAAGAGAAGATTTTGCGCGTGGAACGCGTGGCGCACGTGAGAGAGTAGACCAGGCGCGTGAGAGTGCGTGAGCGCGCGTGGCACTGTAGATGTGGCGCGTGGGAGCACGTGAGGAGGAACCCAGCTGTGTAGTGGCGAGTGGGAGGCGCCTGGAGCACGTGCATTGCGATGCAGAACCTTTGAACGGCGCGTTGGGGCGCGTGCAATGTCCAATGGCTTCGAGGCTTCCACGAGTGTGTAGATTGCTGCAAGGTGATCTCTATGGTACCTTCACAAACGTAATCGGAGCAATATTGCGGCGGTGATGCAACAAGTAGTGGTCTTTGTAGCGTGAAACTCTTCAACAATGGCGGCTGCAGGTCCGGAACCCAAAGACGATGGCTGGAAGATGTCGGACGTTCAACGGCGAGAGGCTGTGGCGGCTGTTGTGATGGCAAAAGCGATGTGGAGAATGGAGTCACACCAATAAAGACAAGACATCTAAGAAAATGTCAGAGCAGTGGCTCTGATACCATGTTAGAAATACTGAATGTAATTGTATTGTATTTCATCATGAAAGAATGTACATAGGTGCCTTTTATATAGGAGGCATGTGTGTGTAGTACAAGTAAATATGTGTGCTATACAAGTAACCTAACTGGGCCTAAAGCCCATAATACATTATACACGTTAACACAAATATTCCAAGATCCGTGATTATCAGCATATACGTACCCTTTCCATGGACCCCAAAAATAAAGGTTGAATGTTTATTCTGTAATATGTGTATCCCATGTAAAAAGCCATGGTCTTGTTTGATTATCTTTTCTATGACAATTGGCATCAGAAGAAAAAAAAAATCTATGACAAGTTCATGAATAGGCAATGGCACATGTCTATTTCTACAAAAATTTCAAGCAATTAATAATGGAAACTTTTCTTAGAAAAGTAGTGGCAATGAAGCTGTTAAAAATACTAAATAAGTGTATTGTATTACTCAAGTAATAAAATATACATGAGTGCTTTTATATAAGAGGCAGAGTGTGCAGTACAAGTATGTGTGCTATACAAATAAACTAGTCGCTTACCCGTGTAATGCACGGGATAGTTAAATAAAAATTAAAAGTATTATTTTGCTTAAAGGTTTATGACTTGACTTTAAAAAAATTTATAACTTGAAAATGAATGAAAATAAGTAATTTTTTGTTCAATATAATGGTTTAGAAAAATTCTTTTTCTTTCATATCATTAGTTCCATATAACAAATCTTGGCGTAGACTATTCTATGGTGATGACTTTACACAATACTCAACCGCAATTAAATCTACTATCCACCACCAATCTAATTTATGTTATCTTGATGGTAAATCTACAAATTGCATTCTCATATCCTCCATCATTTAGAAGGTAACTGAAGTAATGATTGTATGTAATGTATAAATTTTATTCTTTTACAATATAAAATAATTAAAATAAAATCTAATGTTCTGGAAATTTTTTGAAATAGAATTTTAAATTTCTTTGAACTTAGTAAATAGAGTTTCTATTTTACCTAAAAGTGAACTATCACAATTAATGAGAATTTAACAATTTTTTGCAAAGTGAAGATAACCATAGGCCCAATTTTTATTTTATAGTATAGGACGTTACAGTTAGATCCGTACCATGTGTAATACGTTAATCCATTATGATGGTTCCAAATAATATTCGAATACCAATCTATATGAGTTTTATTTTTAATGATGCCATAAAAGATGGAGTTTAATAGAAGTCATTTAAGATCCAACATATCCAATAATTTTTTTAAAAAAAATGTAATTTCAAAAGTCTTTTAATTGTAAATTTTTTTAATCATAAAATAGACTCTATCTAAACTCTAAAGGAAAGCATTCGGAATGATCACATCATTGACCATATCATGATGATTGCAAATGACAATATTATTATTCATAATTTATAGATGAACAATGAAATTGTGAATTAACAATTCAAATACCAAGTTTAAACTACAACAACACATATATAGAAGACTCCAAATATTGGAACATACTTCTTCTGTCATTTTCATTATTCAATCAAAACCAAAGTTTCAAAGATAATTCCAATTCAATTAAACCCAATACATACATACACATGAACGTAAATAATTCCAAAAATAAAAACAACAATTTCCAAAAGCCTCTGCCTAATATAGTCACTGTTTTTTTTTTTTTTTTTCAAATTGTGCGTTCATTAGTTCTTTTTCCTTTTATGTTTCATCAAACTTTTTCTAATTGACCAAAATATCTCTCATATATGTTAACATTAAATTTGATAAGAAAACTTTACATACCTTTTGTTTTGAATGTGCTCCAAGAACCAAAATTAATGCAAAAGACTGTACAACAGAGTGGTGTTGGAAGAATTAAAAAAAAAATTTAAAATATAATATATGAATGAAAAGCCGAGTTGAAATTGTAACAAATAATCCCTAAAAAGGCTATTAATAATATAATATAGGGTTATGGATTCCTAATCAAATTTGGTTCGGGTTATGGATTCCTAATCAAATTTGGTTATATAATTTTTTTTTTAAGGATAAATATGTTGGTAGAGTCCATTTAATATAAAATTTAAATCCTATTGGAATTAAAAATGATATATATTTGTTGAGTCTCATTTGATATAATTGTAGAGTTTAAATCAAGGGAGTCAATTTCATACCAGAGACAATTTCGGTTAGGTCAAAAAAAGATATATTTCGGCACCGGTCAATACTAGTGTACTGTTTCGAAATTACTGCTATTTTATATAAGTATTACTTTTTTTTTTTTTTTTTTGATAATATACTTACTTATTTAGTTAGAGTTTAAAACCATGTATTTTATTAAAATAAATCTATAATTTCTAACCCAATTTACATATATATATATATATATATATATTTTTTTTTTTTTTGGAAAAATGTTAACCGTTCAAACACCCATCTAACTTCACAAGTACCACATCAAGTGTCAAAACTTGATGGTGCACAATAAATGCCCATGATCCATCTGATGCCTTGAAGAAAAACAAAAAGTAAGCTCTTCTAAGGTGCATGTCCGAATGCGTTCACCCTTTTGGCCGAAAAATAAAAACTTATTTCTCATTTTAAAATAAAACGGGACTTTGTCTTTCAAGGATATAGAGAAAATAGGGAGTTGCTCGCTGAAATGAAAACAAGAAGAGAAAGGATAGTTCGCCTGAACTGTCTGGTATGTTGAAAGGAGGAAGGAGATCAGTAAATGGGAATTCACTAAAATTGAATCTTTGTGAGATCGTCAATAGGGTACCAAGGGTGTTGATGACGCCAAAATCATCAGTTGGATCACTTATCCAATCCGAAGTATTAGACAATCTCATAGGACCTACAAAATAAAGGACGGATAGATCAAAGAGACCACCAGGTTGTGCCCGATGGGGGAGCCTCCGATGCTTAAGTTCGTATCCACTCATATCTTTCGTATTTAGACAGTGTTTTGTAGTAGTTTTTGACGTACCATAGCTAGTGAGACAGATTGTCCTTTTTATAGGTGACTTAGGTAGTTGTTGTACATAATTTAGGGTGATTATTACCTTGATTGTAACATTCTTTGTCTTGATGAGAGTTTATGACCTTTGATGGTCGTTATTGAATATGTTGAGCGGTTATCTTTGATGGCCTACTAATGATGCAAGGTCATCCATATTAATGGACGACCTTAATGATATTTCTAGACTCATCAGGTGTCTTTAGAGTATACCAAATTAGTACAGCTATCCTTCTTCTAACACAGCAACACAATTTCACAATTAGTATCTAAATGGAGTGCTAGAGACTTTCTTTTTTTTCTTTTATCGTTGCCTGTCGATATAGTATTCTATACTATTCAATAAATTTTTTTTCAAATTCCTGTAGTAGTATAAGGGTTCTCTCCATTATCGGCTTCGGATTAGAAACTGAAGATCAGATAAAATGTGAATACAATGGATCACTTTCAAATAATTCGCGAGTGGGATTATCATATTCCATTCTCCTACACCTACAATTCAATTAGATCCAAAATATAGAAATATTCTTTATTTTTTGTGTTTGTAGAAGATGTTTTTTGTTGGAACCTTCCCCACCCCCCCCCCCCCCTCTCTTTTTTTTCATTTTTAAGGAATTGGTTAGTTGTCTAGTAAAAGTAAGACAAGCCGATAAGAAGAAAATAATCAATATTTGCAATGCACGCATTGTTGTATTAGAACCAAAAGGCCACTCTTGATCAAATTATACTTATAAAAGGGCGGGGGCTCTCTAATTTAAGATATGTAAAGAAAAAATGTATAAGTTTCGCACGATTAGATCATGCGAAACTCTTTATCTTCTCATTTGTAAGATCTAATCAAGAATCTCTCAGTGCCAATTCATTAGTCATTAACACAAATGATGCAACAAAAGGAAAAAATGATGAAAGCTCAAAAATTGAATAAATATGGACAGACTAAATTTCAAATGTTGAAGATGGAGAAACTAATGATGACAACAAGTGTCACCATACCGCAATAACAAAGCATTGAAGAAAAAAAAAATTGTAATGAAGCTTTTTATTACATCACATAATAAAAATCAATAACGTAGAATGAATTAATATGCTTTTATCAACTTTTATTATACAATATTACTCCAAGTTGTTTTCATTATTGCTCATTACTTGAACAAAATAATTATAATAGATATATATATATGCAATTTATAATTGTTACTTTTTATGATGAACTCATTACTAACAAAGTTTTATAATAAATATGCTATAATATATGTATAATATTTTCCAAAAACAAATTTACATAAAACATTAAAACATTATGTGTGCATTGCAAGGAAAACTTACTAGTTGATAGAAAATCTTGTTAACAATGAATGAAATTGAAAACCTTATAAACTTTGTGGAAGTTTTAGTTATTTAAGGTTTTTCTAAAACTACATGGATATAAACTATGTATTTGAAAGTACATGCAACCTGTGACCTTTATGTTGTTTTAACTCTATGCCATGAGTGATTTCCCAGTGATCACCCGATTTGGTTTCTGTAGTCTTTGTGACAACGGAATCAGATCTAGGTCAGTACCTTTTCACTTTGGATGACGCATTCTTCCCTGCTGCCCATTAGGGGAAGAGGTTCCTTGATTGTGTGTGGGTGAGGCTGCTGCCTATGGGGCCAAAAGACCACATGCAAAAGATGTCTTATTTGATGTGTTCTCCCTACTACCTATGGGGGGAGAGACAAAACCTTAAGGATATGGGTGAGACTACTACCCATGGGACCAAGAAACTACATACCAAAAAGGACAATATCATGCCAATTGTGAATGGGTGGATCCCCTGACCGGTTGTAGGGGCCTTTTTTTGCGTTGTGCGTTAGGCTGGGCTGCCTCCTACGGTAATAGGCTCGAAGGTTTCTGAGTAAGGGAGTCAAGACCGGTCCAACTGTAACTCAACTTAGGCCGACTTGTGCACAAACTATGCCTCGTCTGCCAAGATTGTGCTTATGGCAGACAGAGCTATTTCAGATAAGTTATAGCATATAGATATAATAATAACAACAAAACATAGTACGATTATTTAATAGAAAGTGCCCAAGTAATCCCTACTTATAAGACATAATTACAGCCATAACAATGTCTTTTACAAAGAAAGTAAGGGAGAAAAAGATAATATGAATTAATTAAGAATGAACATAAAATCAAGTTAAGTTTGGTCCGCCGAAGCAAAACCAAAGAGGGGAGAACGCCTCCTCTCAATGCAAATAATCCTAGGAAAGATCCTGCCGTAGGGATTAATGGCTTTGAGGGAACCAGACCTGAATGGTTAATGCCCAAAAAAGAAATCCTTCTTATGCTTTGGAAGAGAGCAGGATTTCGAGGGGGAGAAAGGGAAATCGACCTACTAATGCATGCCCACTGTGCTAACTCTCTTTGTTTTCTGTCTTCTCTCTTATATTTTTCTTTCCTTTTGCTTTTTTACTTTCTTTCTTTTCTTTGTGTTCTTGCTCTGTTTTTTGATGATTTTTCAATCCCTTTTTTTGGGCACGATAAGGGTCTTCTTATAGTGCTTGTCGTGACCAGATTTTACTATTTTGCCCCTTAACCACCTTTGTCTGATATGGGTGTACTTGCCGACCACCACTGGTTCCTCTGCGTGCCACTCTTCACTTCCAGACAAAGGAAGGCTGTTTCATTTATTACTTTGCCGTGGCACCCTTTCCTGCCACAGCATGGATGCTCTCTCTCTCTCTATCCCTCAGAGCATGCACCTGACGGTTTCCCCCCCAACCTTGCTTCTTTTGGGTGATCTGTCATCCCAGCAGAATGTACCCCCCAAAAGAGCTTGGGCAGGAGCCGCAAAATAGATCTTTTCCCCTCTCCCCACCACCAAACCATACCCCCCTTACCTCTAACCTATGACCCCACCATGTCCCATATTGGCTGGGTATAGGCTGGTGGTGCCTGGGCCTTGCGCGTGCTTCCCTTCCATGTATGTCCAAAATCTGTCTGCTGCTCATGTATTTGTCGCGGCCTAGAGGCTTGCTTGCACAGTCTACTGCCCTTCTTTGGCCTTTTACGTGGGCTGTTTTATAATTCCATGTTCTCCTCAGGGGTTGGGCTTTATTTAATACTGGGTTTTACATTTCTCTCAACCCATTTCTTGATTGCTATGGTGTCCTGCCATACTATTCTATCATTCCTGCTGTAATAACTTGATCCTGCTGATTCTCTTTTAGACCTGTCGTTTACTCTTTTTTCCCAATGGCTTTGCATGGCCATGAGCTTCTTACTTATGGGCTCCTGTGTCCCTTTTGTTTTCCCCTGGGCATCCTTGGCCCATTTACTTGTCTTGGGCTTCCTCGGCCCTTTTTCTAACTTTGTGTTCCCATGGGCTTTTACTAACTTCATTGGGCTTCCCCTGCCCAATTACCTCATACTCATCCTTGGGGTTTGTGGGCCTGCCAACAATCCCCTACTCTCTTTGCTTACATTGCTTTGAGCCTGCCGTGGCCCATTCTTACTTTTTTCACATCATACACTGCCCATGGGTTTGCCATTCTCTCTTTCCGGGCCTTTTGAGCCCATTTGCTTCCTCAAGACCCATTTATTTATTTTATGGACCTGTGACCCATTATTCCTGCCGCTTGGGCTTAATGGTTTTATTCTATGCTTGCCACTTCTATTTGTTGCCTATGTCGCTGGGTTGGGCCTTCTTCCTTCTATTTGTGCTTTACAAAAATGACCCTCAAAGCCGATCTATGTGGTAGTGTAGTATATTTGTGATACTTTGGCTTATGTTAGATTTTATGGCTTTGGAAATTATATTGTTAGTGCTCACAGATTATAGTATATAGTTTCAAGGTATTTACTTTCGAGAAACTTTATATTTCATTATTTAATCATTCTTGTCATATTATTACTGAAAGTGATCTTGCAGTATTCAATTAGAAATTCCCAAACTAAGACATGCTTTATAAACTGTTCATCATCATAAAACTTGCATTTCCCCCACCCCCATTAATTATGCTACTTATTGGGCTCTGTCTCACTCCATTCTTTTATAAACTTTTTTAGAGTAGGCAACGATCATTTTGAGACAGGTTTTTTTGTAGCTAGTAGTAGTTAGACTAACTACTAATAGAGGTTGGACTTTTGTGATGGTGATATTTAGATGATTTACATCCTAAAGTAGGCTTGACTCATTCTTTTGTATCTAATATTGGTTATGACTCTATTTCCACTGATGAGACAAGTTAATGATATGTAATTATATTTATTCAGACCTCAATTCTTTTGTGGCCAACAGTCCTCATAATTATTACATAGATCTTTGACCCACTTTTGGAGTACCATTAAAGAAATTATTATGATAATTCTTGACGTTGGTACTTGTTATGAATTATTTGGATTGAATTTTCAAAAAGGAAAAATCTACATGTACATTTGGGATGTATTTCTCATGCTTTGGACCCTTTTGGGTTTGGGGTGTGACATCCCTCGCTTCAAAGAGTAGCCATTGGAGCGAAGACTCTGTACAAGAGGGACGAGGAGCGTGAAGGACTACCACAAATATTAGACCCTATTTTTTATTTTTGATAAAAGGTTACAATATACCCTGTTCTTAAATTAGTCCCTTTTTATATAGATACAATAGTATATCAAACCTATAGTGCTCGCTCTATGATGATTACTCTTTTCAATCAGATAATTTTGATTTTTGGAGCAGGTAGGGATTAAACCTCATATGTCTTATTTAAAGACGAGATTTTACCAACTAAATTAACAAGAATCCACTTAAACTAATCAATTTAAGCCAACTTATTATTGTTAAAAAAAAAATTAAGCCAACTCATTTAAGTAGCTG
The DNA here is from genome assembly GCA_023736055.1 of Quercus glauca. Lineage (NCBI taxonomy): Eukaryota > Viridiplantae > Streptophyta > Magnoliopsida > Fagales > Fagaceae > Quercus > Quercus glauca. Next base: position 87,322,500 of record CM043318.1, on the reverse strand, counting down.
GTTATGATAATCAAATGTATTCAAAGTTAATTAAGATGCAGTAAGGAAAAAAAAAGTAAAAAAGAAACTAATTACCACAGATTAATATCGGCATATTGTTGTACCGTCTTAGTCAACTACAGAGGTTGAACTCAAAAACAACAGCACGAGTTTTACATGCTAGACTCTTTTCACTGGTTCTAACAATAAATTACAACCACTGATTTTATTGATACATATAATAACTTGCACACCAACTTTAATCTCACATTACAAAGCCAACATATAGTTATAACACAGAACTCTTAAGATTTTCTTGATCAACAAACACTCACTTGAACTGGGAAGACAAATAGCCAAGATAATTGGTACTATTTAGCACATGAAATGCTGATATTGTCCACTAGAAATTAATTGCCACTATGGAGCTTGATACTATGTGGCTATCTTCATCAATCCATTTGAGAAAACCAAATTTTACCATTGGAAATGGAAATTCTCCATCAAGCTCAATGCCCACAACAAAACTTCGACTCTGATATTTACGGGTGAATGTAAGAGTCCTTGGTTTGACACTTATTCTCATTCCTCTAGGAATGTTCTCCAAATGTGCTTGGTAAACAGCTCTATCGTTTCCAACATATGTCACTTCCCTTCTAAAGTTCATTCTCACTGGATATCTCGTTTTGTTTGTGAGTACAGCCATGAAAGAGGGATAATTTAAATCATGAATAGATTTGTTGTTGCAACTCCATTGAGTTCGTCTAATGAGAGCACTCATTTGCTTCTTAGTGTACCCCAGGCCGCACACAAACTCAATATAATGTTGCAAACCCAAGCCATAGATGAGTCCAGGATCCATGGCTTTGTTTGGATCGATATGTCCTGCGCCAAACTCTAGAGGTGAGGCAGAAGAGTTTGTCAGTTGGCTTTTAAAATTGTGCCAGTATTGTCTTTGGTATATGCTGTGGTCATCATAGCCGATCGGATAGCTGCCAGGCTCCACTCACGGTGGACTGCTTTCAGTAAAGCTCCAACCCCAGCAACATGTGGTGTCGCCATTGATGTACCTGACAATAATGCATAATCTGTAACCAAATCATAGTTGCCTACTTTCATAAACGGTTTATTGGTTGGAAATGCGGCTATAATATCAACTCCTGGAGCGAGAATATCTGGCTTTAAAACTCCCGGACTAATTTTGGTCGGCCCTCTTGAGGAAAAATCAGCCACTTGAGGTGCAGGCTTTGTACCCAACCTTGTTAACGCAAACTTCCATGTGTTTCACCCTCGGGTTTTTCACCCTTGTCACATCAAAATATATATATATATAAATATATATATAAATATATATATATATATATATATATATAAAAGCAAAGACCTCATGCGAGAGTGCATAAGGTTCTGCCATGTGGCACTCTAATAGAGTAGTTTTGAAAACACATGGGCTGACATTTAAGATTAACAAAAGGTTTCATCCAAAATCAAAGTTCATAGCAAGCCCAGACCATTTTCAACCCCAGCCGAGCTCTAATAAGTACTAATAAGTAATAATAACTACAATTAACGCCATGTACAATTAACGTAGTGGCTTTGAAGCTCTCTCTTATGACACAACCCTCTCCTCTTCATGTCTCTTACAAAACCCAAACGTTCTCCTCAATTACACCAACTCATCACTTTCTACCTCTAGCTATTCTGAGTTCCGAACTTTCACTTTTCCATTTTAATCTCAATTTTAAAGCAATGACTTCAAAGGGCCTCAAATACATGATCGAGATGTTCTCTATGCTTGGCATCGATTTCGCCAAGTCCGTAAATCTCTATAACTTTGTTTCTCTTAAAAATAAAATGTCCCTTTTGTTTCCATAGAAAGTAGCACTTCAAAGATTTTTTTCAAAAAATTATTTTGCCAGCACTAAATGGAATTTGAACTTTGAGTTTCAATGTGGTCTTTTAACATTCTGAATGATGATTCCAGGAATTGAGGACCGACCTAGAAGATCAACCTCAAGCCAAATAGTCGACCCGTCAATTTGTTTAACCTACTTTTGAGTCTTTTATATTATAATTTTTCTTTTTGCATGGTGTAGTTAAATTCTTTTAAAAAAATTATGTTAATTTGTTAATCCATACCCATCAATATCCAAATGTATGTAAATAGAAATGGATCCCATAGATTTAGGATTGAAGCCAAACACATAATCTGCTCATGAAATATAAAAACTGAGGAACAAATACTTGAAAGTATCAAGAAGAATGTAAAAGCTTGAGTTGAGTTTCTTTTGGTGTAGGTAGTTGTCCAAGGCTCCAAGTAATTGGTAGTGATCTTGGGTCCAGGTAACATTAGTCACGTAAAATAAGTTTAGGGACATAACGAGAAATTTAAGACTTTTAGGTAGTGTATGCAATACAACATGTGCAGAGGTACATATGTGTTCACGACTTTTTGTGGATGTTGAAGAAACCACAAGATTTTCTATGTAGATACTAGATACAAGTAACTTTCCCATCCAGGGCTTGACATTTGCAAAGTCCAAAATTAACTTTGTTATTCATGATGTATATATTCCACTCCATGTCTTCCCTACTCAAAATTTTCATGTGTTTTATGGTTGCCTTAAAAATTTTAGTAATTTTCTGTTCTAGGTATGTGTATATATATATTTGATGGATCTGTTCTAGGTATATTACAGCTTGCCAAATGCATATTATCAATTTGGTTGTTAATACTTAGGCTCTATAAAGATTTTATAAACTTGAAAATTGTTAATATTAGTTCTTATCCTTCCAATCTTTGAACCTCTTTTTTTTTTTTTTTTTAATAAATTTTGGCTGGATCATGGTCCCCAAAGACTCAACAAATTTCCAATAATTGTATTGTTCGTAGTTGCAACTATCTCAGTTGTGCGTCAATTGTTGCTCAAGATGGGAGGGTTGGCATGCCTATCCACTGAAGGTTACTAGGTTCGTGTTTTTTCTCATCTTAAGTTTAGTTAAGCAGCCTAAAAAATTAGTGCAACTACTAAATCTTTAATTTTTTTTTTTTTTTTATAATTATTTTAGTTCTAGACTTTGAATTGGTTCAAATTAGAAATTGCAACTTAGCATATGACATTCTTTGAATATGTTTGAAAAAATTACTACCAAATTTGTCACTAATGCTACTTCTCTTACAATATGAAATTCTTTTCGAATTTATTAGTTCTCCAACTTGGATCATGATTTTAATAAAGTTGATCTATGGATGAAATTCACAGAGTCTCCTTTTTAAAATTTTCTTTTAGGCCTTAACTATGGTGTTTGATTACTACAAAGGCAATTTTTCAATAACTAATGACATATTTGCATCACTTGGATTGAAAATTCATGGTTACAAAAATGTCCCTTATGTGTAGGATATTTTCAGGGTATTAGGTCTTGGTATGTATTCAGTAAATTCTTGAGAAATACATAATGAGAGTCCAAGTAGAAGACTTGGTCTTGGTGCCAAAGGATGTATTTCTTGGTGCATTTGGTCATAGATAATGTATATTAGAAGCTTCAAGTGTGTTGAAAAACTCATTATAAATGAATCCTTACACTTCTATTGATAAGTTGAACAATGGTGAGATATCACCCCTTTGATTTTCTTTATAAAGATGGTTGTGGTTAAAGAAAATTATCTTCCTTCTCGACTCTATTCCATAGTGATACAATGATTGGGAAATTATGTGTTGGGCTTAATTCAGTGTATCTTTGTTGTAATTAGCTGAAAAGATTCCAAGAATTACTTGGAGGAATTTACTTCATAATAATTTGGCAATTTAAGGGAATTTTTGCCCCATGTTGATGAAATATATAGTTTTGATATCTATTTCTCAAACCATTCATGGCTAGATAGGAGTTAGGTTAATACTCACAAACCAAACCAATTATATGCTCGATCTCTTTCAAAGGATGTGAAAATAATAATTGTGCAGGTAACTTAACCGAAATAATTAAATAATTGTGAATTCACACACGCAACACACATATTCATAATTATGTTATAGTAATTCATGTTTCTTTTTTATTTTCTGCTTTTTTAATATCTAATCTAATTTGTGCTAATTATGTAAATATTATACCACAAGATTTTTTTTTTTTTTTATGGATCATAAAAATTAGTTAGAAATTATTTCAAAATAAAATTATAAATTATTAACGCATCGCGCGGGACATCATTTAGTACTCTTTAATCAAGGTCCCTGAAGCAATTGGCAAAATAAGGCTTGGAATGGAGAACTTATTAGGCCCTGAAGATTTATCTATCAAGAAGATCGCCGCATAAGCACCTGCCCTCTCAAGCTCCATGATTTGTTGAGAAACATTTAGCCTATAGCTATCACAGATTACCGCCTTTCCAGCAACCTTCTTTCTATCCAAAGATGAGTCCTTGCAAATAGCTTCGTTCATGTTACCTTTGCCATAGTACAAAGGCAAATCATTAATGAAAACGCTCTCTGGAAAGAAGGATGTACCTTCAAAGGAAACCCCATTTGCTAGAGTCACTATTGCAAGGAAATTTCGATCAAGAGTGCCAGCTCGAATTTTTTTTCCAAATGTTGAGGGTCATTTTTGTAAAGCCAGCCCAACCCAGCAAAGCAGGTAATAAGAGTGGCAGGCACAGAATGAAACTATTAGGCCCAAGCGACAGGAATAAAAGAACACAGGCCCATAACATGAATAAATGGGTCTTAAGGAAGCAAATGGGCCCAAAGGGCCCAGAAAGAGAGAAATGACACCCATGAGCAATGAATGGTATGAAAAAGTAAGAATGGGCCGCGGCAGGCCCAAGGCAATGTAAACAAAGAAAGTAGGGGTTGATGGCAAGATCATGAACCCCAAGGATGAGAATGAGGAGATTAGGCCGGGGAAGCCCAATCAAGTTAGTAAAAGCCCATGGGAATGCAAAGTCAGTAAATGGGCCGAGGAAGCCCAAGGAAAGTAAAGGGGCCGCAGGCCCAAGGGGAAAAAGGAAAGGGACAATAGAGCCCATGAGTAAGAACACCAGCAGACTCTCTTGAGTCACTGGAGGAAGGAATGAAACGGCAGGCTTAAAAGAAGCCTAGCAGGAACATATCATCATGGCAGGAAAAGCCAAGTAACGAAACAAGACATAAGTATAAACCGAGAAATGGGCCAAGAGAGATGTGAAACTCAGTATTAAGAAAAGCCCAATCCCAAAGGGAAGCAGTGAAAGTACAGAATGGCCCACATGAAAGAACGAAGAAGTATGGCAGACGAATGCAAACAAAGCTCCATGAGCCGCAGGCAGGCTTTGAACGTACATAGCAGGGAAGCATGCGCAAGGCCTAGGTGCCACCAGCCTGTACCCAACCAATATGGGTCGTGGTGGGGCCATGGGTCAGTGGTAAGAGGTAAGGGGGGGTGTGGTTTGGTGGTGGGGAGGGGGGAAAAGATTTATTTTACGTTCCCTATCCAAACCCTTTTGGGAGGTACGTCCTGCTGGGATGACAGACCGCCCAAAAGAGGTAAGATTGGGAAGGGAACGTTGGGTGCATGCCATAGGAAGAGAGAGAGAGCATTTAAGCCATGGCAGAAAACAGTGCCACGGCGGACAGAAACAACACCAACCTGTTTTTTTCTGGCGAGGGTAAGCAGTGTACAGACGGTGGTCGGCAAGCATGCCCAGACCAGACAAAGGCCGTTAGGGGGTGAAATGGTAAAAAACAATCACGGCAGGCCCTATAAAAAGAGCCTCGCCGTGCCCTGTAAAGAGGACCGAAAAACAGAGGAAGAAAAAACATAGAAAGAAAACGAAAAAGAAAAAGAAAAGAAAGGAAGGAAAGATAAGAAAACAAATAGTGAGGATAATGGGCATGCACCAATAGATCTTCTCTCTTCTCTCCCCCTCAAAATCCCACTCTCTAAGGAACAATCAAATAGTAAGAACTTTCTTCAGGCATTCATCACTTAGGTCCGATTCCCTCAAAGTCATTAATCCCCACGGCAGGATATTCTCCTAGGAGGTTAATTTCATTGAGAGGAAGCGTTCTTCCCCTTTGATTTTTGCCATTACGGACTCGATTTTGGCTTGACGTTTATTTTTGATTAACTCATCGTTCAATCAACTTTTCTTTCTTATAAAAGCCATATTTATCATTGCCATTGTTACTACTGTGTTATTCGATCCTTGTTATTAACAAAAGCTATTGCACTCTGTTTTCCTTCATTATCATTATATATGCCTGCCGTAATCTTGTTGTAATAGCTCTGCTTGCCGTAAGGGTATTCCTGGCAGACAAGGTTAAGTTTATGCACAAGCCAGCCCAAAGTGAGTTGTAGTTGGGTTGGTCTCAACTTTCCTACTCAGAAACATATTTGAGCCCATCATCGCAAGAGGCAGCCCAGCCTAAACACAAAAAAAAGGCCCCTACATTAAATTGGCGACTTCACTGGGGAGTTGAGAAACAGACAGGGACGAAAGCCCACACAAACAAATGCCTCCAAAGTCCAGGACAACTCGGAATATAAGTGCTATACCCTCACAAGCAGAGTCCAGGCCTACAACGCCTCACCAACCGCAACCTAACCAGGCAGAAGGTGCCAACAGAATGGGGGCTGACCCCCAACCACCACCAAGAATCCCTACCGACAATGCCAACATTTTCATCGAAGTCTTACAGTCATTACAACACTCGCAGCAGCAAATGATGGAAGAAATCCGTCAGCTGAAAGCTAACAAGACGAAAGAAAAAGGAAGCCAACATGACCCGGGGCATGCAACAGACAAAGAAGAAATACCGGCAGGAGGTGTCCCACACAATGCAGAGCAACGTTTCATCACTATGGCTGAGGTGTCCGCCATCTTGGAGCAGGAAAGGGCCAGAGCACCTAAGGAGAGGTTCTATGCACGAAGGCCTCCTTACCCACTGAGGGTACTTAGCAAACCATACCCTGAGAGGTATGAACCAAAAGCTTTCGCATAGTACGATGGTAGAAGGGGAAGTGCTGTTGAGCACGTGAGCAAGTTCATTGATACACTTGGCCCTTATGCCGCAGACAAGGACTTATGTCTTCGAGAATTTTCTAAATCATTGTGTGACTGGACTAACACCTGGTACATTGGATTAAAGCCAGGAACCATCCCAACATGGGATGATATGGTGGATGTATTCTGCACCAAGTACTTCCATGGAGAAGAAACGGTAACGCTTGCAACCCTGCAAGCAACCAAACAAAGAAGCGGTGAAGACTTGATAGAATATATTAAGAGATTTAGGGACATAGCACTCGACTGCTATGACCATTGCGAAGAAAGGACGCTGGTTGAGATGTGTATGACGAATATGATCAGGGAGTACAGGGCAGTCCTCGAAAATTTGGAAATCTCCCAATTCGCCCAGCTATTGCAGAAAGCAAGAAAGACGAGCCAGTCTGTGAAGCCAAGCTCAGACAAGAGAAACGCCCCACAGGCAATGGCGGTATCCACTGGAGAATGGAGAAGGAAGACTGAGGGGAGGGAATATGACACTCCCCCACCAATACCATGCACCTCAAAAGAATTAGACGTACTGCTAGACAAATGGATAGTAGATGAAATTTTCAAACCCAACCAGGTTGCCAGGGAGCCCTCGGAGGAAGAAAGAAGGGACCCACGTTTTTGTCGTTTACACAATTATGTCCAACATTCTACTGCAGAATGTTAGGCGCTCCGCAGACTAGTGCACCGCAGGATAAAGGAAGGGACTTTATAACTGTCCCAGCAGGAAGTCCAAAGAAACCCACTCCCAAACCATAAAAGGAAGGGTGTAGCAGCAGTGGTAATTTGTGCTGACCCGGGAGAGGACGAAGAAGAAAACATGGCTTTGCCTGCGGCGGCCATTACCACTCTACAACAGAGTTCCAAGTTCAAAAATTTGTTTGATCAGCTGGGACTCTCAGCAAAGGAAAGAAAGGTAGCCATAGAGGCCTTGGTGAGCATTGCCTCTGGTGCAGGAGTAGAATGTCTATCGGCAGAAATATCAGATGAAAGGGCTCTCTTACAGGAGTCAACTGAAATCACTTTTAGTGAGGAAGATATGGAAGTAGGGCATCCGGACCACAGGAGACCCTTGTACTTGGCGACATCCATAAATCAAATCCCCATAAAGAGAGCTTTAGTGGACACAGGTGCTTCTATGAATCTCATTCCATTGAGCACTCTGCAGGCAGCAGGAATTTCAGAAAGGAAGATTCAGGGATGCCCAATGGAAGTAACAGGGTTCGGTGGAAGGGGCGAGTACACAGCAGGCCACATTCAGCTGTGGTTGAAAGTGGGCCCCATAGCCTCTTTAGCGCGGTTCCATGTGGTAAAAACTGAAGTATCCTACCACGTGCTTCTGGGGAGGCCATGGTTGCATAAACACCAGCTGGTCCCATCCACCTATCACTAATGTGTGAAAGGAAGATTGAACGGCAGGATGGTACGCATAGCCGCGAATCCCTCACCATTCAAACAAGCAGAAGCTCACTTAGTAGAAACTATGTTCTACGATCAATGGGCTCCCTCCGAGGAAAGTTCAGTATCAAGGCCGCTAGGTACTTTCATACCTAGATGGGAAGATATCCAGAATGACCCAGAACCCGATCTAAGGGAGTTATTGGCAAGAAAGAGACGAAGGAAAGAGACGCCCGCCGCAGGATTTGAAGATGCGCCCCAATGCATTAGAGTCCGAGGCTCTGATGGCAGAATTATTTACAAATTATGAAGGCACGTGGGGCCTGCAATAAAAACCCAGATGGGCCCCACCCAGGAAGAATAGCACGAGGGTTTGACATGCTGCAGAGTCCAAGAAAGCCCAGAGGCAGGAAGTAACGAAGAGGAATACGAAAGAGTTGTAGCCGAAAAGGAAGTGCAGGTCATGGCAGAAGAGGAAATGGAAGAAGTTGACCTAGGATCTGTTTCACAAGGGCCGAGACCCATCTCAATTAGTGCGAGCTTGACAAAAGATGAGAAAAAGGAATTGGTACTATTGCTAAAAGAATTCAAAGACGTGTTTGCATGGGACTACAGTGAAATGCCAGGACTAGACCCTGGGTTAGTAGCACATACGTTAAATGTGGACCCGCAGGCCAGGTCAATAGCTCAGCCTACCAGAATATTTCACACAAAAATAAAAGGACAGATAGTCAAAGAAGTACAGAAATTGCTAGCCGCAGGATTCGTTAAGCCTATTCAACATCCTCGCTGGCTATCCAACATAGTACCAGTAAAAAAGAAGAATGGCCAGATCAGGTGTTGCGTAGATTTCAGGGATCTCAACAAAGCATGCCCGAAAGACGAATTCCCATTGCCCAATATGGACTTATTGATAGATTCCGCGGTAGGAAGCGCCATGTTCTCATTCATGGATGGTTTCAGCGGATACAACCAGATCAGGATGGCATCAAAAGATGCAGAGAAAACCGCTTTCAGAACACTCATGGGAAACTTCCACTACACCGTGATGCCCTTTGGGTTAAAAAATGCAGGTGCAACTTATCAACGGGCAATGACGGCTATATTTCACGATATGATGCATCAAGAGTTAGAAGACTACGTGGATGACATAGTAATTAAGTCAAGAAAGAGAGAAGAACATTTCCATGTGCTGAAGAAAGTATTCGAAAGGTGCAGAGCCTTTAAGTTGAGAATGAATCCCCTCAAATGCGCGTTTGGTGTATCCTCAGGGAAATTCCTGGGCTTCCTAGTGCACAGCAGGGGGATAGATGTTGACCCAGCGAAGGCTACGGCCATTGCAACTATGAGACCTCCAACCACGGTAAAAGAACTAAAAAGTTTCTTGGGGAAAGTCTCGTATATCCGGAGATTCATCCCTAGGCTGGCATCAATCACTTCGGCTTTTACCAAGCTACTAAGGAAAGGGCAAAGTTTTGTTTGGGGAGAAGCACAGCAGGCGGCCTTCAGAAGGCTGCAGCAGATCATGATGAACCTTCCTATAGTGCAAGCCCCAATACACAAAAAGCCGTTACTGCTTTATATGGCTACCAATTCATATGCCATCGGTGCCTTAATTACCCAAGAAGATGAAGGTGGCATCGAGCAACCAGTATATTACATCAGCCGCGCCCTGAAAGATGCAGAAACTCGTTATCCGAGGGCAGAAAGGGCATGTTTAGCTATTGTTTATGCCTCACAAAGACTACGCCATTACTTCTTGGCCTATGAAATATGGCTGATGACTAAGTCCCATGCCATCAAAGCTTTATTACAGCAGCCAATCCTTTCTGGCAGGATATCACAATGGTTATTACAACTATCGTAGTATGACTTGAGAATGGGGGCACCCAGAGCAATGAAGAGCCAGGCTATAGCAGATTTGTTGGCACAGTTTCCAGGGGAGGAAGAATTTCCGCTAGACGACGAAGTTCCAGGGGAAGTAGCCACGGCAGAGGAACTCAGAGAATAGTGGGTAATGAAATTTGACGGATCTTCTACTGCCCAGTCTGGAGGGGTTGGGGTAGTTTTGTATCATGAAAAAGATAAAGCAGTAGCACTATCATTCAAGCTGGAGTTCCCCTGTTCAAACAATATGGCAGAATATGAAGCTTATTTAACTGCGCTGGCCACAGCTCTTGAGATGGGAGTTAAGCATTTGAAGGTATTAGGTGATTCCAACTTGGTAGTCTGCCAGACCAAAGGGAGTTTTTCCCTAAAAGAACCCAGTCTTGCCCCATACAGAGCAATGGCCCAGAAGATGGAAGAAAAGTTCTTAACTTTTGAAATAGAACATACCCCGAGAAACGAGAATCGGTTTGCCGATGCATTGGCCGCACTAGGTTCGCAAGTAACGTTTGAAGGGGAAAGCACCAGAGTGGAGGTCAGCAAGAAAGAAGAATCCATAATTGAAGTATTAAAAGAAAGGTTCCAGGAGGAACACTGCGAAGGAGATTGGCGGATACCCGTGAAGGAAGTTTTGACGGGAGGAGAAGAAGCCATGGAACTAAAAGTGCTCAAAGACTACGCCCTAATGAAGGGAGAGCTATACCGCAGGATGCCAGGTGGAATCTTGTCCAGATGCGTGGGGCAAAAGGAGGCCCAGAGAAAGTTGAAAGAAGTACATGAAAAGACCTACGGATCCTGTGGAGAAGTCAGCCTTTACCGTAGACTTCAAAGGGCGGGCTTTTATTGGCCAACCATAAGCAAAGATGCAGACCAAGTCCAAACCCAGTGTGAGAACTGCCAGCTTGCGGCAGACAGAGAAGAAAGTTATGCTGCATTCATCAGTGAGGACTGGAGAAACCCATTTATACAGTGCCTGATAGAAGGCATCTTGCCGCAAAAGCACAGCGAAAAATATAAGCTCAGGAGGCTAGCAACGCACTATTTTTTGCATAATATGATCCTTTTCAAAAAAGGGTATGAGGGAGACCCCTTGTGGTGTTTGGGCCCTGAAGAGGCAAGAGAAATGATAAAAGAAGTACACTCAGGAGAATGTAGGGAACACCAGGGAAAGAAAAAGCTTTACAGGTGCCTGCTGCAAATGGGCTATTACTGGCCTACCATGAAAAGGGACACGACAGAATTTGTGAAAAGGTGCCATAATTGCCAAGTACAAGCCAATTTGATTCACACTCATCCACAGAACTTGCATAGCATGGTTACACCATGGCCGTTCTATACTTGGGGGCTTGATTTAGTTGGACCGGTGAATTCACCATCGCGAGGATACATATGGATACTAGTAGCTACGGAATACTTCACTAAGTGGGCAGAGGCAGTGCCGCTTCGTAAAGCCACAAGAGGGGCAGTAGCAAACTTTATCAAGGAAAACATAATCGTAAGGTTTGGAGTTTCTCACAGGATCATCAGTGACAACAGCACACCTTTTGTGAATAGCGAGGTGAGGAGAATACTAGAGTTTTATCAAATCAAACATCACCGGTCATCACCATATTACCCTCAAGGAAATGGACAAGCGGAGGCAACTAACAAAACTCTCATAAGAATCATCAGTAAAATGAGCCAAGAATACACTGGAGGATGGGCAACGCATCTGCCAGACGCTCTTTGGGCTTACAGGAGTTCACCTAAGTCAGCCACGGGTTTTTCACCTTTTTCCTTGGTCTACGGAACTGAAGTAGTGAGCCCAGCAGAAAAGATAACCCCATCCCTGAGAGTCATGCAAATGCAGGAAAAGGAGAATGATGAAGAGGTCTTTGCAGCAGAAAGGTGTGAAGACTTGGAAGGACTTGATGAAAGAAGAGAAAAGGCTCAAGAACACAGCCGCAGATACAGGCAAAAAATGACTGAGGCTTACGGCAGGATGACTAAAGAAAGAATATTTGCGGAAGGACAACTGATCCTAAAAGTGGCAGACTACGTTAGGAGAGGCCTGGCAGGACCATCGAAGTTTGCACCGAAGTGGGAAGGACCCTTTGTGATAAGAGAAGCTCATCTAAGTGGATACTACCGCTTGACTCAGATGGATGGAAAGGACTTAATGGATCCCATCAATGGGAAATGGTTGAAACGCTACTACGCCTAAGGAGAAAAGCAATGTGATTATCCCTTACCTTTTTGTTTTGTCAAAAGCTATCATGATTTTCTTTTGCTCTGTTTTTTATCTTTCAAAAAATGACTATGTCACAAACCAAATTCTGTAACTTGCTTTCTTGCAATGAAAAACACGAAATATTCTGTTATCATATATCATAGTAAAAGTAGCAAGGTGTAGCATTATAAGTATAGCATCATAAGTGTAGCATCATAAAGTTAGATTACAAAACCCAAACTGTGGCAAGCAAGCCCAAATAGGTGCTATAGGAAGCATAATGTACTGAACAGAGTAATAAAGCAAAAGAAAAACTACAAAACAGGGGAGAAACTGCATCATCATCAATAAAGTCCGGAAATAAGTGACTGATCCCCAAAACGACCAAGTCCTCCTACACCGGAAAGAAGACGCTCTCGGCAACCCTCCAAATCTGCCACTTCCTTTCTCAAAACTGCAAGGCGAGAGTCAATAGCATTAACAGTAGGCTGGACTCTCCTCATGAAAACTGCTCGAGCAATCTCTCAAAGATGATCCAAGACGAACTCCACTGTAAAGTCAACGCTGATAAGCTCCTGTACTGCGGCGCTCCATTGCAGGATCCTCTCGGTGGAGACAGTATCCACAAAGTTGTGCTCGATGTCGTTCAGCACGCTGCCTAACATCCTTAAGAAATGCTCTCTGACTGATCGGCCAAGTCAGAATCCCTGCATGAAGTCCCCACGACTGTCATAAATCATCACCAAATGAGGAGCGCAGTCCGCAGGAACTCTGAAGCCATGAAAATCTATGTAAGGGGGTCCAGAGCCCCAGAAAGAAGCAGGATCAAGGTCGTTGACTTCAGACTGATCAAAATGCACAAAAAAGGCCGCAGCCTCGCCCGCAGGATCTAGAAGGGTGGCAGAGCTACTGCCCACCTCAAATTAAGAAGGCACTATAGGAGGTGGACCTGTCGAAGAATGCAAAGGTTGAAGTAAGGAACCTTGGTGAGAATAAAAAGGAAGAGAAGCCCACAGAGAAGAAGTAAAGAAATGAGATATAAAACTTACCAGAGCTAGCAGTAATAGGGGCTGTGGGAAAAGCAAAGGCAGGAACAAAAGGAACTGCAGAAACAGACGCTGTAAATATGGCAGAAACTGGCATAAGGGATGTGGCAGGAATAGGTGTTGTGGGCATGGCAAGAGAAGCTGCTGCAGACACCCCCACGTCTGCTGAAATGCCTAACTCCCCAAAAGTCTCTGCAAACAGAGAAATAGACATGCGAATGAAAAGGGAAATGAATAAAACTTAACGAAGAAAGAAGAAAAAAAAAAAGTTAAGGAAGAAAGCACATACCCATTGCCTCGGGTGGAACAATATCCTCTTCCTCAGACTCAGAAATCCTCCTCCCCAGGCCAGGCTCACCCTCAGGATCCTCAAAGATCTCCTCAAACTCCTCTGAGGACAATTCAGCACGAGACCCACGTGTGGCAGAAATATGGATAGAAGAGGGGGTGACTACCAAAGAGGAAACGCCCTGCACTGCTTGAGAAAGAGCAACGGGTCACCTGTGGAAATGACGAGAAGAGCAGCAGGAGTGACCTCAATCTCGATAACAGCAAGAGGGGTGGTTCTCCTTTGAATAGGAGGTGTCACGGCAGGAGTGGGGGTAGCCTCACTAACCTCCCCAATATGAGCACCCTCATCCATGGGTACCAGTCCAGTAGGAGAGGTAATGGCTGTAGAAGGAGCAGATGCTGCCAATTCGACCCCATCAAAAGAGCCCGCCGTAGGAGTGCCCATGGGGGCAGAAAGCTCCTCGGCCGTAGGGCGGTATATGGAAAGAGGCTCAGGCTCATCCTAAAAGACAAAACAGAGAAGAGGTATGAGGACCGAATTAATGCTTTGGGTGAATGAAGTAACCAAAAACAAAAAATGTAGCAGATTGGACAAGTACAGGAGCAAGAAGAAACATACCTCTGATTCGGGTTCCTCAAGCATAATAGGACGGGCGGCTGACGTATCCTCCTTTTATTTAGACTGCAAAAGCAAAAGGGATAAGAAAATGAGTCAAAGAAAAAAGACAGCCAAGATTCAGAAAAAGTCAGAGAAAAAGGGGAAGAAGTGTATATATATATATACGTGTACTTGGAAGACAAAACAAGAAAAAGTTTTAGAAACTTACTCTTCGCTGAGCGGCAGACACAGGATGGGGGGTTGTCTTCCTTTTACTGCCTCGTGTTCTGCTGGCAAGAGTAGCACTTGCAGGAGGCTGAGGAGCAGCAGACTTGGGCTTGCTGGCAGATTTAAGCTTGGCAGGAACTTTCTTGGCTGACGCGGGAATGTTTACTACTTTAACTTTCTTTTCCCAACCTGAGGGGTAATCACCTGTGTGCCAATACCACCCCCTTTTCTCCTCATTCCACTCGAAGATGGCAGACCGGTTCTGTTTCCTGGCATAGGGCAGCACGGACTTAGAAGGAAGGAGCAATCGAGGATTTGGAGAGATAACCATACTAAGTCCCTCATGAGATATAAGAGAGAAACCACGACTACCAGCCAACTCTGCATCAAACGAGTTCATGACAAGCTGCCAATAGAGGTGCATAGCAGCGGTGTAAAGGCCCTCCCTCGAAGAACCAGCAACTGTGATAGCACTAAAGTGCTCCCTCCAAAAGGCAAAAGCAGTGTGCCGCAGGAAGGGTCTGGCCGAAGTAGGAGACTCTGCGAGGAAGGAAAGGTTATCAGGGATATCCTGATCCAGGCCAAACTGTCTCCTCACTTGGTTGGCAGGGTAATGAACAAACCTGACACCCTCATCTGCCAAATAGGCAGCCATCCAAGATTAGTGGCAGCCAAATATGTGATACCCACCTCATCAAAACCAATCAGCAGGGTAGTAGTACCAACGGTATCAACAAACGGATCCATTACTGAATCAGCACAAGTGTAACCAAGACGCAACTGTCTATAAGCTCTCCAGGAAAAACCAACACCTTCATCAAAGGACTCAACAATAGAATAATCGATGGGCTTCAAACCGGACCAACAAAAAGCCAAAGGAAAATCAAGCTCGAACCTGCCACAAAAATCAGTAATGGCCCGCAGACAAGAATAGTACTTCTCTTTAGCAAATCTAACAGGCCTACACTTCGCCAAATACTGAGCACAACGCTCAAACAACAACTGCTGCAGAATAGTGTTGTGTACCGAAGAAGCAACTATGTGGCAGGAACCAGCCTGACTCTCATCACTCCGCAGGATGTCCAGTTGCACATATAAATGCCTCAAAAACATGGGGGCTAGCGGCAGACTCACCCCGGCAGATATTTTGATGGCCAAACGAAAATACAAAGGCTTTATGGCATAATGGGGAGGGGATCCAAAGACAAACTTACAAAGCCAAAAAGCAATAAAGGCAGCACAACGAGCAACAGCAAAAAACTTGGAAGAAGAACTAACCCAATAAGACAGCTTAGCATTTCCGGCCATCCTCTTCTTCAACTCCGCTTCAATGTCTTCTTCTTCTGGGGAAAGCTCAATAGCGGCAGGATCAGCATCCCCGAGAATAGGCAAAAGAAGCTGATTAGCCACGTCCTCAGAGTAACCGTGAGTTCGCCGCAAGAAAAGAAGAATGTGTGAGTGGTGGAACACCATCGGCGAACTAAATGGCAAAGATTGTAGAGGTCTCGAAAGTTGGAAAGGCTTCGGGAAAGAACGACGGTCTTTAGAACACCAGCTCTCTGAAGCAAACCCATGAACTGTGTATCCGATAACTCGCTGTCAACCCACTCTTTCCAACCCAAGGTGGTGCCAGACCCAAACTCAAAATGAATGGGTACGGGAAGGGCGACACCTTAACGAATGACCAAATTAGAGATGGAGGAAGACACCGGAGCCCAAGAAACATCAAGTTTTCACCGGCAAAGAGCGAGCCATACACGGCTCACCGGCGGCGGCACATAATCTCCAGGAGCCTTAGGAAAATGAGGACTAAGACTGTACCAAGGATCAATCAGAGAGGCGCACTCACTGTCGGGGTCGCGCCGCGCTTCCTCCTCCTCGGAATGGTCCAAATCGGAGCGCGCCTCTTCTTCTTCTACTTCTTGTTCCACCGGAGGGTCCACGGCGACGCTTTTCCCTTTACAGCAGGAAGAAGCTTGAGTTTTCACCGGCGCCATAATGTGAGGATTTGAACGGAGCAAGAGAGGGATGGGTGTTCGAGAAGAAGATAATGATGAGGAAAGGAAAAAATTTTGAAATAAAAGGAGTTTGTGTCTGCGTTGGGAAGGGATTCTTCTCTTAAATACCTGAGTTATTAAGGCCGGCGTGAAGGGAGGCGACTGGTCAGCCATTAAGAAAAGGATGAAATTAATGAGGCAGTAGTTATGTTTTAAAGCAACTGCCATTTTGGGAAATTCGAAGAGTCACCACTATTCAAGACAAGAAAAAATATATATATATCTGCAGGACGGAGTTCATGGTTTCAAAAAGCCCGCGAAGGGAAAGAAAAAGTGAAAAAAACAAAAAAGTCCTTCATTCACATATGAACCGTAAGAACGCTCCATATGTTCAGAGGGCTAAATGTTGAGGGTCATTTTTGTAAAGCCAGCCCAACCCAGCAAAGCAAGCAATAAGAGTGGCAGGCACAGAATGAAACTATTAGGCCCAAGTGGCAGGAATAAAAGAACACAGGCCCATAACATGAATAAATGGGTCTTGAGGAAGCAAATAGGCCCAAAGGGCCCGGAAAGAGAAAAATGACACCCATGGGCAATGTATGGTATGAAAAAGTGAGAATGGGCCGCAACAGGCCCAAGGCAATGTAAACAAAGAAAGTAGGGGTTGATGGCAAGCCCATGAATCCCAAGGATGAGAATGAGGAGATTGGACCGGGGAAGCCCAATCAAGTTAGTAAAAGCCCATGGGAACGCAAAGTCAGTAAATGGGCCGAGGAAGCCCAAGGAAAGTAAAAGGGCCGCAGGCCCAAGGGGAAAAAGGAAAGGGACAATAAAGCCCATGAGTAAGACCACCAGCAGACTCTCTTGAGTCACTGGGGGAAGGAATGAAACGGCAGGCTTAAGAGAAGCCTAGCAGGAACATATCATCATGGCAGGAAAAGCCAAGTAACGAAACAAGACATAAGTATAAACCGAGAAATGGGCCAAGAGAGATGTGAAACCCAGTATTAAGAAAAGCCCAATCCCAAAGGGAAGCAGTGAAAGTATAGAACGGCCCACATGAAAGAATGAAGAAGTATGGCAGACAAATGCAAACAAAGCTCCAAGAGCCGCAGGCAGGCTTTGAACGTACATAGCAGGGAAGCATGCGCAAGGCCCAGGTGCCACCAGCCTGTACCCAGCCAATATGGGTCGTGGTGGGGCCATGGGTCAGTGGTAAGAGGTAAGGGGGGGTGTGGTTTGGCGGTGGGGAGGGGGGAAAAGATTTATTTTACGTTCCCTATCCAAACCCTTTTGGGAGGTACGTCCTGCTGGGATGATAGACCGCCCAAAAGAGGTAAGATTGGGGAGAGAACGTTGGGTGCATGCCATAGGAAGAGAGAGAGAGCATTTAAGCCACGGCAGAAGACAGTGCCACGGCGGACAGAAACAACACCAACCTGTTTTTGTCTGGCGATGGTAAGCAGTGTACAGACGGTGGTCGGCAAGCATGCCCAGACCAGACAAAGGCCGTTAGGGGGTGAAATGGTAAAAAATAATCACGGCAGGCCCTATAAAAGGAGCCTCGCCGTGCCCTGTAAAAAGGACTGAAAAATAGAGGAAGAAAAAACATAGAAAGAAAACGAAAAAGAAAAAGAAAAGAAAGGAAGGAAAGATAAGAAAACAAATAGTAAGAATAATGGGCATGCACCAATAGATATTTTCTCTTCTCTCCCCCTCAAAATCCCACTCTCTAAGGAACAATCAAATAGTAAGAACTTTCTTCAGGCATTCATCACTTAGGTCCGATTCCCTCAAAGTCATTAATCCCCACGGCAGGATATTCTCCTAGGAGGTTAGTTTCATTGAGAGGAAGCGTTCTTCCCCTTTGATTTTTGCCATTACGGACTCGGTTTTGGCTTGACGTTTATTTTTGATTAACTCACCGTTCAATTAACTGTTCTTTCTTATAAAAGCCATATTTATCATTGCCATTGTTACTACTATGTTATTTTATCCTTGTTATTAACAAAAGCTATTGCACTCTGTTTTCCTTCATTATCATTATATCTGCCTGCCGTAATCTTGTTGTAATAGCTCTGCTTGCCGTAAGGGTATTCCTGGCAGATAAGGTTAAGTTTGTGCACAAACCGGCCCAAAGTGAGTTGCAGTTGGGCCGGTCTCAACTTTCCTACTCAGAAACATATTCGGGCCCATCACCGCAGGAAGCAGCCCAACCCAAACACAAAAAAAGGCCCCTACACCGAATAACATTAAATATCAAAAAATTTAGTTAGTTGTTACGTTTCAAAACAATGTTGTAAACTAGCATCTCGAGAGTCTAAAACTCGAGTTCCAAGATAAAACTCGAGTTTTTAAGTCTCGATTTGTAAGTGGTGGGTGCTAACGTGGAAGAAAATCCACATGGAACTCGAGTTTTTAAGACTCGAGTTTCACCTTTTTATTTTTTCCTTCTTCTTCCTCATGTGCGTTTCCTTCTTCTTCCTCGCATGTGGTTCCTTCTTCGTTCTTCGTTCTTCAACGCTGCAAATCTGAAGACTAGATCTTCCAATCGCCCACCCAGCGTTCTTCCTCTGTTCGACTCACCCAAATCGGCTCACCTATCGTTCAATCGACCATATCGTCTCTTCGTTCTTCCTCTGTTCTTCAAAGCTCCAAATGCCTCTTCAGATCTGTTCTTCCTCTGTTCTTCTTCAGATCGTTCTTGTTCTATTCTTTTCTAAAATCGAGTCTTAGAGACTCAATTTTGCTTTTTAGAACTCGAGTCTATGAGACTCAAGATCTATGTGGCATCATTATGCCAACTTACCAAGTGGGAATCAAGTCTTTAACCCTCGAGTTTTAGATTGAAATCAAGTCTATAAAACTCGAGATGCTACTTTACATAATTCTTTCAAACGTTTGTTAACTTATGATATTGTTTCCCCTCACTAGGCTGCAAATATCCCCGTGCCAGCCCCAACAGTTGTGATCCAAGGTGCTTCATTTTTAGTCGTTTTGAAATTATATTCATTGCCGGCGGCACAGAAAACAAAAATGCCTTTCTCAATTGCAGAAAGAGAAGCAATGGCAATTAGATCCTTGAAATAGGGTGTCTGTTCTAAGCCAAGAGACAAAGATATGATATCAACCCCATCGCTAATCGCTTTTTCCATGCCTGCAATAATATCGGATGATGTACCCTGTCCACCAAACCAAGCTACTTTGTAAACAGCAAGACGTGCATGGGGAGCCACTCCACTGGCTGTGCCTCTTGCATATCCAAAGTAATTTACACCAGGTACATGGTTACCTACCGCCAAAGTAATTTACACCAGGTACATGGTTACCTACCGCTGTGGATGCTGTGTGTGTACCATGACCTGAGAAGCCTCTTGCAGAAAGAAATTCGATTTCCTCTTCCTCGGATGTCTCAAAACCTTGAGCTCGGATTCCTTTGACCTCAAAACCTTGAGCTAGGAGTCCATTGATAAAGAATCGAGCCCCAATGAGTTTCTTATTGCATGACGAAGGGCTAAATGCTTCGCCTTTCTCACACTTGCCCTTCCATCTTTTCGGCACTGGTGACATACCCTTGTCATTAAAACTTGAGCTCTCGGGCCAAATTCCTGTATCAATAACGCCTACAATCACATCTTCTCCATATGAGGCAGCAGGCCATATGCCAAAGTGTTGTTGTAGACCGAGAAACTTTGGGGTTAAGTTGTTAGGAGCTGGCCAAATGACTCGGGGTATGTGGCCAAATGAGCTGGAGATTTCTCAATCTCAGATAGCTGAGAGGGTTTAAGCCTTGCACAGAAGCCGTGCATGACATGATTGTATGAGTACAACAAGAGTTCTTTGTCATTAGCAGGAGATGGCAACAATGATTTTAGGATGGAGTGATGCCATGACTCGTGGGTTGAGAAAGACGCAGGCTTGAGAGTATGGTCCATATGGATTATGTATGTTTGGTATTCTTCAGATTCGGACATTGCATTGACAAAAGCAAGCAGAAATAATAGCAGAAAAGCACACTGTGAAATTAGGTGGGAGAAACTCATCTTCATGGTTATGGTAGTGATGGGCTATTGAGGCAGGATATGCAACAACGAGAATCCGAAGTACCATGTGAGAGAAAAATATTGCGGGGTTAATTTCAAAGCTTTACCTTCAAATCCTTTTTTGCATGGACCCAAAAATATAGTAGAATGTCTTATCTGTGGACCGTTTAAAATCCTGTCTTGTGCGATTAATTTTTCTACGACAATATTGTTATCAAAAACTAATAATTTTACTAGTTCATGAATAGACATGGAATTCAACCTGAACTCATTAATCCAATTTGGCCCGAAGAAAAATATTGAACTTAAATCCGAGATTTTTGGACTCTAGAAAAAAAAGAGGTCAACCGCATAGCAGGTCAAACACGAACCCAATTGATTCTTTGTGAGTTTATCATTGATTAAATGAATTTTGTGTTTCAAACAAATGTAAGCAATGAATGGTAAAGGGTGTTTTTTTTTTTTTTTGGGGTGGCGTTGAGCTTGTGGTTGTGGCAATCAGGCTTATTGGATTGGCTTAATGAAATAGCTACTGTAATAGAAAACCAAAAAACAAAAACTTGAATTGAGCACTACAAAAATACAACTGCTACAGTTTTTTGTAGCAAAAGACAACAAGAAGATAAGGGAAAATATAGCGGAGTCTTGGATGCATTTAACAATGGTATTGCACGAGGAGAAGGCTCTTTTTACCTGGGGAACAAGGTTCGAACTGTGCAATTAGCAGTGTATCGTAATTATTTAAATGAAAAAAAAAATCTATGATATTGAAAAAACAAATACTATAAATTCTACTAAGTTAATGAATGGATGAAAATATCTACCTTGCCACTTGTTTTGTTTGAATTGAACCGTTTCAACTTCCAACACTGGCTCAACATACAGACATATAGCAGGAAAGGAGGAAAGGAGAAAAGAGAACAGTACATCACCAGCTATTCACAAGACTACAAAACAAGACCAACTGAAACAACACAGACCCAAACCGACTGAAACAACATAGACCCAAAACAAACAACAAAACAGAAGCTACATGACCATCCTTCTCCACACATAGCTCTCACTTCTTAATTGTCTTAGACAAAAAAACAAAATCTTTCTCTCGTGAAGCCCATAGATTTGTATAAAACATTGTAGAAGAAAAGTTGGACAGGTATCAAATAACAAGAGCTAGTTGTCAACAATTTAGCATACATGAAAAAGAGCTGCCGGAAAACGAAGCAAAATGGAGTTTAACCAAACATGCAACATGACACCTCAAATGGTCAGGGGTCAATCATATAGAAATCAGGTTGAGTCTAAGATGTATGTGCCAAAGGTATCGCAAGATTTTACATGAATTATAATCCATTGTGAAGAATATGTGAACTTTGGAGCTCCAAAGGTATAGGCTGGAGGAGATATCTTATCATAAGAGTGACTCTTCTACAAAACCATCCTCTCAGCATGAATGCTTAGGTCCCAAAAAAAAGCGTTCTTTGGCAGTGCAGCTTACATTGGAATTTCTAGCAAATCATAAATCAAAACCCATTTCTAACAAAAGATGAATCAAAAGTTATTTTTTTGAAGTTGAAAATCAATGTAATATACACCAAAGGGTAGTGTTTATTGCGCATAGTTGTGCAAATACACACCATCCAAATGCACAGTTTAAACGCGACTTTAAGTTACGTTTTCAAAGTTGAAGTCCCGTTTTCAGTGTATTTTTGCAGTGTAAAACACAGTGTGCACTAGTTTTTTCCGCATTTTCCAAAATGTGTAGCAAGGGTGGATGCGCGGTTTTGTAATATCTAGTGGCTATATGACAGCACAAAGAGATTAATTAGCTATAAGACTCAGACCAAAGGCATTTTATAATATGTAGTAGTGGTGGCTATGTGAAAGCACAAAGGGATTTATAAGTTAGCTAGCTATAGAAGATTGAACCCGTGGGCATGATAGATCTGCCCGTTTGGCAACACATGCAAAAATAACATTCTCTACTTTTTTTTTGAGAATAATAGCATTCTCTACTTAAGGATAAAGAATGGAAGGATCATTGACTAGTGCAATGGAAAAGTCTTTCACTGCCAGGCAGAACTGCATGTTTTTAAATCTTGAGGGCAGTCACTTGATGCAAAAAAAATAAAAATATAGAGGCGTAAGACTGTCCAAATCACCACTTTCAAGACCTCAACTATGTATAACCAACATGTTAGATAATGACTTCATTGAAAAATGAAGAGGAAAATATTACTATCCACGCAGAGAAATGCAGATAAATCAGATTGACACCAGTGATTTGTAGTCTAAGGAAGATAAAAATCAGTTATCTAGTATATCCATAAAAAGACAGTTGATAATGATCGCTTGATTTAGAGAATATCTTCTATAATGGTTATGGAAACTGCTGTGGTTAGAATTGTTTGTGAACTAAGTTTACATTTCCCCACATTCAGCAATAACGCAAGCTAACTTAGGCCGGTTGTTGGGTCCAGCAGCTACATTCTCAATCTTCCTGACAACCAAAAGACCATCTCCAAGCACTCTCTGCATGGAAGTAGAGAAAATTAAATCTATTTACAAAACTATTTACTTGAGAAAATAAGGTGGGGAAAAGAGGCTTGCAAATGAAAGTTTTAGCCATGGTCACAGAACAGGCTTGTTGATAAGAGCAGGAGAACAATTTGAGCTTGCAGCTGCTTACAAAACTGTGCTAAAATTAGACGCAACCTAGTGAACACACTAAAGAAAAGTTCAATTGTTTACAAGTCTCAGATGCAACTCATAAGAATATCACAAAGACCTGAATTGCCCCAACACAAGTAAAAATTACATCTTGGGTTAACTAAAATCAATCCAGTAATCAGAAGAAATCAGTCTTCATACTGATGCCTAGTGCCTCATTTCACTTCAAATAAAATCTCAAATAAACCTAAGCTGGTCTACATTGCAATTTAGAGCAGAAAACACATTTATTGAGTAAAATTTTGGGATTTTGGATGAATAAAAAATTAATAATACAATAACAGAGTTGAGAAGGAATTAGAGCATACCCCAAATACAACGTGCTTATTGTCAAGCCAGTCGCATTTTGCACAAGTGATAAAGAACTGCAGGAAATGGAAGGCTTAATCAACACAACATATTACAGTTAAGAATTAAAGAAAACAACAGATCTTATTCAAATGTAAAGTAGATGTCCCAGTACTTTTGGTGCAAACATCAAGGAAAGGGCAATGGGTACACAGGTTCAAAATCAAATTTTATGCTTCTATCATCTAATATGCACCTCCAACCATATATAAAGAGAAGAATAAAACTAATAGTAGACTTTTATTCAGCTAGGTCTTTTATACCACTAAACAACAAAGATAAGGGGCCCTACAAAAATTTGCAACTCTGCAGACAAGGCTGGTGATAAATAATCTTATTGAAGTAATAACATCAGGATCACCTAAGATGGCATCTGAGTAAGGCAGGGCAGGGCAGATTTCTTCCTCCCCATATCAACCCCACCCCACCTGAAAGGATCCTATCCTTGCCATGTAACTGAAGTGGGGCAACTCATTGCCACATGTATCGATGGCCAAAGGGGATGTATCAAGGCTTGTGATCTGTGTGTGTGTGTGCGCGCGCGCGAGAGAGAGAGAGAGAGAGAGAGAGAGAGAGAGAGAGAGAACTGAAGTTGCTGAGTTACCTGACAACCATTAGTACCCGGCCCACTATTAGCCTGCAAAAAGAGGTGGAAAAAAGATGAACTTCTTTAGCATTTCAAATAGAGCTTTACATTGGAGCAAGAGTTTGTGCAAAAATTCAGGATAGAAATATGAGGTTTGATAGAGATATTAACTCATACAAACAAAGTCCAAGAGCTTATTACCCATTCTCTTGATGATAATTTCCTTCCCTTATTTTTTAGTATCAAAATATATTTGAAGTGTACAAAAAGGGTGTACCAACAACCTAGTAGACAGGCAATATGCAAGTGCTTAATGGTTTTTCGTGTTATCAAAGAGTTGAACAATGAAAGTAGATGGTGAGTTTGTATTTGAATTGATGAGGTCATGTAGGAACAAGATTTAAGTCTACCAATTTTTAATCAAAGAGAGATTTTTTCTTTCAACCATCTTCCAATTGTTAATACAATATAAAAGGACCACTACTACAAACATTACTACACCCTTGATCATAAAATATCAATTGCTTTCACATTCTCTTGATGAGCCTACATGTCAACTGTGGACAAATCCTTCTGTCCAGGAGTCCACTGAACTTTTTTCAAGCCTCACAGGATTAAGTAATATCATTCAATTGCTTAATTGAATTATAACACTGCTTTATATAGCTGAGATTCTAAGAGAATTCAAAGGAAGTTGTACAAATAAAAGTATGGTATTTCCTTCTAAAACAGGTAAATATAATCATGAAAGAACGTAGATACATTTTTTTTTTTTTTTGGATAAGCAAGCATATATATATATATATATATACACACACACATTATATTGATTAACAAACTAGGCATTTGTTGCCTAACTGAAATCAAAATATGCAACTAGAACAATCAGTATATAAAAAAAGACTAAATCTCAAATTACACACTCCAATTTTGACATGTTTTCATTTTAGTCGAACTTACATCTATTTCCAATCCATCTCTGCCTAAAATGTGTTGTTAACCCCCATCTGTTTCCAATAGCAAAACTATGTTGTTTTATGGGGATTAAAAGCAGGATATGGATGGAAGAGCTACATTGGAAACAAATGAAAGTCAAATGACCAAAATGAACAACAATTGAAACTATAGGGACAAAAATGAAAACAGTAAAAGTTAGTGTGTGTAATTTGTAACTTAACCTAAAAATAAATAAGACATATGGGTCTCCTAAGGACAAAGTACAAAAAGATTCAAGTCCCAAAAACTCTAAGCTCCAGTTATGATGATGAACAAACATACAGTGATGAAAATAACACAGTAAAAAGTTTTTTCAACTTCCAAGAACATAGGAAAAGCACAGCCACCAATGACCAAACGCTAGATCATGGCATATACATTTCAAGAAGAGCGATGTATACCATTGATAACAGACCAGCACCAGTGTGTTTGGCGACAAAATTTTCATCCTCAAACTTATGTCCGTAGATGGAAACACATCCACTGCCATCACCCTGCAAAGCAAAACTGTTATAATAAGAATAGCATAAAAACATTATAAAAAGTCTCATTATTATTATTATTATTATTAATGCAAACAGAAATGCATATGATCGCAGAAGTAGAACTTCCAGAAATTAAAGTAGGGGCAAAACTAGGATTTACAGATCAAGAAGGCAGTGAGTATGCGTAGATAGATAGAAGAGATAAGCATCTGGTATGACTGCAAATTTTTAGCTTGCTCACTCTTCTTTCTATAGAAACTGCATGAGCAACTTTAATATCTTACCTTTAGCAGCCGGAGTCATCTTGCCCAGTGCAATACCTTTTACCGGTCAGGTAGATGTGTTTCTACAAAAGGAATAGGATAGCAAAAAAAGGTGTGTCTGATCTAATGTGACTAAAGTGAGTTACTTAATCTATAATTCCTCTTGATTCTCTCTCTTGATAATCGCTCCAGCTTCCCTCACTCCAAAGAGCAGCTATTGTGACAGACATGTATCAAGGTAGGGCTTAGATTGAACATAGAAAGAAGCATTTGTAACTGACAGAATTAGAAAAATCCCCAACCCATTATAAGGGCACTCAGCCCATTCCTATCTCTCCATGCTTTAAGCACCCTTACCACTTTCATTCTCCAAATGAGAAATTGTGCTTTCCATCTTGTTCTCAGCTCCAGTTCCCTTTTTGGCTTGGATATTGCTGGTTGATATAAATACCCGTGTGTGTGTGAGTGTGGCTTTTTTCTTTTTCCTCTTTCTTTCGGAGAAGAAATGAAGATTAATTATTAATTTTAAGAATATGTTATGCGTAGCTAGTTTCACCATTATATCTCCTGTTTTAAGAACATGCAATATCTTCAGAAGAGATATAAGATAAGTTTTTCTCCTAATAAATACTACCATGAATACCCCCCCCCCCCCCCCAGTCTCTCTCTCAAACCCTACAACTTTTGTTTTGGCTGCACAAATCACAACACCAATGTCGGCCAATCAACAAGAGAGGGGCTGAGGTGGCATATCAGAGATCCCAAGGGTCTCAGCCATGCTGGAAACACCTTTATCCAAATACATCATTGAGATATGAGGACTTCCAAAAGAAACACCCAATACTCATGACCTCAAATCTTATCTAATGCTTTCTACAGTTTAGAGTCTTTAGACAGATCATGAATCCAATCTAGAACTCAACCTATTTGATTAAATGAACGACGCTACAGCAACAGCCAGTCCTGTGAAGCCACAACAATCATTGACCAAGCCACACAAAGATGAGCTGCAGAAGTGGGCTTTCGCGAATTTGAAACCGCTGGGCAGCCATCAAAATTCCCACAAACATAAGCAAGCTCAAGCTACAGTACTTTAAAAATCGATGCCTAGTGTCAATGGATTACATTAAAAGTGCAGATTACAAGTTACAACCTTAAATTTTCGCTTAAAACTACTGTACATACAAATGGCACATAGTAAATAAAACAAGAAAACACACATCATCAATATGGCTCTTATTAGCATCTTCCTTTGTTTCTTTCTTTCTTTTTTTCTCTACTCGCAATGCAAACCATTTTTTTATATAAATAACATAGTAAACCTTTCTAAAGAAGAGTCCTTTGGACTCGCTTCTAACAAGTAAAACCTACACGCAACTGATCCCAACCCGCCAGAACCAGTTTCCGGGTAGTCACAGAACTAAGCAGACTTATAAAGTTACAAAAAAAATTGAGGGTAATCGTACAGACCTTTAAGAAATCACCAGCTTGAATCATGAAATCCTTAATCACCCTATGGAACTGGCAACCCTTGTAACCAACAGGCAATCCAGCTTTCCTGCCAATATTCAACAAGCCAATCACCAAAATACCCTTGTTAATTGATCAAATTACGAATATGAGAGACTGAATTTTCAGTGTTTAATAAATTACCTGTACTCTCCTGTACAGAACTGCCTGCCCGATAACAAAAAAAAAATCAAAATTTTAAATTCGTTTTAGCAGTAAATAAAAATAATAACAAAAAAAGTGAGAGAGAGAGAGAGAGTTTATGAGATATAAAGAGAGGGAATGGCAGGACCTGAAATTTTCGGCGGTTTTGGGGGCGATATCGGCGAAAAGCTCCATCTTGATACGGCCAGCGGGGATGTTACCGATGGTGATGTCGAAGAAGACAATTGGGTTCTTTGGGTTTGGTGGTCTCACGTGCCACTCCACCCCCGACCCTGTGTTTCCTGCCATTGATAGATAGAAAACCTCACTGCTTCTCTGTGAGTCTTGCTGAGCTCTTTGCTTTTCTTTCTCTCTTTGTTTTTATTTTTTGGTTTGCTTGTAGCGTTGTGACTTGTGAGTTGTGACTATGAGTCTGTGCTTGGGTGAAGTTATTCACTTATTTGGGTGAGAAAATTTGTGTAATATGGAAAAGGGTCACGCGTGAGTTGGAGTAGCTGTGCTAAAAATATAGTGTATATATATTTCGCACACAAAAAAAAATACTTTATTTAATTTAACACAATCATTTAAAATACATTTTACATCTCATCTCTTTTTTTTTCTTTTTTTTAAGCATCACGTCCCTTGTTTTAACACATCATCTATTAAAATAACTTTAAAAAACTCCTACATTTTATTAACAAAAAAGAAACAAAAATAAATAAATAAAAATATCCATATCCATAAACCCGCCCATTACCCACCTTAATTGAATAAGTCTTAACTTAATCCATTTGAGTATTTAAGTTAAATAGATAAAGACTCATTTAGTTATTTAATTAGATTGATCTAAATAGATAAACCCACTAAACCCATCTAAAATTTATAATTAAATAAACCCACTAAACCCTTCTAAAATTTAAAAACTTAAATAAACACTAGATTCCTAAGCCAAAAGCCTTCACTCTCACTCTCCCTCAAATTTTCTCAGTAGCTAAACAATTTCCCAAACACTTTCCCTTAGATTTTCTCAGATTTTCCAGGCCTAACCCCAGACCTTGACCCAGACTCCGATCCAGGCCCAGCCCCAAACTCAACCCTAACCCTCCACCGCCTCGTGACGCTTGCCGCCGCCGTGCTGGTCCCACGATGAGACCATCGCACTGATCTATTCCTACAGTACCGCACGGAGCTGCAGAAAGCGAGATCCATGCCCGTTTCAAGGTTTATCTCCTCCTAGGTCCATTTCAAGTGCATAGACGCCATGGAGAAAGGTCCTTCGGCTAAGCCTCGAGTCAACGACTCCGATAGCAACGAAAACGACAACAAAAATGACGAAGGGCTCGACGTTAAGAATGACGAAGAAGAAGATCAGGATTTGTACGAAGAGTTCAAGAATGGAGGGTCAAACATGAGGCACATGAGTTTTTTTTTTTTTTTTTACTTTTCATTTTTCAAGTTTTTCTGTTTGGTTGCAGGGAAAGTTTTGAGAAACTTGGGTAAAAACTGTATTTCAGAGTTTAGACTAAAGTTCAAGTTAGTTCTATGAGTATTTGTTTGTTTGCTTTTTTTTTTTTTTATAATTGTTTTTTTTTTTATAAAATATGGTTACATATGTCCCGCCATTTACTAGACAACCATGTATTTCAGAACTTCTCCTCACAATTTGTTTGCTTAAAAGATTGTTTGATTAGCTAGGTATAGGTCTGGGTGAGGAGAAGTTCTGTTTGGTTTGTGAGAAAGTTTGGGAAAATAAATGAAAATGAAGTGGTTGATGTTGTTATAAAGCTAAAAGATTTTAATCCGATTTTCAAGGGTCTTGTTTGGTTTATGAGAAATTTTGTAGTTGCTAACTTAATGGGAAAATCTAGTAACAAGTTATTTATTTATTTGGGTCATACTGGGTTAAATGGGTGGGTTACTAATTAAATGGGTTAGGCGGGTAATAGATAATTAATTTATATATAAATGGGTCATAAATGGATAAATGGGTAATTACACACCTAATCCATTTATGACCCAACCCACCTATTTGCCACTCCTAATCACAACCTCTCACGAGCAGTTAGGGATGGCAATTTAGATCCAACCCGCGAATACCCGGCCCGGCCCGATCCTAATGGGTCGAATTTTACCCGGCCCGATAAAGAATAGGGTCGGGTATGGGTTTTTAAAAAAAAAAAACCCGAAGTGGGTCCGGGTCGGGTTCGGGTTTTATAAAAAAAATCCGAAACCCGACCCGAATATGACCCGGTTAGTATAAATTTTAAATTTTCAAAACTGCACCTGCTATATATATGTAGTTGTAACTTATAAACCCTAACTCCCTAATTCACTAACCCAGTAAGTACCCATCTGCCTCTACCTCTCCCTAACCCTCAATCTCTCTCTGTGTCACTCACGCACTCAATCTCTCTGTCACTCACGCAGCCACGGACGACGGCACGAGCATGCAGCACTCGGCCACGCACGAGCACGTAACCACGCTTCAGCCTCACTCTGAGTCACTCCTCGGCCTCACTCTGAACCACACCTCTAAAACCCAAGGCTGAAGACCTTCAGCTCTCTCTCTCTCTCTGATCTCCAACTCAGGGCCAAGACTCTCTTCTCTCTCCATTTCTTTTTTTATCTTCTTATTTATATTTATTTTTTGTTTGATCCGAAATCTCCTCCGTTGGTTTGGTTATTTCTGGGTTTGAGGATTGAAAAATGGGATTTTTTTTTAATTAAATTTTAGGCAAAAATGCAAAACTGGCCCTCTAACTTTCACATTTTTTTCATTTCAATCCTCTAACTTTCAGTTTTGTCAATTCAGTCCTCTAACTTTCAATTTTTGTCAATTAAGGACTCTATTAAAGCTCAGTTAGTACTGCCTTTAGGGACCACTAAAACGATGCCGTTTTGCTTTTTTTTTTTTTTTTTTTAATTCGAAATTAAAAGAAAATAAGAAAAATCTGGAAAAAAAAAAAAAGAAAAAAAAAAGAAAAAGAAAAAGAAAAAGAAGAGGGGAACGAGTTGTCTTGATAACCTCCTCAGTAACCTCCATCTCGCGTTGAAAAAACTGCTTTCACACCCAACAAATCCTTTGCTCCAAAAAAAGAACAATCTTGACAGCAGAAACAGAAACCCAGTTGAGTTTTAACCTTAAAAAACCAAAATCAAACCAGAAAAAACCCATGAACAACCAAACCCAAAATTCCCAAAAGTTGACAGCAAAAAAAAGCTCGCCAAATCCACTGTCGAAGATATCGTCGCTTCCCTTGCCTTTGCCATCTCCAAAAAGCTCGCCTTCAATCTCATCCGCTCCACTCGTCTCACCTCCAATCTCTGAGACACCGTCATCACCGGCGTTCGCTCAGATCTCAATTTCCCCGACCTTGACGACACCGCCGCCGCAATCTCCATCCTCTCTGCCCTCCCTTCCCTACCTTCCCACCGACTCTCCAAGCTCCTTAGCGACTCCACCAAAGAGATCAACACCTGCTTCGAGTCCAGCAGCGATAACCTTCGCTTCTCCATCACTGAAACCCTAGGTTGCATTCTCGCTCGCGACGACGTCGTTACGCTCTACAAAGAACAGTGTTAGCCTCCTCTGAATCAATATAGCAGCTCGCCTTTTTTTTTTTTTTTTTTCAGATTTTTCTTATTTTCTTTTAATTTCGAATTTAAAAAAAAAAAAAAACAAAAAAAAAAACAAAAAAAACAACAAAAAAAACAACAACAACAACAACCAAGCAAAACGGTGTCGTTTTAGTGGTCCCTAACGGCAGCACTAACTGAGCTGTAACGGAGTCCTTAATTGACAAAAATTGAAAGGTAGAGGATTGAATTGACAAAACTGAAAGTTAGAGAATTGAAATGAAAAAATATGAAAGTTAAAGGGTCAATTTTGCATTTTTGCCTAAATTTTATTTGGGTGTGGCTGTGGAGATTTAAAAAGAAGGGATTTTTGGGATTTTGGTTGTTTGGCCGTAGGTTTGATGTTGAGTTTGGGGCTTGTTTTGGTTGGGCTTAACGGGGCCCGGCGGGGATGGGTTCAGGCCCCGAGAAAAAATCTGTTTACTAAACTGGTCGGGTTCGGGCCGCAGGTCTTGGCCCGCGGGTCGGGTCCGGGTATGCAAAAACCCGGCTCGAACCCGACCTATTGCCATTCCTACAAGCAGTAAGCTAAAAACCGACTAGCCACCACAGTAACCATCCAAAACTCACCGAAACCCACTCAAAATTGGAAAAAACCAACCTTGTATCATCCCAACCAAAACATTGCCAACACCACAACCCACTCAAAACCGATTGAAACTACCCAATCACCAAAACACCCCCTTTTCCCTGCAACCAACCAAAAACAAAAACTCAAATCCACATAGATTAGACCACAGTTGACAACCCACAAACTACTACTGCCAAAAAAAAAAAAAAAAGATCATTCACACATAACCACCAAAAATCCACCACCAAAGAGGGACAAGAGAGAGATTGATCTGAGCGAGAGGGAGAAGAGATAAAGGGTCAGTGAAGAGGAGAGAGAGATGGACAAAAAATAAGTAAAAGTTTTAGCACATTTATCTGTACCATGTCACACAAATCTCTCTCTCCCTCTCTCGCCATGTCAAATTATCTCCCAGAAGAATTGTTGATGGATATACTACATAGACAGGGGGCAGAGGCTAAAAGCATTCACATTGGGAATGCCATATGCCATATGTAGGCAAAATTTAGCATAAAAACCCAAAAAAAAACCCCTCACATGTACATCTGGACTTGTAAAAACCAAGTATTGCAAAAAAATTTGCAATACTGCTATAATGCAATTCTACTTTTATAATTGCACTGTAGCAGTATTGTAAAAAAAAAAAAAAAAAACTAATATTTTATTGGTTCTTATTTTATCAATTCCTCTCTCTCCCTCACTAGTCACACTCTTATCTCCTTTTTTTTTTTTTTCACTCATTCAATCCCTCCCCCTCTCTCATCCCTCTCTTCCCTTTCATTTTTTTTCTCTCTCTATTTTCCCTTGAATCAAGGGTTTGATGTGGTGGACGGTTTACATGGTGGTGGGGATGGGTGATTGAGGGTGACAGAAGAAAATGGGTGTGGGTCAGGTGACGGTGTGGGTCGTGGGTTTGCTGGCGTGGAGGTAGGTCATGGCAGGGTCATGCGTGGCGAGCTGGGTTCTGGCATGGATTCCAACGAGGCATCGGTGGTGGGTTTCTTTGATGGTGTGGTAGCTGTTGCTGGCTCCGATTGGTTTGATGGTTTGTGTGTGTGTAGCTCAGTTGATGGTTTGATGATTTGTGTTTGTGTGTGTGTGTGGTGATGGGTTTGGATAGGTGGATCGGTGTATCATGGGTCTCTGTGTGTATGGCTATGTGTGTTGAAATCAGTGCTAAAGGTTGAGAGAGAAAGAGAGGAAAATGAATAGAAAAAGAGAAGTAGTAAAAAAAAAAAAAGGAATAAAATAGAATATTTAAATAAAATGGGGAAAAAAATAGAATTTTGGAATGTTGGGTGTATTGTAAAATGATATGGTATAATTGATAAAGTAGTTTTTTGAGATGATAAAATGAGATGGGATAGCATTTCCATATGCAAATGCTCTAAGGCCCTGTAAAATAGAATTTATGATATTATTTGTCTTATACTATGTATAAAAATGATAAAAAAAAAATAATAATAATAAAATAAGGCCTCTCACTTAGGGGGAAAATCTTCCTTTGACTAATAGAATGTTTTGTCTATCTATCTTAAAATATAAAAAATATTAATTAAATCCCAAAAATTTAATAAATGAAAATTATTTTAAAAATATTATACTCTTATCGAATATTTAACATTTTAATGCATTTCATTGTGTTTGCAGTAGTTTAAGAGTGTAAAATTTTTAATCTTCCAAAATTTTACTCTTCTTTTCTCTTTTTGTCAAAATTAAAATTAAAATTAATATTTTCAAGGAAAATTTGTTACTGAAATTTTTTTTAGGAAAAATTCATTACTGAAATACATTGTTCAATAACTAAATTCTAACATTGCTAAAAGAGGTAGTGATAATCTAAATATTATATTTAATCTAATATTGATTGTTTCGATATTTTTAGAATTGAAAGCCAATTAATGAATTAAATTATATAAAAAATTTGGACTCCTTTTTATAATTCATGTGTCTCTTATAAAATATTAAGTAACAATATATTTTACATTCGCATATCGCACCAGACTAGGCCCTATTTTTGTGAACCTGAATTGAAGTATTTATTAGAAACAATACTGTTTAAAATTTACAAGTTTTTAAAACTTTTTTTCTATATTCAAAATACTCTACACATATGAAAAATCTTTATAGAAATGTAGCCATATTTTGCATGAAAGACATTTAAAATGCTAAGAATATAGTTAATATTTCATTTTTTTGGCACAATCATAGTGGTATTAGTAAATAAATAATAATAATAAAAAAATCAATCGAGACTAAAATTGTAACAAACAAATATCAAATTGATGACTCTTTGCAAAAAAGTGTTCAATGAGCACTACCGTTAGGATATTGGAAAAAACTAATAACTTTTCATAAAAATTGTTCATTTTAAATTGTTGACTTAGGTCACAAAATTTTTTGAGCGGTTTGAAATCCATAATTCGGTTTAGTTGCATTTCAAAATCATGAAACTCTATAATCACAAGCTCTTCCTTCAATAATTCCCAACTCAGTCAATCACTTCTACTTCTCTCTAACTCCATCATTTATTGTTAAGCACTGTGATGATAGAACCAACTTCGAGCTCTACAAATTAATTCATGATGACAATAATAAGTCATTTGATCAATTTCAAGAACTTGAATTCCCACCAACAGGTTGTCATTTCACCCGTTATTCGTTCATCGGTTCTATAAATGGATTGTTTTACCTTAATGAATAAGACTCCCTTTTTTCCTTAATTGGAATCCCTCTATTAGAAAATGTATCACCATTCCCAAGCCTTCCATTATGCTCAGCACATCCAGAGTATTCGGGTTTAAACTGCAGACCTATGATTATAAGGTGGTGACAATTGAATTTCCATATAAAACTGAAGAGGCCAAACCACCTCACATTGAGGTTTACTCTATAAGTCAAGGCTCTTGATGAATAACTAGTGTTGACACCCCATTTTCGCTGTGATTTGTTTTAACATTTGATTGCAAAAGGCAGTTTCTCTAAATGGAGTTATCCACTTTGAGGCAAAAGATAAGGGCAGTACTGATCGTTTTGTCATATGTTTTCATGTGATATGCTTGCCACCAAACGGTAAATTCAGAGCAAGAGTTGTGATAAAATCTAAACAGAAAAAGATATTAAAATTGTTGAGAGAGTTTTGGATTGAATGGTTAGCTTCTTTATTGCTTAACCAATAAAATGAAAAATTGTACCAAACCAATACATAACTGTGCTATACATATACAAATGAGCGGAGAAAGGAAAAGGAAAAAAGGAGCGGGAAATTCTGTTTCAATCCTGATAAACTAATAGATTTTTCTATCTACAAATAACATTAATACACTGTATTTCTATTCCCTTAATCTGTCATGGCATGTGCGCATGAGTGTGACCTGCACGTGCTTCACTTACTCTACCAAAATGCAACGTTTAAGCCACATTCTCTTTTTTCTTCTTAACAAGTTGAGTTTTATATGTCAGTATTTAGGACATTGCTTTCTCTAATCTATATTTATAAAACCGAAGCCTTTGATTTTTTGTTGACCTCTTCAAAACCTGCCACATCATCAATCGTTTTATTTATTATTTTTGAATTTATAATAAATAAATAGAAAAAATATACACCAAAAAACAGGCAATTTATATAAAAGAAAAAAGACCGAGCAAGCATAGACTCACTGTTGAGGGATGGGGTTTACGGTAAAAAAAATTAGAATCGCTATACTCCCATCTCCCTCCCATTCACTCTTATCCCATCCAAGCCACTCTTATCCCATTCATTATATGTAGTGTAGTCTTATATATTTTGTTTTGTTTCAATAATTTTTAGGCTCTGAATCTTCTGATTTGCTAATTTTTAATGACCTTTCGAAAGTTTTAACTGGTGTATATTGTAGGAAAAGTAGAGTTACATTGGAAGACGATGCATAACTTGATTGGAATTCTTCTTTTGTTGCTTGTATAATCAAATATAGTATTTTGGATATACTTTGAGCAATTGCATGCATTGGTGTACAATTATAAGTGCTTGTGGGGTGTGGGGGGCAAGAGCCAGGGTTCAAGTCTCCAAGAAAGAACTTCACACACATATACACTTAGATTAGGCTAGAGCAGAATTCTATTTTGTATAAAAAAAAAAAAATTTGTTCGAAGCAATGCTTGAAATTAAATGCGGTTGATTGGGTTTCATTAATTTTTGTAGATAAGTTATGTTTTGGGTTTCATATATATTTCTCTATTGTATAGTCATATACTTCTCTATGCTCTGAATCTTTAGATTTGCTAATTTTTATGGCATTTTAAAAGTGCTAACATTTGAATTTTTTTTGGTTCATTTTTTACAATATTTGAATATGTTAGCTAGATTTCAATAGCTGTAGTCATGGATTGTTCTCTTGAGGGTACCTTATCTCTCTCTTATATTTATTTGTAGTTTAGTCATATATTTTATTTTGTTTCAATAATTTTTAGGCTCTAAATTTTTTGATTTGTTAATTTTTATGGCCTTTTGAAACTTTTAACTTCTAAATTATTGGGTTTATTTTTGCAATATCTTAAACTAGTACCTTATCTCTTATATTTCTCTGTTGTGTATTTATGTATTTTTTTTTCAATAATTTCTTTGCTCTAAATCATCTTTTTCTTTATTATTTTTTTGGACTTTTGGAAGTTTTGACATCTAGTTCTTTGATTTTCCACTTTTTTTTTTCAAAATCTGAAAAATTTTGACAAGTTTCAACAGCTGTAGCCAGAAATCATTCTTTTGAGGTAACACATATTTCAATATATTTCTCTATAGAGTAGCCATAGTCATTTTTTTTTTCAATAATTTCTAAGCTTTGTATATTAAAATTCTTTTATATTTTTAGCTTTTTGGAAGTTTTAACATTTGAATTTTTGAGTTCATTTTTTGCAATAACTATACCTGCCAACTATAGCCATGGATTAGTCTTCTAAGGGTAACTCCATCTTTTCCTTATATATTTCTGTTGTGTAGTCATATATTTTTCATTTTTTTTTAAATAATTTAAGCTCTGAATTTTATACATTATACATTTATGTAAAATTTACCTATGTATTGTATGGGATTAAGAAATATGAATTAAACTTAGTCTAACCTAATAGATTTTATGTTTCCTCATGTCATGTGTTAGTAATTGAGTAGAATTTGACCTGATCCCATGGGCCAAATCATAGACTCTTATTTATTAAACTTATTAATTAATATATCATTTGTTTCATAATACATTATATATTTACGCAAAGTTTTCCCATGCATCACATAGATTAGTGACTAGTATATAATAAGCATATGAACACCACGTTTCATTTGGGTGATGAAAGAATATAGTGTTGTTAATTCATGGACTAAATTATTTACTATTGATTTAGATTTATAAGGGTTTCTGGAAGAATTGTCATATGTTATTGGAGGCAAAAAGACAACTTTCGATTAAGCTCTCTTCATATGACCACCCAACAAGTTATATATTGTTGTGTGGCTATAACTTATAAGTAAAATATTAAGTTTCAAACATGAATATATAGGATGTTAGTTTTTCTTGAATGGCTATAAAGAGGGGTTATAATTGTTAAATATGATTTTGTTGCCGTGAATGATGATGGGATTAGAGATTGCAAGCAAGAAATTAATGTTAAATATTAATGAAAGACTAATGTTATTATCTTTTTCTATATGTTGAAATTTTAACATCTAATCCACTTCATTAGGCTTGCTAAGATTTACTGCTATGATCGGCCATTGCCTTCTAATACTGTGTTTTGTACAAGAGATATTGTTTTGCATCAACTTAAATTCAACAAAGTATCTT
The DNA here is from genome assembly GCA_023736055.1 of Quercus glauca. Lineage (NCBI taxonomy): Eukaryota > Viridiplantae > Streptophyta > Magnoliopsida > Fagales > Fagaceae > Quercus > Quercus glauca. Next base: position 87,284,713 of record CM043318.1, on the reverse strand, counting down.
CTCAAAAAAAAAAAAAAAAAAAATCAACAAAGTATAGGATAAAGCCAAACATTTAAAAAAATTTGTAACTGTAGGTAGAGTAATGAATTTTTATTTATTAAATGTATTACGTTGTATTGATCACTGTGGCAACTGCATTAATCAGGGCAGCCCTAGTGACAACCCTAGGGTTTTTCTTTAGCCCTCATTTGGGAGGAGAGAATGGAAAGAAATGAAAAGAATAATTTTAGAATATTCTTCCATTCCCTTATTTGGGAGTTTAAATGAGAGGGAATAGAATGGGTAGGAGGGAACACTCATTCTTCTCTATTCCCTTAAAATCTCAAATTTTCATTCCCCCAAAATTGTGAGGAATTGAAGGGAATGAAATTAGATTTAATAAATTTTTTACTAAAACTCCCAAAATACCCATGTAGGGTCAAGATTTGTAGCTCGAGCCCAAAAGCTATGGGGTATAGGCCCAATGAGCCCAGTATAATAAATTTGTAAATAGTGGGTGAAAGAACTAGGCCTTTTATGAATTTGACAACGGCTAATATAGATATACAGGAAATAAATAAACGAGTAAAACAAGCAAAGTTGAATGAACTTATTGTCCAAGGAGGTGGATTCTAATATAACTCAAAAGAGCTGAAGGTTAATACAGTTTTCAATGCTACAGTAATTCTTTTCTATTTGTTTTTCTCCCCCCCCCCCCCCCTCTCTCTTTGTGGAGGGGTTTTCACATTATATAGTTTCCTTGGATTATCTTCACCTTACACTTGTCAACCATTTGGGTTGCTACTTGAGTACCTGTCCCATCAACCATCTATTTTGGCTTTCTGTGAGTTGTAGTTGCTAATGTAACACTATTCAGGGGTCTTCTCCACATAAATGTGACCAAGAAAGTAGTTGTTGTGCATTTAATGTGGTGGCAACAGTTTTTCCCTTAGATATTTCTGGGTTCTTATCTCTTCTGTACGTGCATGAGGATCATCCTTATCTAGGAAATCTCTTGGAAGGTCACCTAAATTGCTGAAATACAGAGCTGATCAGTATTTAATCATATCCGAGAAGGGGCTTCTCCTCGAACCATCTTCCTCAACTCCATCTTTTTATAATTCTGAACTTAGGACTTCTCTTAGTTATTTACCTCTCCTTGGACACACCATACCCCCAGATAAAGCCCAAGACCCAATATACGACGCTAGGCTTTTATCCCTACAATAAGCCCAATATATAACGCTAGGCTTTTACCCCCACAACCCCCATATGTTCAATCTTTTATTTTAAAATAAGGGTCTAATAGTAATATTGTCATAAAATTATTCCATTCCATTCCCTCTCTGTTATTCCTAAACAAGATAACATACATTTCATTCATTTTCATTCTCTTATTTTAAAACATCCAATCAAGGTTATTTAATTTCATTCTTTTCCATTCCATTCCCTTGCTTAAATACATTCCTTTCATTTACATTCCCTTATGATCATTCTATTCCATTCCCTTATAAACTCCCAAATGAAGCCTTAAAAACGTGAAAAATAATGGGCAAACACCACTTTTGGTCATAGAAGTTTGCCTCATTTTCTTGTTTTAATCTAGAGTTTTTTGAAGTAGTAATCAAATCCTCAAAAATTTTAGAATGATCTAATTTGTTTTGCATGTTAATCTGGACATCGACACATGTCATGTGATAGGGCACGTTAATAATAAAGAAAAGTTTAAAAAATTGTATAGCTATAGTCTACGAGCTAGTCAGCTAGTATATGGTGTACCTGACATATATGCCAGGTACAAGATATAATTTTCAATAGTCTACCTCGAATACAAGTGCCACGTGGGTACCATGATGGCTTATAATTGCTCCATGCTATTGACATGGGAAAAAAAAAGTTAATATTTTCCTATTTTTTTAACTTGAATTTGTTGAATAGTTCTCTATTTATGTTGGGAAAATACTAGTATATAAAAAAGAAGAAAATGGGTGTAATGGGGGAAAACTTTAAGGGCCAAATTGGACTATTTTACAAAATTAACTTATTATGAAAATCTAAGGACCAAACTTTAAAAATGAGATAAACTTTAAGAACCAACAATGGATTTTGCCCAAAAATAATGCTTTGTTTGGCTAAATTTACGACATAGATTCTTATCTTCGGTACTCTATTGATTTACTTTGGTTGGACCTTCTTGTACTTCTACAATGGATTTTTCTTCTTTTATTTTGGCTTTTTCAATGGAAAATTGATTATGGTTTTGCAGAGAGGATTTTAGAATAAAATTATGAATATAGAATAGGCTTGTACTTACTACTTAAGCCTCATCCCTTTTTTTTTCTTTTTTTCTTTTTATCTATAAAACTTTTATTTTACTGATCAAAAAAAAAAAAAAAAAAGAGAGAGAGAGAAGACTATTTGATTGTTACATGGTCTGGTTTGCTGTAAGGAGAAAATCATATCTATGGTTATGGTATATAGAAGGACGATGATACAAGTGTAAGTAATCACAGGTTAATAAAAGAAGCAATCCCACCTCAAAAAGAAGAACCAAAGCTATTAGACTCCTTCATTCAATTCCTAGAGGGATTGGAATTCTATGCAACTATGCCAAAAAGGAAACCAATTTAAACAATTTTTTATATATTAAATAAAGAGCTGGAAACTAATATAACCAAATAGGAAAAAGAAAACACAAATGCTCTGAGACTCATAGGACCAATTAAACTGAGTTTGTGATATTTATGTATATTAATGATGATGCACGAAAAGTGTCAGTGAGTTGTTGGCTCCAAATCGCGGTAATGGACACCTACAGAACAAGAACACAAGGATCAAACAGAAGGCACTGGTGTGGTACCGGCCAAAGACCCTCCGAAAATCAAGTTAGTGAATGAAAAACCTCTAAGAACTCTATAGTGAGAGTGCTAGGGATTTTTTGTGTACCTAAGAAAGGAGGAGGTATGGTGCTTATATAGTGGTGGGTAGCGAGCCGAGATCTCTTAAAAGCGGGGATCTTTCCTGGTAGGAAAGATCTAGTATTAGGGTTTTCGAGATTTTAGAGTGTCTTTCCATTCGAGGGAGATATGGGTGTGTAGTAGGGTTTTTGTGCATAATACACAAGATGTTTCCATATACAAGCATTCGTGAGGATCAAGCAAGGCCACGTAGGACCTGTCAGCTTTCTTCTCCGTCATTCTACGGTTATCCATTGCTCAAGGGTCTCCTGTCGATTTGTGGAGGAGATGCACCTGTCGGTTCGAAGGGAAGACGCGCATATCGGTTTCTATGGTGAATAGTCGTTTGAAGGGTCCATCAGTTTTTATGGAGCTGACGGCCCTATGGGTGTCATTAGCTTCCACATAAATTTGTTTATAAGCTTAATTTCTTCACCAAAAATACCCCTATCAGCTAAAAATATGACTATTTCTAATTATAGCTCTTTTTTTTCTTTTTCTTTTTTTCTTTTTTTTTAAGAGAGTTTCAACCTATGGCGTCTGCTCTTAATGAATCTCAAATCTCTTATTTAACCATCAAAGACTTTACCAATTAAGCTAACTAGAACCAACTATTTCTAATGATCAAATATAACGGAACATAATTCCAAATATGAGGGTTGTTTTTCGAACTAATTCCTCTATCTAAACAAGAGATCATCTACCTTCCCTGATAAGTAGTAACACCCATCAAACCCCCAAAAGGCTCTAAAGACTACACTAATAAACATTTGCAACTTCACAATAGCATATGGTCCATCATCTCATCATTATATCAATGCATACAATAACACCACTCAACTAAAGAGAACTGGTGTGCTGTCGAAGGCAACCAAAAACAAAACCTATACTCCTAAAAATACATATAGTGGTGTGAGTAAGGATCATTTCCACAGAGAGTATCTAGCCTAGTTTTATGCTATGGCCTACGTGAACAAAAATAGGGGGGGGGGGGGGGTTTGAGTATAACGAAAATAATTTTTAAAAAAACAACTAAGGAACAATTCAAATTAAAATATCGAAATCAATCAAAAGAACAAACCTTGGTCTAAGTCAACATCCACTATCGAAATTTACAACTGATCATTGATGTAAGTATATATCAATTCACACTTTGAATATTCACCGTTTGAACTATTTTCCTATTTCTCCTTAGTCACAGTTATTAGAAAACAAGCGATCTAATTAACCCTAACTACTAAACAACCCAAGATAAACGCTAAAGGTTTAATCTAGCAGCAGCCTTAAGAATTAGAGAGAGTGATGAAGCTAAACAACACAAGCACAAGCGGTTGCATTTAATTTAGTCGAGCGTTCTTCTTAAGATCTAATAATTTCTGACGCAGCAAATCATTAAATCTTGGTTACTTCACAAAATAGAGAGATCAAATAATTATAGATTTGATATCTAACCTAGTAGTAGATTGCAACGAATAATAAACTAGTAGGCCTCCTAGAAATTAAACGAGACAATCATGAAAATAGGCACAGAAGAACATCCAATATTCAAAACATAAATTGAACAATAAAAAACAAATCAGATCTCACAGTTTTATTGATTCCGAGGCTTCCATTTCCTTCGACCAAGTATAAAAGTTTAGCCAAGCCGGGCCATGATGAAAACTCGAAGGAGAAGTTAGAGAAGAGGGGAGAGAGAGGCATGGCTGTAGTCTGATTTCTCCTCCACCTTTTACATGTTAATTCCTCATTTCAGAACCCTACAAAATCTCTTAAAAATATTCTAAATAATAATATCCAAATCTGACTAACTAAGGAAAATATTAAAAATAAAATAAAGTCCTAATATAACTAGGAAATGGTGTTTTCAGCTGGAATTTTCGTGCATCAGATCTGGAAGCTTCCGAAAATAAACTGCATTAGATCCGCGTATTAGAATTGCAGGCTAAGAATGTTCCAAAACGTCAGCAGTGCAGGTGCAGCAACTTCAAGCCCGATTTGGACCTTGATTCACCCAGCATCTCTCAAAACTCAAAACATGAAAGTTGTAGAGATTTTTCTTGGCGTTCCATAGCATCTTGAATTATCTCAATCGGAACTCGGATGAGAGAGTTATGCTCAGATTACGAAGTGATGTCAAAACTGTCCAGAATTGCCCAATTAGCTTCGTTTTGCACTTAACACCTCCATTTGCATCCTAAATCAAAATATAAGAATAATGAGTACATTTAGACACCAAATGAGTATAGAAGACTAAACATTAAGGGAGAAAAAAATGACATTTTGCATTCTCATCAAGAACCCTTGCTTGATAAGATTTTCACAAGTTAGAATCTTTCATCATACTACTGTCCAAACGAAGAATGGAACCCTCCATGGGCCCTTGATGCACTAAATACTCTTCTAAGAGAAGAGTTAGCCTTTTTTGCCCCAAATAACCTCATACTAAGAAGTAAGAACGAACATCAAAATGGCCACTCCCATTCAATCTTCATCTCATCCTATTAGTTGCTAACCTCTTGGGGATATTTCGGCAAAGAAGATCTTAAAAAAAAAAAAAAAATCATTGACTCCAATTCCTAAACATGAAAACATTTTTTTAAATCCCACATTCCAACTCCAATGCACCCCATCTAATTGACCATCCATGATTGACTGAACTGAAACATCCTTGTTCACTAAACATGCATATAAACTAGGATGCAACTCTTTTAAAGAATGATTTCTACACCAAAATATCATGTGAAAACTTTACTTGGGTGACATCCCCACCTTGAAACACTCAAACTGAATAAATTTATCCCAATCTACCTTAATACTCCTCCATACTTTACACCAATGTGTCTTTCTAACTGATTTTGAAGGCCAACCTCCCCATTGATCCTTGAAGTTTATAATTTCTTGGACTTGAGCCCTAATGTTTGAAATCAATTTTAATGTCAACATTTTGTCCATTCTTATTTGTTACATGGCCATTAAATTCTAGATTTCCAATCTCATCTCATATTCATGAAGATGTGTTCCTTTTAGAGCATTTGCTACTCAGTGCTTGTATAATAGAAAAGTACCACATTTTAGTCAATTAAGCCCAAAATTCACACATATTAGGTCATGCGAAATTGTGTAAAAATACATTATTACCACAATAATAATGTAAATTTACACTAACATTATTCAATTTACTTTTAGCCTTTTTTTTTTTTTTCTTTACGTATCTCGATGGTAAAAGAAGAAAGTAGATAGTGGTTGTGTGTGGAGAAAGAAATTAAAAATTTTTTTTTTTGATATTTTAATAAAATGTAGTGTAAAATTGATAATTCGACGTGAGATATTTTAAAAAGCGAGTATATAAAAAAGAAAAAATAGTTTTTTATGCTAAAATAAACAAAATAATTTTGTACAAGTTAATGTCAATGCTTTGCCTCAAGTTTTGATTGAAGGCCTTTTAAATTTCAACTAATTTGATAAGATTTTCATTTTTATTAAAATTGAAAAAAAATTAAAGAAAAATAAAATAAGGATATTTTTATAAGCTGCTTTTCAATTTTAAGAGGCCTTCCATCATTTTCTAAATCTCTCTGTTCTACATCTCTCATTACAGTCTTATCTCTTATGATTAAAACTTTCAAAATTGAGAATTTCCCAACAGTCAGAAATTGGGTGAAGCTATAGATATGTCGGACTATCTGCCATTCGAAGTGTTGCTGGAGATACTGCACAGACTACCCGTGAAATCCCTAATTCGATTCAGGTGCGTTTCAAAATCATGGAACTCTCTAATCACAAGTCCTGCCTTCATCGATTCCCATTTCACTCAATCGCCACTTTCACTTCCTTCCAATTCCAACACGCTAATTGTCAGGAGCTGCAATTATAGAGCCAATATAGAGCACTACAAATTAATTCACAACGGCAATCACTCCTCCTCCTCATCTGATCAATCTCAAAACAACATTGAGTTCCCACTAACGAGTCGTTTTCTCGACTATTTTAAATTAATTGGTTCCGTGAATGGACTGTTCAGTATTTGTGAAGAAGACCGCTTTTTTCTATGGAACCCTTCTATTAGAAAATGTATTACTCTTCCTAAGCCGAGAATTAGGGTCAGGACTCACGGCCCCATTTCGTGTCGATTGGGGTTCGGGTTTGATCCGCGGACTAATGATTATAAGGTTGTGAGGATTGTGATTCAGAAAAAACCACCTCTGGTTGAGGTTTATTCTCTTCGCGAGGGATGTTGGAGAATAACTCGTGGTGGCGAATCATTTCCATCTGGGATTAGTTTTAATAATTGGTTGCGACCAGTGGCGACTTTAAATGGAGCTGTCCATTTTGGGGCCAATGATTGGGGCAATAACCGTTCCTTAGTTTTGTCATTTGATTTGGGTGATGAGGTTTTCCGCGTGATGTCTTTGCCAGATGGGAAAAAATTCCAAGCAGGTGCTGATATTGGTACGTCAGTGTTCAAGGGATTGCTCTCCCTAATATGTTATGATTATGAGTGTATGAAGATCAGGTGTTGTTCGGTTTGGGTGATGAAAGAGTATGGCGCTGTTGATTCTTGGACTAAACAGTTCACTATTGACCTCAATAGCCGATTTTTTAGAGTGTTGGGTTTCTGGAAGAATGGTCATATATTAGTGGAGACAAAACTATCACTTGGTTGGAATCTCTGTTCATATGACCCAGAGAGCCAACAAGTGATGAAGAATTTGGGGTTTTGCGGAAGCCCATTCCATTCTTTTGCTGATAATTATGTGGAGAACCTTATCTTACTTGACAAACCAAATGATGCAGTTTCCAAGAGAGGAGTGACCAAGAAGAGGAAGTGCAGGTGAAAAAGCTTGATTCAATTCAAAATTTCAGCATTTACATTCCTCAATGCTATCTTACTCTTGGTATATACTAAATATTGTTGTGTTGCTATATATAAGTATTAGGTTTCAAACCTCAATATATGGCTTTTGGATGTAATTTGTTCTTGAATGGCTATAAAGAGTGGTCGTAACTGTTTTATTTATTTATTTATTAGTAATGAGAAAAGAAATTATTAACTTAGAGAAAACTGAAAAAAAAAGACCCCCTTGTACACAGGTAGTATTCCAGAGTCTTAGAGTCTAACAGAAATTACATAAGTCCACAAACTCCTCGAAAGAAAAAAAAGACAGCCTGCTCAAGGCAGTCATCCAAACATACAACAATCACAGCAAAACAGTTTCAATTCCAATGATGTAGACTCTGTCCCATCAAAAGTACGCCTATTTCTTTCTTGCCAAATAGTTCACATTGTACTTGGAGGAATAGTCATAGCCCCCCAAATAACAATTGACTGATGATAGCCAAAATCCCCATTGTGGTGGAAGAATATGCTCTAAGAGTCTAAAGAGTGGTCATATTTGTTAAATTTGATTTTGTGGTTTTGGTTGATTACAGGATGAGTCATTTGCAAGCAAGAAATGGTAAATATAAATGAAAGACTGATGTTATTATCTTTTTCTATGTGCTGAAGTTGTCACATCTAATCCATATTCAATATGAAAATTTGCTTCACTTTCCATTTCATTAGGCATGCTAAAATTTTTCTGCTATGATCAGCTGTTGCCTTCTGATACTGTGTTGTGTACATGACAATAAGACATTGTTTTGCATCAATCTAAAGTCAATAAAGTGTGGAATGAGGCCAAGCATTTAAAAGTTACTGTAACCATGTAACTGTAGGTAGAGTCATGGTGTTTTGTTTGGGGTTTTTATTGATTAAATATATTATGTTGTATTGAGTGTAGGAGTTGCATCAATCTGAGGTGATCCTAGCGACAACCTTAGTGTTTCTAAAGTTTGCCTCATTTTTCCTAATTAGTCTAGAGTTTCTAAAGTAGTAATGGAATCCTTAATTTTTTAAGAATGATCTAATTTGGTATACATGCTAATATGGACACTGACATTTCATGTGATTGGGCATGTTTATGATTAAAAAAAACAGAAAAGGTTCTAAATGGTTTAAAAATTTTACACTGGTAGTCTAGGTGGATTACAAGTGCCATGGGACTCCCACAATGGCTTATAATTGCTTTGTGGTATTGACATGGAACAAAAAAAAAAGAGCATAAGATTGTCCACTTTTCTGAACTTGATTTTGTTGAATAGTTCTCTATTTCAATGTTGGGAAAATACAAGGATATAAAAAGGAAGAAAATGGGGTAATTGGGAAAACTTCAATGACCAAGTTGGATTATTTTACAAAATTTAATACTTTGAATATCTAAGCTCAAGTTATATGAAGTAGACTCTATCTTCTGCACTCTATTGATTGCCTAAGAACTTTTCTAGACCGCTTTCCGGAATTGTTCAGATTTGTTAGAGATAGGGGCCCGGATTTCAGATTACTTTGTGTGGGTTAATGGTACAGTGCATTTGAAACCTGAAGTACAAGACTGGGAATTGGAGTCAATGACTGATTTTTTGGATGATTTGTATGCTGCATAGGTCAATCCTAATGTCTGTGACAAATTTATTTGGCTTCCTTCTCCCCAAGGAAGGATTTTAGAAAGAGGTATTATAGAGTGCTTCAAGTAAATTCTGAGGTTCTGTCGCTGTTTCCTTGGAAGTGCATATGGAAATCTCTCTCCTCCTAGAGTTTCTATCTTTGTTTGGGAGGCTGTGCTCTAGGGAACATATTGACAACAAACAATATCCGGAAGAGGGGTTTTGTTATAGCGGATTGGTGCTGTTTTTGTAAATCTGATGGAGAATCTGTTAGTCATTTGTTCCTGCGTTGTCCTTTTGCTTCCGAGTTGTTGGCATTCATATTTTGCCTTGTTGGAATTGCATTGTCCTTTTTGCTTACCAGTCTTTAGTGGTTGCTGCCCTCATTGAACTTGTTGATTTTAAAATGATGTGGGTCTCTTATATTCTTTGGAAAAGTTGAAAGAAGCAATTGTTTGGTTAAAATTCAGAATATATACATTTCAAATGTATGTGCAAGACAATATGATACCCTTAGCGTTAACATGATTTGTCACTTTATCCACTTCCTTTCTCTAGAACTGTTTTATAAACATCAGTACTTTCTAATTCCGTTTCTATCCTGGGGATTCTCCTACCTGAACTAATGAATTATTATTGCACTTTGGCCATGTTTGTTTCATGGATAATCAAGGGAAAGAAAATGAATTTTTGGAATATTTTCTACTCGTCAACTATGTTCATGGAGTATGGTTGATAATGCGAGAAAATTTGCATTGGCTCTTTATAGGATTATTGATTTGATTTGCGTGTTTTTCTGTATCTCTTTTGTCGAAGAATTGATTGGTTGATTGGATTATTGGTACCATAAAATTGGCTCTTCTTGGACAGAACTTAGTTTGTAGTTGTTATGGTTTATTACAATATCCTTAATGTGACTATGTTTTTGAAGTGATTATGACATATAGTTTGTAATGTGACACAATTCTTGTCTTTTTATATTGTTGTGTTGGTAATTTGATTGTTGTTATGACATGATTTTGGAGTATGTTTGGTAATAAGAGAAAATTTAATTTCTCTAATGATTATATAGATTGAAGATTAATATCTTTTATGTTTGTCATCTATGTTGCAGGTAATAACACTACATGGAAGGACTGAAGGATGCAGTCGTGTAATGTGGCAAGTTGGCAACTGTTATTCTTTTTCTAAACAGCTTTTTCTTTTTCTTTTCTTTTTTTTGGGGGGTTGCCTGTTGCTCTTTGTCAAGCCTTTTTTTGACAATCGCTCCTTGTCAAGCCTTCTTTGTTTGGAAATAATATTTTTAAATTTTAGACTAAATGTAAATTATAATCACTAATATTAGGATAATTTTGATATTTTTTTTTTCATATATAATTAAAGATATTTTATTAAAAGAAAAGAGTACTTCATATTTACGAATCACAATAATAAACACAACGTAACTTAAAAGATTAAATAGGAAAGAAAAAAAATAATACAAGAATAAAGTGATTATGTGAAATCTAAATGGAAATGGTACTAGTAAGACCCCATGCATGAGACCAATCAAACAAAGTTGGAAATATCCTTGATTCCAACTAGGCTTAAGATTTTTATGTATAGTAACAAAGTCTGATTTACTTTCAGTACTTTTTTAATTGGAATTTCTTTTTGTTTTAATGAGAAACTACCACTTGTCATTTATATTTAAAACAAAAGGACATATCCAATTAAAAAAATATTAGAGGAAAGCCAAATTCATAAAATAAAATAAAATAAAAAATACATCTATTTTGCTTGCTCTTTACATGATAACCGCATTAGACTAGAAAAAATTTCAAATATATGATAGGATAAAGTTAAGCTCCAAACAAGTTTGGAGGATTTTCCTCATGCAACTACTTGATATTTTATAGATCTATCCATTTATATAACTTAAGCAAGTCACGACTCACTCATTAAAAAAGTAATATGACTAAAACTACACAGATCTCTTCAATCACCATAGAAACCTTGATAAGATTATCTCAAAGCAGTGAGTTCTAGCATGCAAATAAGCACTAAATTACTAAACAATTTAAAATGATTGAGTTATTTACTAAACAATTTTCTATTGGCCAGTATTATTGTAACTGTGAAGGTTGGACATGTGAGAAAATTTCACTCTAATGACTTGGCACCTAGATCGATTTGAGTGTTTAAATGAATTGTTTCTACATAAGACCTAGTAAAATCCAAAGAGTTTGTGACGACCTGTTTAACCAAGATGGGATTTACTTTTTATCACTTGGCTAGGTTTGTGAAACTTGAAAATAATATGATAATTTAAAATTGAAAAAATCTAAAGATTTTTTTAAAATGCACTTTTCTATCTATTTACTTACCTCCAAGACTTCTATCCCATTCAAAAAAAAAGAAAAAAAAAAAAAAGAGAGGGGACTTCTATCCTATCAAAAGACTAATATGTTATTATGAAACCTTAATTTTGAAGTATAATGGCTAGTTTAATGTAGGCATATGACTATTTTTTAATTTAAATATTTATGTAATGATATCTCAAACTTATTTTTATATATATATATATATATATATTTTTTAAATTGTATGACTTGAAATTGTATGACTTGGCGATTTGATCAGTGACTCAATAGCTGATGATTTGACTTACGGACCTGGTCAATATCTGGTTTAATAACTCTGCACGTGAGTTGGAGTACACATGTTTGGAAGTGATTGGTTTTTCGGTTTTTTTAAGTTTTGGGGATCGGTATAGGAGTCAAAGGAGAGATAAAAGCGTTGGTGATTAGTTGACTATAAAATAGGAGGGAAGCTTCCTAGTTTCTCTCTAACTCTTAACTATCTCCCAGAAGAACTGTTGCTTAGGATACTGCAAAAACTATTAAGGTTTCAAAATTATGGAACTCTGTATTCACAAGCCATGCTTTCATCAATTCCCACCTCACTCAATCACTTTCGCCTGAAGCACTTCAAAAAATTAATTCACGTTGCCAATGACAATGACAATTACTCATTTAATCAATTTCAAAACGTGGAATCGTTCAGTTTTCGGGTTTGATCCACGGACCAAGGTGGTAATGATTGCACTTCCATGTAAAACTGAAGAGGAAGAGCAAGAGGATAAGTCAGTTCTAGTTGAGGTTTACTCTCTAAGTGCTAGCGCGCCTTGTTTCCAACTGGGGTTAGTTTTAAATATTGGTTGAAACACTAAATGGAGTTGTGGCGAATGATTTTGCCAATGACGGTCATCCGTTAGTTTTGTCATTTGATTTGCATGATGAGGCTTTTCGCATTATATCCTTGCCAAATGATGAATTCAGAGCTAATCTTGAGATTGATACTTTAGTAATCAGGGGATCACTTTCTCTAGTATGTTGTGATTTTACGAACAATTAAGTGTTCCGTGTGGGGGATGAAAAGCTATGGCGCTCTTGATTCTTGGACTAAACAGTTCACTATTGATCGCAACGAAGGAATTAGAAGGATATTAGGTCTCCAGAAGAATGGTCATATATTAGTGGAAAGACAAGTAAAAGACAAGCCAAATGATGCAGTTTCCAAAAGGAGAGTGCACAAAAAGAGAAAGAGGAAATGCAGGTAAAAGCATGATTCAATTCAAAATTTCAGAATTTACGTTCCTCAATTCTATTTATTCTTAGTATATACTAGATATTGTGGTGTGGCTATAAGTAAATTTTAAGTTTCAAACCTGAATATACAATATTTATGTTGTTGAATATGATTTTGTGGTTGAGAATGATGATTGGATTACACATTGCAAGCAAGAATTTGTATATATTAATTAAAGACTGATGTTGTTATCTTTTTCTATATGCTGATTTGTCACATCTAATCCATATTCAACATAAAAATTTGTTTACACTTTCCACTTCATTTTGCTTGCTAGGATTTTTCTGCTATGTTCGGTTGTTTCCTTCTAATACTGTGTTTTGTACATTTAAATTCAACAAAGTATTGGATCAGGCCAAACATTTAAAAATTTTCTGTACCTGTCAACTGTGTAACTTTAGGTAGAGTCATGAATTTTGTTAGGGGTTTTGATTGATCAAATGTGTTGTGTTGTATTGAGTGTGGGAACTGCATCAATCAAGTTGACCCTAGAGACAATCCTAGGATTTATTTTAATAACGTAAAAAATAATTGGCAAACACCACTTTTGGTCATTAGAGTTTTCCTCATTTTCCTATTTAGTCGAGTTTCTGAATTAGTAATCAAATCCTTAAAGCAGGACTGAATTTCGGGCACACACCACTTTTGGTCCTTAAAGTTTCTGCCAATTTTCACTTTTAAGGACCGAAAGTAGCAAAAATAAGGACCAAACGTGGTGTTTGCCTGAAAATAATTACTGTTTTGTTTGGCTGAATGTATGACGTAGACTCTTTATCTTCAAATTAAAATGTGTTTCATCACTCTTTTTGATTGGTCAAGGTGTTTGGGTTTTTCTAATTGTTCATCTGTCCTTGAGTTCCTAGCTTCGAAGAGTGAGATTTTCATATCTGCTGTCCCTAAATTAGTGACAACAAATTCTTCATGTCTTACCTTTTAAGGAAGGGATTCTCCCTGTCAAATATCTTGGATTACCTCTCATACCAGGGAAACTGTCTTAGAAGGATTGAAAGTTGCTTTTGGAGAAGATAGCTGCTATAATAAATTCTTGGACAACTAAAAAGCTGTCTTTTGCTGGTAGAGTCCAACTTATTCAACATGTTTTGTTTGGGATTCAAGTTTATTGGACAAGCTATTTCATTTTTCCTGCTAAGCTCATTAAGGACATTGAGAAGTTTTTAATTCCTTTTTATGGAGTGGCTCTGATCAGGCTGTTCATATGGCTAAAGTAGCTTGGACTCAAGTTTGTTTGCCAACAAAGGAGGGTGGCTTGGGGCTTAAAAGGGTTAGGGAGGGACTGAAATAGGCTGCAATAACGAAGCACATTTGGATTTTGCTTGTGCAAGCTGGCTCCTTGTGGGTGGCTTGGATACACAAATACCTCTTGAAAGGACAAAGTTTTTAGGAGAATCATTCTCCATCCCCAAGAGCAGGGAATCTGTGAAAGGTTATTTTAACGGAAAATTGGAGATGGGAGTAGGGTCTCTGGCATGATAATTGGCATCCTCAAGGGGTCCTTAGACATAAATTTGATGCAAAAGCCATATTTGCAGCAGGCAGCTATCCTTCAGCTAGGGTGTGTATTATTGTTAATGGTCATTGGCAGTGGAGGCCTCCTCGATCTATGGATCAAACTCTTTTACAGAAGGAATGTCAGTTGGTTCCTATTCATGGAGAAGACACTATAGTATGGACTTAACTAAAAATTGTATATTTTCTTGTAAATCTTCTTGGGAAGCCCTTAGATATAGAAGCAATGAAGTTGATAGGGATAAATTGGTTTGGGATGCTGCCATCATGCCAAAACATGCATTTGTTTTTTGGTTGGCTATTCAGGATAGGCTTTACAGTTTTGATAGATTAGTTAAATGGGGCTGGCAAGGAAATTTGTTGTGTGGATTCTGCAGAAACAAGTGTGAATCCAGGGATCATATTTCTTTGAATGGGGAAATGGCCATAGCAGCTGCTGTATATCATATCTGGAGGCCGAGGAACACTTATAAATTTTCAAAAATTATGTTGACTGAAGAACAAATGGTTAAAAGAACTTTTTTTTTTTTGGAAATAAAATGGAGAATAGGGGCCTTTGTGCCTAAAAGGATCACAACAATTGACAGAAGTATATGTGAAAGATTAGATGTTAGAATATTTTTTTGTGGCATGGTTGTGACTGGTTTGGTGATGGTTAAGCTAGTAGTCATGTGCTAGTTGTAAAAAAAAAAACAAGAAGATTTTGTAAATAGGAAGTGGAGCTGGTGATCACTTATCCCTTGCTTGCTGCCTTCAAAGTGTTGCGGCTTCTGTGCTAGTTTGCTGTTCTGGTCTTGTGCCTAGATGCTGTTTGCTGCTAGTAGGTTACTTGACTAATCCTCTAGGTGGAATGTAGTAGATTTTCTTGGTATAATTTGCTAGTTTAGGGGAGGTGGTTCTGTTTAGTTTTCAAAATGGGGTTTGCAGTTTGTTTGCTTCTGGTTTGCTGTTTTGGACTTCACTGTAGATATTTCTTTGTTTTTTTAATACATACATACATACATACATATATATATATATATATTATCATTGTACTTTGGCTATGTTTGTTTCATGGATAATCAGGGGAAAGAAATGAATTTCAGGATTATTTTTTAGTATGGTTGATAATACAAGGAAATTTTCCTATACTGTTTGTTGATTATGATTTTGATGTTTTATATGTCTTTATTTGTTGATTATCTTTACTATTACTACCAAATAAAAAATTAAAAAACAAAGACTGCAAATACAAATATTTAAAAAGGGGAATTGATTGGAATTCATTAGTTGGTTGGATTCTTTGTACCGTAGAATTGACAGTCCTTGGATAGCACTTGGTTAGTAGTCGTTATAGTTTAGTTTATTACAATATTGGCAATGCGGCTATGGTTTTGAAGTGTTTATGAGATATGTTTTGTAATGTGACAATTCTTGTCTATTATTGTTGTATTGATAATGTGTTTGTCATTAGTAGGTGATTTTAGAGTATGGTTCGTAATAGGAGAAATTTTTTTTGCTAAGGATTTTATAAATTGAAGATTAATATTTTTTATGATTGTCATTTGAGTTGCAGATAACAACAATACATAGGAGGACTGAAGGATGCATTCGCGTAATGTGGCAACAGTTTTTCTTTTTGTCTAGATTTGTTTTTTGCCCTATGGATCTTTGTCAAGCCTTCTTTGTTTGGAAAGGATCATTTTAAATTTTAGACAAAAATGTAAAGTACACTTAAGTCTAGAATAGTTTTAAATTTTTTTTTTTTTTATAAACAAAGATATTTTATTAGAAGACAATATTACTTCGTGTTCAAGATGATAAACACAATTACCCAAAAGAATTGCACATGAATGAAGCAATTCTATAAAATCTAAATGGAAATGCAACTAGTAAGATGCCGCACATGAGACCAATTAAACTTAGTTCAAATCATCAATGATTCCAACTTAAGATCAGAATTTTTTTTTTTTTTTTAATGTATAGCAATAAATATAACTATTTCTAATGATAGCCACATTTAGAGCATTAGCATCAGGAAATGCTACTCTATTCTATTTTACCATCCCAAAAAGTTACTTTATCAATTATACCATCTCATTATACAATACTTTCAGCATCCTAAACTTTTATTTTCCTATTCTACTTATTAAAATAATATATCTACACAATAAAATAATATTTCCTCCAATCACCATCATTTATTTTTTCTTTCTCCCAATAACCGTCACAATAAAATATTAGTTTTTTTTTTTTTTAGAATTGTGCTACAGTGCAATTCTAAAGATAGAATTACACTGTAGCACTATTGCAAAAAATTTTGCAATACTTAACAATAGCATTTCCTGATGCAATACATTTTGAGGCTTGAAATGCCAAATATCCTTTACATTTGGCATTAGCATTTCCCAATGCTAATTCTCTAAGATATAAAGCGACAATATTCTAAAAATTTTAGGGGTGTTTTTTGAATTAATCCCTTCAATTTGCGTACCTTCCCTGGTAACAGCCATCGGATCCCAAAAGACTCTAAAGACTGCCCTCCTCTGCAAAACATATGAAATGGATCAACAAATAGTCCATAGTCTCGCCATTTATACAAGTGCATACAATACCTCCCATACTACTTTCCAAATGAAAGATGAGGCCCTCCTTGGGGCCTTAATTCACTAAAGACTATTCTATCTTACTTTAAAAGCTAAAACGCAAAACTGATCTTTTAAGTTTTTTCAAATTTCATTTCAATCATTTAACTTTGCTTTTATTCATTTTTGAGTCCTCTAAGTTTCAGATTTATTCAATTAAGGCTTTTCCATTAACTTTTGCTAAAATATTTTGGAAAAAAAATTTTGAATCACTAATTGAATTTTTTTAATTTAAAAAATTGAAAAATTAACCACAATATATAGCAAAAGTTGATAGAAAAGCCTTAATTGAATAAACTAGAAAGTTAGATGATTGAAATTAACAAAAATAAAGTTAGAGGACTGAAATGAAATTTGAAGAAACTTAAATGGTCAGTTTTGCATTTTAGCCTACTTTAAACAACGCAATACTAAGAATGAACTTCAAAATGACCCTCCTTGACTTTTCATCTCATCCTATCGGATTGCTAAACTCTTGGGGATATTTGAGTAGAGAAGATCTAAAAAAAATTCATTGACTCCAATTTCTAAACATGAAAACCTTTTAATAAATCTCACATTCCAACTCCATTTCACCCCCATCTAATCGACTATCCATAATTGAATTAATTGAAACATCCTTGTCCACTGAATATGCATATAAATCAGGCTGCAACTCTTTTATAGAATGATTCTCGCGCTAATTATCATGTGGAAACTTTACTCGAGTGAATAAAGTTATCCCAACCTACCATAATCCTCCATCATAGGTTACACCCGTGCCTCCCTCTAACTGATTTTGAAATCTAACCTCCTTATTGAAGTCTGAAGTTTACAATTCTGGACATTAATCCTAACGTTTGAAATCAATTTAATGTCCATATTTCAGTTTTTTTTTTTTTCTTTGCATCTAACATTGTTTTTGAAATATTTTAATTAGTTGTCATGTTTGCAAAACTATGTAGCAAACTAGCATCCCAAGACTCTAAAACTCGAGTTCACAGGTTGAACTTGAGTTGCATGTGATGGCAGTCTGATGTGGAAAAAAATCCACGTGGAAATCGAGTATTTAAAACTCATGTTCCCCATTCTCCACATTCCACGAATAGACCTCTTCTTCTTCTTCCTCAATGCTTTTCTTCTTCCTTCCAGATCTGATTCTTTTTCTTCCTGCTTAATCTGGTCCTCTGTTTTTCTTCCTTTCCTCTTCTTCTTCTTCTTCTTCCTTCCTTCCTAATTTGGTCCTCAGTTTTGGATTTGATCTGGTCCTCTGGTCCTCTATTCTTCTTCTTTTGTCTTCTAGATCTTCATCTATAGAAATCAAGTCCTATAGACTTGGGTTTATTTTTTACAAACTTGAGTCTATAAGACTCGAGATCTATATGGCAAAAAACCTCCAAATCAACAAGTGGAACTTGAGTCTTTGAGACTTGAGTTTCAGCCAATAAAACTTGAGATGCTACTTTATTGAATTGTTTCTAACGCATGCTAACTAACTCTATTATCTCCCAAATGCATGTTGGCCTGTAAATTACCTCCCATATTTTGTCCATTTTATTAGTTACATTACATGGCCATTAAATTCTGCATCTCTAATCACATCTCATATTCACTAAATGTATTTTGTCTCAAGTGTGTGTTTTTGACGAAAGGCCTTTTAAATTTCAATAAGATTTTTATTTTTATTTTTATGAAATAGTAATAATTTCATTATTATTGAAATCGAAAAAGAAAAGAAAAGAAGAGAAGGATATAAGAGCATCTTCAGCACCCTCTCTAAATTTTTGTACTGTTTGGAAAATGAATAGTTCATTTTACCTTTTAATTACTCATTTTTTCAAATACACTTTTCAACAAATTCTCTATCCCATTTTCTATCTCATTTAAATATTATTTCTTCATTCATTCTTTATTCTTTCTATATTCATTCCCAACAATTATATTTTTTAATAAAATGTGTTATATTCACAACATTTTTCGCAATACTTTCACAAGAATTACATCAAAATCTTATGTGGAAATTTGTTACTAGTTCCAAATTAAATCCACTGTTAAAATTATTTTTTTGCTCATCAATATTAGTTAATTACTTAAAATTTATTATAAAAATATTGTGAAAATATTGTGAGAGAATTTCTAAATGGTCATTTCTTTTTTTTTTTTCTTTCTTTCAGCCGTACGTTTCCTGTTCTTTTTCTTTTCTTTTCTTTTTTTTCTCTTGGTTTTTTCTCCACCACATGTATCCCACTATCTCCAACTACCTTTCTTGTTCTTTTTCTAGTTCTTCCCGGATCACTTGTCTGGTAGCCTCCAGAACAGCAACATATTTTCACTTCTCCCTCTCTGTTTCTTTCTCTTTCTCTTACACACACACACACACACACACACACACGTTTCTCTCCCTCTATCTCACACAAACAAATTCTCTCTCATACACACATAGATCACCGGCAAAGAAGTGGAGATCGGCGTTCTACACAGATCGGCGTTATGAGAAATATTGTTTTTGTGTTTCAAATCTTTCGATTGGGTTTTGTGTTTTTGTTTTGATTGTGGTATGTTACCGTTGAGATGGAGATTAGAGAAGGAATGAGAGAGATAATTTTTTTTTATTCAACCGGGTAATATTTGAAGGGAGGATATTGTTTAGAGGAGGTACAGTGATTCCTGGAGAGCTACTGTAGCAAATCTAAAAAAAAAAAAAATGGAGTTGCCGAGTCTGTTGGAGGAGTGATTTTGTGTAAACAGTAGCTTTTGCTCTCCAAAATTTTAGATAAAGCGAGCCTGTTGGAGGAGATGCTCTAATTGTCTGCGGCATGCCACAATTCCACAACAACTCAACAAGTGCTTCAAATTGAAGATTTTCCCAACAGTCTGAAATTGGTAAAGCCGAAAGAAAGAAAGAAAGAAAGATAAGGAATGTTGGAGTATCTGCCATACGGAGTGTTGCTGGAGATCCTGGATAGACTACCCGTGAAATCCCTAATCCGATTAATGTGCGTTTCGAAATCATACAACTCTCTAATTACAAGTCCTGCCATCATCAATTTCAGTTTCACTCGGTCGCACTCCGATTCCAACAAATTAATTGTTAGGTATTTGGATGTCAAATACCATGTTGAGCGCTACAAATTAATTTACGAAGACAATGACAATAATGACTCCTCCTCATCTGAACAAATTCAAGATCTTGAGTTACCACTAAGGAGTAGTTGGGCCCATTTTCAATTAGTCGGTTCTGCGAATGGATTGTTTTGCCTTCATCAAGAAACCCGCTTTATTCTTTGGAATTCTTGTATTAGAAAATTTATTACCCTTCCCACCCCTTGCCTCTTGCCTTGTTATCTAGGGTTTGGGTTTGATTCGAGGAACAATGATTATAAGGTGGTGAGAATTGCCGAACGTGCCGGACTTTCTCTGGTTGAGGTTTACTCTGTTAGCGAGAGATCTTGGAGAGTAGCTAGTGGTGGTCACTCATGTCCGGCTAGGATTACTCGTAGTATTTTGCACCCACAACCAGCTTTTTTAAATGGAGCTCTTCATTTTGCGGCGAATGATTGGGGCGATGCCCAGAGTTTAGTAGTTTTGTCATTTGATTTGGGTGATGAGGTTTTCCGTGTGATATCCTTGCCAAATGGTAAATTTGGATTGGGTGCTGATATTGGTATCTCAGATATTGGTATCTCAGTATTCAATGGATTGCTTTCTCTACTATCTTATGGGTATCGGCATATGAGCAGATTCCAGTGTTGTTCGGTTTGGGTTATGAAAGAGTATGGTGTTGTGGATTCTTGGACTAAACAGTTCACTATTGAACTCAATATGCTACATTGGAAAGTGTTAGGTTTCTTGAAGAATGGTCATGTATTAGTGCAGAAAATAGTACCACGTGGTTCGAAGCTCTTGTCATATGACCCTGAGAGCGAACAAGTGAAGAATTTGGGGTATTATAGAAGCACATGTTATTCTTATGCTGATAATTATGTGAGGAATCTTGCCTTCTTGACAAACCAAATGATGTAGTTTCCAAGAGGAAAGTGAGCAAGAAGAGGAAGTGCAGGTAAAAAGGCTCAATTCAAGTATTCAACTCGAAATTTCAGCATTTACATTCCTCAGTTCTATCTTATTCTTGGTATATTCTAGATATTTTTGTGTTGCTATACTTAAATATTAAGTTTCATAGCCCCCCAAATAACAACTGACTGGTGATAGCCAAAATCACCATTGTGGTGGAAGAATATGCTCTAAGAGTCTAAAAAGTGGTCATATTTGTTAAATTTGATTTTTTGGTTTTGGTTGATTACGGGATGAGTCATTTGCAAGCAAGAAACGGTAAATATAAATGCAAGACTGATGTTATTATCTTTTTCTATGTGCTGAAGTTGTCACGTCTAATCCATATTCAATACGAAAATTTGTTTTACTTTCCATTTCATTAGGCATGCTAAAATTTTTCTGCTATGATCAGCTGTTGCCTTCTGATACTGTGTTGTGTACGTGACAATAAGACATTGTTTTGCATCAATCTAAAGTCAATAAAGTGTAGAATGAGGCCAAGCATTTAAAAGTTACTGTAACCATGTAACTGTAGGTAGAGTCATGGTGTTTTGTTAGGGGTTTTTATTGATTAATATATTATGTTGTATTGAGTGTAGGAGTTGCATCAATCTCAGGTGATCCTAGCGACAACCTTAGTGTTTCTAAAGTTTGCCTCATTTTTCCTAATTAGTCTAGAGTTTCTAAAGTAGTAATGGAATCCTTAAATTTTTAAGAATGATCTAATTTGGTATATGTGCTAATATGGACACTGACATTTCATGTCATTGGGCATGTTTATGATTAAAAGAAAAAGGTTCTTAATGGTTTAAAAATTATACACTGGTAGTCTAGGCGGATTACAAGTGCCATGGGACTCCCACAATGGCTTATAATTGCTTTGTGGTATTGACATGGAACAAAAAAAAAAAAAAAAGAGCATAAGATTGTCCACTTTTCTGAACTTTGTTTTGTTGAATAGTTCTCTATTTCAATGTTGGGAAAATACAAGGATATAAAAAGGAAGAAAATGGGGTAATTGGGAAAACTTCAACGACCAAGTTGGATTATTTTACAAAATTTTATACTTTGAATATCTAAGCCCAAACTGAAAAATGGGAGAAACTTTGAAAACTAAAAGTGACGATCGCCCTACTGTTTTGCTTTAATTGAATTATATGAAGTAGACTCTGTCTTCTGCACTCTATTGATTGCCCAAGAGCTTTTCAAGACCGCTCTCTGGAATCGTTCAGATTTGTTAGAGATAGGGGCCCAGATTTCAGGTTACTTTGTGTGGGTTAATGGTACGGTGCATTTGAAACCTGTGTTTACTAGAGAGGCACAAGACTGGGAGTTGGAGTCAATGACTCATTTTTTGGATGATTTCTATGCTGCGCAGGTCAATCCTAATGTCTGTGACAAATTGATTTGGCTCCCTTCTCCCCAAGGAAGGATTTTAGAAAGAGGTATTATAGAGGGCTTCAAGTAAATTCTGAGGTTCTGTCCTCGTTTTTGGAAGTGCATATGGAAATCTCTCTTTCCTCCTATAGTTTCTATCTTTGTTTGGGAGGCTGTGCTCTAGGGAACATATTGTCAACAAACAGTATCCAGAAGAGGGGTTTTGTTATAGCGGATTGGTGCTGTTTATGTAAATCTGATGGAGAATCTGTTAGTCATTTGTTCCTGCGTTTTCCTTTTGCTTCCGAGTTGTTGGCATTCATATTTTGCCTAGTTGGAATTGCATGGGTCATGCCTAAATCTGTTGAAGCCAAGCTAGAATCTTGGGTTGGAATTGCATTGTCCTTTTTGCTGACAAGTCTTTAGTTGTTGCTGCCCTCATCGAACTTGTTGATTTTAAAATGATGTGGGTCTTTTACATTCTTTGGAAAAGTTGAAAGAAGCAATTGTTTTGTTAAAATTCAGAATATATACATTTCAAATGTATGTACAAGACAATATTATACCCTTAGCGTTAACATGATTTGTCACTTTACCCACTTTCTCTCTCTAGAACTGTTTTATATACATCAGTACTTTCTAATTCTGTTTCTATACGGGGAATTCTCCTACTTGAACTAACAAATTATTATTACACTATGGTTATGTTTGTTTCATGGGTAATCAAGGGAAAGAAAATGAATTTTTGGAATATTTTCTACTAGTCAACTATGATCATGGAGTATGGCTGATAATGCGAGAAAATTTGCGTTGGCTCTTTATAGGATTATTGATTTGATTTGCGTGTTTTTCTGTATCTTTTTTGTCGAAGAATTGATTGGTTGATTGGATTATTGGTACCATAAAATTGGCACTTCTTGGACAGAACTTAGTTTGTAGTTTGTTATGGTTTATTACAATATCCTTAATGTGACTATGTTTTTGAAGTGATTATGAGATATAGTTTGTAATGTGACACGATTCTTGTCTTTTTATATTGTTGTGTTGGTAATTTGATTGTTGTTATGACATGATTTTGGAGTATGGTTGGTAATAAGAGAAAATTTAACTTCTCTAATGATTATATCGATTGAAAATTAATATCTTTTATGTTTGTCATCTATGTTGCAGGTAATAACACTACATGGAAGGACTGAGGGATGCAGTCGTGTAATGTAGCAAGTTGGCAACTGTTATTCTTTTTCTAAAGAGCTTTTTCTTTTTCTTTTCTTTTTTTTGGGGGGTTGCCTGTTGCTCTTTGTCAAGCCTTTTTTTGATAATCGCTCCTTGTCAAGCCTTCTTTGTTTGGAAAGAATATTTTTAAATTTTAGACTAAGTGTGTGTTTGGGAAGCGCGTTTTGCGCTTCCCAGACGCGTTTGCGTTTTGCAGACTTTTTTTTTTTTTTTACTTTTCAGCTTTCTCAGACATTTTTTTACTGTTCATGAACAGTAGCCGCAACATGTGACTTTTTCTCACAATTTTTACTGTTCACGGACCCACAATTTTCACTTTTCAACAATATTTTCATTAAAAATGGGTCCCACAGTACTATTCACACATTTAAATATTATTTTGCTACAGTGTTTTCAGTTTTCAGCGGTATCTAAACGGACCCTAAGTATCTGTTTAGATTTGCGTTTCCCACTTAGTGTTTGCTTTTTTTTTTTTTTTTTTTTTTTAAGACCAGCGCCTGGTGACATGAACAGTGCACCAAGGCATATGAACAATAAAAAAAAGAGTGCACAGTACTTTTTCACATATTTAAAAATTATTTTGCTATAGTGTTTTTAGCAAAATAAGTTGTATCCAAACGGACCCTAAATGTAAAGTATAATCACTAATATTAGGATAATTTTGATTTTTTTTTTCATATATAATTAAAGATATTTTATTAAAAGAAAAGAGTACTTCATATTTACGAATCACAATGATAAACACAATGTAACTTAAAAGATTAAAAAAGAAAGAAAAAAATAATGCAAGAATAAAGTGATTATGTGAAATCTAAATGGAAATGGTACTGGTAAGACCCCATGCATGAGACCAATCAAACAAAATTGAAATATCCCTGTTTCCAACTAAGCTTAAGATTTTTATGTATAGTAACAAATAGGTTTGGCTTACTTTTAGTACTTTTTTAATTGAAATTTTTTTTTGTTTTAATGAGAAACTACCACTTGTCATTGTATATTTAAAACAAAAAGACATGTCCAATTAAAAAAATATTGGAGGTAAGCCAAGTCCATATTATAAAAAATTAAAAAAAAAAAAAAACATCTATTTTGCTTGCTCTTTACATGAAAACCGCATTAGACTAGAAAAAATTTCAAATATATGAGGGGATAAAGTTAAGATCCAAACAAGTTTGGAGGATTTTCCTCATGCTACTACTTGATGTTTTATAAAACTATCTGTTTATATAACCTAAGCAAGTCACGACCCACTCATTAAAAAAGTAACATGACTAAAACTACACAAATCTCTTCAATTACCATAGAAATCTTGATAAGATTATCTCAAAGCAGTGAGGTCTAACATGCAAATAAGCACTAAATTTCTAAACAATTTAAAATGATTGAGTTCTTTACTAAACAATTTTTACTGGCTAGTATTATTGTAACTGTGAAGGTTGTACATGTGAGAAAATTTCATTCTAATGACTTGGTACCTAGATCGATTTGAGTGTTTAAATGGACTGTTTCTACATAAAAGCTAGTCAAATCCGAAGGGTTTGTGACGACCCGTTTAACCAAGATGGGATTTACTTTTTATCACTTGGCTAGGTTTGTGAAATTTGAAAAACTATATCTATTAACTCCACTTTATTAACTTCTTTATTGTTTAATGGATTATAATATGATAATTTAAAAATGAAAAAACCTAAAAAAAAAAAATTTTAATGCACTTTTCTATCTATCTACTTACCTCCAAAACTTCTATCCCATTCTCAAAAAGAGAAAAGAAATAAAAAAGGACTTCATTCCTATCAAAAGACTAATATGTTACAATGAAACCTTAATTTTGAAGTATAATGGCTAGTTTAATGAAGGCATATGCCTATTTTTTAATTTAAATATTTATGTAATGGTATCTCAAACTTATTTTTATATATGTTTTATTTTAAAAAAAATTTGTATGACCTTGCTATTTGATCAGTGACCCACTGGTTGAGCTGATGACTTAACTTACAGACCTGGTCAGTATAGGAGTCAAAGGAGAGATAAAAGCGTTGGTGATTAGTTGACTATAAAATAGGAGGGAAGCTTCCTGGTTTCTCTCTAACTCTTAACTATCTCCCAGAAGAACTGTTGCTTGGGATTCTGCAAAAATTACCCGTCAAATCCATAATCTGATTAAGGTGCGTTTCAAAATCATGGAACTCTCTATTCACAACCCGTGCTTTCAACAATTCCCACCTCACTCAATCACATTCGCTTCTTTCCAACTCCAATGCATTAAATTGTTAAGAACTGCACGTCCGAAGCAATTTAAAAAATTAATTCACGTTGACAATGACAATGACAATGACAGTTACTCATTTAATCAATTTCAAAACGTGGAATCGTTCAGTTTTCGGGTTTGATCCAAGGACCAAGGTGGTAATGATTGCACTTCCGTGTAGAACTGAAGAGGAAGAGCAAGAGGATAAGTCAGTTCTGGTTGAGGTTTACTCTCTAAGTGCTGGCGCGCATTGTTTCCAACTGGGGTTAGTTTTAAATATTGGTTGAAACCGGCTGCTTCTATAAATGGAGTTGTGGCGAATAATTTTGCCAATGACGGTCATCCGTTAGTTTTGTCATTTGATTTGCATGATGAGGCTTTTCGCATTATATCCTTGCCAAATGATGAATTCAGAGCTAATCTTGAGATTGATACTTTAGTAATCAGGGGATCACTTTCCCTAGTATGTTGTGATTTTACGAACAATTAAGTGTTCCGTGTGGGGGATGAAAAGCTATGGCGCTTTAGATTCTTGGACTAAACAGTTCACTATTGATCGCAACGAAGGAATTAGAAGGATATTAGGTCTCCAGAAGAATGGTCATATATTAGTGGAAAGACAAGTAAAAGACAAGCCAAATGATGCAGTTTCCAAAAGGAGAGTGCACAAAAAGAGAAAGAGGAAATGCAGGTAAAAGCATGATTCAATTCAAAATTTCAGAATTTACGTTCCTCAATTCTACTTATTCGTAGTATATACTATATATTGTGGTGTGGCTATAAGTAAATTTTAAGTTTCAAACCTGAATATACAATATTTATTTTGTTGAATATGATTTTGTGGTTGAGAATGATGATTGGATTACACATTGCAAGCAAGAATTTTTATATATTAATTAAAGACTGATGTTGTTATCTTTTTCTATATGCTGATTTGTCACATCTAATCCATATTCAATATAAAAATTTGTTTACACTTTCCACTTCATTATGCTTGCTAGGATTTTTCTGCTATGTTCAGTTGTTTCCTTCTAATACTGTGTTTTGTACATTTAAATTCAACAAAGTATTGGATGAGGCCAAACATTTAAAAATTTTCTGTAACTGTCAACTGTGTAACTTTAGGTAGAGTCATGAATTTTGTTAGGGGTTTTGATTGATCAAATGTGTTGTGTTGTATTGAGTGTGGGAACTGCATCAATCAAGTTGACCCTAGAGACAATCCTAGGATTTATTTTAATAACGTAAAAAATAATTGGAAAACACCACTTTTGGTTATTAGAGTTTTCCTCATTTTCCTATTTAGTCGAGTTTCTGAATTAGTAATCAAATCCTTAAAGCAGGACTGAATTTCGGGCACACACCACTTTTGGTCCTTAAAGTTTCTGCCAATTTTCACTTTAAGGACCAAAAGTAGCAAAAATAAGGACCAAACGTGGTGTTTGCCTGAAAATAAGTACTGTTTTGTTTGGCTGAATGTATGACGTAGACTCTTTATCTTCAAATTAAAATGTGTTTCATCACTCTTTTTGATTGGTCAAGGTGTTTGGGTTTTTCTAATTGTTCATCTGTCCTTGAGTTCCTAGCTTCGAAGAGTGAGATTTTCATATCTGCTGTCCCTAAATTAGTGACAACAAATTCTTCATGTCTTACCTTTAAAGGAAGGGATTCTCCCTGTCAAATATCTTGGATTACCTCTCATACCAGGGAAACTGTCTTAGAAGGATTGAAAGTTGCTTTTTGGAGAAGATAGCTGCTATAATAAATTCTTGGACAACTAAAAAGCTGTCTTTTGCTGGTAGAGTCCAACTTATTCAACATGTTTTGTTTGGGATTCAAGTTTATTGGACAAGCTATTTCATTTTTCCTGCTAAGCTCATTAAGGACATTGAGAAGCTTTTCAATTCCTTTTTATGGAGTGACTCTGATCAGGCTGTTCGTATGGCTAAAGTAGCTTGGACTCAAGTTTGTTCGCCAACAAAGGACGGTGGCTTAGGGCTGAAAAGGGTTAGGGAGGGACTGAAATAGGGCTGCAATAATGAAGCACATTTGGATTTTGCTTGTGCAAGCTGGCACCTTGTGGGTGGCTTGGATACACAAATACCTATTGAAAGGGCAAAGTTTTTAGGAGGTAAACCAACAACCAAACCCACCCCCCCCCCTCCCCCCCCCCCCCCCCCCCCCCCCACAAACTGCTCTTGGGAATGGAGAAAGATTCTGAAGCTTAGGGAATCTGTGAGAGGTTTTTTTAATGGAAAATTGGAGACGGGAGTAGGGTCTCTGGCATGATAATTGGCATCCTTAAGGGGTCCTTAGTCCAAAATTTGATACTAAAGCCATATTTGCAGCAGGCAACTATCCTTCAGCTAGGGTGTGTATTATTGTTAATGGTCATTGGCAGTGGAGGCCTCCTTGATCTATGGATCAAAGTCTTTTACAGAAGGAATGTCAGTTGGTTCCTACTCATGGAGAAGACAATAAAGTATGGACCTAACTAAAAATTGTATATTTTATTGTAAATCTTCTTGGGAAGGCCTTAGATATAGAAGCAATGAAGTTGATTGGGATAAATTGGTTGGGGATGCTGCCATCATGCCAAAACATGCATTTATTTTTTGGTTGGCTATTCAGGATAGGCTTTCCACTTTTGATAGATTAGTTAAATGGGGCTGGCAAGGAAATTTGTTGTGTGGATTCTGCAGAAACAAGTGTGAATCCAGGGATCATATTTTCTTTGAATGTTCCTTTTCAAGCAGGATGGCAGCAAGTAGTGTGGGAATGTTTATGGCAGCAGGTGAGCAGTAATTGATTGGGGGTTATATTTAACAGGTAGAAGTATACAATCAAGAGTGGGGAAATGGCCATAGCAGCTGCTGTATATCATATCTGCTGTAATTATGTTGACTGAAGAACAAATGGTTAAAAGAATTTTTTTTTTTTGGAAATAAAATGGAGAATAGGGCCCTTTGTGCCTAAAAGGATCACAACAATTGACAGAAGTATATGTGAAAGATTTGGTGTTAGACAATTTTTTTGTGGCATGGTTGTGACTGGTTTGGTGATGGTTGAGCTAGTAGTCATGTGCTAGTTGTAAAAAAAAAACAAGAAGATTTTGCAAATAGGAAGTGAAGCTGGTGAATCACTTATCCCTTGCTTGCTGCCTTCAAAGTGTTGCAGCTTCTGTGCTAGTTTGCTGTTCTGGTCTTGTGCCTAGATGCTGTTTGCTGCTAGTAGGTTACTTGACCAATCCTCTAGGTGAAATGTAGTAGGTTTTCTGGAGAGTTTGTTTGCACCCCTTTCTTGGTATAATTTGCTAGTTTGGGGGAGGTGGTTCTGTTTAGTTTTCAAAATGGGGTTTGCAGTTTATTTACTGCTGGTTTGGTGTTTTGGACTTCACTCTATATCTTTCTTTTGTTTTTTTGTTTTTTTTTTTTTAATACATTTTTATTCATATATATATATATATAGATATATATTATCATTGTACTTTGGCTATGTTTGTTTCATGGATAATCAGGGGAAAGAAATGAATTACAGGATTATTTTTAGTATGGTTGATAATACAGGGAAATTTGCCTTTACTGTTTATTGATTTGATTTTGGTGTTTGTTATGTATTTATTTGTTGATTATCTTAATTATTACTACCAATATATATATATATATATATATATGTATATATAAAGAGACTGCAAATACAAATATTTAAAAAGGGGGAATTGATAGGAATTCATTAGTTGGTTGGATTATTGGACAGCACTTGGTTAAGGGTTCGTTATAGTGTAGTTTATATGGTTTGTAATGTGACACAATTCTTGCCTATTATTGTTGTATTGGTAATGTGATTGTTGTTAGAAGGTGATTTTAGAGTATGGTTGGTAATAGGAGATTTTTTTTTTCCTAATGATTTTATAAATAGAAGATTAATATTTTTTATGATTGTCATTTGTGTTGCAGATAACAACAATACATAGGACTGAAGGATGCATTTGCGTAATGTGGCAGCTGTTTTTTCTTTTTGTCCAGATTTGTTTTTCGGCCTATGGATCTTTGTCAAGCCTTCTTTGTTTGGAATTTTAGACAAAAATGTGAAGTGTCTTTCTAAGTCTAGGATAGTTTTAATTTATTTTATAAACGAAGATATTTGATTAAAAGACAAGATTACTTTGTGTTCATGATGATAAACACAATAACCCAAAAGAATTGCACATGAATGAAGCAATTCTATAAAATCCAAATGAAAATGCAACTAGAAAGACACCAAACAGGAGACCAATTAAAATTAGTTCAAATAATCAATGATTCCATCTTAAGATCAGAAAATATATTTTTTATGCATAGTAAAAAATATAATTATTTTTAATGATAGCCACATAAGATATACCAAAACATAATTTCAAATATTTAAGGGGTGCTTTTCGAATTAATTCCTCCCATCTACCTTCCCTAATAACAGCCATTAGATCCCAAAAGACTCTAAAGAGTACCCTCAATCTCATCCTTTCAGCTGCTAACCTCTTGAGGATATTTGAGTAGAGAAGATCTAAAAAAAAAATTCATTGACTCCAACTTCTAAAAATGAAAACCTTTTAATAAATCTCACATTCCAACTCTATTTCACCCCCATCTAATTGATTATCCATGATTGAATTGATTGAAACATTTTTGCTCTTTGAATATACATATAAATTAGAGTGCAACTCTTCTATAGAATGATTCACGTGCCAATTATCACGTGGAACCCTTACTCGATGAATAAAGTTATCCTAATTTACTTATTTTTATATATATATATATATATATACAAAATAGAAAAAAGTAATTTTTGATAGTAAAATTTAATTGTCTGTCACAACTCACAAGGCCCACAACAAGTGCTTTAATTGAAAAAAATTTCAACACTCCGAATTTGGTAAAGACGAGAAAAAAAAAAAAAAAATTTCCGGAATGTTGGACTTGGAGTATCTGCCACACGAACTGTTGCTGGAGATCCTGCATAGACTACCCGTGAAATCCCTAATTCAATTCAGGTGCGTTTCCAAATCATACAACTCTCTAATTACAAGTCCTGCCTTCTTCAATTACAGTCTCACTCGATCGCACTCCGATTCCAACAAATTAATTGTTAGGTATTTGGATGTCGAATACCATGTAGAGCGCTACAAATTAATTTACGAAGACAATGACAATAATGAACAAATTCAAGATCTTGAGTTACCACTAAGGAATGGTTTGGACTATTTTCAATTAGTCGGTTCCGTGAATGGATTGTTTTGCCTTCGTAAAGGAAACGGCTTTCTTTGGAATCCTTGTATTAGAAAATTTATTACCCTTCCCAACCCTTCTGTTACTGGCTTCTTTCTTAGTGAACTAGCCTTTGGGTTTGATTTGAGGACCGATGATTATAAGGTGGTGAGAATTTCCTATCAAAGTATAAATATTAGGTACGAAGGTGCCAAACTACCTCTGGTTGAGGTTTACTCTGTTAGCGAGGGATCTTGGAGAGTAACTAGTGCTGGTGACTCATATCCGCCTAGGATTACTTTTAGTAATTGGCACCCACAACCAGCTTCTTTAAATGGAGCTGTTCATTTTGCGGCGAATGATTGGGATGCCCAGAGTTTAGTAGTTTTGTCATTTGATTTGGGTGATGAGGTTTTCCGTGTGATATCCTTGCCAAATGGTAAATTTGGATTGGATGCTGATATTGGTATCTCAGTATTCAATGGATTGCTTTCTCTACTATCTTATAAGTGTCAGCATATGAGCAGCGTCCAGTGTTGTTCTGTTTGGGTTATGAAAGAGTATGGTGTTGTGGATTCTTGGACTAAACAGTTCACTATTGAACTCAATACGCTTCATTGGAAAGTGTTAGGTTTCTTCAAGAATGATCATGTATTAGTGCAGAAAATAGAAGCAGATGGTTCGGAGCTTTTGTCATATGACCCTGAGAGCCAACAAGTGAAGAATTTGGGGTTTTATAGAAGCACATATTATTCTTATGCTGATAATTATGTGAGGAATCTTACCTTCTTGACAAACCAATGATGTAGTTCCCAAGCGGAAAGTGAGCAAGAAGAGGAAGTGCAGGTAAAAAGGCTCAATTTAAGTATTCAACTCAAAATTTCAGCATTTACATTCCTCAGTTCTATCTTATTATTGGTATATTCTAGATATTTTTGTGTTGCTATACTTAAATATTAAGTTTCAAACCTCAATATATGGCTTTTGGATTTAATTTGTTCTTGAACGGATATAAAGACTAAAGAGTAGTCATAATTTTTTTAAAAAATTTTAGGTATTGTAGCAAAATTTTAACAATTTAGAGGAAAAAAAAAAAGACCCAATATACACAGGTAGTATACGAGAGAGAGTCTTAAAGTCTAACAAAGATAACACAAGTCCACAAACTCCTTGAAAGAGAAAAAAGACAGCCTGTTCCAATCATACAACAATCACAGCAAAAACAGTTTCAACTACAATGATGTACGTTCTGTCCCCTCAAAAGTATGCCTATTTCTTGCCAAATAGTCCACATTAAACATGGAGGGATATCCCCCCAAATAATATTGGATTGATGATGGCCAAAATCCCCATTGTAGATGAAGAAGATGCTCTAAAGAGTGTTCAAAATTGTTAAATATGATTTTGTAGTTTTGAAAATTGTTAAATGTAAATGAAGACTTATTATCTTTTCTATATGCTGAAAGTGTCACATCCAATTCATATTCTGTATGAAAATTTGTTTCACTTTCCATTTCATTAGGCATGCTTAGATTTTTCTGATATGATCAGCCGTTGCCTTCTGATACTGTGTTGTGTAACTGACATATTGTTTTGCATCAATGTAAAGTCAATAGAGTATAGCATTGGGCCAAACATAAGTTGCTGTAACCATGTAACTGTAGGTAGAGTCGTGTTTTGTTAGGGGTTTTTATTGATTAAATGTGTTATGTTGTATTGAGTGTGATAGTTGCATCAATCTGACGTGACCCTAGTGACAACCTTAGAGTTTGTTTTACAAATGTAAAAATAATAATAATAATAATGAGCAAAAGCCACTTTTGGTCACTAAATTTTGCCTCATTTTTCCTATTCTGCTGGGGTTTCTAAAGTAGTAATGGAATCCTTAAATTTTTAGGATGATATAATTTGGTCTACATGCTAGTTTGGACACTAACATTTCATGTGATTGGGCACTTTATGATTTTTTTTTTTAAAAGGTTCTAAATGGTTTAGAAATTGTACACCGGTAGTCTAGGTGGATTACAAGTGCCATGTGGCTACCATGATGGCTTATAATTGCTTCGTGGTATTGACATGGAACAAAAAAAGAGGATAAGATTGTCTACTTTTCTGAACTTGAATTTGTCGTATAGTTCTCCATTCTAATGTTGGGAAGATACAAATTTGAATATTTTACAAAATTTTCACTATATTGAAACTCCAAGGTTGAAACTGAAAAATGGGAGAAACTTTAAGGACCATAACTGGTGTTTGCCCAGAAAATAAGTATTGTTTTGTTTAGCTGAATTATATGAAGTAGACTGCAGTCTATTGATTCACTTTGGTTGTTTATTGATGTGGAAAGATTATTGACATTAATGGGGCGACGAGGTTAAATTGGACCTTGTTTTACTTTTCCAATAATTTTCTTGGCTTTTCTATGGAAAATTGATTAGGGTTTTGCAAAGAGGACTTTGGAATGGAATTATGAGTATAGAATAGGATCGTATAGAAGTTTTATTTTGCTGATCAAACAAATATACAATAGTATTATTTGATTATTAAATGGCCTAGTTTGCTGTAGAGAGAAAATTAGATCTATGTTTATTGTATGTTATATAGAAATTAGAAGGAAGATGATGTAAGTGTAAGCAATCACGGCTTAGGTTTCTTTTTTTGATGACATAGGAGAACTTAACTTAGATTAGTTGCACGTCGCAGAATATACTGTACAACAATCCTCACTGTTAATCAAACTCTTACGGGCAACTGACCCCACCCTCCAGAACCAGTTACCGGGTAATCAAGGGGCTTTTCACCCCTGACAGGCTAAGCAGTTTATCCTCATGCCCAAGAGGCAGCTTAGGTTTCTTTAGGCAATTGGACTTAATGAAAGAAGGTAATCACACCCTCAAAAAGAACCAAAGCTATTGGACTCTTTCATTCAATTTCTAGAGGAATTGGAATTCTAGGCCAAAAAAGAAAGCAATTTAATAAATTTTTTTAATAAAAAAAATGTTGGAAACTACTCAACTATTAGAATTATGACTCAATGATTAAATTCACTATTTCCTAACAGTTTAAACTTTTGAGAGAGTTGGAATTTTTTTTTTGGGGGGCGGTTCAGAATTTCCCCATCATTTTTCTTTGGAAGCAACCAATTTCTTCCTTTATGTTTCGTAAATGTGCAAATACTCCAATTCTGTTATTACCTCAGTTAATTCTAACAGAATCTAGAATATTCTATTGTGAAAGTTCTAAACTTAATCCAACCCAAATAACCTAACCCTGGATAACTTAAACCAGGTAAACTTAACCCTCTAAATAACCTAGGGTAAATAGAACTTAACCCAATTCTCCTCAGCCATAGTCACGCCTAAACTGATTTTTTTCAAGCAGTTAGTTGGATGCCACATCTGCCTTCGCTGGTGGTGGGTTATTGGTTTCTCAGCAAACTCAGCTCTTCAGCAAAAGGAAGTCCTCTCTCTCTTAATTTTCTGATTCTTTGATTGTGTTTAGTTTGTTGGCCAAGGCCAGAGTCCCTACTTCTTTGTTCATGCTTAACATGCTTGATAAATTGCCCCAATAATTGTGTCGAGTACATCACAACCCGTAGGTGCTACTAACGGTAGGACAGCTAACACACAAACTAGTCAAACACAAGTAAACAAAACTTTTTTTTTTTTAACCTTATAAAAAATAAAAATCTATTGATATGATGGAGATGTAGTGACGCAGGACAACTAGAACAACACTGAAATAACAGAAAAATAAAATATATGACCTAAGAGTCAGCACTTAGGCCTTGCTTGAAGTCAGCACCTAGGGTAGACTTGGAGTCAGCCATTGTTTTCATTCATCAAAATATCAACTGTCTCTCAAGGAGTATAATAAGTTGCTTATAAAGAATTGCTAAACCCTAGTTCTAATTGGCTAAGAAACCCTAATTGCCTTATTACAAAAATAACCTTACTTCTAAATTAAAATACTAAAAGCCCAATAAACTAATAGGACCTAAAACATAAAAATACAATTGGCTTACAAACATAAATAATACTAAATAATAATCTTCCTACATCTTCCGCATCATGTAATATATATCTTATAGATTATATTTTTTTGTTTCCTTGAACCATGTTAGAGAACTGAAATGATGGAGATGTAGTATATATCTTATAGATAATATTTTTATTTTTCATTGAACTATGTTATCATATCTGGAGGCCGAGGAACAATCATAAGAGGTAGAAGTATACAATCAAGAGTGGGGAAAATGGCCATAGCAGTTGCTGTATATCATATCTGGAGGCCGAGGAACACTTGTAAATTTTCAAAAATTATGTTTACTGAAGAACAAATGATTAAAAGAATTTTTTTTGGAAATAAAATGGAGAATAGGGGCCTTTGTGCCCATAAGGATCACAACAATTGACAGTAAGTATATGTCGAAGATTAGGTGTTAGACAATTTTTTTGTAGAATGGTTGTGACTGATTTGGTGATGGTTAAGCCAGTGGCCGTGTGCTTGCAAATAGAAAGTGGGGCTGGTGAATCACGTATCCCCTGCTTGCTGCTTTCAAAATGTTGCAGCTTCTGTGCTAGCTACTAGCTAGATGCTGTTTGCTGCTAGTAGGTTATTTGACTAATCCTCTAGGTGGAGTGTAATATATTTGCTGGAGAGTTTGTACGCACCCCTTTGTTGGTGTAATTTATTAGTTTGGGGGAGGTGGTTCTGTTTAGTTTTCAAAATGGGGTTTGCAGTTCGTTTGCGGCTGGTTTGGTGTTTTGGACTTCACTGTAGATCTTTCTTTTGTTTTTTTAATATATATATATATATATAATCATTGTACTTTGGCTATGTTTGTTTCATGGAAAATCAGGGGAAAGAAATGAATTTCAGGATTATTTTCTAGTATGGTTGTAATTCAAGGAAATTTGCCTTTACTGTTTATTGATTATTGATTTGATTTTGGTGCTTTACATATCTTTATTTGTTGATTATCTTTATTATTACTACCTACTAAAAAAAAACAAAGACTGCAAATACAAATATTGGAATTCATAGTTGGCTGGATTCTTTGTACCACTGAAATGACAGTCCTTGGACAGCACTTGGTTAATAGTTCATTGTAGTTTAGTTTATATGGTTTGTAAAGTGACACAATTCTTGTGTCTATTAATATTGTATTGGTAATGTGATTGTTATTAGTAGGTGATTTTAGAGTATGATTGCTAATAGGTGAAAATTTATTTTAGCTAATGATTTTATAAATTGAAGATTAATATTTTTTATGATTGTCATTTGTGTTGCAGATAACAACAATACATAGGACTGAAGGATTCAGTAGCATAATGTGGCAGTAGTTTTTTCTTTTTGCCTAGAATTATTTTTGGGGGGCCTATGGCTCTTTGTCAAGCCTTCTTTGTTTGGAAAGGATCATTTTAAATTTTAGACAAAAATGTAAAGTAACAGTAGTGCTTTAGAGTTTGTACTATGCTTCAAAAATGCACAAGAAGAGACCCGGTTTACAATCAAACCCGTGAGGCAGGAGAGACCAAGTCCAGGCTGGCTGAAGCTCAACATGGATGGTTCATCACTAGGGAATCCGGGGTTGGCAGCAGGAGGAGGACTGATTAGAGATGAGAATGGCAGCTGGGTTATCGTGTTTATTAGGAAAATTGGGCGTACTACTAGCTTTATGGCTGAGCTATGGGCATTGTGGGATGGGCTTATACTATGTATCAACCAGAATTACTCAGCAGTGGAAGTCGAGCTTGATGCCAAAGCTGTGGTTGATGTTTTGTCCAACCCGAATCAACACAATAATTTAATTCTTTCCATTCTAGATGACTGCAGGCTTCTGGCTTCACAGATTCCCCGGGTCCGTTTTAGCCACTGTTACGGAGAAGCAAACAGATGTGCTAACTTCCTTGCTAGGAGGGGATCTCAACAAGTCACTGAATTTAGTGTTTTACCTAGTCCGCCTGTGGACCTTGTTAATTTGTTAGATTTTGATTGTTCTGGGATGTACTTAAACAGGCGCTGTACTGTAACTGCTGTTTCCTCTCTTTAGTTTTTAATGTCTTTCCTTTTTACCCCAAAAAAAAAAAAAAAATTACTTCGTATTCAAAATGATAAATAAAGAACCCAAAATAATTGCGCATGAATGAAGCGATTCTATAAAATCTAAATGGAAATGCAACTAGTAAGACCCCACACATGAGACCAAATAAACTTAGTTCAAATCATCAATGATTCCAACTTAACGTTAGATTTTTTTTTTTATTTTTTTTTTATTTTTTATTTTTTTATGTATTGTAAAAAATATAACTATTTCTAATGATAGCTATATAAGATATCTATAGGTGCATGCATA
The DNA here is from genome assembly GCA_023736055.1 of Quercus glauca. Lineage (NCBI taxonomy): Eukaryota > Viridiplantae > Streptophyta > Magnoliopsida > Fagales > Fagaceae > Quercus > Quercus glauca. Next base: position 87,247,022 of record CM043318.1, on the reverse strand, counting down.
CAACACCTCCCATACTACTTTCCAAATAAAAAATGAGCCCTTCTTCGGGCTTTAACACACTAAAGACTTTTCTATTTTATCCCAAATAATCTCATACTTAGAACGAACATCAAAATGACCATTCTCCTTGAATTTTCATTTCATCCTATTGGTCGCTAACCTCTTGGAGATATTTGAGTACAAAAGATCTAAAAGAAAATTCATTGACACCAATTTCTAAACATGAAAACCTTTTAATAAATCTCACATTCCAACTCCATTGCACCTCATCTAATTGACCATCCATGATTGAATTAATTGAATCCTTATTCACTGAATAGGCATATAAAGTAGGGTTCAACTCATCTAGAAAATGATTCCTGTGCCAATTATCATGCAAAAACCTTTCCTAAGTGAATAAAGTTATCCCAATCTACCTTAATCCTCCTCCATTGGTTACACCTATGCATTCCTCTAACTGATTTTGAAATTCAACCGCCCCATTAATGTTTGAAGTTTACAATTTTGTAAATTAGCCCTAATGTTTGAAATCAGTTTTAATATCAATATTTTGTCCATTTTATTAGTTAAGTTAGGTGGCCATTAAATTTTGCATCTCCGAGCAAATCTCATACTCCGTATTTATTAAAATGTATTTTGCCTCAAGTTTGTTTTTGACAAAAGGCCTTTTAAATTTCAACTAATTTGATAAGATTTTATTTATTTATATTTTGATGAAATAAAAATTTTTTTTTTATTGAAATTGAAAAGAAAAGAAAAGAAAAAAATAAGGATATTATTATTTACTAAAGAACTTGTAGAGTCTACAACGCACATACAATTTCAATTTTTTAAAGGGAAAAAAAATTGTCTGCCACAGGCCTACAACCACAAGGCCTACAACAAGTGCTTCAAATAGAAAATTTTCCCAGTCTGAAATTGGTAAAGCCGAAAAAGAAAGAAAGAAAGAAAGAAAAGGCAAAAATGGGTAACTAAGCATAACTTTCCAACTATTTAGTTAGTAGGTCCAGTTTAGAAACTATATAATATACTAACATCTTGAGTCTTAAAGACTCGATTTTGGCCTTATAAATCGAGTCTTTGAGGCTCGATTTTTCCAATTTGACGTGGCCATTCCACGTGGAGTACACTTGGGACTCGAGTCTCTAAGACTTGAGTTATATACCGAGCATTAGAGCCTCAATTTCTGTGCCACGTAGACGCCACTTGGATCTCGAGCCTTAGAGACTCGGTTTGCTAAAAGTGAAACCGAGTCTCAGAAACTCAATTTTTAAATGTGGTCAATTGCTCCACGTGAGCTGGTCATGTCTGGTCTCATCTGTCTAGTCATGTCTGGTCCACTGGCAAACTCATTGTCTAGTCACGTTTTCTAATGAAAAGTAGTCCTCTCTCAACACCCATTGCTCCTCTCTCAACTCTCATACACATTCAGTAGCTCTATCATAAGCTCCTCTCTTAACTCTTATACAAGCCCAACATTCATTATAGTCTCCCTCTCTCACTCCCCCTCTCACTCTCATACAATCCTAGCAATACATTTGCACATCCTCATGTCAGGTAAGGGTCTCCTCACTCTCTAGTTGGTTGTTTAGTGTATATAACTGTTTTAGAAAGTGTTGCTTGCATTGAATTTGTCATGAGATTTCCTGATAAAATATTTGTTTGTATTAACCACTTTATATATATATATATATTTATATATTTATACATATATATATGTGTGTGTGTGTGTGTGTATATATGTATATATATTTAGGTATATATATATATATTTATATAGATTTATACATTTACATATATATATATATGTATACCACTTTATATATATATATATATATATATATATATATATGTAAGGACTCAAATTGTATTGGACCCAAAAGAGGAATGGGATTCGAGCCCAACAAGTCCAACCAATAAAATTTTTAGAGAGTGGGTGTAAGAACTAGTTCCAGTGAGTGGAAAAAGACATCGTTGCAGCAAAAGGAACTTCAAGGTAAATAAAAGAAAACACTCTTTCTCTCTTCTTCTCGGCTAGGTTTCTAGTGTATATCTCTCTGGATTCTTTTTCTCCTTTTTTTCTCCTCCCCTTTTTTTGTACTCCGATTTCACGTTATATATTACCTTCTTCATCCTGCTTTCACCGTACACGTGTAGGTTCCATTCTGAGAACTTTTTTCTATCTCATCTAGAACTTCCTAGATCCTCCGCTCAGTGGCCATAAGGCTGCTTGGTTACTGTTCAGGTATCACCTCCACACTAATGCGGCCAGAGAGTTAGCTGGAAAGCATTTAATATGGAGGTAGCAGCTTTTAGGAGATATTTGTTACCTTTCCTGGTTCATTCTTTGTTCAATATTCATTAGTTAGTTTGCATGTAATTCTGTGAAGTTCCTTGACTATTAAAAAAGTTACATCCACCTCGGACACTGGTTTGAGGAATAAATCTTATCCTCGGACGCGGTTTGGGCAATAAATCTTATCCTCGGACATGTGAGTGTCTTCGGACTAGGCCGTTGGGCCACAAGCCCACTTCTTATGAACTCTCTGTTAAATTTTTGGATAACTGGCCCCACAATAGCCCCTCAAAATCTCACTTTTTGTAACCTCAGAAAAAGGGAGATTTTGATATCACGTCCTTAACTCCTTCGTTGGACTTTTTTAAATTTCAGAACGCCTTTCCATCTGCCTAAGACACGTCCCTGACGTTTCGGCGTCAGGAGCACGCCATTATTAAATGATGGCGGCTTCCCTGTCCTCCACGTTTCAGCAGGATGTGAATCAAACGGTGGAGGGCCTCCAAAATTTATGAGCGGGATTTTTCCCGCTTACAATTTCTGCGCCCCTATAAAGAGCTTTTCAAATCAAATTTCTTTTCAGTTACAAAAAATCTCACAATCTTAGCGAGTATTCATTGAACCTGTCCCCCTTTCTTTCTTTTCAACGTTCTCATAAATACCTGAAGTTTGTCCGAGGAGCTCATTTTTCACACCTATAAGTTTCTTTAACCTTCCTCAGTCTTTAATCCTCTTCTCTAATTTTTCTTCACGATTCCTAAGAAATGGGTAGGTTTAAGTATTTAGTTGATTCCGAAGAGCAAATAGAGAAATTTAGAACTAAGTATAGAATTCCCCCAATGGTGGGCATGAGGTATGCTTCCCTAGAAGAGTGGTACGATGAGAGGAAAACAGGGGAAGTAGTTATCCCCCTGATCGCTTTCATAGAGGGAGGGATGACTATTCCGATGGGCAGTCTCATTAGGAGTTACCTTAGGTTCTTTAGATTGTCCCCCACACAATGCGCCCCAAATATGTTCAGGGTGCTAGGGAGTATAGAAGCCCTTAATGCGAGACTGAACCTAGGCCTTACCCATCACGATGTGAACTGGGTGTACAACCTCCATCATTTGAAGGATTAGGGGTATTACCTTAAGTCTAGGTTTCCCAAGGTAAGGCTAATCCAGTGCCTCCCTAAATCGAACAAGGGCCTAAAAGATGATTTTCTCATTTTTTCTGGGGCATGGCACGACGGTTTACCCTGTCCGACCCAGGAGGGAACACCAGGTGGGGCTTTTAGGCTGGACGCCTCTGCACTTTAATTTATATTCCTCAATTCAAGTTGACTTCATTTCTGACGGAATTTTTTGCTGTTTTATTGGTTTTGCAGATAAGCGCGCTACCAAGCCTCAACTCAAACTAATTAACAAGGAGAGCTTGGATAAAATCCTATGGTCCGAGGTGTATGTAAACCCATCTGACGGCCAATTGAGAGCAGTGCACATAATCCTGCGATACAAACCAATCTCCATCGCCTTTCAAGCTCCCAAGTGTGTGATAAAGGCTAGAGATCCTCGGCTGCACTGAATCAGCGTAGCCTTCGAAGGATTTATTGTTCCTGAGGGTGTTCCCATTCCTGAAGGCACCCCCTACACTCAACCATTACCTGTAGCTGCTATTTCCGTAGGGGCTTCCTCGTCACGCCCTGCTATTCAGGAAGTGGAGAAGGAAGAGGAAGAAGAAGAACAAGAAGAAAAAGTTGTAGAAGTATCGGATTCTGCTGACGGATTTGAGGTCTTCAACCAACCCCAATCTCCCGAGGCGGCTTCTGGCGACATAGGCATCCAGAGAAAGAGCCAAAGAAGTTTGCTGGATGTTATTGAAGGTAAATCTGGAAAAGAGGCAGCAGGGAAGTCTACTCAAACCACTCTCCCCCCTCCCCCTTCTCCTAAATTTCCCCAATCTCAGGGGGTAGAACCTGTTGATCCTAAGAGGAGGAGAGAGCAAAAAGATAAAGAAGTGATGGAGATTGGGAGATCTCGCCTAGCCCAAGAAAGTGAGGTCCAGCGGCCTCCAAAACAACAAAAGACAACTCATGGGGCTTCAAAAGTTGCTGCCAAGCAAACTATTCAGTCCTCGGAGCCTGAGGCCTGACTCCCTGCTCCCATGCTCGATGGTGAGCCCTTGAGGGAAAACGCATCCATCAGAGACTATAATGGTGGGATTAGATGCCATGTCGCCTCAGTCCTAGAAGAAACCCTCCTTCTTCCTAGGGACATGGCCGAGCTCAAGAACATGAAGAAGAATGAAATCTTCATGAACATGAAAAGGCATTTGGGCATGGTATAGTATCCTTACAGCTTTACTCGTTCCTTTTAGTTTACTTTATTTCTGACTCTTTTTTTATTTTTTTTTTAATTTTTTTTTATAGGCTGTTCAAGCCACTTTCAGGCTAGAGGAGATGACCAATGCCTTTTACCTCCAGTTGGACGACGAGAGGAAGAGAAGAAATGAAGTTGCTAAGACACTTACTGTCAGTGAGCAGAACATAGCACAGCTGAAGAAAAAGTTGGCCAACGAAGAATCCGCTCGAAAGAGTGCTGATTCAGCCTTGGCCGGCTTTCAAAAGCAAGCTGAAGATCAGAGGAAAAGCCTCCGTGATACCGCAACTGGCAGCTTCTAAGGAACAAGTATCAACGCTGATGAAACAATTGGAAGAAGCTCAAAGGCTAAGGGGTCAGGCTGAAAAGGAGAAGGATGAGGCTGAAAAAGCAAGAGCCGAGGCTGAGAAAGCGAAGGATGAGGCCGAACAGCAAGGATATGACGTCGGCGTTGCCGAGACCGAGGATAGATTCCGAGCTGAGGTCCTAATTGTATGCCGAACATACTGTGCACAAACTTGGGAGGAAGCTCTCAATCGTGCTGGGGTCGAGCCATCATCAGAGCTGAGAAGGCCTGAGAACACTTACTTCCCCTCAGTCATACGAGCCCCAAGTCCTTCTTCTCAACAACAAGAGGTCTCCTTTACTGCTATTGGCTCGGTTGAAGAAGCTTAGAATCAGAATCCTCTCCTAACCAACCAACAGAAGCAGCCTAAAGTGTTTGAAGTAGTAACAGAGACCTCCTCAGCCAAGGCTGTAGAGGATCCTAAGGATTGAACAACCTCTCAAAGCTTTGAAAATGACTTAGCTTCTACCATTTTGCCTGCTGGGGAGGCTTCAAAGGAGAAGGAGAAAGGCATTCCTCCTCAGGAAACTGCCAAAGTTCCACCACCCAAGCTACAAATAAAACTAAGCATATAGTTGATGTAATAATTTTTCTTTTTTAATTTTAATTTAATTTTTTCTTTTTTGGAGGATATTCTCAAGTGTGACGTATATTTCCCTTCTCAGATTTATATAAGACATTATGGTTTTATCTTATTCCTTGTATGATTTCCTACACGACTATTCTTTTACTTTTATATTATCCTAGGCTACAGAAGAGCAAAATCTGACACTATGAGAGAAAACTTAACCTTATGTATGTAAATTGAAAATCAAAGCAAATTGGAAATAGCATTCCAAACAATTAGTCCCTAGAGGTATTGAACACCCTGAAATGCTTTAAGTGATGCTCATGGAATTTGCCTTCATATATAAAGATAATCACACAAATCCCATTTAAGAAGCGCTGATTTTCACCAAGTTAGTAGTATAAACAATCAGTCATATCTTCGCCTAAGTGTAATACTCCAATTAAGGTCACAGTGTACATTAATTTTCACCAAGCTGTGGGCCAAGAACCTTACATGACTTAAGTTCTGCTTAGCACTTCAATAAAAATGACAGTGTATTAATTTCCACCAAGTTGTGGTCCGAGGACCTTACATGACTTAGTTTCTATTTAATACTTTAGTAAATATGACAGTGTATTAATTTCCACCAAGTTGTGATCCGAGGACCTTACATTACTTAGTTTCTGTTTAATACTTCAGTAGATGTCACAGTTGTATTAATTTCCACTAAGTTGTGGTCCGAGGACTTGACATGACTTAGTTTCTCTTTAATACTTCAATAGAAATAACAGTGTATTAATTTCCACAAAGTTGTGGTCCGAGGACCTAACATGACTTAGTTTCTGTTTAATACTTCAAAAAAGAACAGTGTATTAATTTCCACCAAGTTGTGGTCCGAGGACCAGACATGACTTAGTTTCTGTTTAATACTTCAATAGATGTCACAGTTGTATTAATTTTCACTAAGTTGTGGTCCGAGGACCTAACATGACTTAGTTTCTGTTTAATACTTCAATAGATGTAACAGTGTATTAATTTCCACCAAGTTGTGGTCCGAGGACCTGACATGACTTAGTTTCTATTTAATACTTCAATAGATGTTACAGTTGTATTAATTTTCACTAAGTTGTGGTCCGAGGACCTGACATGACTTAGTTTCTGTTTAATACTTCAATAGATGTAACAGTGTATTAATTTTCACCAAGTTGTGGTCCGAGGACCTGACATGACTTAGTTTCTGTTTAATACTTTAATAGATGTCACAATTGTATTAATTTCTACTAAGTTGTGGTCCGAGGACCTGACATGACTTAGTTTCTGTTTAATACTTCAATAGGCTTAAGGAACACGAGTAATAGAATTCCAATTAAGTTAAAAAAGAGACATATAACAGAACTGTTCGTATTAATAGTAATACCTCTTTAACTTGCTTATATTCCAAGGATGGAGAATAGTTTTCTCGTCTAGATCTTCTAAGTAATAAGCACCTATTCCTACTACAGATGTGATATGATATGGTCCTTTCCAATTGGGCCCTAATTTTTCCCAAGCTGGATTTTTGGTATTTTCCAAGACTTTTCTCAACACCAGGTCCCCTGGAGCTAACGGCCTCAGTTTCACATTTGCATCATAACCTTGTTTCAGCTTGTGTTGGTAATAGGCTAACTGAACCATCGCTCTTTCTCGTCGTTCATCTATCAGGTCTAAATTCTTGCCCAAAAGCTCATCATTGCCCTCTGAGGTGAAAGTACTAGTCCTTAATGTGGGGAAACCCGTTTCGAGGGGAATCACAGCCTCAGCCCCATAGGTCATTGAAAATAGGGTTTCTCCTGTTGACCACTGGGGCGTTGTTCTATATGTCCAAAGGACATGTGGCAGCTCCTCCACCCATTTTTCCTTCGCATTATCTAGCCTCTTCTTGAGCCTACTCACAATGACCTTATTGACAGCCTTAGCCTGCTCATTTCCCTGTGGATAAGCTGGAGTGGAATACCTGTTCTTTATTCCCAGGTCGGAATAATACTCCCTGAAAGCCTTGCTGTCAAATTGAAGACCATTATCCGAGATAAGAGATTGAGGAACCCCAAATCGGATGATGATGCTCTTCCAAACAAACCTTTTGACATCTACATCCCTGATATTAGCTAGGGGCTCAACTTCGACCCACTTCGTAAAATAGTCCGTGCCAACTAGCAGGTATTTCTTATTTCCTATTGCCTTAGGGAAATGACTAATAATATCCAAGCCCCATTGCGCAAAAGGCCAAGGACTAGAAAGAGGATTAAGGACTTCCCCAGGCTGATGGATGTTCGAAGTGAACCTCTGACATTGATCACATTTTTTAACATATTCTTGCGCCTCCTTGTGCATGCCTTGCCACCAATACCCTTGGATGATTGCCCGATAAGATAAAGACCTTCCTCCAGTGTGACTCCCACAAATCCCTTCATGCAGCTCTTCTAAAAGTGCCTCTGATGCTTCAGGGTGCACACAAAGTAGATATGGCCCAGAGAACGAGCGTTTGTACAACTTCCTATCCTCGGACAGCCAGAATCGAGGAGCTTTTCTTCGTATCTTGTCAGCTTCCAATTTGTCCTCGGGCAGTACATCATTCTCAAGGAATACCATTATAGGATTCATCCAACTTGGCGCCGAGCTGATTTGATTTATCTGAAGCGAGTCCTCCGCTACGGGAGTGGGTGTACTCAAATCTTCAACCATGATAATCCGAAGTAAGTTTTGCGCCGAGAAAGTAGCGAGTGTAGCCAGAGAGTCCGCATGTGCATTTCCACTTCTGGGGACGTGGGATAATTCAAAAGATTCAAAATCTGTTTGCATACGCCTAACTCGGCTCAAGTAACTTTGCATTCTGGTGTCTCGAGCTTCCAACTCCCCTATAACCTGGCCCATGACCAGGCTTGAATCTGAGAACATCTCCACTATTTTTCCACCCAACTTCTTGACCATCGCCATTCCTACTAATAAGGCTTCATACTCTGCCTCGTTGTTAGTGGCTGAGAATCCCAACCTTAAAGACTTCTTGACAATGGCCATTTCAAGAAATATTAGGACCAGCCCCACTCCTAACCCCCTCTGGTTTGCTGCTCCATCCACATACACCTTCCAAGGAGTGGGACGTTGCATGGATATAAGGCCAACCAATTTTTCATCTATGCCATGCAGACTTGCACCTATTTCCTCAGGGCCTTCAGCAAATTCGGCCACCAGGTCGGCGAGAACCTGACCCTTCACAGAAGTACGAGGCATATACTTTATATCGAAAGCCCCAAGGATCGTGCCCCACTTAGCGACCCTGCCAGTGTAGTCTGCACTCTGAAGTACAGCCTTAAGTGGATATTGAGTCAGAACAACCACAGTATGTGCCTGGAAGTAATGGGAGAGTTTCCTCGTAGCGTGCACCACTGCCAAAATGGCCTTCTCCAATGGTAAATAACGCACTTCAGCCTCATGAAGTGATTTGCTCACGTAATAGACTAGCCGCTGCACGCCATTATCAACTCGTATCATAACAAAACTAATAGCATAGGTGGCTATCGCCAAGTAGGCAAAAAGAACCTCGTCCACCTCAGGGCTAGACATAATGGGTGGCCGAGATAGATATTCTTTAAGTTGCTGAAATGCCAGGGCGCATTCCTCAGTCTACTCGAACCCTTTCCACTTATAGAGTAAAAGGAAGAAAGGCCTGCACCTATCTGCCGACCTGGATATGAATCTGTTCAGTGCAGCGGTCATCCTAGTTAACCTCTGAACCTCCTTGGGATTCCGAGGTGGTTGCAAGCTATTTATAGCTTTAATCTGGTCGGGGTTCACTTCAATTCCTCGATGGGTCACCATGTAGCCCAAAAACTTCCCAGAACACACCTTAAAAGAGCAGTTGGATGCGTTCAGTCGCAACTTATGCTTCCTCAGAACCTCAAACGTATTGGTGAGGTCCGTCACATGCTCGGCCACTACCTTGCTTTTTACTACCATGTCATCAATATAAACCTCTATGTTGTTTCCCAACTGTGTCTCAAACATCTTCGTCATCATCCGCTGGTAAGTTGACCCTGCGTTCTTCAAGCAAAAGGGCATTACCTTATAATGATAATTTCCATTGGGAGTGAGAAAAGCTGTCTTCTCTTGATCACCCAGCACCAGTGGGATCTGGTGATAGCCCTGAAAGGCATCTAGGAAGCTCATCTAAGGATGACCTACCGTTGCATCCACCAGCTGATCTATACGGGACACAGGGAAAGGATCCTTTGGACATGCTCTATTAAGATCCGTGAAATCAACGCACACTCGCCATTTATCATTTTTCTTCTTCACTACAACTGTGTTTGCCAACCACTGAGGGTAAAACACTTCCTTGATAGCCCCTGCCTGCTTGTGCTTGGCGACCTCGTCTTTAATAGCCTCGGCATGTAATCTAGATGGACGCCGAGGTGGCTGTTTCTTCGGAATAGCGGGGGGATTGACATTCAAATGATGACAGATGAAATCTAAATCAACCCCTGGGGCTTCATAGGCATTCCATGCAAACAATCGACGTTCCTTCTTAGAACCTCAACCAATTGCTCCTTCTCCAGCGAAGGCAATAGCACTCCAACCTGAAAGTACTTATCCGGATCATCACCAACATTCACCCTCTCCAACTCCTCACACCTAGCTTCTTGGGCGGTTGTGCTGAAGAGGGTTCCCAGGTCCCTTGATTGCTATAAGTTATCCTCGGCCTTGGGCGATGTACCTATCTCTGGCCGATGCTGAATAGCCGTTACCATGCACTGCCTTGCCATGGCTTGATTTTCCAATATTTCTAACACTTGGCCACCTGATGGGTACTTCACCTTCTGATGAAGAGTGGAAGAAATAGCCCCCAGGGTATGCAACCAGGGCCTCCCCAAAATCTCCGTATAGAGAGAAAAAACGTCCACCACAATGAAATCCACCTCCACCACATCTGAACCTGTCTGCACAGGTAATCTAATCATACCCAACGGAATGACCGATCTGCCCTCGAAGCTTACCAATGGGGAGCTATAGGCTGTTAAGTCTTGGGGTGTCAAATTCAACCCTCTGTATAGGTCAGGATACATCACCTCGGCTACGCTCCCCTCATCAATCATCACCCTTCTTATGTCATACCCACCAATCCTAAGTGTAACCACAAAGTATCATCATGCGGTTGTATGGTTCCTCTCTTGTCCTCATGTGAAAAGCCCAGCACCAGTGAGGTGCTCAGTTTTGCATTCTTCGGCATTGAACTTGAGCCTCCATCTGAACAATGAGACACAGACAGTATTCTGGAGGGACAAGACCCTGTTCTCCCTGGGGCAGCAAATATAACATTTATTGTGCCCAAGGGGGCTCTTGAAGAGGCATCTCCTCTTAACGTCGACCCTGTCTGACTTCCTCGAACACTGGAATGGTGCAAAAGGTTGGTCAACTTCCTTTCTCGGACTAGCTGTTCCAAGTGGTTCCACAGGTTTCTGCAATCCTCAGTAATATGCCAATGGTCTCGATGGTACTGACAGTAAAGGTTTTGATTGCATTTCGCAGGATCCCCTGCCATTCTATTGGGCAATATGAAGAAAGACTTGTCTTGTATCTTTTCTAGAACCCGCTGTACTGGTTCTCGAAACACAACATTAACCGCCTGGGAGTTAGCAGATCCTGACTGCCCTGCAAAGTCTCTCCGAGGTCGATTGTTGTTATACCGATCTGATCTGAAATCCCTCCTCTCTTGAGGGATCACCTTGGACTTTCCTCTACCCCGTATCTGATCTTCTTCTATTCTTCTATACTTGTCAATTCTGTCCATAAGCTGTCGTATGCTGGTAACAGGTTTATCTGTTAGGGAACTCCTCAGATCATGCTCGGTTGGAAGGCCCTCGTTGAAGGTGTTAATGACTACGCTGTCATTGGCTCCATCTACCTTGTTATACATTTCCCAATATCTATCAGAGTAGGCTTTCAGAGTTTCCCCCTCTCGCATAGATATGGATAATAACGACCCCAAGGACTGAACAACCCTCCTGCAAGTAATAAAGTGAGCACCAAAAGCTTGGATGAGTCCTTGAAAGGAGTCAATAGTATTCGCTCCTAAACCGTTGAACCACCTCATCGTCGCTGGACCTAGGCTAGAGGGAAAAACCTTGCACATCAGAGCCTCGTCCCTGGAATGAATGGTCATTCTCTAACTGAAATGGCTAACATGTTCCACCGAGTCCGTCTGACCATTGTAAATGGTGAACGTAAGTTGATGGAACCACCGAGGAAGGCTTGCATCTTCAATGCGTCGCGTGAACGGCGACTCGGAAACTTGACTCAGCGCTTTGTTCAAAGCATCGTTCCCTAAGCCCTGACGAGGTGGACTCTTATATGTTCGTCCACGGTGATGCTTCTCATCATGTGAAAAAAGCTTACTGGGCGGAGTTCTAGACCTTCATCTGTAGCTTGTGTCATCTAACCCCTCAGAGGATTGCCTTGAGTCGTGAGTCGTACGCTTCCGTCACTCGTAACATAGTTCCCTTTTTAACATATGAATCTCACGCTGCATGTCCCCATCATTCTTCGCATGGGAGACATGGCTCTTCCCTCAAGACTGACTCTTCTCTGTGTAGGTTGTTCGCGTACTTCCCTCGCGATCCCCGCTTTGTTCATGGATCACCAACGGGTTACCATGTTAAGGCCCCCTAGACTCTGCCTGGTGTGGACTAGCATCCATCTGCTGTGGTGCTCCCTTTGCCATCAGCTGTTGCACTTGTCTTTTCCTACAATCGGATCAAGTTCTTCCCACAGACGATGCCAATTGTAAGGACTCAAATTGTATTGGACCCAAAAGAGGAATGAGATTCGAGCCCAATAAGCCCAACCAATAAAATTTTTAGAGAGTGGGTGTAAGAACTAGTTCCAGTGAGTGGAAAAAGACATCGTTCTTGCGCAGCAAAAGGAACTTCAAGGTAAATAAAAGAAAACACTCTTTCTCTCTTCTCCTCGGCTAGGTTTCTAGTATATATCTCTCTGGATTCTTTTTCTCCTTTTTTTCTCCTCCCCTTTCTTTGTACTCCGATTTCACGTTATATACTACCTTCTTCATCCTGCTTTCACCGTACACGTGTAGGTTCCATTCTGAGAACTTCTTTCTGTCCCATCTAGAACTTCCTAGATCCTCCGCTCAGTGGCCATAAGGCTGCTTGGTTACTGTTTAGGTATCACCACCACATTAATGCGGCCAGAAAGTTAGCTAGGAAGCATTTAATGTGGAGGTAGCAGCTTTTAGGAGATATTTGTTACCTTTCCTGGTTCCTTCTTTGTTCAATATTCATTAGTTAGTTTGCATGTAATTCTGCGAAGTTCCTTGACTATTGAAAAAGTTACATCCACCTCGGACACTGGTTTAAGGAATAAATCTTATCCTCGGACGCGGTTTAGGCAATAAATCTTATCCTCGAACATGTGAGTGTCTTCGGACTAGGCCGTTGGGCCACAAGCCCATTTCCTATGAACTCTCTGTTAAGTTTTCGGGCAACTGACCCCACAATATATATATATATATATATTTATTTATTCATGATCCAGGAAGTCTTTTTGCTAGCTTTCAATGAAGTTATCTACTTCATTTTCTCCATAATTTGGAGTAAATTTGAGTTTGTATATCACATCTGGTATATTTGACTGTATATTAATGCCTTGATTTTGAAATTAGATGATATGTCTAATTTTGATTGCTCATGATCATATTCACATTAGTGTTTTTTTTTTTTTTTTTGTCTGATGAACCCTGCTCTATGTTATTTCATTAATAGTAGTGTAATAGGGCATGCCATGAATTTTCTTGCACTGGAATGATGATGTTACATAATTGCACTCATTCATTTGCACATCCTCATGACTTTTGTTGTTTGGTTTGATATTTTTATTTATATTTTTGTTAAAGCTAAGTTGAAATTTTGTAATGGGGGTGAGTTGTCTTTAGTTTTTTTATTTGCTTGAGTATGAAATGATAATGATTGAGCCAATTAATTGTATGTGATGTGAGATGAGTATATGCAATTGTGGGGTGAGAAGTTGTAATTTTTGTACTTTGAGTCGATAGAAAAGGTTTTGTAATTGATGTTAAATGAAAGAGATAAAATATGTCATTAACATATTATACTTGACTCTCTAATAGGTTCACAATCGTTGAAGAATATTGATATAAATGTATACTACGGTGGACCCTTTGACAATCCTAGAGATATTGATGGATTCCCATTTAGAGAGTCGGGTATCAAATGCTATTACATGATGATACGTTGTAAGTTGAAGATGTTGAATGATTTGAAAAGGAAAATAATGGACGAATTGAATTTGAATCATGCTTGGTATGACATCAAGATTATTTATCGTTACTCACAAGAAGTTCTTCATGAACGGATAAATTACGGGTATATGGCGATCAAAGAAGACAAACATGTAAAGATGATGTTTAATAGGATCTAGAAAATGCCCCAAGTAAATGCTACTGAGTTGTACGTAAGTTTGGAGCCGCTTGCAGAAGTTGATACTGAGGTGGTGCAACAAATAACTACGTCTTTACAATTTACAGCCCTAGATGATGGATGCACTACATGGGAAGGTATACAATGGGAGGTTATATGCTCCAATCTCAAGATCATGTTGCCAATACTTGTGAAACCCTTCATCCTCAAGAGATACATTTATAGGAGGAAGAGGAAGACAAAGATCATGCTACAAATGATGGTGAAAATATTGATGGTGTGGATGAGTACGAAGAGAGGATTGAGCGAGGTGACTTTGAGAACGATGTGCATGACCACGAAGTCGTTCCCAATTTTGAGGAGGAAAATATAGAGTACCATGATGAAGGTGATGCAAACAATGATATTGGTGTCTAGCATGATACAAATACGACCATTGGCTACAGACCTCCTGCTGACTCATTCTACACAAATACTTGGGAAAATATAGTTGATCCTTCACATCTTCAGATACCATTTGTTTCTACTTGGGAAGATGGGATGTATTTTTGTAAAGGATTGACTTTTGCAAATAAAGAGGCGGTGAAGCATGCATTGACAATATACGCAGCAACTGATAATAGAAATTTTATAATCCAGAGGTCGACCAAAACTAAATTGTGTGCCGCATGTGTTGACGACAACTGCAAGTGGTATGTTGGGGCATTCATGAAGGCTAAACTTAATGGTTTGTGGATGGTCACGTCTTATGTGGGTCCACACACTTGTATACCCTTTGGCCTGTGAAGAGATGTTAAAATGATGGATTCTAATTTTGTTGTATCAGAAATTGTGGGAAAATTGCGACAAAATCACACTGCTCATATTGATGAGCTCTAGGATATCATACATACTAAGTACAATCATGAGCTTTCTTACTATAAAGTATGAGACGCAAAACAAAAGGCAATTGCTAAGATATTTGGGGATTGGGCGGAGTCTTACCAAAGGTTGCGAAAATTGTTATTGGCATACTTGGATCAAGATTCGGGTATCCAGTACAACTATCACACCATACCTAGGCCATACGAAGGTACTGCATCACTGCGCTATGTATATTAGGCATTCGCTCCATGCATTGCTACATTCCAATATTGCAGGCTGGTGATCAGTATTGATCGGACTCATTTGTATGGTAAATACAAAGGGGTATTAATGATTGCAATGGCAACTGATGCTAACCAAAAGGTTTTATCTCTCACCTTTGCTATTGTGAACAAGGAGTCAAGGCCTAGTTGGGGGTGGTATTTAGAGCGTCTCAGGACTTCGATAGAGCATGTCATACCTAATGAGGGCATTTGCATTATTTCTGACCGACATAAAGGTATCAAATGCGCCATTCGAGAGTGGCCTAGAGGTCGGAACGGAATAGAACGGGTATTTCACCGATATTGCCTTCGACATGTTGCTAGCAACTTCAACACACACTTTGATGACTCGACTCTAAAGGCATTGGCCTTGAAAGCTGGATATGTGACTTATGAAGCTAAATTTGAGTCTATAATGCAAACCATTAAAGAGGCTAAGATTAATTTACTGAGGGGTGTAGACCCTACTAATCGCCATGTTGCATGCTATATGCCATACACATATCTAATGAGTGAGGATCTAGACAAATGGGCCCAGTCACATGATGGTGGAAGACGTTAAGGGGCAATGACAACCAATATCTCTGAGTGCTTTAACGAGGTACTTAAAGGTGCCCGCAGTTTGCTCATTGCTGCAATGGTTAAGTTCACTTGGGCTAAACTTGTTGCATATTTCCATGATCGACATAAACAAATTACTTTTGATCTCTCTCAAGGTAAGGTGTGGAGTGATTATGCAATGGAGATTTATAACAAAAATTAGCAGAAAACCACAGGACACACACTGAGGAATTTTAATTATGAAACTAGTGTATATCAAGTGGTTACCCCGTACAACGACCATAGAGGTGAAGGGGGAAACCACAGTTATGAAGTTCACATATTTGCTAGGACATGTGGTTGCAGAAAGTGGCAAAACTTGAAGATCCCTTGTTCACATGCAATTAAAGTTCTTCAAGGTCTGCACCTCGATGCGACCGGCTATATTGACCCATGTTACAGTTTGAGTAACGCGATTCACACATATTCACATCATTTTGTGGTGCCATAGTCAGAGTCCTTGTGGAGGGACGTTCGCGGACCATGGTAGGTGCCTGACCCACAGCTGTTGTGGGCCAAAGGTCGTCCTGTGAAGTCAAGATTAAGGAATGAAATGGATGGGGTACGGCGAGAATGGCGAAGCCGGAGGGAAGATCCGGACTTGAGGGAGATTCAACCGAAGCAGCGATGTGGAGTGTGTCATTAAGAGGAGCATAACTGCAGAAGCTGTCCCAATTCTTGTGGGGCTTCGACAAGTGGTAGTGCTATAAACTAGGTGAGTGCCCTCACTGTTTTTATATAATATGCTCAGAATTTCATTTGGTTTTTGTTCTTCACATTTGGAAACTAACGACCGTATTTTAATGTTTGTCAGGCGAGCGGAGACTCGATTTTGGAATGGAATTGTACGTGGGACTTGTGGTTAGCTTTTGTATGGACAAGTGATAGGCGAATATGTAGACTATATTGTATTAGTATGGACAAGTGCTAGGTGACTATGTAGAGTATGTTTTATCAGTATGGACAAGTGCTAGGCGACTATGTAGACTATGTTGTATTAACCTAGTTGTTATTTTGTTTATTGCTGAATGTTGTTGTAATTGAACTATTTGCTATCCATTATACTCGTTACATTAGTTGTGTTGTGCAGCTTTTGCTTATAATGCCAGCAATGATATTACTTTGGCATTAGTAGCTACTGCTTT
Organism: Quercus glauca; assembly: GCA_023736055.1. Lineage (NCBI taxonomy): Eukaryota > Viridiplantae > Streptophyta > Magnoliopsida > Fagales > Fagaceae > Quercus > Quercus glauca. The sequence goes on along the minus strand of CM043318.1, from coordinate 87,230,112 downwards.
GGCAAGTTCAACCATAGGAGCCTTGTTTGAAGCGATGATAGCTAGTATTGAATGTTTTTGTGTGCTAAAAGGGCAACTATAATGCCCATGAATAGTAACTGTTTTAATCCAGTTGTTCCTTTGACTAGTATCATATGCTTGTATCTAGTTGTTTACCGCTGCCCATGTGATGTGTTCTGGATCTAGTTTACTGTTGCAGGGGAAGGGAAAACTAATTATGGTTTACTACTGTAGAAGTAGTTGCAAGGGAAAAAAAAAATCCCAGTGAAAATCAAGTCTTTCAAACTCGAGTTCCATAACAAATCGAGTCTTAGAGACTTGGTTTCCTTTAGAAGCTCACGTGGAATCTGACACAGACATGACCAGCCCACGTGGAGCAATTATTGACCACATTTAAAAATTGAGTTTCTGAGACTCGGTTTCGCTTTTAGCAAACCAAGTTTCTAAGGCTCGAGATCCAATTGGCGTCCACGTGGAGTCTCAGCGCACAAAAATCGAGGCTCTAATGCTCGTTATAAAACTCGAGTCTTAGAGACTCGAATTCCAGGTGTACTCCACATGGAATTAGGCCACGTCAAACTGAGAAAACCGAGCCTCAAAGACTTGATTTATATGGCAAAAATCGAGTCTTTGAGACTCAAGATGTTACTAAAATATATAGTTTGCAAACCGGGCCTACTAACTATATAGTTGAAAAGTTATGCTTAGTTACACATTTTCGCCGAAAGATAAGGAATGTTTGAGTATCTGCCATTCGAAGTGTTGCTGGAGATTCTCCATAGACTACCCTCGAAATCTCTAATACAATTCAGGTGCGTTTCCAAATCATGCAACTCTCTAATTACAAGTCCTGCCTTCATCTATTCCAGTCTCACTCGATCGCACTCTGATTCCAACAAATTAATTGTTAGGTATTTGGATGTCAAATACCATGTAGAGCGCTACAAATTAATTTACGAAGACAATGACAATAATGACTCCTCCTCATCTAAAAAAATTCAAGATCTTGAGTTCCCACTAAGTAGTAGTCGGGACTATTTTCAATTAGTCGGTTCCGCTAATGGACTGTTTTCCCTTCATGAAGAAAACCGCTTTATTCTTTGGAATCCTTGTATTAGAAAATTTATTACCCTTCCCAACACTTCTGTTACTGCCGTCTTTCCTTGTTATCTAGCGTTTGGGTTTGATTTGAGGACCGATGATTATAAGGTGGTGAGAATTGCCAATCAAAGTGTAAATATTAGGTACGAAGGTGCCAAACCACCTCTGGTTGAGGTTTACTCTGTTAGCGAGGGATCTTGGAGAGTAACTAGTGGTGGTGACTCATATCCGCCTAGGATTACTATTAGTAATTGGCCCCATCAAGAAGCTTCTTTAAATGGAGCATTTTATTTTGCTGCGCATGATTGGGGTGATGCCCAGAGTTCAATAGTTTTGTCATTTGATTTGGGTGATGAGGTTTTCCGCTTGATATCCTCTTGTCAAATGGTAAATTTGGATTGCATGCTTATATTGGTACCTCAGTATTCAATGGATTGCTTTCTTTAATATGTTAAGGGTATCAGCATCTGAGCAGCGTCAAGAGTTGTTCTGTTTGGGTTATGAAAGAGTATGGTGTTGTGGATTCTTGGACTAAACAGTTCACTATTGACCTCGATATGCTACATTGGGAAGTGTTAGGTTTCTTGAAGAATGATCATGTACTAGTGCAGAAAATACAATCACATGGTTCGATGCTCTTGTCATATGACCCTGAGAGGCAATAAGTGAAGAATTTGGGGTTTTATAGAAGCACTTGTTATTCTTATGCTGATAATTATGTGAGGAATCTTACCTTACTTGACAAACCAAATGATGTAGTTTCCGAGAGGAAAGTGAGCAAGAAGAGGAAGTGCAGGTAAAAAGGCTCGATTCAAGCATTCAACTAAAAATTTCATCATTTACATTCCTCAGTTCTATTTTATTCTTGGTATATACTAGATAATTTTGTGTTCTATAAGTAAATATTAAGTTTCAAACCTCAATATATGGCTTTTGGATTTAATTTTTTCTTGAATGGATATAAAGATTAAAGAATAGTCATAATTTTATTAAATTTTTCTATAGGTAATGTAGCAAAATTTTATCAATTTAAAGGGGCAAAAAAAAAAAAAAAAAAAAAAAAAGATCCAATGTACACAGGTAGTATAAGAGAGAGAGTCTTAGAGTCTAACAAAAATAACACAAGTCCACAAACTCCTTGAGAGAGAAAAAAGACAGCCTGTTCAACGCAGCCATCCAATCATACAACAATCACAGCAAAAACAGTTTCAACTACAATGATGTACGTTCTGTCCCCTCAAAAGTATGCCTATTTCTTGCCAAATAGTCCACATTAAACATGGAGGGATATCCCCCCAAATAATATTGGACTGATGATGGCCAAAATCCCTATTGTAGATGAAGAAGATGCTCTAAAGAGTGTTCAAAATTGTTAAATATGATTTTGTGGTTTTGGCTGATGATGGGATGAGTCATTCGCAAGCACGAAATGGTAAATGTAAATGAAGACTTGTGTGATTATCTTTTTCTATATGCTGAAAGTGTCACATCCAATCCATACTTGTATGAAAATTTGTTTCACTTTCGATTTCATTAGGCATGCTTAGATTTTTTTGCTATGATCAGCCGTTGCCTTCTGATACTGTGTTTTGTAACTGACATACTGTTTTGCATCAATGTAAAGTCAATAGAGTATAGCATTAGGCCAAACATAAGTTGCTGTGTAACCATGTAACTGTAGGTAGACTGGTAGAGTCGTGTTTTGTTAGGGGTTTTTATTTATTAAATGTGTTATGTTGTATTGAGTGTGGGAGTTGCATCAATCTAACGCAATACTAGTGACAACCTTAGGGTTTGTTTTAAAAATGTAGAAAAAAAAAAATAATGAGCAAAAGCCACTTTTGGTCATTAAATTTTGCCTCATTTTTCCTATTTAGCTAGGGTTTCTAAAGTAGTAATGGAATCCTTAAATTTTTAGGATGATATAATTTGGTCTACATGCTAGTATGGACACTGACATTTCATGTGACGGGGCACGTTTATGATTAAAAAAAAAAAAGGTTCTAAATGGTTTAGAAATTGTACACTGGTAATCTAGGCGGATTACAAGTGCCATGTGACTACCAAGAAGGCTTAGTAGACTACAGTCTATTGATTCACTTTGGTTGTTAGTTGATGTGGAAAGATTATTGACATTAATGAGGCAAGGAGGGTAAATTGGACCTTGTATTACTTCTCCAGTAATTTTTTTTGCTTTTCTATGGAAAATTGATTAGGGTTTTGCAGAGAGGACTTTGGAATTGAATTATGAGTATAGAATAGGATTGTAATTGGGATCCATTTTTTTCTATAGAAGTTTTATTTTACTAATCAAACAAATACACAATAGTATTATTCGATTATTAAATGGCCCAGTTTGCTGTAGGGAGAAAATTAGATCTATGTTTATTGTATATTATATAGAAATTAGAAAGAAGATGATGAAAGTGTAAACAATCACAGCTTAGGTTTCTTTAGGCAATTGGACTTAATAAAAGAAGGTAATCACACCCTCAAAAAGAACCAAAGCTATTGGATTCTTTCATTCAACTTCTAGAGGAATTGGAATTCTGGGCCATAAAGGAAAGCAATTTAATAAATTTTTTTTAATAAAAAAAATGCTGGAAACTACTTAACTATTAGAATTATGGCTCAATGATTAAATTCACTACTTCCTAACTGTTTAAGTTTTTGAGAGAGTTGAAATCTTTTTTTTGATAAGAGAGTTGAAATCTTTTTTTGGGGGGTGGTTCAGAATTTCCCCCCATCATTTTTCTTTGGAAGCAACCAATTTCTTCCTTTATGTTTCGTAAATGTGCAAATACCCAATTCTGTTTTTTTTTTTTTTTTTTTGAAAAGATACCCGATTCTCTTATTACCTCAGTTAATTCTAACAGAATCTAGAATATTCTATTGTGAAAGTTCTAAACTTAACCCAACCCAAATAACCTAACCCCGGATAACTTAAACCGGGTAAACTTAACCCTCTAACTAACCTAGGGTAAATAGAACTTAACCCAATTCTCCTCAGCCTTAGTCACGCCTAAACTGATTTTTTTCAAGCAGTTAGTTGGATGCCACATCTGCCCTCGCTGGCGGTGGGTTATTGTTTTCTCAGCAAACTCAGCGCTTCAGCAAAAGGAAGTCCTCTCTCTCTTAATTTTCTGATTCTTTGATTGTGTTTAATTTGTTGACCAAGGCCAGAGTCCCTGCTTCTTTGTCCTTGCTTAACATGCTTGATAAATTGCCCCAATAATTGTGTTGAGTACATCACAACCCATAGGTGCTACTAAGGGTAGGACAGCTAACACACAAACTAGTCAAACACAAGTAAAAAATTGTTTTTTTTTTTTTTTTTTTTTTACCTTATAAAAAATAAAAATCTATTGATACGATGGAGATGTAGTATATATCTTATAGATTATATTTTTTTGCTTCCTTCAAGCATGTTAGAGAACTGAAATGATGGAGATGTAGTATATATTTTATAGATAATATTTTTATTTTTCCTTGAACTATGTTATCATATTTGGAGGCCGAGGAACAATCATGAGAGGTAGAAGTATACAATCAAGAGTGGGGAAATGGCCATAGCAGCTGCTGTATATAATATCTGGAGGCCGAGAAACACTTATAAATTTTCAAAAATTATGTTGACTGAAGAACAAATGGCTAAAAGAATTTTTTTTTTTTTTTTGGGGAAATAATATGGAGAATGGCCTTTGTGCCTAAAAGGATCACAACAATTGACAGAAGTATGTGTGAAAGATTAGGTGTTAGACAATTTTTTTGTGGCATGGTTGTGACTGGTTTGGTGATGGTTGAGCTAGTAGTCATGTGCTAGTTGTAAAAAAAAAAAAAAAAAACAAGAAGATTTTGCAAATAGGAAGTGGAGCTGGTGAATCACTTGTCCCTTGCTTGCTGCCTTCAAAGTGTTGTGGCTTTTGTGCTAGTTTGCTGTTCTGGTCTTGTGTCTAGATGCTGTTTGCTGCTAGTAGGTTACTTGACCAATCCTCTAGGTGGAATGTAGTAGGTTGCTTGACTAATCCTCTAGGTGGAATGTAGTAGGTTTTCTTGGTATAATTTGCTAGTTTGGGGGAGGTGGTTCTGTTTAGTTTTCAAAATGGGGTTTGCAGTTTGTTTGCTTCTGGTTTGCTGTTTTGGACTTCACTGTAGATCTTTCTTTTGTTTTTTTAATACATACATACATACATATATATATATATATATATATTATCATTGTACTTTGGCTATGTTTGTTTCATGGATAATCAGGGGAAAGAAATGAATTTCAGGATTATTTTTTAGTATGGTTGATAATACAGGGAAATTTTCCTATACTGTTTGTTGATTATGATTTTGATGTTTTATATGTCTTTATTTGTTGATTATCTTCACTATTACTACCAAATAAAAAATTAAAAAACAAAGACTGCAAATGCAAATATTTAAAAAGGGGAACTGATTGGAATTCATTAGTTGGTTGGATTCTTTGTACCGTAGAATTGACAGTCCTTGGATAGCACTTGGTTAATAGTCGTTATAGTTTAGTCTATTACAATATTGGCAATGTGGCTATGGTTTTGAAGTGTTTATGAGATATGTTTTGTAATGTGACAATTATTGTCTATTATTGTTGTATTGTTAATGTGATTGTTGTTAGTAGGTGATTTTAGAGTATGATTGGTAATAGGAGAAATTTTTTTTTGCTTTGGATTTTATAAATTGAAGATTAATATTTTTTATGATTGTCATTTCTGTTGCAGATAACAACAATACATAGGAGGACTGAAGGATGCATTCGCGTAATGTGGCAATAGTTTTTCTTTTTGTCTAGATTTGTTTTTTGCCCTATGGATCTTTGTCAATCCTTCTTTGTTTGGAAAGGATCATTTTAAATTTTAGACAAAAATGTAAAGTACACTTAAGTCTAGAATAGTTTTAATTTTTTTTTTTTATAAACAAAGATATTTTATTAGAAGACAATATTACTTCGTGTTCAAGATGATAAACACAATTGCCCAAAAGAATTGCACATGAATGAAGCGATTCTATAAAATCTAAATGGAAATGCAACTACTAAGACGCCGCACATGAGACCAATTAAATTTAGTTCAAATCATCAATGATTCCAACTTAAGGTCAGAATTTTTTTTTTTTTTTTTTGTATGTATAGTAATAACTAATAAATATAACTATTTCTAATGATAGCCACATAAGATATAATGAGACAAAATTCTAAAAATTTCAGGGGTGTTTTTCGAATTAATCCCTTCAATCTGCATACCTTCCTGGTAACATCCATCGGATCCCAAAAGACTCTAAAGACTGCCCGCCTCTATAAAACATATGAAATGGATCAACAAATAGTCCATAGTCTCACCATTTATACAGGCGCATACAACACCTCCCATACTACTTTCCAAATGAAAGATGAGGCCCTCCTTGGGGCCTTAATGCGCTAAAGACTCTTCTATCTTACTTTAAAAGCTAAAATGCAAAACTGATCTTTTAAGTTTCTTCAGATTTCATTTTAATCCTGTAACTTTGCTTTTGTTCATTTTTGAGTCCTCTAAGTTTCAGATTTATTCAATTAAGGCTTTTCCATTAACTTTTGCTAAAATTTTTTTATAAAAAAAATTGGAAAAAAAAATTTCAATCATTAATTGAATTTTTTTAATTTAAAAAATTGAAAAATTAACCACAACATACATCAAAAGTTGATATAAAGACCCTAATTAAATAAACTTGAAAGTTAGAAAACTGAAATGAACAAAAACAAAGTTAGAGGACTGAAATGAAATCTGAAAAAACTTAGGTGGTCATTTTTGCATTTTAGCCTACTTTGAATAACCTCATGCTAAGAACAAACATCAAAACGACCCCCCTTGACTTTTCATCTCATCCTATCGATTGCTAACCTCTTGGGGATATTTGAGTAAAGAAGATCTAAAAAAATTCATTCACTCCAATATCTAAAAATGAAAACCTTTTAATAAATCTCACATTCCAACTCCATTTCACCCCCATCTAATTGACTATCCATAATTGAATTAATTGAAACATCCTTGTCCATTGAATATGCATATAAATCAGGTTGCAACTCTTTTATCGAATGATTCTTGCGCTAATTATCATGTGGAAACCTTACTCGAGTGAATAAAGTTATCCCAGCCTACCATAATCCTCCATCATAGGTTACACCCATGCCTCCCTCTAACTGATTTTGACCTCCCCATTGACGTCTAAAGTTTACAATTCTGGACATTAATCCTAACGTTTGAAATCAATTTTAATGTCAATATTTCAGATTTTTTTTTTTTTTTTTTTTTTTTTTTTTTTTTTTGCATTTAACATTATTTTTGAAATATTTTAATTAGTTGTCATGTTTGCAAAACTATGTAGCAAACTAGCATTTCGAGAATCTAAGACTCGAGTTTAAAGGTTGAACTCGAGTTTTAAAAACTCGAGTTACATGTGATGGCAGTCTGATGTGGAACAAAATCCACGTAGAAATCAAGTATTTAAAACTCAAGTTCCCTGTTCTCCACATTCCATGAATAGACCTCTTCTTCTTCTTCCTCAATTCTTTTCTTCTTCCTTCCAGATATGATTCTTCTTCTTCCTGCTCAATCTGGTCCTCTGTTCTTCTTCCTTTCCTCTTCTTCTTCTTCTTCTTCTTCTTCTTCTTCTTCTTCTTCCTTCCTAATTTGGTCCTTAGTTTTGGATCTGATCTGGTCCTCTGTTCCTCTATTCTTTTTCTTTTGTCTTCTAGATCTTCATCTATAGAAATCGAGTCTTATAGACTTGGGTTTACTTTTTACAAACTTGAGTCTATAAGACTCGAGATCTGTATGGCAAAAAACCTCCAGATCAACAAGTGGAACTTGAGTCTTTAAGACTCGAGTTTCAGCCAATAAAACTTGAGATGCTACTTTATTGAATTGTTTCTAGCGCATGCTAACTAATGCTATTATCTCCCAAATGCATGTTGGCCTATAAATTACCTCCCATATTTTGTCCATTTTATTAGTTACATTACGTGGCCATTAAATTTTGCATCTCTAATCACATCTCATATTCACTAAAATGTATTTTGCCTCAAGTGTGTTTTTGACAAAAGGCCTTTTAAATTCCAATAAGATTTTTTTTTAATGAAATACTAATAATTTTATTTTTATTGAAATCGAATCATTTTAGACATGACTCAGTTTTCATAACTCAGTATTCATAACTCATAACTCAAACTCAAAATTTATAAGTCATAACTCAAAACCCACTATCACTCAAAAACTCCAAAATTTTTGTTTGTTAACAAAACTCAGTCATATATCTCAACTTTTAAGTCTACCTTTTGCCAAAATGGTGGAGCCACCGATCAATCTTTTTCAACTGTCTTCTTCCTTTACCCGCGTGACTCTACACGAAGAACATGAAATCCACACCCAAACCCAGTTTCATCACGACCACCAACGACAAACCCAAATTCCACTACCATCAAAACCACCAACAGCCACACAAAAAATCCAAAAGAATGCATAGGAAAGCCATAACCAAATCCCACATCGTCGAAGAAGAAGAAGAACAATGCATAGCAAAAAAACCAAAGCCAAAAAATGGAGCTCCAATTATTAACAGCTACTACGAGTACTAGTACTAGTATTAGTAGTAACAATACTAGTAGCTCTGCTGACTTGGCTGCACCACCTAAAGATCCGACCCAAAACAATGAAACGACAGTGTTTGCTGCTTCGGTTGCTGCTATTGCTACGGCGGCGAACACAAAGTACAAGCTGATGTCGCCGACGAAGCTTCCGATCTCGAGGTCCATGTGTCTCACGATCCCACCTGGGCTCAATCCGACGTTATTTCTCGAATCCCCTGTTCTCCTTTCCAACATGAAGGTCTGGTCTCTCTCTCTCTCTCTCTCTCTCTCTCTCTGATGCCACACAAAAAATCCAAAAGAATGCATAGCAAACCCAAACCACAAACAAGCAAACCTAAACTCAGAATCCTTAGATTGAAGACCCAAATCATGAAATTAGACACAGAGATGAACCGATCTAGGATGAGCTTGAACTGATCTCACGGTGGCTCATGGTGGTTGCTCATGATGGTGACGATCTGGAAAAAGGGATGAGAGAGAGGAAAAACGCCTGAGAGATAAACCGATCTAGCAAAGGAAGGAAAGAGAGAGAGAAAAATAAAGGCCCGATCTAGTGGTTGCTTGTGATGGTGATGACTGGTGTGGTGGTGGCGACTTATGGAGGAGCAATGAAAGGTTAGTGAGAAAAGAGAGCTCTGGGTAAAAGAAAAAAAAAATGAAGATGGAGAAGAGACGGAGAGAAGAACGGGTTGGAGTGAGAATGCCAAACTGATTTTTGGAGAGAGACATTATGTGATGGGACAAGTCATATGAGTGGATCCCTTTTTTTTTTTGCTTAATTTTACAAAAATGCCACTAAAACTCAATTCTTAACAACTGAAAACACTAAAATCCTATTTTCATTTTCCATCGTTCACATCCAAAATTTTGAGTATTTGAGTCATGAAAACAATAATAAAAAACTAAGCCAAACAGATAATCATCCCTGGACCACTCAGTTTGGAGGATGGATCATGAAAACTAAGTGATACCACTCAACTTTCGTGCCATCCAAACATGCTAATTGTATGCGGTATGCCACAAGTCCACAACAACTCAACAAGTGCTTCAAATTGAAGATTTTCCCAACAGTCTGAAATTGGTAAAGCCGAAAAAAAGAAAGAAAGAAAGATAAGGAATGTTGGAGCATCTGCCATACGAAGTGTTGCTGGAGATCCTGCATAGACTACCCGTGAAATCCCTAATTCAATTCAGGTGCGTTTCCAAATCATACAACTCTCTAATTACAAGTCCTGCCTTCATCAAATCCAGTTTCACTCGGTCGCACTCCGATTCCAACAAATTAATTGTTAGGTATTTGGATGTCAAATACCATGTAGAGCGCTACAAATTAATTTACGAAGACAATGACAATAATGACTCCTCCTCATCTGAACAAATTCAAGATCTTGAGTTACCACTAAGGAGTAGTTGGGCCTATTTTCAATTAGTCGGTTCTGCGAATGGATTGTTTTGCCTTCATCAAGGATACCGCTTTATTCTTTGGAATCCTTGTATTAGAAAATTTATTACCCTTCCCAACCCTTGCCTCTTGCCTTGTTATCTAGGGTTTGGGTTTGATTCGAGGAACAATGATTATAAGGTGGTGAGAATTGCCAAACGTGCCGGACTTTCTCTGGTTGAGGTTTACTCTGTTAGCGAGGGATCTTGGAGAGTAGCTAGAAGTGGTGACTCATATCCGGCTAGGATTACTTTTAGTCTTTTGCACCCACAACCAGCTTCTTTAAATGGAGCTCTTCATTTTGCGGCGAATGATTGGGACGATGCCCAGAGTTTAGTAGTTTTGTCATTTGATTTGGGTGATGAGGTTTTCCGTGTGATATCCTTGCCAAATGGTAAATTTGGATTGGGTGCTGATATTGGTATCTCGGTATTCAATGGATTGCTTTCTCTACTATCTTATGGGTATCAGCATATGAGCAGCGTCTGGTGTTGTTCGGTTTGGGTTATGAAAGAGTATGGTGTTGTGGATTCTTGGACTAAACAGTTCACTATTGAACTCAATATGCTACATTGGAAAGTGTTAGGTTCCTTGAAGAATGATCATGTATTAGTGCAGACAGTAGAATCACATGGTTCGAAGCTCTTTTCATACGACCCTAAGAGCCAAAAAGTGAAGAATTTGGGGTTTTATAGAAGCACATATTATTCTTATGCTGATAATTATGTGAGGAATCTTACCTTCTTGACAAACCAAATGATGTAGTTCCCAAGAGGAAAGTGAGCAAGAAGAGGAAGTGCAGGTAAAAAGGCTCAATTCAAGTATTCAACTCAAAATTTCAGCATTTACATTCCTCAGTTCTATCTTATTCTTGGTATATTCTAGATATTTTTGTGTTGCTATGCTTAAATATTAAGTTTCATAGCCCCCCAAATAACAACTGACTGGTGATAGCCAAAATCCCCATTGTGGTGGAAGAATATGCTCTAAGAGTCTAAAGAGTGGTCATATTTGTTAAATTTGATTTTGTGGTTTTGGTTGATTACGGGATGAGTCATTTGCAAGCAAGAAACGGTAAATATAAATGAAAGACTGATGTTATTATCTTTTTCAATGTGCTGAAGTTGTCACATCTAATCCATATTCAATACGAAAAATTGTTTTACTTTCCATTTCATTAGGCATGCTAAAATTTTTCTGCTATGATCAGCTGTTGCCTTCTGATACTGTGTTGTGTACGTGACAATAAGACATTGTTTTGCATCAATCTAAAGTCAATAAAGTGTAGAATGAGGCCAAGCATTTAAAAGTTACTGTAACCATGTAACTATAGGTAGAGTCATGGTGTTTTGTTAGGGATATTTATTGATTAAATATATTATGTTGTATTGAGTGTAGGAGTTGCGTCAATCTGAGGTGATCCTAGCGACAACCTTAGTGTTTCTAAAGTTTGCCTCATTTTTCCTAATTAGTCTAGAGTTTTTAAAGTAGTAATGGAATCCTTATATTTTTAAGAATGATCTAATTTGGTATACGTGCTAATATGGACACTGACATTTCATGTGATTGGGCATGTTTATGATTAAAAGAAAAAGGTTCCTAATGGTTTAAAAATTATACACTGGTAGTCTGGATGGATTACAAGTGCCATGGGACTCTGACAATGGCTTATAATTGCTTTGTGGTATTGACATGGAACAAAAAAAAAAAAAAAAAGAGCATAAGATTGTCCACTTTTCTGAACTTGATTTTGTTGAATAGTTCTCTATTTCAATGTTGGGAAAATACAAGGATATAAAAAGGAAGAAAATGGGGTAATTGGGAAAACTTCAATGACCAAGTTGGATTATTTTACAAAATTTTATACTTTGAATATCTAAGCCCAAACTGAAAAATGGGAGAAACTTTAAGAACTAAAAGTGGTGATTGCCCAAAAATAAGCATTGTTTTGCTTTAAGTGAGTTATATGAAGTAGACTCTATCTTCTGCACTCTATTGATTGCCCAAGAACTTTTATAGACCGCTCTCCGTAATTGTTCAGATTTGTTAGAGATTGGGGCATGGATTTCAGATTACTTTGTGTGGGTTAATGGTACAGTGCATTTGAAACCTGTGTTTACTAGAGAGGCACAAGACTGGGAGTTGGAGTCAATGACTGATTTTTTGGATGATTTGTATGCTGCATAGGTCAATCCTAATGTCTGTGACAAATTGATTTGGCTTCCTTCTCCCCAAGGAAGGATTTTAGAAGAGGTATTATAGAGTGCTTCAAGTAAATTCTGAGGTTCTGTCCCTGTTTCCTTGGAAGTGCATATGGAAATCTCTCTCTCCTCCTAGAGTTTCTATCTTTGTTTGGGAGGCTGTGCTCTAGGGAACATATTGACAACAAACAATATCCAGAATAGGGGTTTTGTTATGGCGGATTGGTGCTGTTTATGTAAATCTGATGGAGAATCTGTTAGTCATTTGTTCCTGCGTTGTCCTTTTGCTTCCGAGTTGTTGGCATTCATATTTTGCCTAGTTGGAATTGCATGGGTCATGCCTAAATCTGTTGAGGCCAAGCTAGAATCTTGGGTTGGAATTGCATTGTCCTTTGTGCTTACCAGTCTTTAGTGATTGCTGCCCTCATTGAACTTGTTGATTTTAAAATGATGTGGGTATCTTATATTCTTTAGAAAAGTTGAAAGAAGCAATTGTTTGGTTAAAATTCAGAATATATGCATTTCAAATGTATGTACAAGACAATATGATACCCTTAGCATTAACATGATTTGTCACTTTATCCACTTCCTCTCTCTAGAACTGTTTTATATACATCAGTGCTTTCTAATTCCGTTACTATCCTGGGGATTCCCCTACCTGAACTAATGAATTATTATTGCACTTTGGCCATGTTTGTTTCATGGATAATCAAGGGAAAGAAAATGAATTTTTGGAATATTTTCTACTTGTCGACTGTGTTCTTGGAGTATGGTTGATAATGCAAGAAAATTTGCGTTGGCTCTTTATAGGATTATTGATTTGATTTGCGTGTTTTTCTGTATCTTTTTTGTTGAAGAATTGATTGGTTGATTGGTTTATTGGTACCATAAAATTGGCACTTCTTGGACAGAACTTAGTTTGTAGTTTGTTATGGTTTATTACAATATCCTTAATGTGACTATGTTTTTGAAGTGATTATGAGATATAGTTTGTAATGTGACACAATTCTTGTCTTTTTATATTGTTGTGTTGGTAATTTGATTGTTGTTATGACATGATTTTGGAGTATGGTTGGTAATAAGAGAAAATTTAATTTCTCTATTGATAATATAGATTAAAGATTAATATCTTTTATGTTTGTCATCTATGTTGCAGGTAATAACACTACATGGAAGGACTGAAGGATGCAATCGTGTAATGTGGCAAGTTGGCAACTGTTATTCTTTTTCTAAAGAGCTTTTTCTTTTTCCATTTTTTGGGGGGTTGCCTGTTGCTCTTTGTCAAGCCTTTTTTTGATAATCGCTCCTTGTCAAGCCTTCTTTGTTTGGAAAGGATAATTTTAAATTTTAGACTAAATGTAAAGTATAATCACTAATATTAGGATAATCTTGATTTTTTTTTTTTCATATATAATTAAAGATATTTTATTAAAAGAAAAGAGTGCTTCATATTTACGAATCACAATGATAAACACAACGTAACTTAAAAGATTACAAAAGAAAGAAAAAAATAATACAAGAATAAAGTGATTCTGTGAAATCTAAATGGAAATGGTACTAGTAAGACTCCATGCATGAGACTAATCAAACAAAGTTTGAAATATCCCTAATTCCAACTAAGCTTATGTTTTTTATGTACAGTAACAAATGAGTTTGGTTTACTTCAAGTACTTTTTTAATTGGAATTTCTTTTTGTTTAAATAAGAAATTACTACTTGCCATTGTATATTTAAAACAAAAAGATATGTTCAGTTAAAAAAGTATTGGAAGTAAGCTAAATCTATAAAAAATTTAAAAAATTAAAAATCTATTTTGCTTGCTTTTTACATGATAATTGCATTAGACATAGCTAGAAAAATTTCAAATATATGTGGGGATAAAGTCAAGCTCCAAACAAGTTTGGAGGATTTTCCTCATGCTACTACTTGATGTTTTATAAAATTATCCATTTATATAACTTAAACAAGTCACGACTTACTCATTAAAAAAGTAATATGACTAAGATTACATAGATCTCTTCAATCACCATAGAAACCTTGATAAGATTATCTCAAAGCAGTGAGGTCTAACATGCAAATAAGCACTAAATTACTAAACAATTTAAAATGTTTGAGTTCTTTACTAAACAATTTTATATTTGCCAGTATGATTGTAATTGTGAAGGTTGTACATGTGAGAAAATTTCATTTTAATGACTTGGCATCTAAATCGATTTGAGTATTTAAATGGACCGTTTCTACTTAAGACCTAGTCAAATCCAAAGGGTTTGTGACCCAAAGGGTTTGTGACAACCCGTTTAACCAAGATGGGATTTACTTTTTACCACTTGGCTAGGTTTGTGAAATTTGAAAAGCTATATTTATAAGTCCACTTTAGTAACTTCTTTACTGTTTAATGGATTATGATATGATAATTTAAAAATGAAAAAACCTAAAGATATTTTTTAAATGCACTTTTCTATCTATCTACTTACCTCCAATACTTCTATCCCATTCTCAAAAAAAAAAAAAAAGGACTTCCATCCTATCAAAAAGACTAATATGTTATTATGAAACCTTAATTTTGAAGTATAATGGCTAGTTTAATGTAGGCATATGCCTATTTTTTAATATAAATATTTATGTAATGGTATCTCAAACTTATTTTTATATATGTTTTTTTTTTAAAAAAAATTGTATGACCTTGCGATTTGATCAGTGGCCCACTTGTTGAGCTGATGACTTAACTTACAGACCTGGTGGTATAGGAATCAAAGGAGAGATAAAAGCGTTGGTGATTAGTTGACTATAAAATAGGAGGGAAGCTTCCGGGTTTCTTTTACTCTTAACTATCTCCCAGAAGAACTGTTGTTTGGTATACTGCAAAAACTACCCGTCAAATCCATAATCCGATTAAGGTGCGTTTCAAAATCATGGAACTCTCTATTCACAATCCATGCTTTCATCAATTCCCACCTCCCTCAATCACTTTCGCTTCTTTCCAACTCCAATGCATTAAATTGTTAAGAACTGCACGTCCGAAGCACTTTAAAAAATTAATTCACGTTGACAATGACAATGACAATTACTCATTTAATCAATTTCAAAACGTGGAATCGTTCAGTTTTCGGGTTTGATCCAAGGACCAAGGTGGTAATGATTGCACTTCCATGTAGAACTGAAGAGGAAGAGCAAGAGGATAAGTCAGTTCTGGTTGAGGTTTACTCTCTAAGTGCTGGCGCCTTGTTTCCAACTGGGGTTAGTTTTAAATATTGGTTGAAACCGGATGCTTCTTCAAATGGAGTAGGAGCTAATGATTTTGCCAATGACGGTCATCCGTTAGTTTTGTCATTTGATTTGCATGATGAGGTTTTTCGCGTTATATCCTTGCCAAATGATGAATTCAGAGCTAATCTTGAGATTGATACTTTAGTAATCAGGGGATCACTTTCTCTAGTATGTTGTGATTTTACGAACAATTAAGTGTTCCGTGTGGGGGATGAAAAGCTATGGCGCTTTTGATTCTTGGACTAAACAGTTCACTATTAATCGCAACGAAGGAATTAGAAGGATAGTAGGTCTCCAGAAGAACGGTCATATATTAGTGGAAAGACAAGTAAAAAACCATTTTCTTCTGAACTCTCTTCGTATGACCCTGAGAGCCAAGAAGTTAAGGATTTGGGGATTTGTGGTGTGCCACACTTACTTCGAGTCGTTGATAATTATGTGGAGAACCTTGTTTTACTCGACAAGCCAAATGATGCAGTTTCCAAAAGGAGAGAGCACAAAAAGAGAGAGGAAATGCAGGTAAAAGCAGGATTCAATTCAAAATTTCAGAATTTACGTTCCTCAATTCTACTTATCCTTAGTATATACTAGATATTGTGGTGTGGCTATAAGTAAATTTTAATTTTTAAGTTCAAACCTGAATATACTATATTTATTTTGTTGAATATGATTTTGTGATTTTGTCACATCTAATCCATATTCAATATAAAAATTTGTTTACACTTTCCACTTCATTATGCTTGCTAAGATTTTTCTGCTATGTTCAGTTTTTTCCTTCTAATACTGCGTTTTGTACATTTAAATTCAACAAAGTATTGGATGAGGCCAAACATTTAAAATTTTTCTGTAACTGTTTAGGTAGAGCATGAATTTTGTTAGGGGTTTTGATTGATCAAATGTGTTGTGTTGTATTGAGTGTGGGAGCTGCATCAATCAAGTTGACCCTAGTGACAATCCTAGGATTTATTTTAATAACGTAAAAAATAATTGGCAAGCACCACTTTTGGTCATTAGAGTTTTCCTCATTTTCCTATTTAGTCTAGAGTTTCTGAATTAGTAATCAAATCCTTAAAGCAGTACTGAATTTCGGGCACACATCACTTTTGGTCCTTAAAGTTTTTCCAAATTTTCACTTCAAGGACCAAAAATGGTGTTTGCCTGAAAATAAGTACTGTTTTGTTTGGCTGAATGTATGACGTAGACTCTTTATCTTCAAATTAAAATGTGTTTCATCACACTCTTTTTGATTGGTCAAGGTGTTGAGGTTTTTCTAATTGTTCATCTGTCCTTGAGTTCCTAGCTTCGAAGAGTAAAATTTTCATATCTGCTGTCCCTAAATTAGTGACAACAAATTCTTCATGCCTTACCTTTTATGGAAGGGATTCTCCCTGTCAAATATCTTGGATTACCTCTCATACTAGGGAAACTGTCTTAGAAGGATTGAAAGTTGCTTTTGGAGAAGATAGCTGCTAGAATAAATTCTTGGACAACTAAAAAGCTATCTTTTGCTGGTAGAGTCCAACTTATTCAACATGTTTTGTTTGGGATTCAAGTTTATTGGACAAGCTATTTCATTTTTCCTGCTAAGCTCATTAAGGACATTGAGAAGCATTTAAATTCCTTTTTATGGAGTGGCTCTGATCAGGCTGTTCATATGGATAAAGTAGCTTGGACTCAAGTTTGTTTGCCAACAAAGGAGGGTGGCTTGGGGCTGAAAAGGGTTAGGGAGGGACTGAAATAGGCCTGCAATAATGAAGCACATTTGGATTTTGCTTGTGCAAGCTGGCTCCTTGTGGGTGGCTTGGACACTTGAATGTTCCTTGTCAAGCAGGATGTGGCAGCAAGTAGTGTGGGAATGTTTATATGGCAGCAGGTGCCTGATCACTGGGGAGCAGTAATTGATTGGGGGGTTATATTTAACAGGTAGAAGTATACAATGAAGAGTGGGGAAATGGCCATAGCATCTGCTGTATATCATATCTGGAGGCCTAGGAACACTAGTAAATTTTCAAAAATTATGTTGACTGAAGAACAAATGGTTAAAAGAATTTTTTTTTTTTTTGGAAATAAAATGGAGAATAGGGGCCTTTGTGCCTAAAAGGATCACAACAATTGACAGAAGTATGTGTGAAAGATTAGGTGTTAGACAATTTTTTTGTGGCATGGTTGTGACTGGTTTGGTGATGGTTGAGCTAGTAGTCATGTGCTAGTTGTAAAAAAAAACAAGAAGATTTAGCAAATAGGAAGTGGCCTAGATGCTGTTTGCTGCTAGTAGGTTACTTGACTAATCCTCTAGGTGGAATGTAGTAGGTTTTCTTGGTATAATTTGCTAGTTTGGGGGAGGTGGTTCTGTTTAGTTTTCAAAATGGGGTTTGCAGTTTGTTTGCTTCTAGTTTGCTGTTTTGGACTTCACTGTAGATCTTTCTTTTGTTTTTTTAATACGTGTATATATATATATATATATATATATAAATATATATTTATATTTATATATTATCATTGTACTTTGGCTATGTTTGTTTCATGTATAATCAGGGGAAAGAAATGAATTTCAGGATTATCTTTTAGTATGGTTGATAATACAAGGAAATTTTCCTATACTGTTTGTTGATTATGATTTTGATGTTTTATATGTCTTTATTAATTTGTTGATTATCTTTACTATTACTACCAAATAAAAAATTAAAAAACAAAGACTGCAAATGCAAATATTTAAAAAGGGGAATTGATTGGAATTCATTAGTTGGTTGGATTCTTTGTACCGTAGAATTGACAGTCCTTGGATAGCACTTGGTTAATAGTCGTTATAGTTTAGTTTTTTACAATATTGGCAATGCGGCTATGGTTTTGAAGTGTTTATGAGATATGTTTTGTAATGTGACAATTATTGTCTATTATTGTTGTATTGGTAATGTGATTGTTGTTAGTAGGTGATTTTAGAGTATGGTTGGTAATAGGAGAATTTTATTTTGCTAAGGATTTAATAAATTGAAAATTAATATTTTTTATGATTGTCATTTTTGTTGTAGATAACAACAATACATAGGAGGACTGAAGGATGCATTCGCATAATGTGGCAGCAGTTTTTAGATATTTTATTAGAAGACAAGATTACTTAGTGTTCAAGATGACCAATTAAACTTAGTTCAAATCATCAATGATTCCAACTTCATATTAGAATTTTTTTTTTTTCTTTATGTATAGTATCACACACACTATGGTATACTCTTCCTTAGGCCAAGTGCTTATAAGGCAAGGGTGAGAGGCGTCTCTCCCCAATGTGGGATTGAGCAAAACCATGCGGGTGGGAGCAAGGGTCGATCATGTCCATCCCAAAGCGGACAATACCTAATTAGGGTTCGAGACTTAGTTTCCTCCCATAGTAATAAATATAACTATTTCTAATGATAGCCACATAAGATATAACGAGACAAAATTCCAAATATTTGAGTGGTGTTTTTCGAATTAATTCCTTCAATCTACGTACCTTCCCTGGTAACAGCCATCGGATTTCAAAAGGCTCCAAAGACTACCCTCCGTAAAACATATGAAATAGATCAACAAATAGTCCATAGTCTCACCATTTATATAGGTGCATACAACACCTCCCATACTACTTTTCAAATGAAAGATAAGGCCCTCCTTGGGGCCTTAATGCACTAAAGACTCTTCTATCTTACTTTAAAGGCTAAAACGCAAAACTAATCTTTTAACTTTACTTTTGTTCATTTTAGTCCTCTAACTTTGCTTTTATTCATTTCAGTTCTCTAAGTTTTAGATTTATTCAATTAAAACTTTTCCATCAAATTTTACTGAAATTTTTTAAAAAAAAATTGGAAAAAAAATTTCAATCATTAATTGAATTTTTTTAATTTAAAAAATTGAAAATTAATCACAACATATAGCAAAAGTTTATTGAAAAGCCCTAATTGAATAAACTTGAAAGTTAGAAGACTAAAATGAACGAAAACAAAGTTAGAAGACTAAAATGAAATCTGAAGAAACTTAGAGGGTCAGTTTTGCATTTTAGCATACTTTAAACAACCTCATACTAAGAACGAACATCAAAATGACGCCCCTTGAATTTTCATCTCATCCTATTGATTGCTAACCTCTTGGGGATATTTGAGTAGGGAAGATCTAAAAAAAATTCATTGACTCCAATTTCTAAACATGAAAACCTTTTAATAAATCTCACATTCCAACTCCATTTCACCCCCATCTATGATTGAATTAATTGAAACATCCTTGTCCACTGAATATGCATATAAATCAGGTTGCAACTCTTTTATAGAATGATTCTCACACTAATTATCATGTGGAAACCTTGCTCGAGTGAATAAAGTTATCCCAACCTACCATAATCCTCCATCATAGGCTACACCCATGCTTTCCTCTAACTGATTTTGAAATCTAACCTCCCCATTGACATTAATCCTAACGTTTGAAATCAATTTTAAAGTCCATATTTTTAGAATTCTTTTTGCATTTAACATTATTTTTGAAATATTTTAATTAGTTGTCATGTTTGCAAAATTATGTAGCAAACTAGCATCTCGAGACTCTAAAACTGGAGTTTAAAGGTTGAACTTGAGTTGCATGTGATGGCAGTCTGATGTGGAAATTATCCACGTGGAAATCGAGTATTTAAAACTCGACTTCCCCATTCTCCACATTCCACGAACAAGCCTCTTCTTCTTCTTCCTCCTCAATTCTTTTCTTCTTCCTTCCAAATCTGATTCTTCTTCTTCTTGCTCGATCTGGTCCTTTGTTTCTCTTCCTCTCTTCTTCTTCTTCTGCTTCCTTCCTTCCTTCCTTCTTGATTTGGTCATTTTGTTCTGGATTTGATCTAGTGCTCTGTTCCTCTATTCTTCTTCATTTGTCTTCTAGATCTTCATCTATAAAAATGAGTCCTATAGACTTGGGTTTACTTTTTACAAACTACTTGAGATATATGTGGCAAATAACCTCTAGATTAGCAAGTGGAACTCAAGTCTTTAAGACTCGAGTTTCATATTGAACTCAAGCCAATAAAACTCGAGATGCTACTTTACTAAATTGTTTCTAACATATGCTAATTAACGTATGCTAAATCATTTCAAGCGTATGCAAATTACCTCCCATATTTTTTCCATTTTATTAGTTACGTTATGTGGCCATTAAATTATGCGTCTCTAATTACATCTCATATTCACTAAAATGTATTTGCTAAAATATATTTTGCCTCAAGTGTGTTTTTGACAAAAGGCTTTTTAAATTTCAATTAATTTGATAAGATTTTTTATTTATTTATGAAATAGTAATAATTTCATTTTTATTGAAATCGAAAAAGAAAAGAAAAGAAAATAAGAATATTTAGTACCCGTTTGGATACTGAGTCTGCGTCCAGTGTCTGGCATTTCACTTTTTTTTTTTTTTTTTTGAGGAGAGCGTATTATGCTTTTTCAATGAGTCCCATACACTGTTCACAAAAGCTACAAACCTTTTTTTTCAGAAAATTTTTCATTAAAAATAAGTCCCACAATACTATTCACATATTTAAAATTATTTTGTTATAATATTTTTAATTTTCAGCAGTATCCAAACGGATCCTTAGTTATTTACTGAAGAACTTGTAGGGCCTATAACGCACATAGAATTTCAATTTTTTAACGGGGAAATTTTTTTTAGTAAGAGTTAATTGTATGCGGTCTGCCACAAGTCCACAACAAGTGCTTCAAATTGAAGATTTTCCCAACAGTCTGAAATTGGTAAAGCCGAAAAAAAGAAAGAAAAAAAGAAAGAAAGATAAGGAATGTTGGAGTATCTGCCATACGAAGTGTTGCTGGAGATCCTGCATAGACTACCCGTGAAATCCCTAATTCAATTCAGGTGCGTTTCCAAATCATACAACTCTCTAATTACTAGTCCTGCCTTCATCAAATCCAGCTTCACTCGATCGCACTCCGATTCCAACAAATTAATTGTTAGGTATTTGGATGTCGAATTCCAGGTAGAGCGCTACAAATTAATTTACGAACACAATGACAATAGTGACTCCTCCTCATCTGAACAAATTCAAGATCTTGAGTTCCCACTAAGGAGTAGTAGTTGGGACTATTTTCAATTAGTCGGTTCCGCGAATGGATTGTTTTGCCTTTATGAAGGAAACCGCTTTGTTCTTTGGAATCCTTGTATTAGGAAATTTATTACCCTTCCCAACCCTTCTTCTTCTTTTATTGACCTCATTCCTTTTTTTCTAGCAATTGGGTTTGATTTGAGGACCGATGATTATAAGGTGGTGAGAATTACCTATCAAAGTGTAAATGTTAGGTACGAAGGTGCCAAACCACCTCTGGTTGAGGTTTACTCTGTTAGCGAGGGATCTTGGAGAGTAACTAGTGCTGGTGACTCATATCCGCCTAGGATTACTATTAGTAACTGGCCCCATGAAGCAGCTTCTTTAAATGGAGCTGTTCATTTTGCGGCGAATGATTGGGGCGAAGCCCAGAGTCCAGTAGTTTTGTCGTTTGATTTAGGTGATGAGGTTTTCCGCATGATATCCTTGCCAAATGGTAAATTTAAATTGGATGCTCATATTGGTACCTCAGTATTCAATGGATTGCTTTCTCTAATATGTTATGGGTATCAGCTTCTGAGCAGCGTCAAGAGTTGTTCTGTTTGGGTTATGAAAGAGTATGGTGTTGTGGATTCTTGGACTAAACAGTTCACTATTGACCTCAATATGATACATTGGATTTATTGGAAAGTGTTAGGTTTCTTGAATAATGATCATGTATTAGTGCAGAAAATACAATCACATGGTTCGATGCTCTTGTCATATGACCCAGAGAGCCAACAAGTGAAGAATTTGGGGTTTTATAGAAGCACTTGTTATTCTTATGCTGATAATTATGTGAGGAATCTTACCTTACTTGACAAACCAAATGATCTAGTTTCCAAGAGGAAAGTGAGCAAGAAGAGGAAGTGCAGGTAAAAAGGCTCGATTCAAGCATTCAACTAAAAATTTCAGCATTTACATTCTTCAGTTCTATCTTATTCTTGGTATATACTAGATTTTTTTGTGTTGCTATAAGTAAATATTAAGTTTCAAACCTCAATATATGGCTTTTGGATTTAATTTTTTCTTGAATGGATATAAAGACTAAAGAGTAGTCATAATTTTTAAAAAAAAAAAATTTATAGGTAATGTAGCAAAATTTTATCAATTTAGAGGGGAAAAAAAAAAGATCCAACAAACACAGGTAGTATACGAGAGAGAGAGTCTTAGAGTTTAACAAAAATAACACAAGTCCACAAACTCCTTGAGAGAGAAAGAAGACAACCTATTCAACGCAGCCATCCAATCATACAACAATCACAGCAAAAACAGTTTCAACTACAATGATGTACATTCTGTCCCCTCAAAAACATGCCTTTTTATTGTCAAATAGTCCACATTAAACATGGAGCGATATCCCCTTAAATAATATTGGACTGATGATGGCAAAAATCCCCATTGTGGTAGAAGAAGATGCTCTAAAGAGTGTTCAAAATTGTTAAATATGATTTTGTGGTTTTGGCTGATGACGGGATGAATCATTCACAAGCACGAAATGGTAAATCTAAATGAAGACTTATGTTATTATCTTTTTCTATATGCTGAAAGTGTCTCATCCAATCCATATTCTGCATGAAAATTTGTTTCACTTTCCATTTCATTAGGCATGCTTAGATTTTTCTGCTATGATCAGTCGTTGCCTTCTGATACTGTGTTGTGTACCTGACATATTGTTTTGCATCAGTGTAAAGTCAATAGAGTATAGGATTAGGCCAAGCATAAGTTGCTTTAACCATGTAACTATAGGTAGAGTCGTGTTTTGTTAGGGGTTGTTATTGATTAAATGTGTTATGTTGCATTGAGTGTGGGACTTGCATTGATCTGAGGTGACCCTAGTGACAACCTTAGGGTTTATTTTAAAAGTGTAAAAAAAAAAAAAAAATATATATATATATATGGAGCAAAAGCCATTTTTGGTCATTAAAGTTTGCCTCATTTTTCCTATTTAGCTAGAGTTTCTAAAATAGTAATGGAGTTGGTGTGGACACAAGGTACAAGCCTCCAATTATTCGCATGAATGAGAGGAAGAGCAAAAAGAAGATGGCTCAACCTGTGGCCTTATAGATGGAGCCTGTTAGTAATTGGGCTTGAGATTAAGCAAGCCCGAACATTTAATAATTAGGGTTTTTTTTTATACATCTTTTTGTTAGCTATTTAAGCACTTTTTCTGATTAATGTAAGATAGTTTTGAGAATTATAAAAATATTGTGTTTCTTTTACACTGGTGCAGACTCCTGTTTGCTTGGTGTTAACTCCAAGCAACCCTTAGGTGCTAACTCCTAAGGTTTATTCTTGATTCTATTGTTGTTTAATTGTTCCATTGAAATAATGTGGTTGTCCTACGTCAGGAGTCCTGAAATTTTTTAGAATAAGATGATTTGGTCTACATGCTAATTTGGACACTGACATTTCATGTGATTGGGCACGTTTATGATTTAAAAAAAAAAAATAGTTTCTAAGTGATTTAGAAATATTACACCAGTAATATTTCTTGCTTGTGCATTTGGATTTTGCTTGTGCAAGCTGGCTCCTTGTGGGTGGCTTGGATACACAAATACCTCTTAAAAGGCAAAGTTTTTGGGAGGTAAAACCCCCCCAGAACTGCTCTTGGGGATGGAGAAACTGAAGCTTAGGGAATCTGTAAGAGGTTTTTTTAAATGAAAAATTGGAGATGGGAATGGGAATGGGGTCTTTGGCATGATAATTGGCTTCCTCAAGGGGTCCTTAGTCACAAATTTGATACTGAAGCCATATTTGCTGCAGGCAGCTATCCTTCAGCTAGGGTGTCCAGTATTATTGTTAATGGTCATTGGCAGTGGAGGCCTCCTCGATCTATGGATTAAAGTCTTTTACAGCAGGAATTTCAGTTGGTTCCTATTCACGGAGAAGACACTTTAGTATGGACTCTAACTAAAAATTGTATATTTTCTTGTAAATCTGCTTGGGAAGCCCTTAGATATAGAAGCAATGAAGTTGATTGGGATGCTGCCATCATGCCAAAACATGCATTTATTTTTTGGTTGGCTATTCAGGATAGGCTTTCCACTTTTGATAGATTAGTTAAGTGAGGCTGGCAAGGAAATTTGTTGTGTGGATTCTGCAGAAACAAGTGTGGATCCAGGGATCATATTTTCTTTGAATGTTCCTTTTCAAGCAGGATGTGGCAGCAAGTAGTGTGGGAATGTTTATGGCCAGGTGCATGATCACTGTGGAGCAGTAATTGATTGGGGGAAAATTTAACAGGTAGAAGTATACAATCAAGAGTGGGGAAAATGGCCATAGCAGCTGCTGTATATCATATCTGGAGGCCAAGGAACACTTGTAAATTTTCAAAAATTATGTTTACTGAAGAACAAATGGTTAAAAGAATTTTTGTTTTTGGAAATAAAATGGAGAATAGGGGCCTTTGTGCCTAAAAGAATCACAACATGTTTTGAAGCTTTGGATAAACATGTTTTTGGTGATTTGTCTTTTAGAAAAAAAAAATGTTTGTTGGCTGAGCTCTTGGAGCTAGATTTGACAGATGGGTTACAAGTTTTGTCTCTAGTAGACAAAACTAGAAGATCTGAGATCAAGGCAGATATTGAGACTTTAGCTGCCATGGAGGAGATTTCTTGGAGGCAGAAATCAAAGGCCTTGTTCTTAAAAGAGGGGGACAATAATACTGGGTTCTTTCATAAGCTTGCCAATTCAAATAGATGAATTAATACTATGAGAGGTGTGGAGGTTGAGGGCACTATGTATGAGGATGAGTCAGATATTCAGGATCAGGTGGTGGGTTTTTATACGAATTTATATCAGGAACCTAAATCTTGGAGGCCCATTGTTGATGGATTAGAATTTGCAAGGTTGGATGATTCTGATCAATTTTCTCTTGAAAGGGAGTTTGAAAGGGAGGGGATCATTGCAGCTCTTTGGGAGGCTGAGGGTGATAAAGCTCTTGGTCCTAATGGCTTTTACCATTGCATTCTTTCAAAAGTGTTGGTGTGTGATTGAGAGGGACGTTTTGGCTTTCTTTGTGGACTTTCATAGACAATGTATCTTTGAGAAGTCTCTTAATTTTACTTTTCTGTGTTTGATTCCTAAGAAGATCAATGGTGTTAACATTAAAAATTATCGTCCAATTAGCCTTGTGGGTAGTTTGTACAAACTTTTGTCTAAGGTGTTGGCTCATAGACTTCGATGTGTGTTGGATAAACTTATTTCCAACTCACATAACTCTTTGGGGAAGACAATTTCTTGACTCTGTTCTCATAGTACATGAATGCTTGGATAGTAGATTGAAGAGTGGTATCCGGGTGTTATTGTTAAGTTAGATATTGAGAAGGCTTTTGATGATGTAAATTGGAATGCCTTGTTTTACCTTATTAAGAGGATGGGTTTTGGGGAGAAGTGGGGGAGATGGATGAAGGGGTGCATCTCTACAGTACATTTCTCAGTGCTTATTAATAGGTCCCTAGCTGGTTTTTTTGGCAGCTCTCGTGATTTACGTCAAAGGGATCCTTTGTCTCCATTATTGTTCTTGTTGGTGATGGAGGTGCTGAGTAGGCTATTGGAGAGGACAAAGGAGGGAGATTTTCTTAGGGGTTTCCAAGCTAGTCATAATGGTGGTTTGCGTGTTTCTCATCTTTTGTCTGCTAATGATACTATTCTTTTTTGTTATTCTTTTTTATGATGCATCCAAGGAACAATTATTATATTCAGATGGTGTTGATATTCTTTGAAGCTATTATAGGCTTGAAAGTGAATGTTGGTAAGATTGAGATTATGCCAGTGGGTGAGGTTGGGAACTTGGATGCTTTGGCTTGCGTTTTATGTTGTAAGGTTGGTTGTATGCCCATGTCTTACTTGGGAATGCCTCTTGGGGTTCATTTCAAGGATGCTTTGATTTGGAACCCTATTATAGAAAGGAAGGAGAAAAGGCTTTCAAATTGGAAGTGATTATTTTTATCAAAAGGGGGTAGGCTTACTTTATTGAAGAGATCTTTGTCGAACCTTCCAACTTATTATCTTTCTTTGTTTACCATTCCACAACATGTAGCAGACAAATTAGAGAGGATTTAGAGGAATTTCCTTTAGGGGAGATTTGATGAAGTTTTTAAATATTTGCTTGTTGCTTGGGATAAGGTGGTTTGGGGATTCTAAGGATTGGGCTTTTTAACCAAGCTTTGCTTGGGAAGTGGCTATGGCGCTCTGGGTACGAAGTTACCTGTTTATGGCGTCAGGTTATTGCCATCAAATATGGAGAGGGTAGTGGAGGTTGGTGCACTAGAGTTGTCAAAGGGATACATGGCTGTGAGTTGTAGAGGAAGAGAATTAGAAAGATGTAGATAGTTTCTTTAGTCATGTGGTGTATGCAACGGGAGAGGGTAGTCGCATTCGATTCTGGCATGACCCTTAGAGCAGTCCTACTTCTTTGAAAGAGTTATATTCAGAACTATTTGTCCATGCTGTGGCTCAAGAAGCTTTGATTTTTTATTTGAATTTTTATGCACCAGATAGGGGTGGTAGGAGTTGAAACTTACTTTTTTGTCATGCATTTAATGACTAGGAAACGGGGAGATTTTACTCTATTTTTTAGCATGTTTCTACCAGAATACCAAGGGGGGAGGGTGATGATGTTCTGATTTAGCAGTTGAATCGTAGTGGTATTTTGATGAGCGCTCTTTTTATAATTCTTTATTAAAATCCCCTTCTGTTTCTTTCCCTTAGCTAAGCATTTGGTGTATTAAGGTACCTTAAAGGGTGTCTTTCTTTTTTTGGACTGTTGCTAGGGATGAGATTCTTACCATAGATAACCTTGTTAAGAAGAACTTGTCTCTTGTTAATTGGTGTTGTCTTTGTTGGTGTGATGAGGAAACTGTGGATCACCTTTTACTCCATTGTAAGTTTGCTCATGCTTTGTGGAGTGCAGTTTTCCTTATGTTTGGGGTTCAATGGGTGATGCAGTATATAGTTCTCTCTTCTTTTCGCTTGGAGGAATTGTTTGGAGAATTATTTTTCAAATGTTTGGAATATGGTACCAGCATGTCTTATGTGGTTAGTATGGAAAGAACGCAATGCCCGAACTTTTGTGGACATTGAGAGACCTATTGAACTGTTACAGACATTGCTAGCTAGGACTTTGTTTGAGTGGTCTTGTATTTGGGGCCTCACGCATTGTATTTCCTTGTCTAATTTCCTTATCTCTTAGATCTGCTATTTGATTTGTTTGTATTCTTTCTTTGCCATGTGTTTACAATCGTAAACACATTGCATATTTGCTATCAATAAAACTTTTTTTAACTAGCTGAAAAAAAAGGATCACAACAATTGACAGAAGTTAATGTGAAAGATTACTTGTTAGACAATTTTTTTGTAGCATGATTGACTGGTTTGGTGATGGTTGAGCAAGTAATCATGTGCTAGTGGTTAAAAAAAAATAAAACAAGAATATTTTGCAAATAGAAAGTGGGGCTGGTGAATCACTTATCCCTTGCTTGCTGCCATCAAAATGTTGCAGCTTCTGTTCTAGTTTGCTGTTCTGGTCTTGTGCGTAGATGCTGTTTGCTGCTAGTAGGTTATTTGACTAATCCTCTAGGTGGAGTGTAATATATTTGCTGGAGAGTTTGTATGCACCCCTTTCTTGGTGTAATTCTCTAGTTTGGGGGAGTTAGTTCTGTTTAGTTTTCAAAATGGGGTTTGCAGTTTGTTTGCTGCTGGTTTGGTGTTTTGGACTTCACTGTAGATCTTTCTTTTGTTTTTTTTAATACATTTTTATTCATAAAGAACTATATATATATATATACACACACATATATATACACACACATATATTATCATTGTACTTTGGCTATGTTTGTTTCATGGACAAGCGGGGGAAAGAAATGAATTTCAGGATTATTTTCTAGTATGGTTGATAATACAAGGAAATTTGCCTTTACTGTTTATTGATTTGATTCTGGTGTTTTATATGTATTTATTTGTTGATTATTTTTATTATTATGACCAATAAAAAAAAATAAAAAACCAAAACAAAGACTGCAAAAGCAAATATTTAAAAAGTGGGAATTGATTGGAATTCATTAGCTGGTCGGCTTCTTTGTACCGTAGAATTGGCAGTCCTTGGACAGCACTTGGTTAAGGGTTCATTATAGTTTATTTTATATTGTTTGTAATGTGATTGTGACACAATTCTTGTCTATTATTGTTGTATTGGTAATGTGATTGTTGTTAGTAGGTGATTCAGAATATGGTTGGTAATAGGAGGTTTTTTTTTTTTTTTTTTTTTTTTTTTTGCAGATGATTTTATAAATTGAAGATTAACATTTTTTATGATTGTCATTTGTGTTGCAGATAACAACAATACATAGGACTGAAGGATGCATTCGCATAATGTGGCAGCAGTTTTTTCTTTTTGCCTAGATTTGTTTGTTGGCCTATGGATCTTTGTCAAGCCTCCTTTGTTTGGAAAGGATCATTTAAAATTTTAGACAAAAATGTTAAGTGTCTTTCTCAGTCTAGGATAGTTTTAATTTTAATTTTTAATTATTATTTTTTTTATAAACAAAGATATTTTATTAAAAGACAAGATTACTTCGTGTTCATGATGATAAACGCAGTAACCCAACATGAATGAAGTGATTCTATAAAATCAAAATGGGAATGCAACTAGTAAGACGCCACACAGGAGACCAATTAAAATTAGTTCAAATCATCAATGATTCCAACTTAAGATTAGAAAATATTTTTTTTTATGTATAGTAAAACATATAATTGTTTCTAATGATAGCCACATAAGACATATCGAGACATAGTTTCAAATATTTAAGGGGTGCTTTTTGAATTAATTCTTCCAATCTACCTTCCCTGGTAATAGCCATTAGATCCCAAAAGGCTCTAAAGATTACCCTCTATCTCATCCTATCGGTTGCTAACCTCTTGGGAATATTTGAGTAGAGAAGATCTAAAAAAAATTTCATTGACTCTAATTTCTAAACATCAAAACCTTATAATAAATTTCACATTTTGACTTCAGTTCACTCCATCTAATTGACTATCCATGATTGATGACTGAAACATTTTTGTTCATTGAACATGCCTATAAATCAAGGTGCAATTCTTCTATAGAATGATTCATGTGCCAATTATCATGTGGAAACCTTACTTGAGTGTATAAAGTTATACTAATCTAGGGGCTGTTGGGTAACATTGTTCTAGTAACGTTATTCGTATTTTTTGAAAATACTTATGGGTGAAAAAGTGTGAAAATGCATGTAATCTATATCTGTATATATCAACAAACTGAAGCGTAGCATTTATTGTTGCTACGCTTTAGTTGAGCCACATTAGCATCCATGTCATTACCTTATTTCTTTATAATTTTTTATATTTCTTTTTAATATTTACTCATTTTTTAAATATTTGCACTTTCTCCCTCCCATACCTTTTCATCTCCTCACTACCCTCTACTTTAATATCACTCTTCATCTTTCCCTTATTTTGTTTCTTCCTATTTACACTATTTTACTATAAATTTGTCATTTTCTCTTCCATTCTTTGCATAGTTTTCCGTCACAAAAACAAAGGTTCTCTCTCTTTCTCTTTCTCTCTCGGTTTATCTTTTGTTTGTTTTTTTTTCTTGCATCTCTGCTTTAGGTTGATAAATTTTTGTATTCTTTAGAACTCTACTTTTGGTTGATGCAATTTAGTTTTGTATTTTAAGTTTTTTTTTTCTTTTTTCCTTTTATTGTTGATCTACTCTAATAGATTATTTTAAAAAAATAATCCTAATACGTTAATTTAGTACAATTACAACCTACATATCTAATCATTGTTAACTATGTTTTAATTTTAATCTTCTATCATGAAAGAAACGTGGAAAATACTCGAATTGAAGGAATTCCTCTACAATTCAAGGAGGAACTACCACTTGAAAAAAAAAGGAAAATCAAGCAAATAATATCCTTGGAATGGGAGTCAGATGATCAAGTACTCTATTTTTTTTTCAATAACATTACACCAATAATATATTTAGTTTTCAATAAACTTAACAAAAAAGTAATTTTTTTTCTTTTATATTGGAGGAAACTGTATTCACATGCCTTGCAAAAACAAAAAATATTGAAACAAACTTCGGATGGTACTATATCGGATGCTCAAAGTGCAACAAAAAAGTTAAATCTGAAAATGAGTTTTGGTACAACCATTGCAAAAGTAACTCTGACTTTCCAATTCCAAGGTAAAATATAAATGATCAATTTTACAATCATACAATATATATAATAGATATTATAAAAATAAGTTACATCTTGATGTAAAAAAATTAATAGAAAAAATAATTGCATCGAGAATAAGCTCATTTCATTTTTTTTTTTTTTCCCTTTATTTGTTTCCCCATGTAAGATACAACTGTTTAGTCTACCCATTATATTTTTTTTTTCTTTCTTCTATTAGTCTTACTCTTTAATGCCTTCTAAACTATAACCAAAATAAATAAAAGCTCTCTTTAATGCCTCAACAATTTTCACCTTACCTTATCTCTCAAAAAAAATTCCACCTTACCTTACGCGGTAACACCTCCTACTCTCTCACCCTCCCTCACTCATAGAGACCAACAGTCAACACTTTCACATATATGTGAAATAAATATATTAAATGTTATAAAAGTAATGGGATGCAATCAATCGTCAACACTTTCACATGAACGCGAAATAAATATATTAAATATTTTTAAAAGCAATGGGATCAGTTAAAAGATGAGGGAAAAAGGGAAAATAGTTACATGGACATGCTTGGATGACAAAAAAATTGCACTTTCACAGTTGAGCCTAAACCTGTTGTCTAAAAGATAATTCAGCATATGAAAAAACAAATTGAGCAGAGAAAGCAATAACATTGATAAAGCCAATTAATTTCTCCGTGCAATGTAAGTTGAGAAGTCATAAGCTTTGTTGTATAAAATCACTTTATATCACCAGCCTCTTAAGTATTCAAATTGATAAAGGTTGAAGTGGAGCACAAATTGCACATTACCCTTTAAATCCACGTTGAACAGTACTCAAGATTGTAAGAGTTTTTGTCTTTGCCTCTCTCCATTAGGACTACCATTCTTTTACCAAAGTAGATGAGGATTACAATATATAAATTTGTCTTAAACATTAATACAGGTACTCTTTTATCAAATTTAATTGTTTTCCTTTCTCCTCTCTAAGTTTTTTGTTTTTTTTGGGAGAAAGATTCTCCTTTTAAGTTATACTATTAAAATATGAACATTTTTTTTTATGAAAATTAAAATATGAACATTGATAGTTTTAGTGACATGTAATGCATATTGTGATATTGATATGGGTGTTTTTTATGAGCCTCCAAAAAATGGCCCTACGCTATGGGAATAGGCAAATGCCAAACAAAAATAAATGCAAATGCAAAAGACTGGTGTCACTTTATTTTTGTTAGCAATGCACTTTCTTAATTTATTGTTTGAATTTTCAATCTTTATAGTTTAAACATTAAGGTCATATGGTGATTTGCTCATCAAGTGTTTGATGTTTTATTTATACATTTTTGTTTATAGACAAATACCATAACTCAAGCTTTATACTTTTGTGTAAAATTGACACCATCAATTGATGGCCATGATTTTTGGTTCATGAGTTTTGGTTCATTAGATTGTCTGCTTTTAAATAACAAGAGTTCATATTAGTTTTATAAGCAATGATTTTTGGTTCATGAGTTTTGGTTCATTAGATTGTCTGCTTTTAAATAACAAGAGTTCATATTAGTTTTATAAGCAGCAGCAGCAGCAACAACAACAACAACAACAATAATAGTAAGTTGTGTGCTGTATTTATTTTGTTTTATAAGGATGCTAAAAAATTACTTCAAACAAATGTGCAACTGTAAGACCATACAATTAGAATATATGATTTTTCATCTACTTTGACAAGAATATGCTAAATTATATTCAAAATTTTATTAGATGAATGCAAATTTCAACCTACTGAATGAAAATAGAAAAGCTCATTGGAAAATCATTTGTGTTTAGGATGGGAATTCAGATATAGGAATTCATATTGTGTCAAAACAATCAAATAAAAGTCTTTAATCCATTAATAATAAAACCTTTTGGAAAATCGAAACTTATACAAGTTATACTACCCACATTCTTAACTTCTACCTACTTTGATTATCATTAAAATAACAAATAAATAAATAAAGCAACAAACCCCCATGAGGTACATGAATCAAGGGCATCCAATTAAACACTGGCACTAATAAAAATAAATTGTAAAATATAGAAAAAAAAATTGCATCAATACCAGCCAACAATTGTGACTACTACTATTCCATGAAATTTACTCATTTAAGCTTAAATAAAAACTTCATTTTTTAACAATTAAAATATAATCTCAGCTCATTTTATTCAAAATTAAAATTCAACTACATCCTCCAAATCTATTAATGTATATATATTTTCTCTTAGAGAGAGAGAGAGAGAGAGAGAGAGAGATTTATGGTAATAATATATGTTTTTTTTTTTTTTTGAAAACTGTAATAATATATGTTTTTAATCATCTAAGGAAGTAGAATATATAGTCCTAAATAACTTGTAACTCAAAATCCAAATCCATAATAGAACTATACAATCAAAGTATGAACATACATCAACTATTTTTTGAATTACTGCTTGAAATTTACACAATTGTTGGAAGCTCTTAAATTCAAATATTTGAAAAAAAAATTCCACATAAAGTGTTCTTATGAGACATTACAGTGTATTATAAAAAACAACATAGCTAAGACATGTCCTCTAGTAATAATATAAATTACATAAAAAATAAAGTAACCCAATTTAAATATCCCATTTTCTAACATTTCATTTCACCTTTTACTATGTGAAGGTAAAATAGATGATGTGGATATTAATAACTTTTCAGCTACTTCAAAATAATAATTCAATTATAAGAGACTTTTGATTGTTCATATATATATATATATATATATTATCTTTTGAATTTTTAAGGAAAGTGGCAATTGAACATGTATTGTAAAGTGAAAGACTATTTGGCTTGGGCTTTACTGAGAACATTAAACATTACCTATAATTGAAAAATATATTAAATATTATAACACTTGGGCCTTATAGTGGAGGGTATATGAAAAGCTTTTATGCACTTAATTGACAATGAAAAATTATTGCTAATAACTAGAGCAATCATTAATCCATAAAACACACACAAAACAATAAATTACAATCCTAAACAACTTAAAAATTACAAGCTAAAAAACATCATATAACTACACAATCACAAAATGAGCATACAGCATGATTATAAATATTTTGTACAAGATCAAACTACAAGGGGAAAAGAAATCCTTCTTCAAACCAACAGAGAATGGGACAAAAATGCAAAATTGGACTAGCAATTGCACTGTTATGTGAATCAAATGACGAGGGAATACAACTACTATTATCAATTCTAAATCAACTAGATGGAAAAAAAAAATGGTGCTCCAAAACTATCAACAAATCCTTCAACATACAAATTTTGGAACAAACACATTTTGCATCCCAAAAAACCAAGCATGCAAAAATATCAGAGTGGATCATTGGGATTGTGAATGTCCATACTCTTATGGAAACAAGGAATTACATGTAACATGCAAAATGTGTTCAATTGACTTGAAAATGTATAAATTAGTCAACCAAGTATGGCAAAATTAATATTTCAAAAAAAAAAAAAAATCAATTCTTCTATAAATTATCCTCATTTTGTTCCAAATAGTAATCTCCAATAAAACAAACATAGTTCCATAAGTAAAAGCTCCTGTCAACATGAGTCTTATTATATATTAGTGATACGTATATAACACAGCTTGAGACGTAATAACATGACAAATATTAATAATAAAAAGACAATCCTAAAAAAAATTATCACACGCAGCGCACGGAGCTGCGACTAGTGTTATTTAAAAACCAAACGGAGCACTACTTTTTTTTTAAATATAAAAGTAATTTTCGTTAGTAAAATTTAATGGTCTGTCACAAGGCCCACAACAAGCGCTTTAAATTGACAAAAATTCCCAACACTACGAATTCGGTAAAGCCGAAAAAATAAAAAAATTCCGGAATGATGGACTCGGAGTGTCTGCCATACGATGTGTTGCTGGAGATCCTGCATAGACTACCCGTGAAATCCCTAATCCGATTCAGGTGCGTTTCCAAATCATGGAACTCTCTAATCACAAGTTCTGCCTTCATCAATTCCAATCTCACTCGAACTCGATCACACTCCGATTCCAACAAATTAATTGTTAGGTATTTGGATGTTACAGCCCAAGTAGAGCGCTACAAATTAATTCACGAAGACAATGACAATAACGTTTTCTCATCTGAACAAATTCAAGAACTTAAGTTACCATTAAGGAGTCGTCTTTGTAGCTATTTTCAATTAGTCGGTTCCGCGAATGGATTGTTTTGTCTTTATGAAAATTTATTACCCTTCCCAACCCTTCCGTTACTGTCCCCATTACTTGTCATAAAGCGTTTGGGTTTGATTCGAGGACCAATAATTATAAGGTGGTGAGAATTGCATATCAATGTGAAAATATTAGGTACGAAGGTGCCAAACCACCTCTGGTTGAGGTTTACTCTGTTAGCGAGAGATGTTGGAGAATAACTAGTGGTGGCGATTCGTTTCCGCCTAGGATTGCTATTCGTAATTGGCACCCAGAAGCAGCTTCTTTAAATGGAGCTGTTTATTTTGTGGCGAATGATTGGGGCAATACGAGTTCAAAAGTTTTGTCATTTAATTTGGGTGATGAGGTTTTCCGCATGATATCCTTGCCAAATGGTAAATTTGGATTGTATGCTCCTATTTTTACCTCAGTATTCAAAGGATTGCTTTCTCTAATATGTTATGAGCAATGGCATATGGACGAGCATTATAGTTGTTCTATTTGGGTGATGAAAGAGTACGGCGTTGTGGATTCTTGGACTAAACAGTTCACTATTGACCTCAATATGGAATATTGGAAAGTCTTAGGTTTCTGGAAGAACGATCATGTATTAGTGCAGAAAATACAACCACATGTGTTGATGGTCTTTTCATATGACCCTGAGAGCCAACAAGTGAAGAATTTGGGGTTTTGTAAAAGCGCAGGTTTTCCTTATGCTGATAATTATGTGGAGAACCTTGTCTTACTTGACAAACCAAATGATGTAGTTTCCAAGGAGTAAAGTGAGCAAGAAGAGGAAGTGCAGGTAAAAAGGCTCGATTCAAGTATTCAACTCAAAATTTCAGCATTTACATTTCTCAGTTCTATTTTGTATATACTAGATATTTTTGTGTTGCTATACTTAAATATTAAGTTTTAAACCTCAATATATGACTTTTGGATTTAATTTGTTCTTGAATGGATATAAAGACTAAAGAGTAGTCATAATTTTTTTATAGGTAACGTAGAAAAATTTTATCAATTTAGAGAGAAAAAAAAAAAAAAAACCCAATGTACACAGGTAGTATACGAGAGAGAGTCTTAGAGTCTAACAAAAATAACACAAGTCCACAAACTCCTTAAAAGAGAAAAAAGACTGCCTGTTTCAATCATACAACAATCACAGCAAAAACAGTTTCAACTACAATGATGTACGCTCTGTCCCCTCAAAAGTCTGCCTATTTCTTGCCAAATAGTCCACATTAAACATGGAAGGATATCCCCCCAAATAATATTGGACTGATGATGGCCAAAATCCCCATTGTAGTTGAAGAAGATGCTCTAAAGAGTGTTCAAAATTGTTAAATATGATTTTTTGGTTTTGGCTGATGACGGGATGAGTCATGCGCAAGCACGAAATGGTAAATTTAAATGAAGACTTATGTTATTATCTTTTTCTATATGCTGAAAGTGTCACATCCAATCCATATTCTGTATGAAAATTTGTTTCATTTTCCATTTCATTAGGCATGCTTAGATTTTTCTGCTGTGATCAGCCGTTGCCTTCTGATACTTTGTTGTGTAACTGACATATTTTTTTGCATCAATGTAAAGTCAATAGAGTATAGCATTAGGCCAAACATAAGTTGCTGTGACCATGTAACTGTAGGTAGAGTGGTGTTTTGTTAGGGGTTTTTATTAATTAAATGTGTTATGTTGTATTGAGTGTGGGAGTTGCATCGATCTGAGGTGACCCTAGTGACAACCTTAGGGTTTGTTTTAATAATGTAAAAAAAAAAATAATGAGCAAAAGCCACTTTTGCTCGTTAAATTTTGCCTCATTTTTCCTATTTAGCTAGGGTTTCTAAAGTAGTAATGGAATCCTTAAATTTTTAGAATGATATAATTTGGTCTACATGCTAATCTGGACACTGACATTTCATGTGATTGGGCATGTTTATGATTTAAAAAAAAAAAAAATGGTTCTAAATGGTTTAGAAATTGTACATCGGTAATCTAGGTGGATTACAAGTGCCACGTCACTACCAAGATGGCTTATAATTGCTTCATGGTATTGACATGGAACAAAAAAAGAGGATAAGATTGTCCACTTTTCTGAACTTGAATTTGTTGTATAGTTCTCTATTCTGCTGTTGGGAAAATACAATTTGGATTATTTTACAAAATTTTAACTATTTTGAAACTCTAAGGTCAAAACTGAAAAATGGGAGAAACTCTAAGGACCATAAGTGGTGTTTGCCCAAAAAATAAGTATTTTTTTGTTTAGCTGAATTATATGAAGTAGACTGCAGTCTATTGATTCACATTGGTTGTTAGTTGATGTGGAAAGATTTTGACATTAATGGGGGCAAGGAGGGTAAATTGGACCTTGTGTTACTTCTCCAGTAATTTTTCTGGCTTTTCTATGGAAAATTGATTAGGGTTTTGCAGAGAGGACTTTGTAATTGAATTATGAGTATAGAATAGGATTGTATTTGGGACCTTTTTTTTTTATAGAAGTTTTATTTTACCGATCAAACAAATATGGTATAGTATTATTTGATTATTAAATGGCCTGATTTGCTGTAGGGAGAAAATTATATCTATGTTTATGATATATTATATAGAAATTAGAAGGAAAATGATATAAGTGTAAGTAATCACAGCCTAGGTTTCTTTAGGCAATTGGACTTAATAAAAGTAGGTAATCACAACCTCAAAAAGAACCAAAGCTGTTGGACTCTTTCATTCAACTTCTAGAGGAATTGGAATTTCTTCCTTTATGTTTCATAATTGTGCAATACCCCAATTCTGTCACTACCTCAGTTAATGTGGACTATTTGGACTGAACAAACTTGGCGTTCTTTTGAGGATACTAGAAAATCTTTGGCACAGTTGTTAGATTTATGTCATCGGACCCTTTTTGGTTGGTCTTAGTGTTGTGGTCTCTCGGATTGTTCTACACTTATGGATTTTCTTTTGTCTCTTAGAATAGTTTAGTGACAATTCATTTATTTTTACTTCTCTTTCCTCTTTGTTCACTATTGTGAACCTTCTGTATTTTTCATGCTTTTCTAGCTTTAATAATATTTTTTCTTACCTATCAAAAAAATAAAGAAAAGAAAGTACTAAACTTAACCCAACCCAGATAACCTAACCCAGATAACTTAAACCGGGTAAACTTAACCCTCTAACTAACCCAGGGTAAATAGTACTTAACCCAATTCTCCTCAGCCTTACTCACTCCTAGACTGATTTTGTTTTTTCAAGCAGTCAGTTGGATGCCACATCTGCCTTCGCTGGTGCTCGGAAATTGTTTCCTCGGCAAACTCAGCTCTTCGGCAAAAGGTAGTCCTCTCTCTCTTAATTTTCTGATTCTTTGATTGTGTTTAATTTGCTGGCCATGGCCAGAGTCCCTACTTCTTTGTTCATGCTTAACATGCTTGATAAATTGCCCCAATAATTGTGTGAGTACATCAAAACCCGTAGGTGCTACTAAGGGTAGGACAGCTAACATGTAAACTAGTCAAATACAAGTATACATTTTTTTTTTTTTACTTATAAAAAATAAAAATCTATTGATATGATTGAGATATGGTATGTATCTTATAGATTATATTTTTTTGTTTCCTTGAACCATGTTAGAGAACTGATATGATGGAGACATAATACATATCTTATAGATTATATTTTTCTTTTTCCTTGAACTATGTTAGAGAATTGTTGTTATGTTTCCTTTTTTTTGATAGGTAATAAGAATAATATTGTTTAAGAAAAAAAAGAAAAGAAAGTAAAATACATGGTGTTAATGATGATGAACACAAAAAAGCAAAAACAGAAAGCAAAGAGAAAAGAAATCAAGAGGCTATTGTATGAGAAAAAATAAACTCTATAAAAGAGGAAAAATTCATAAAACCCTAGCACCATGACCAATCAAAAAGACTATGGTGGCACAAATCTTTTAACTCAACCAAC
Source organism: Quercus glauca (assembly GCA_023736055.1). Taxonomy (NCBI): domain Eukaryota; kingdom Viridiplantae; phylum Streptophyta; class Magnoliopsida; order Fagales; family Fagaceae; genus Quercus; species Quercus glauca. The sequence continues at coordinate 87,190,964 of CM043318.1, read as the reverse complement.
GTCTTCTCAGTGTCCTCAAAGGAGTGATGATTTTGTTCAGTCCATACAGTCCACATTAAACAACCTAGAATCAAATTCCAAATATCTAAACTATGGTTTCCATGCCAATGACTCCAACAAAATTACAACCCTACCTCAAAAGCCTGGCATGACCGTCTTATGGTTTTCTTGGGTAGGTGTAATGATTTTCTCTCTTTCCTTTCATGGTACCCTTTCTACCCCAGGATAGTTAGAACTGATGTGATGCAGTCTCTCTCATTATGTGAGTTCCATAAGAGAAACAATATGTGCTGCAGGAATGAGGGGTGTTTTTCAAACTAATTCCTTGAATCTACATTCCTTGGTAATAGCCATCAGATCTCAAAAAGCTCTAAAAACTACCCTTTATAAAACATATGAAATGGATCAGCAAATGGTTCACGGTCTCACCATTTATATAGGTGCATACATCACCTTACATGCTACTTTCTAAATGAAAAATGAGGCCCTCCTTTGGGCATTGAAGCACTAAAGACTCTTCTACTTTACCCCAGATAACCTCATACTAAGAAAAAAAATCAAAATTATCAATCCCCTTAAATTTTCATCTCATCCTATTGGTTGCTAATTTTTTGGGCATATTTGAGTAGAGAAGATCTAAAAGAAAATTAATTGACTCCAATTTCTAAACATGAAAACCTTTTAGTAAATCTCACATTCCAACTCCATCGCACCCCATTTAATCAACTAACCATGGCTAAATGTATGACGTAGACTCTTTATCTTCAAATTAAAATGTGTTTCATCACACTCTTTTTGATTGGTCAAGGTGTCGGGGTTTTCTATTTGTTCATCCGTCCTTGAGTTCCTAGCTTTGAAGAGTGCAATTTTGTTCTCTACTATACCAAAATTAGTGAAACAAAACAACAAATTCTTCATGTCTTACCTTTTAAGGAAGGGATTCTTCCTGTCAAATTTCTTGGATTACCTCTCATACCAGGGAACTGTCTTATATGGATTGAAAGTTGGTTTTTGAAAGTCGGTTTTGGAGAAGGTAGCTGCTAGAATAAATTCTTGGGCAACTAAAAACCTATCTTTTGCTGGTATAGTCCAGCTTATTCAATATGTTTTGTTTGGGATTCAAGTTTATTGGACAAGCTATTTCATTTTTCCAGCTAAGCTCATTAAGGACATTGAGAAGCTTTTCAATCTGATCAGGCTGTTCATATAGCTAAAGTAGTTTGGACTCAAGTTTGTTTGCCAACAAAGGAGGGTGACTTGGGGCTGAAAAGGGTTAGGGAGGGAGTGGAATAGGGCTGCAATAATGAAGCACATTTGGATGTTGCCTGTGCAAGCTGGCTCCTTGTGGATGGCTTGGATACACAAATACCTTTTGAAAGGGCAAAGTTTTTGGGAAGTAAAACCCCCCCAGAACTGTTCTTGGGGATGGAGATAGATTCTGAAGCTTAGGGAATCTGTGAGAGGTTTTTTAAATGGAAAATTGAGATGGGAGTAGGGTCTCTGGCATGATAATTGGCATCCTCAAGGGGTCCTAAGTCACAAATTTGATACTAAAGCCATATTTGCAGCAGGCAGCTATCCTTCAGCTAGGTTGTCTAGTATTATTGTTAATGGTCATTGGCAGTGGAGGCCTCCTCGATCTATGGATCAAAGTCTTTTACAGCAGGAATGTTGGTTCCTATTCATGGAGAAGACACTTTAGTATGGACTCTAACTAAAAATTGTATATTTTCTTGTAAATCTGCTTGGGAAGCCCTTAGAAATAGAAGCAATGAAGTTGATTGGGATAAAGTGGTTTGGGATGCTGCCATCATGCCAAAACATGCATTTATTTTTTGGTTGGCTATTCAGGATAGGCTTTCCACTTTTGATAGATTAGTTAAGTGGGGCTGGCTATTCTGCAGAAACATGTGTGAATCCAGCCTATCCAGGGATCATATTTTCTTTGAATGTTCCTTTTCAAGCAGGATGTGGCAGCAAGTAGCGTGGGAATGTTTATGGCAGCAGGTGCCTGATCACTGTGGAGCAGTAATTGATTGGGGGGGGGGGGGGGGGGGGAGGGGAATTTAACTGGTAGAAGTATACAATCAAGAGTGGGGAAAATGGCCGTAGCAGCTGCTGTATATCATATCTGGAGGTTGAGGACCATTTGTAAATTTTCAAAATAGGGGCCTTTGTGCCTAAAAGGATCACTGCAATTGACAGTAAGTATATCTCGAAGATTAGGTGTTATAGACAATTTTTTTGTAGCATGGTTGTGACTGGCTTGGTGATGGTTGAGCTAGTTGTCATGTGCATGTGCTAAAAAAAACAAGAATAATTTCCAAATAGAAAGTGGGGCTGGTGAATCACGTATCCCCTGCTTGCTGCTTTCAAATTGTTGCAGCTTCTGTGCTAGCTAGATGCTGTTTGCTGCTAGTAGGTTATTTGACTAATCCTCTAGGTGGAGTGTAATATATTTGTTGGAGAGTTTGTATGCACCCCTTTCTTGGTGTAATTTATTAGTTTGGGGGAGGTGGTTCTGTTTAGTTTTCAAAATGGGGTTTGCTGTTCGTTCGCTGTTGGTTTGGTGTTTTGGATTTCACTGTAGATCTTTCTTTTGTTTTTTTAATATATATATATATATATATATATATATATATATATATATAATCATTGTACTTTGGCTATGTTTGTTTCATGGATAATAAGGGGAAAGAAATGAATTTCAGGATTATTTTCTAGTATGGTTGATAATTCAAGGAAATTTGCCTTTACTTTTTATTGATTATTGATTTGGTTTTGGTGCTTTATATATCTTTATTTGTTGATTATCTTTATCATTACTACCTAATAAAAAAAACAAAGACTGTAAATACAAATATTGGAATTCATAGTTGGTTGGATTCTTTGTACCGTAGAATTGACAGTCCCTGGACAGCACTTGGTTAATAGTTCATTGTAGTTTGGTTTATATGGTTTGTAATGTGACACAATTCTTGTGTCTATTATTATTGTATTGGTAATGTGATTGTTATTAGTAGGTGATTTTAAAGTATGGTTGCTAATGGGAGAAAATTTATTTTAGCTAATGATTTTATAAATTGAAGATTAATATTTTTTATGATTGTCATGTTGCAGATAACAACAATACGTAGAAGGATTGAAGGATGCAGTCGCGTAATGTGGCAGTAGTTTTTTTCTTTTTGCCTGGAAATTTTTTCTTTTATTTTTTTTATTTATTTTTATTTTTATTTTTTTGGGGGGGTGGGTGGGGGCGGCTATGGCTCTTTGTCAAGCCTTCTTTGTTTGGAAAGGATCATTTTAAATTTTAGGCAAAAATGTAAAGTACACTTTCTATTTAGAATAATTTTAAATTTTTTTTATAAACTAAGATATTGTATTGGAAGACAAGATTACTTCGTGTTCAAGATGATAAATAAAGAACTCAAAAGAATTGCACATGAATGAAGCGATTCTATAAAATCTAAATGGAAATGCAACTAGGAGGACCCCACACATGAGACCAATGAAACTTAGTTCAAATCATCAATGATTCCAACTTAACATTAGAGATATATATATATATATATATGTATATATTTTTTTTTTTTCGAACTTAACTAGTCAAAATTCCAAATATTTGGGGGATGTTTTTCGAACTAATTCCTCCAATTTACCTTCCCTAGTAATAGCCATTGGATCTCGAAAGGCTCCAAATACTACCTTCTATAAAACATATTAAATGGATCAGCAATTGGTCTATAGTCTCACCATTTATATAGGTTCGTGCATACAACACCTACCATACAACTTTCCAAATGAAAAATGAGCCGTTTTTTGGGCTTTAACACACTAAAGACTCTTCTATTTTACCCCAAATGATCTCATACTAAAAACGAACATCAAAATGACCACTCCCCTTGAATTTTCATTTCATCCTATTGGTCGCTAACCTCTTTAGGATATTTGAGTACAGAAGATTTAAAAGAAAATTTATTGACACCAATTTCTGAACATGAAAACCTTTAATAAATCTCACATTCCAACTCCGTTGCACCCCATCTAATGGACCATCCATGATTGAATTAATTGAAACAACCTTATTCACTCAATAGGCATATAAAGTAGGATTCAACTCATATAGAGAATGAGTCCTGTGCCAATTATCATGCAAAAACCTTACCTAAGTTAATAAAGTTATCCCAACCAACCTTAATCCTCCTCCATTGGTTACACCCACGCATTCCTCTAATTGATTTTGAAATTTAACCTCCCCATTGATGTCTAAAGTTTACAATTTTGTACATTAGCCCTAATGTTTGAAATCATTTTTAATATTAATATTTTTTCCATTTTACTAGTTAAGTTACGTGGCCATTAAATTTTGCATCTCCGATCAAATCTCATATTCACTAAAATGTATTTTGCCTCAAGTTTGTATTTGACAAAAGGCCTTTTAAATTTCAATTCAGGTGCGTTTCCAAATCATGCAACTCTCTAATTACAAGTCCTGCCTTCATCTATTCCAGTCTCACTCGATCACACTCCGATTCCAACAAATTAATTGTTAGGTATTTGGATGTCAAACCCCATGTAGAGCGCTACAAATTAATTTACGAAGACAATGACAATAATGACTCCTCATCTGAACAAATTCAAGATCTTGAGTTCCCACTAAGGAGTAATAGTCGGGACTATTTTCGATTACTCGGTTCCACGAATGGATTGTTTGGCCTTCATGAAGAAAACCGCTTTATTCTTTGGAATTCTTGTATTAGAAAATTTATTACCCTTCCCAACCCATCTGTTACTGGCCTCTTTCCTTGTTATCTAGTGTTTGGGTTTGATTTGAGGACCGATGATTATAAGGTGGTGAGAATTGCCTATCAAAGTGTAAATATTGGGTACGAAGGTGCCAAACCACCTCTGGTTGAGGTTTACTCTGTTAACGAGGGATCTTGGAGAGTAACTAGTGGTGGTGACTCATATCTGCCCAGGATTACTATTAGTAATTGGCACCCACAAGCAACTTCTTTAAATGGAGCTGTTTATTTTGTGGCGAATGATTGGGGTGATGCCCAGAGTTTAATAGTTTTGTCATTTGATTTGGGTGATGAGGTTTTCCGCTTGATATCCTTGCCAAATGGTAAATTTGGATTGGATGCTGATATTGGTACCTCAGAATTCAAAGGATTGCCTTCTCTAACATGTTATGAGAGTTGGCATATGGACCAGCGTTATAGTTGTTCTGTTTGGGTTATGAAAGAGTATGGTGTTGTGGATTCTTGGACTAAACAGTTCACTATTGAACTCAATATGCTACGTTGGACAGTGTTAGGTTTCTGGAAGAATGATCATGTATTAGTGCAGAAAATGCAATCAGATAGTTTGATGCGCATACAATCACATGGTTCAATGCTCTTGTCATATGACCCTGAGAGCCAACAAGTGAAGAATTTGGGGTTTTATAGAAGCACTTGTTATTCTTATGCTGATAATTATGTGAGGAATCTTACCTTAATTGACAAACCAAATGATGTAGTTTCCAAGAGGAAAGTGAGCAAGAAAAGGAAGTGCAGGTAAAAAGGCTCGATTCTAGCATTCAACTAAAAATTTCAGCATTTAAATTCCTCAATTCTATCTTATTCTTGGTATATACTAGATATTTTTATGTTGCTATAAGTAAATATTAAGTTTCAAACCTCAATATATGGCTTTTGGATTTAATTTTTTCTTGAATGGATATAAAGACTGAAGAGTAGTCATAATTTTTTTATAGGTAATGTAGCAAAATTTTATCAATTTAGAGGAAAAAAAAAGATCCAATGTACACAGGTAGTATCCGAGAGAGAGTCTTAGAGTCTAACAAAAATAACTCAAGTCCACAAACTCCTTGAGAGAGAAAAAAGACAGCCTGTTCAATGCAGCCATCCAATCATACAACAATCACAGAAAAAACAGTTTCAACTACAATGATTTACGTTCTGTCCCCTCAAAAGTATGCCTATTTCTTGTCAAATAGTCCACATTAAACATGGAGGGATATCCCCCCAAATAATATTGGACTGATGATGGCAAAAATCCCCATTGTGGTAGAAGACGATGCTCTAAAGAGTGTTCAAAATTGTTAAATATGATTTTTTTGGTTTTGGTTGATGACGGGATGAGTCATTCGCAAGCACGAAATGGTAAATCTAAATGAAGACTTATGTTAATATCTTTTTCTATATGCTGAAAGTGTCACATCCAATCCATATTCTGTGTGAAAATTTGTTCCTTTTTCCATTTCATTAGGCATGCTTAGATTTTTCTGCTGTGATCAGCCTTTGCCTTTTGATACTGTGTTGTGTACCTGACATATTGTTTTGCATCAGTGTAAAGTCAGTAGAGTATAGCATTAGGCCAAACATAAGTTGCTATAACCATGTAACTGTAGGTAGAGTCGTATTTTGTTAGGGGTTTTTATTGATTAAATGTGTCATGTTGTATTGAGCGTGGGAGTTGCATCAATCTGACGTGACCCTAGTGACAACCTTAGGGTTTGTTTTAAAAATGTAAAAAAAAAATAATAATAATAATAATAATGAGCAAAAGCCACTTTTGGTCATTAAATTTGCCTCAATTTTCCTATTTAGCTAGGGTTTCTAAATTAGTAATGGAATCCTTAAATTTTTAGAATGATACAATTTGGTTTACATGTTAATCTGGACACTGACATTTCATGTTATTGGGCATGTTTATGATTAAAAAAAAAGGGTTCTAAATGGTTTAGAAATTGTACACCAGTAATCTTGGTGGATTACAAGTGCCATGTGAATACCAAGATGGCTTATAATTGCTTCGTGTTATTGACATGGAACAAAAAAAGAGGATAATATTGTCCACTTTTCTGAACTTGAATTTGTTTTATAGTTCTCTATTATGCTGTTGGGAAAATACAAATTGGATTATTTTACAAATTTTTAACTATTTTGAAACTCTAAGCCGAAACTGAAAAATGGGAGAAACTCTAAGGACCATAAGTGGTGTTTGACCAAAAAATAAGTATTGTTTTGTTTAGCTGAACTATATGAAGTAGACTGCAGTCTATTGATTCACTTTGGTTGTTAGTTGATGTGGAAAGATTATTGACATTAATGGAGCAAGGAGGGTAAATTAGACCTTGTATTACTTCTCCAGTAATTTTTTTGGCTTTTCTATGGAAAATTGATTAGGTTTTTGCAGAGAGGACTTTGGAATTGAATTATGCCTAGAGAATAGGATTGTAATTGGGACCTTTTTCTTCTATAGAAGTTTTATTTTACTGATCAAACAATTATATATTCGGATGGTGTTGATATTCTTTGAGGCTATTATAGGCTTGAAAGTGAATGTTGGTAACAGTGAGATTATGCTAGTGGGTGAGGTTGGGAACTTGGATGCTTTGGCTTGCGTTTTATGTTGTAAGGTTGGTTGTTTGCCCATGTCTTACTTGGGAATGCCTCTTGGGTTTCATTTCAAGGATGCTTTGATTTGGAACCCTATTATAGAAAGGATGGAGAAAAGGCTTTCAAATTGGAAGTGATTATTTTTATCAAAAGGGGGTAGGCTTACTTTATTGAAGAGCACTTTTTCGAGCCTTCCAACTTATTATCTTTCTTTGTTTACCATTCCACAACATGTAGCAGACAGATTAGAGAGGATTTAGAAGAATTTCCTTTGGGGGAGATCTGATGAAGTTTTTAAATATTTGCTTGTTGCTTGGGATAAGGTTGTTTGGCCGGTGGAGGCAAGTGGTTTGGGGATTCCGAGGATTGGGCTTTTTAACCAAGCTTTGCTTGGGAATTGGCTATGGCACTATGGGAAGGAAGTTACCCATTTATGGTGTCAGGTTATTGCCACCAAATAAAGGGAGGGTAGTGGAGGTTGGTGCACTAGAGTTGTCTGAGGGACACATGGCAGTGGGTTGTAGAGAAAGAGAATTATAAAAGATGCAGATAGTTTCTTTAGTCATGTGGTGTATTCAGCGGGAGAGGGTAGTCGCATTCGATTTTGGCATGACCCGCTCCTACTTCTTTGAAAGAGTTATATCCGAAACTATTTGTCTGTGCTGTGCCTCAAGAAGCTTTGATTTTTTATTTTATTTTTTATGCCCCAAATAGGGGTGGTAGGAGTTGAAACTTACTTTTCCGTCGTGCATTTAATGACAAGGAAACGGGGAGATTTTACTCTTTTTTTTAGCATGTTTCTACCAGAATACCAAGGGGGGAGGGTGATGATGTTCTGATTTAGCAGTTGAATCGTTGTGGTATTTTTGATGTGCGTTCCTTTTATAATTATTTATTAAAATCCCCTTCTGTTTCTTTCCCTTGGCTGAGCATTTGGTGTATTAAGGTACCTAAAAAGGTGTCTTTCTTTTAATGGACTGCTACTAGGGATGAGATTCTTACCATAGATAACCTTGTTAAGAAGAACTTGCCTCTTGGTGTGATGAGGAAACTGTGAATCACTTTTACTCCATTGTAAGTTTGCTCATGCTTTGTGGAGTGAAGTTTTCCTTATGTTTGGGGTTCAGTGGGTGACGCAGCATACAGTTCTCTCTTCTTTTCGCTTGGAGGAATTGTTTGGGGAATTATTCTTCTAATGTTTGGAATATGGTACCAGCATGTCTTATGTGGTTAGCATGGAAAGAACGCAATACCCAAACTTTTGAGGGCATTAAGAGACCTATTGAACTGTTAAAGACATCACTAGCTAGGACTTTGTTTGAGTGGTCTCGTATTTGGGGCCTCACTCATTGTATCTACTTGTCTGGTTTCCTTATTTCTCTTAGATCTGCTATTTGATTTTGTTTGTATTCTTTCTTTGCTGTGTGTTTACAATCGTAAACACATTGCATTTTTGCTATCAATAAAACTTTTATTACCTAGCAAATAAAAAAAAGGATCACAACAATTGACAGAAGTAAATGTGAAAGATTACTTGTTAGACAATTTTTTTTGTAGCATGGTTGACTGGTTTGGTGATGGTTGAGCTAGAAATCATGTGCTAGTGGTTAAAAAAAAATAAAACAAGAATATTTTGCAAATAGAAAGTGGGGCTGGTGAATCACTTATCCCCTGCTTGCTGCCGTCAAAGTGTTGCAGCTTCTGTTCTAGTTTGCTATTTTGGTCTTGTGCCTAGATGCTGTTTGCTGCTAGTAGTTTATTTGACTAATCCTCTAGGTGGAGTGTAATATATTTGCTGGAGAGTTTGTATGCACCCCTTTCTTGGTGTAATTTGCTGGTTTGGGGGAGTTAGTTCTGTTTAGTTTTCAAAATGGGGTTTGTAGTTTGTTTGCTGCTGGTTTGGTGTTTGGGACTTCACTGTAGATCTTTCTTATGTTTTTTTTTTTTAATACATTTTTATTCATAAATAACAATATATATATATGTGTGTGTGTGTGTGTGTATTATATATATTATCATTGTACTTTGGCTATGTTTGTTTCATGGATAATCAGGGGAAAGAAATGAATTTCAGGATTATTTTCTAGTATGGTTGATAATACAAGGAAATTTGCCTTTACTGTTTATTGATTTGATTTTGGTGTTTTATATGAATTTATTTGTTGATTATCTTTATTATCATGACCAATTAAAAAAAACAAAAAAAAAGACTGCAAATAAAAATACTTAAAAAGTGGGAATTGATTGGAATTCATTAGCTGGTTGGATTCTTTGTATGGTAGAATTGGCAGTCCTTGGACAGCACTTGGTTATGGGTTCGTTATAGTTTATTTTATATGGTTTGTAATGTGACACAATTCATGTCTATTATTGTTGTATTGGTACTGTGATTGTTGTTAGGAGGTGATTTCAGAGTATAATTGGTAATAGGAGTTTTTTTTTTTTTGGCTAATGATTTTATAAATTGAAGATTAATATTTTTTATGATTGTGATTTGTGTTGCAGATAACAACAATACATAGGACTAAAGGATGCATTCGCTTAATGTGGCAGCAGTTTTTTCTTTTTGTCTAGATTTGTTTTCTGGCCTTTGGATCATTGTCAAGCCTTCTTTGTTTGGAAAGGATCATTTAAAATTTTAGACAAAAATGTAAAGTGTCTTTCTAAGTCTGGAATTGTTTGAATTTTTTTTTATAAACAAAGTTATTTTATTAAAAGACAAGATTACTTCGTGTTCCTGATGATAAACACAGCAACCCAAAACAATTGCACATAAATGAAGTGATTCTATAAAATCTAAATGGAATGGCAATTAGTAAGACGCCACACAGGAGACCAATTAAAATTAGTTCAAATCATCAATAATTCCAACTTAAAATCAGAAAATATTTTTTTATTTATAGTAAAACATGTAATCATCAATATATATATATGTGTGTGTGTGTGTGTGTGTGTGTGTGTGTGTGTAAAAGCAAAGACCTTATGCAGGAAAGCATGATGTCCTGCCAAGTGACATTCTAATTTTGTATTTAGCCTTTTTTTTTTTTATCTCTTTCATTAAGTTTTTTTTTTTCTGTTATTCAAAAGATTACATTAACTTATTTTACTGTTATCTTATTAATATCTCATTAATTGCCTAAACTTATACCACACCTTTCTCTACTCTTCATGTCTTTTAGCGTACCCACCATTTTGAGTCTAAATCTTCTGTCCCACTTTTTCTGCTCCACTCTATACTCCACCAATAAATACTTGCCATATGTTCACCTAATTAATTAAATACTACCATTAATTAATAACTGTAGTATTAATAAGTTAATAATAATAGTATTTAATTAATTAGGTGAACACGTGGCAAGTATTTATTGGTGGAGTATAGAGTGGAGCAGGAAAAGTGGGACAGAAGATTTGGACTCATTTTGAGTCTAAATCTTCTGTCCCACTTTTCCTGCTCCACTCTATACTCCACCAATAAATACTTGCCACGTGTTCACCTAATTAATTAAATACTACCATTAATTAATAACTGTAGTATTAGAGTGGAGCAGGAAAAGTGGGACAGAAGATTTGGACTCCACCGTTTTAGTATTTTTTTTAAAGCAAAAAAATAAAATAAAATAATTAAGGACTAATAACAATAGCTAACTACGTAAGGCCCTAAAGAGAGATAGAGAGAACCAAAAATATTGTGAATTGTTAAAAAAAAAAAGCGTTGTTTCACCATATATTACTAAAATAAAAAACTTGAGACTGACAAAATATTTGAAAGATAGAGAAAGAGGAATTTGATAGGTCACCACCTCAGTTATATTAGTCTCCCATCACCATTAAGACAACAAAACCCCTATAGGTAAATTTTTTTTCTTCTTTCTTTTTAAAATTAGGGGTTTAAATATGATTTAGATTTAGATAATTTGGTTGGATAGTTTTTGTTTTGGTTATATAAGTAGAGAAACTATTTGGTGTGCAATGTAAAGTCATATTCTATCATGATTTAATTTTAAATCATCTATAAGACATGTGAATATACACTTGCCCACATCATGTCTTAATGTCGCATTATCGATGAGTAGAAGACCGTGAGAGAGTTAGACATACTTTCATTTCATGGTATGAAATATGTGAACACAACATGAATTGGTTGATTTTCATGGTTCCATTACTTTTTGCATTTATCTTTGGTTTCATGATTTTTTTTTTTTTTTTAAATCTTACCTTGAGAAGGCTAAAAATATGTTGTGAAACTACTAAACTAACTTTTAATATCTCAAAATGTATATGTTTCTTTACTCTAATTTAATTTACCTTTTTTTTTAATAATATATGTACAACATTATCCAAAACCGTTTTATATAAAATATTACAAAATTATATGCATATCACACAGGAAACTTATTAGTTGTTTCTAATGACAGCCACATAAGATATACCGAGACATAATTTCAAATATTTAAGGGGTGCTTTTTGAATTAATTCCTCCAATCTACCTTCCCTAGTAACAGCCATTGGATCCCAAAAGGCTCTAAAGACTACCCTCTATTGGAAAATCATTGTATACTCCGAGAGTACTATAATTGCGTACTCTCCCCTCTCACATGAATTGTGGGTTTCACTATGAATTTAATTAGTGGGATCTACAATTATGTGAGATGGAGGAGTATGCATTTATGGTACTCTGGAAGTATTGTATAATTACCCCTCATCCTATTGGTTGCTAACCTCTTGGGGTTATTTTAGTAGGGAAGATCTAAAAAAAATCCATTAACTCCAATTTCTAAACATGAAAACCTTTTAATAAATCCCACATTCCAACTCCATTTCACCCCATCTAATTGACTATCCATGATTGAATTGATTGAAACGTTTTTGTTCATTGAATATGCATAAAAATCAAGGTGCAACTCTTCTATAGAATGATTCATGTGCCAATTATCACGTGGAAAGTGGAAACCTTACTCATAGTGGTGGCGCCACGTTAAGCTCAGTGTGTTCCCAAGAACACCCTGACCTTAAAAAAAAATTATATATAATAATTATTTTTTTATTTGTTTACCCTTTAAAAAAATTAGGAACACCCTCAAATGAAAAAAAAAAAATTATTTGTTCTACTTTCAAGAAAAAAAAAAAAAAAGCCCAAAAAAAATTTTGAACTAAAATCTGAAAAATAAAATAAAATAAAATTGTAATAGACCAAGTCCACAAAAAAGCTTAACATCAATCCTAAACAACAGATGGTAAAGAAAACCCAATCTAAAGAAAAAAAAAAAAAAAAAAAAAAAAAAAAAAAAAACCCTAACATATGGTAAACAGGTAAAGCAAACCCACGGATTCTAAAAATAAATAAATAAATAAAAACCCAATATATGCGTCCGCCGATTCATCAACTAAAGCAAAAACTGAAATCTCAAATCACTAAATCAGAAACCTAACCTAAAGACAATAACCTCATTAGTTAACAGAGAAATGCTGCAACACAACAACCAACAGACGGATCGGGCAAATGATCGAAGATCAGTCAGCCAACACAACTCGAGCTCCAGTCCAAAACACATCGCATCAGGCACAGGGCATCGGAGATCGGTCTGATCTGTTGGTTACGCTCGCAGTGGCGCCGCTCCTCAGGCCTCCTTGCTCCCTCAAGGTATTTCATCTTTATACTTCTCTCTCTTACACGATCGGGTTAATGGGTTTAGGGTTTGCTCACTCACTTTGCTTGCTTTTGCTGTGGAGTGTGGAGTCTTTGCAATGACGACCCTAGGAATTTTATTCAGGGGGGTCATTTAAAAACTTAAACCAAACAAAATTTAATAAAAAAAGAATTTGAATATATTGAGTTATCGAAAAAAAAAACACAAATATATGAAGTTTTATAATTTTCTTCTAAGTTTTCATATTTTAAAAACAATACAAGATAGTTTATTATCAATTGTTATTATTTATTTTCAATGTTGGTAAGTGTAACCATTTTATTTTATTAAGTTTTTATAATATTTTTAATTTTTATGAATTTGTCATTATCTATTTGTCATTTTTTTTATAAAAAATATTTTGAATTAAATGATAAAACTCAACCCATTTTCACTGTATTAAATTGGCTCACACAGCCACACTTATCCATACATAAATAATACACTAATAAGTAACTATATAACTAATAAAATGCTTAAACAATTACTAACTTTACTATTTTTGGTTCTTGAATCACTAACTTTATAACAAAAAGTTATTATAACATGATGATAATATACACACATGTAACAAACCCTCTGTATTTTCTAATTATTAAATTATATAAAGTTATACTCCTTCCGTGACTCCGTCTCACTTTTTTTGTCCTCTATTCCATTTTGAGATGTCCCAAAATATTGTCCTGTTTCTAAAAATAAAAGTCATTAATTTACTAATGTTCGTATTATACCCATATTAATTTAATAATTCAATTTTTTGATAAATTTTTTTATGGTTAGTGATGTTACTTGGAAATCAGTGGATTGAAAATCTCCGGACTTTGGTGATCTTAAAGGGTAAATCCTGAAAAACCAAACTCAATCAGAGAAAAGACCGGTGGAGGCCAGCCTATGATCCTCCGATGATAAAGTTAGTGACTTTAGATGGAGAAAGATCCCTTTAAGACTATTATGTTTTTTTTTAGAGAAAAAGTCTGAATGCCTTACCTCTTCGTAGAGAAGAGTTTATATAGTGTGCGTAGAATGGTTACTTGTCCTGACAACCGTTCCTATTGTTGAGGAATTCATCGAAATAAGGGGTAACTTCCATAACTTCCATGGAAGTTACTTTCTATGAACCGGTGCTTCATTACAATTAACGGAGGTTTGGGTTCATAGATATTGCCAAGTATTCGCCTCGTCCGTCCTTAATCAAGGACGGACGAGCCTTGGTGAGTTTAAAAGTTTATCTCGTCTGTCTTTATTTAAAGACGGACGAAGTCTCGTCCGTCTTTGAATTAAGCGCGGACGAGGCTTGGTGGGGACGAACGAAGTCTCTTGTCTTTCCTCCATTCTTTCTTTTCTTTAAGTTGAGGACGAACCATATGGACGTTTTCTGGAGGTCACATTTTACATCATCAGTTGCCCCTTTGTCCATGGGTCGTCCAAGGAGAGGTAGGACGAGTGTTGTTAATCGGCGTGCCATGTGTCATGGATTTATTAGTGGAAAAGTCTCGTCGTTTGAATTAACCGAGGAGCTTGCCATGTGTCTCTTGTTGATTGGCTACGTCGCTTCGGATGCCGAGGTTTATTCCCTATAAATAGTTGAATACCTTCGATACCCTCTTCATTTCTGAAATTTCCTCCCTCATCCTTCCTCGTCCTAGATCTTCGTCTAGAAGCTTCCTGCTTCTATAGCTTTCCTTCGTCCTAGATCCAGGTATTTTTCTTTTTCTCGTCCTTAGTTTTTCTTTTAAGATAGCTGAAGTTGTGCTTTCCTCGTCTAGCGATAGTGTAGATAAGGCCATAGACGAGTATAACGACGAGAGTAGTTATTACAGTTCCAGTAGTTCTAGTGATAGTAGTGGGGGGAACACCACGGACGAGTATGTTTCTGGAGTCCCCGGAGTTCCTTTAGAGGTTGTACAGGAACAGCTTAGGAAGGCCTCAGGGTTTCAAGCTGGTACCTCATCCATTGCTCCTCCATCTGGTCCTTTGGACGAGGAAGAGGTTACTGTTTACAGTTGTGCAGTGGATATCCCTTCTAGGACGGACGAGCAAAGACTTAAAAATCTTAGGGAATGGTATCAAATTCCAGATGAGTTTAACCCTAGGATACCCGTCCGAGGAGAATGGTGTTGCAACCCTCGTTTTGGGATAGGCGTCTATGAGGCTTATCTTTTGGGGGGTTTAAGATTTCATTTACACGCCTTTACTAGGGAGTTGCTTTTTAGATTAGGTTTAGGAATATGCCAATTTAACCCAAATGCATGGAGATTAATCATCTCAATGCAAATTTTGTGGGGTGAAGTATTCGGAAGGGAACGTCCTCTTACTGTGGACGAGTTCCTTTTTTGTTATAAACCTTCAGAGATAAACCAATCCCCTGGCTTTCACCAATTCACAGCCAGGGGTAGAGATTGTAGATTGATCAAGTCCTTGGCCTCGTCTGACAGAAAATGGAAGACGGAATTTTTCTTCTTCTCCGGCTTCTAGGCTGGGAGTCCTATAGACGTTGGCCAGGACACCTTTGGTCTTTATACTGGGGACCTAGGAAATCTTCGTCCTGAGGGTAAGTTGCTCCCCTTTTTCTTTTAATAATTTTTTTTTTTGTTTTCTTTCGACATTCATGATCAACTTATAATAATGATGTCCTTTACTTGGTTTGTTTCAGCTATTAAACGTCCGTCCTTGAGCAAATTCTTCCGTGACCGCGTCCACAGGGCTCGTCTATACGCGGATAGAGATTTCCATTCCTTGGTCTCACTTAGACGACTTGCTAAGTGGGGACTGGGCCCTAACCCTTCTGACGAAGCAATTGCGCACGAGGTCACAGTGAGAAGAAGTAAGTCTTAAGTTCCAAACACCCTTGCATATTGTTTACTTTGTTTTTTAATCTAAAAGTGTTTGTTGTTTTTTTTTTTTTTTCAGGAATGGCAACGATGAAAGGAAACAAAGGGAAAGAAGTGGCTGCTGAGGGGGAGCGTCCTAAGGTTGAACCTCAGGCTCGTCCTGTGATTGGGGAGAAGAGGAAAATTTTGCCTAAAAATTTGGATCTGGGAAATCTCCCCAGTCGCAGAGGCAAGAAAGCTAAGAGTACCTTGTCCCAGGTAGTCAAGCCTACCCTTCCCTCGTCCCAACAACCTGTGCATATAGTTGATGTTGACTCATCCATTCCAACTGAGAGCACTCCGTCCAAGTCCACTCCGTCCAAGACTGTGTCAACTCCTCAGCCTTCTCGAGCGGTCCCTTCAAACATTATTGAAAATGAGGACTTAGCATGGGAACGTTTCAAGAAGGCTGTAACTGACGAAGATATAAACGTTTGTTATGACATGTCCCTTAAGAATTTTGAACACTCTGGTGTTCATGACCTTTTTAAGGTAAAACCCATTCCTCATCTTGACTAAGGATTTTTATTTTCCTTCTTTGTCTCTTCCTTTTTCTAACTTTTATTTGCTTCCTTTTTTGTAGGGCATGTCAAAGTTTATAGCGGCGTCCAGGCAGGCCACAGGATTAGACAGGACGAGGATTTTACTAGAGACGAGGGTACAGGAGTTGAGGAACGAGGCTAAGCAGTGGGCGGAGGTGGCTTCCAAAACTACGGAAGAGGTGGAAGAGTTAAAGACTTTGGTTGAGGAGCTGAAAACCAGTGCTGCGGAGAAGGATGCTCGTCTTGAGGTCCTGAAGAAGAAGGACGAAGAAAACGGCATTCTCCTCTCCAAAGCAAAGGAAGACGTAGTGGCAGAATTCAAGGTATCCAAACAAGATACTGATGTTTTGGACACCAATTATGCAGCTGGGTTTGAAGATTTCAGGATGGAGGCTATGGAGAAGTTTCCTAGTGTGGACTTCAGCTCCATAACACTTAATCTTAATGCTGCTGCCACTAGCTCTCTCCTTCAGACTGGCTCCGAGGACGCTAACGTTGAGGACGATGCCACTACCTTACCCCCTCAGGACGCCTCCAAAGCTGATGCTCCTTCGTCTTAAGAAAAACTTATTGTTTCCTTTTTTTAAAAAAAGTTTCTCGATGTATTTTTATTTGGTCTGTTTTGACCTTTTCAATGTAATTTCAATACATTTATCTCGTCCAAAGTTTTAGGACGGGGTTTTAAACAATCATTTCAGTTTAGTTAACAAGGGCTGTTTTGGATGTAGAATATCCACCCTTGACTTAATGAATGTCATTTTCTTTTTTCAAATGTATGGACGAGTTTTTCTTTTTTACACATTCATCTACCATTTTCATTGGACTTTCAAATGTAACTTGTCCAAGTAAAAACAGTAATCAATGTTATTCGTCCATGGGCCTATTGAGAAATAATAATAAAAAATCAGCATTACTCGTCCGTGGACTTAGCTGATCTTTATATTTAATGAAGGCCTTGAGTTTTTTTCTCGTCCATGGACTGGATTGTATTAACAAATGCCTTTTATATTCAAGTGAAGTTTTAGGCATTGCGTTTTACTCGTCCATGGGTCATCTATGCACTTCCTCATCCAAGAGCCTAATGTGTATTGTGCTTTATGTTGCCCATTGTGTGGACGAGTATGCTTGGGCTTTTATGGCAATTGGCCTTAAGCATTGGTTTCACTCCGTCCTCTGATTTGGACGAGCATGCCTTGATGTTTTTCCCTTGGGAAATTTCGATGTTATATTCTCCGCGTCCAGAGAATTTTCTCATCTTATGCTTTTCAAACTTTTCAGGGGTAAATTTGAACAAACGTAGCATGGGAAAACGTGAATTACACAACATTATGTACATTCCACAAATATTGTTCATAACATAAGCATTGTTCATAGACGAGGCATACACCTTAGAGGCTAATGCCTTTATTTAAACAACACAAATTATAATGTCGTCCACAATTTTGACATAATAATAGTAATAAAGCCACACAATAATAAAGCCACATAAACATTAACCCCTGATCTCGTCCAGAGTCATGCTCCTCTAGACTGGTACTTTACTGATAGTACTTCCTCAAATGCTCCACATTCCAAGGATGCTCCAGCTTCCTCCCATCAAGAGCTTGTAAGTAATAGGATCCTTGTCTTTTGCAGCTGACAACTCTATAGGGGCCTTCCCAATTTGGTCCAGCTTCCTATGGGCTGGGTTCTTTGTTGCTAAGGAAACCCTTTTCAGGACGAGGTCCCCTATATTGAATCGTCTTGGCTTGACCATTGCATCATACTGCCTTGCCATAAGGTTTTTATACCTTGCCATCCTTTGCTCAGCATCCGTCCTTACCTCGTCTATTAAATCGAGGTTCAAACGGAGTTGTTCCTTATTAGCTTCATCCTGGTAGGTTGCCACCCTATGATTAGCCATGTGCACTTCTGCGGGTATAATTGCTTTAGATCCATATGCTAGCTTGAAAGGAGTCTCTCCTGTAGGGGTCCTCACTGTTGTTCTGTAAGCCCATAAAACACCTGGTAATTCATCTGGCCATACACCCTTCACCCCCTCAAGTTGAGTCTTGATGATTTTCAACAAGGATCGGTTTGCTACTTCCGCTTGTCCATTAGCTTGTGGGTGGGCTGGTGATGAGTAGTGATTTTGAATCCCAAAGTGCATGCAAAAATCCTTGAAAAGTGCATTGTCAAATTGTCGTCCGTTGTCTGATACTAATACCCTAGGTACTCCGAATCTGCAAACAATGTTTTTCCACACGAAGTTCTTGACATTTTGTTGTGTGATGTTGGCCAATGGTTCCGCTTCTACCCACTTGGTAAAATAAACGATACCAACTACGAGGAATTTTATTTGCCTTACCCCCAGTGGAAATGGACCCAGAATGTTTAGCCCCCATTGTGCAAAAGGCCATGGGGCCGTCATCGGTGTCAAATACTCTGATGGTTGCCTGGGGATATTGCTAAACCTTTGGCACTGATCGCAGACTTTGACGTATGCCTTAGCATCAGCTTGCATGTTTGGCCAATAGTATCCTACACGGACGGCTTTGTGGACGAGTGACCTGGCTCCTGAGTGATTGCCACATGCTCTCTCATGAATTTCTCTTAAAATGTAGTTCGCTTCGTCTAGGGCCAAACATCTGAGATAAGGCTGGGAAAAGCCTCTTTTGTAGAGAATCTCGTCCATGAGAATGTACTTGGCTGCTTAGACCTTCAACTTTTTTGCCTCATCTTTTTCTTCCGGAAGTTGTCCATCCCTTAGGTATAAAACAATTGGAGCCATCCAATTTTCCCTGATTTCCACTTGTTGTATTTCGGGGATGTCTATGCTTGGTATGTATTGGATCTCATCAAGCTTATCTACGGCTTCATTTGCTGAGGCTTCTTTTGCTAAGGTATCAGCTTCCATGTTCTCCTCCCTTGGGATTTGAACAAAACTAACTTCTTCAAACTTTTTTGTAGCACGCATCACCCTTTTAAGATACTTCCTCATTCGTTCTTATTTAGCCTCATACATTCCATTCACTTGACCCATGATCAGTTGAGAATCTCCTAGGACGAGAACAGATTTAGCTTCTACCAATTTGGCCAATTGCAGCCCTTTGAGAAGAGCTTCATACACGACTTCATTATTAGTTGCTTGGTAGTGCAGGTGAACTTTGTGTTTTAGCTTATCCCCCTCTGGAGATTGCAAAACCACACCAATTCCTCCTGCGTACTGTGTAGACGAGCCGTCAACATGGATGACCCGCTTTTTGTTCACTTCAACTTCATCGTCACAACTTAAGGTAAATTCAGCAATGAAATCTGCTAGAGCTTGAGCTTTTATGGCATGCCTTGGTTGATACTTTATGTCGAATTCACTGAGCTCGACAGCCCATTGAATTAAACGTCCTGCAGCTTCTAATTTGTTCATTGCCTTCCTCAGCGGGTGATCTGTCATGACGTTAATGACATGAGCTTGGAAATAATGCCTTAGTTTCCTGGAGGCTACTATTAATGCAAAAGCCAATTTTTCCATTAACGGGTATCGTCCTTCAGCTCCCCTCAATGCTTTGCTGATATAGTATACAGGTCTCTGTACCTTGCCCTCTTCCCTCACTAGTGCTGAACTCACTGCGTGTGGGGTGACTGCTAAATACAAGTACAACTCTTCTCCTTGCACAGACGGGCTCAACAGTGGGGCTTTGGTGAGATATATCTTCAGATCTTCAAAAGCTTTCTGACATTCGTTGGTCCATTCGAATGCTTTCTTAAGAACCTTGAAAAATGGCAAACATTTGTCAGTAGCTTTGGAAACAAACCTGTTGAGGGCGGCGACTTGTCCGGTGAGGGACTGAACTTCTTTAACATTGCTTGGAGGCTTCATATCCAGTATTGCTTGAATTTTATCAGGATTCGCTTCGATTCCTCTATAGGAGACCATGAATCCTAGGAATTTCCCTGATGATACTCCAAAAGCACATTTGTTAAGGTTCAACTTCATATGAAACTGCCTCAATGTGTCGAATGTTTCCTGTAAGTCGTCCAAATGCCTTTCCTCGTCCTGACTTTTTACCAACATATCGTCTATGTAGACTTTCATATTCCGCCCAATTTGTGGACGAAACATGTGATTGACCAATCGTTGGTATGTTGCTCCAGCATTCTTCAAACCGAAAGGCATCACTTCATAGCAGAATAGTCCTTGACTAGTGATGAAGGACGTCTTCTCTTGGTCTGCTTCGTCCATCCTAATCTGATTATAACCCGAGAAAGCATCTAGGAAACTGAGCAACTTGTGGCCTGCAGTGGAATCTACTAGCTGATCAATGCGTGGCAATGGGTAACTGTCCTTGGGACAAGCCTTGTTTAAGTCAGTGAAATCAACGCACATTCTCCATTTGTTGTTTGCCTTCTTGACCATGACTACATTGGCTAACCAATCAGGGTAGTATACTTCTCGGATGAACTTTGCCACGATTAATTTCTGAACTTCCTCTTTAACAGCATTGTCTCTCTCGGGGGCGAACACCCTCTTCTTTTGTCGTACTGGCTTGGAGGAAGGGTACACACTCAGGCAGTGGGTAATAACATGAGGATCTATACCCGGCATGTCTTCGTGACTCCAAGCAAACACATCTCTGTTTCTTTTTAGAAAACAAATAAGGTCGCTCTTAATCTTCGTTTCCAGATCTGCTCTAACCCTGGTACACCTCTCAGGGTTATTCTCATCTAAGGGAATATCTTCCAACGCTTCTACGGGTTCAACCACAACTCTCTTTTCTTCAATATTCATTGTTTGAATTTGCTCGTCCATAGCCAACATGGCTAGGTAACACTCCCTTGCTGCTAATTGGTCTCCCTGTACTTGGCCTATCCCATGTTCCGTCGAGAACTTGACTGATAGATGGTAGGTAGATGTGACTGCCTTCCAACTGTTTAGGGTTGGCCTTCCAATTATCGCATTGTAGGACGACGAGCAATCTACTACTAGGAAATTCACATTGGTAGTTAACTGTTGTGGATATGCTCCTACCACCACTGGCAATGTAACGGTACCTACAGGCTGTACCTTTATTCCTCCAAATCCTACTAGAGGCGAGTGCACTGGGCGTAGCTGGTCTCGTCCAATCCTCATCTGCTGAAAGGCTGGGTAGTACAGAATGTTTGCCGAACTTCCGTTGTCTATCAACACTCTCCTAGTTGTGTAATCAGCAATAAGTAATGTGATGACAATAGCGTCATCATGAGGATGGTGGATTCATTCAGCTTCCTCGTCCGTGAAGGTAATTGGCTGTTCGTCCATGAACTTAGCCCCTAACGGTCGTCCTGAGAGTTGGACGCTCTGCACTTCCTTCAAGTATGCTTTCTTCGTCCTGGATGACCGTCCTGTCATACTTCCTCCAATGATAATTTTTATCTCGCCTAGTGGTGGCCGCGATGATTCTTCTACTTTCCCTTTCAACTTCTCAGCTTTGTGATCTCGTCCAAGGAAATTTCTCAGCTCCCCTTGCCTTATGAGATTCTCAATTTGCTGCTTTAAATCGAAACACTCATCTGTATCATGGCCATGATCTCTATGAAAGCGACAATACTTGTTCCTGTTTCGCTTGTTGGGATCTCCCTTCAACTTCTCTGGCCACTTCAGGGAAGGCTCATCCTTGATTTGCATAAGGACATGTTCCAGTGGCATATTCAACGAAGTGTATTGCTGGTTGCGTGCTGCCGAACCTGTTTTCTTGTCTCGGTCTCTTCTGTCGCCCGTTCGCCCCTTCTTTGGACGAGAGGCTTGCTCCGGGTGGCGATTTGTCTCCATTTTCTCTGTCCTCTTTCTTTTCTTAGCTATAATAGCATCTTCCGCATTCATGAAGTTGTAAGCTGAATGGACGAGCTCCGCCATGGTCTGTGGCCCTTGCTCATAGAGTTTATGGATGAACAAATCTGAATGAACTCCGTTGTAAAAAGCTGCCAACAGCAATTTATCGTCCATCTCGTCCACTATTAAGGCTTCCCTATTGAATTGGGTAATAAATGACCGCAAACTCTCGTTCTCCCCTTGTTCTATCGTTAACAGACTAGAAGTAGAACGTTTGTGTCGTTGACCCCCTATGAAGTTATTAACAAACAACTTGCTTAATTTTTCAAAAGAACTTACTGAATTTGGGGGTAACTTGTTGAACCACACTCTGGCTGGACCCTTGAGGGTGGTGGGAAAGGCTCTACACATTATTTCGTCTGGAACTCTATGGAGATGCATAGTGGTCTTGAAGGTGGCAATGTGGTCAAAAGGATCTCGATTCCCATCATATGAATCCAAAGAGGGCATTTTAAACTTTGGTGGTAGAGGGTGGCCATTGATGGAAGCCGTAAAGGGAGAGTCAGTTCTATGAACCAAATCCTCTACTGGATTTGCCCTCCTCATATTCTCCTTTAATTCGTCCATGGCTTTCTTCATCTGATCCAACTCTTGTTCCAAATGGGGTACCCTTCGCGGGGTGGTTCCCCTTGATTGACTCCCATGTTGAAAATTCTCTCTGCCCTCCAGGCTCCGAGTTTGCCCTTCTTCATGCTCTGCATGTGTCTGCCTTAGATTGATCTCTCTCCGTAGTTCTTGATTCTGGCGAGTTAACTCCGCCATCGCAACCGCCATAGAGTGCATATGTTGGACAGAAGATGCCTGCATAACCGGTGCAGATTGACTATCGCGATGAGGGTTACTTGATGCGTCTCTACTATGTTGGGGGCCTGGGCTAATTGCCCTCGACCTTGTCCGAACCATTTCAACCCTTTATGGGAGAAAGAAAACGCAGAACTCAATAAGTTCAAGAGCGACAAATATTTCTTTCCCACAGACGGCGCCAACTGATGTTACTTGGAAATCAGTGGATTGAAAATCTCCGAACTTTGGTGATCTTGAAAGGTAAATCCTGAAAAACCAAACTCAATCAGAAAAAAGACTGGTGGAGGCCGGCCTATGATCCTCCGATGATAAAGTTAGTGACTTTAGATGGAGAAAGATCCCTTTAAGACTATTATGCTTTTTTTTAGAGAAAAAGTCTGAATGCCTTACCTCTTCATAGAGAAGAGTTTATATAGTGTGCGTAGAACGGTTACTTGTCCTGACAACCGTTCCTATTGTTGAGGAATTCATCGAAATAAAGGGTAACTTCCATAACTTCCATGGAAGTTACTTTCTATGAACCGGTGCTTCATTACAATTAACGGAGGTTTGGGTTCCTAGATATTGTCAAGTATTCGCCTCGTTCATCCTTAATCGAAGACGGACGAGCCTTGGTGAGTTTAAAAGTTTATCTCGTCCGTCTTTGAATTAAGCACAGACGAGGCTTGGTGGGGACGGACGAAGTCTCTTGTCTTTCCTCCATTCTTTCTTTTCTTTAAGTTGAGGACGAACCATATGGACGTTTTCTGGAGGTCACATTTTACATCATCAGTTAGTTTTGGAAACTTATACCTTTTTTAAAGGTAGACAAGACAATAAATGATGTTCTCTTAAAAAATTTGACTTTTCAAACAGGACAAAAAAAGTGGGACGGAGGGAGTATTATATTTGTGGTACACAACACACATTCACATACATCACAATTCACACAAATAACATAATAAAAAACAACACACACAATCAGTATTAGATACACACTCACACACATATAATATAAATTTATAATAAAAAGAGACAGCTACGAGTTACAAACATTCTCTTTTTACTCTTAGAGAGACCTATGATCTATGTTGTTATTTGATTTTGGCTGGGTTGATATGTGGTTAGGGTGTGCAAGATTTAAGTCAAAATATACAAACATATCTTTTGGGTAAATTATACTAATAATTTTTTTTTATATAAAATTAATAAATATATATGTTTCAAACTAAGGGGTTCAATTGAACCCCCTGTGCATAAAGTAACGCTGCCCATGAGTCTTTGAGACTCTCTGTCTCTCTCTCTCTTTAGTCTTTATTTGAAGATTGAAAAATGAAAATGAATCAATGAAATGACTCTCTCTCTCTCTCTCTCTTTCTTTATATGATTCTCTCTCTCTCTCTCTTTGATGTTTGAACTGTAATTGGTTAGCTTTACTTTAGTCTTTATAACTTTGTTAATATTTGCCCCTGTTGTTTGTTTTGGCTTTATCTGTTGGTGTTGGTGTTAGTGTGGGTGAGTTACTGAGTTTGTCTTTTAGTGTATTGTGATGAGTGAATTCATCTGATTGGCTCTTGTGATTTGGGCCATGGGGCTTGTCTGTTGAGTGAGGGGTAGATGGGGGCATGGGGCCAGGTGGGATATTTGAATTGGGGGAAGTAAAGGCATCCAGAGTAGATGCAGTAACTTACCAATAAAAGACAAAATTAAATAATGGGGTGTGTGCTAATGGTTAGTAAAAAAAAAATAATGAAGCAACTAATAAACAATAATTAATAATTTAATTAACCAATACGTTATAAAAGACAAACAAATTAAATTATGTTAGGCTAAACGAAAATTAATAATTTTATAATTAATGAAACAACAATATAACAAATTATAATTTATAAAAGACAAACAAATTAATGAAAAAACTAAATAACAATAATTAATAATTTTATTAATATTTCAAACGAACTTGTTAAAAAATACCCTGAAAAAAATTCCTGGAGCTGCCACTGCTAACTCTAATGAATAAAGTTATCCCAATCTATTTTTTTTTCTAGTATATACTTCATCTGTTCCAATTTGTTTATTCTATTTGAAAAGTCAAACTTTTTAAGGAAACATTATTTATTCTCTTGTCTGCCTCATAAAAATATATAAGTTTACAAAACTACCCTTAAATAAATTTATTAGTTTTTTTTTTTTAAAAAGAGTTATTCTTAATGAGGTAATTAAAATAGTGCCTCAATTAGATTGATTTTTTAAATATTTGTTAGTTTTCTTTTTTAATATTTTTAAAATAAAGTAGGGTTATAATAGGAACATTAGTAAATTAATAACTTTTATTTTTAAAAATAGGATAATATTTTGAGATATTTTAAAATGGGACAGAGGACAAACAAAGGAGAAAATATATTTTTATGCAAAGTAGAAAAAGTAATTTTTGTTAGTATAACTTGATCACAAGGCCCACGCAAGTGCTTTAAATAGAAAAATTCCCAGTACGCCGATTTTGGTAAAGCCTAAAAAAAAAAAAATCCGGAATGTTGGACCTGGAGTATCTGCCATACGATGTGTTGCCGGATATCCTGCATGGACTGCCCGTGAAATCCCTAATCCGATTCAGGTGCGTTTCCAAATCATGGAACTCTCTAATCACAAGTCCTGTCTTCATCAATTCCAATCTCACTCGAGCACATTCCGATTCCAACAAAATAATTGTTAGGTATTTGGATGTCAAACCCCAAGTAGAGCACTACAAATTAATTCACGAAGACAATGACAATAATGACTCCTCCTCATCTCAACAAATTCAAGACCTTAAATTACCATTAAGGAGTCGTCTTCTTAGCCATTTTCAATTAGTCGGTTCCGCGAATGGATTGTTTTGTCTTTATGATGAAAACCGTTTTATTCTTTGGAATCCTTGTATTAGAAAATATATTACCCTTCCCAACCCTTCCGTTACTGTCCTCTTTCCTTGTTATCTAGCGTTTGGGTTTGATTCGAAGACCAATGATTATAAGGTGGTGAAAATTGCCTATCAATGTGTAGATATTGGGTACGAAGGTGCCAAACCACCTCTGGTTGAGGTTTACTCTGTTAGCGAGGGATCTTGGAGAGTAACTAGTGCTGGTGACTCATATCCGCCCAGGATTGCTATTAGAAATTGGCACGCACAAGGAGCTTATTTAAATGGAGCTGTTTATTTTGCGGCGATTGATTGGGGAGATGCGGGTTTTGTGGCGAGTGATTGGGGAGATGCGAGTTCAATAGTTTTGTCATTTGATTTGGGTGATGAGGTTTTCCGCGTGATGTCCTTGGCAAATGGTAAATTTGGATTGGATATTCGTATTCTTACCTCAGAATTCAAAGGATTGCTTTCTCTAATATGTTATGAGAGTCGGCATATGGGCGAGCAATATATTTGCTCTATTTGGATGATGAAAGAGTACGGCATTGTGGATTCTTGGACTAAACAGTTCACTATTGAACTCAATATGCTACATTGGAAAGTGTTAGGTTTCTGGAAGAATGATCATGTACTAGTGCAGAAAATGCAATCAGATGGTTTGATGCTCTCTTCATATGACCCTGAGAGCCGACAAGTGAAGAATTTGGGGTTTTGTAAAAGCACATGTTGTTCTTATGCTGATAATTATGTGGAGAACCTTGTCTTACTTGACAAACCAAATGCTGTAGTTTCCCTAGAGGAAAGTGAGCAAGAAGAGGATGTGCAGGTAAAAAGGCTCGATTGAAGTATTCAACTCAAAATTTCAGCATTTACATTCCTCACTTCTATCTTATTCTTGGTATATACTAGATATTTTTGCATTGCTATAAGTAAATATTAAGTTTCAAACCTCAATATATGGCTTTTGGATTTAATTTTTTCTTAAATGGATAAAAAGAGTAGTCATAATTTTTAAAATTTTTTTATAGGTAATGTAGCAAAATTTTATCAATTTAGAGAAAAAAGAAAAAAAGACACAATGTACAAATATAACACAAGTCCACAAACTCCTTGAAAGAGGAAAAAGACAGCCTGTTCAAGACAGCCATCCAATCATACAACAATCACAGCAAAAACAGTTTCAACTACAATGATGTATGTTCTGTCCCCTCAAAAGTATGCCTATTTCTTGCCAAATAGTCCACATTAAGCATGGAGGGATATCCCCCCAAATAATAGTGGACTGATGATGGCCAAAATCCCCATTGTGGTGGAAGAAGATGCTCTAAAGAGTGTTCAAAATTGGTAAATATGATTTATTGGCCAAGGCCAGAGTCCCTACTTCTTTATTCATGCTTAACATGCTTGATAAATTGCCCCAATAATTGTGTTGAGTACATCACAACCCATAGGTGCTACTAAGGGTAGGACAGCTAACACGCAAACTAGTCAAACACAAGTAAACAATTTTTTTTTTACCTAATAAAAAATAAAAATCTATTGATATGATGGAGATGTAGTATATATCTTATAGATTATATTTTTTTGTTTCCTTGAACCATGTTAGAGAACTGACATGATGGAGATGTAGTATATATCTTATAGATAATGTTTTTATTTTTCCTTGAACTATGTTATAATATCTAGAGGCCAAGGAACACTTGTAAATTTTCAAAAATTATGTTGACTGAAGAACAAATGGTTAAAAGATTTTTTTTTTTTGGAAATAAAATGGAGAATAGGGGCTTTTTTGCCTAAAAGGATCAAAACAATTGACAGTAAGTATATGTCGAAGATTAGGTATTAGACAATTTTTTTGTAGCATGGTGTTGACTGGTTTGGTGATGGTTGAGCTAGTAGTCATGTGCTTGTGCTAAAAAAAACAAGAATAATTTGAAGTGGGGCTGGTGAATCACGTATCCCCTGCTTGCTGCTTTCAAATTGTTGCAGCTTCTGTGCTAGCTAGATGCTGTTTGCTGCTAGTGGGTTATTTGACTAATCCTCTAGGTGTAGTGTAATATATTTGCTGGAGAGTTTGTCTGCACCCCTTTCTTTGTGTAATTTGCTAGTTTGGGCGAGGTGGTTCTGTTTAGTTTTCAAAATGGGGTTTGCTGTTTGTTTTGCTTCTGGTTTGGTGCTTTGGACTTCACTGTAGATCTTTCTTTTGTATTTTTTAATATATATATTGTAGGGACTGGATTTGAGCACTTTTCGTCTTGGATGAGTGGACTCAAACCTAACTAGCCCAATACAATAAATTTGTAGAGAGTGAGCTAAAGAACTAGGCGTTAATGCATGGACGACGGTCAATATAGTGTTCATGGCAATCAAACAGAGGCGAACTAAGATTAAGAAAGTTTGTCCTCGGCACAATCCGAGGAGCTTTGCTCTAATTATTAATGAATGAGAGTTATTACAGAAATTCTCCAGTCCTCTCTCTATGGGGTGTTTTTCCTATTATATAGTCCCCTTTTATTAATCTCTGCCTTCTACTTTTTGATAATCCAAGCCTATACTTGAGTGCCCGTCTCATCAGCTGCCTTTCCAAAACCTCCTGTTAGTTGCAGCAACCAAGGTAGCACTGTTCAGAGGTCATTTTCTCATTAATGCGGCCAGAATGTCAGTTGCGGGCATTTAATGTGGAGGTGACAGTTTATCCTTGAATTGCTCCTCCACCATGTTCCCATGGCCGATCTAAGGTACCTGTTCTCTTCCTTGGGATGCCCTGAGAGGTTGCCTTTGATGGTGTGCCTATCCTCCCTCCTTCAATCTCGGCTGGTCGAGGACAAGATCGTCCTCGGCGATGTACCTTGGCAATTTGGGCCCTCCTTGTTCATCCTCGGACGCTACGTCATTCTCGGTGTGGGCCTTGGGCCCAATGTGAAGTGGGCTGGGGTAGCCAACTTCTTAGGCCCACACACACACACACACACACACACATATATATATATGTATGTATTATCATTGTACTTTGGCTATGTTTGTTTCATGGATAATCAGGGGAAAGAAATGAATTTCAGGATTATTTTCTAGTATGGTTGATAATTCAAGGAAATTTGCCTTTAGTGTTTATTGATTATTGATTTGATTTTGGTGCTTTATATATCTTTATTTGTTGATTATCTTTATTATTACTACGTAATAAAAAATATAAAAAAAGATTGCAAATACAAATATTGGAATTCATAGTTGGTTGGATTCTTTGCACCGCAGAATTGACAGTCCTTGGACAGCACTTGGTTCATAGTTCATTGTAGTTTAGTTTATATGGTTTGTAATGTGACACAATTGTTGTGTCTCTTATTATTGTATTGGTAATGTGATTGTTATTAATAGGTGATTTTAGAGTATGGTTGCTAGTAGGAGAAAATTTATTTTAGCTAATGATTTTATAAATTGAAGATTAATATTTTTTATGATTGTCATTTGTGTTGCAGATAACAACAATACATAGGACTGAAGGATGCAGTCGCGCAATGTGGCAGTAAACAACAATACATAGGACTGAAGGATGCAGTCGCGCAATGTGGCAGTAGTTTTTTCTTTTTACCTAGAATTTTTTTTTTTTTTTTTTTTTTTGGGGGGGGTGGGGGGGGGGGGGGGGGGGGGCGGGGGGCTATGGCTCATTGTCAAGCCTTCTTTGTTTGGAAAGAATCATTTTAAATTTTAGACAAAAATGTAAAGTACACTTTCTATTTAGAGTAATTTTAAATTTTTTTATTATAAACTACTAATATATTTTATTAGAAGACAAAATTACTTCGTGTTCAAGATGATAAACAAAGATCCCAAAAGAATTGCACGTGAATGAAGCGATTCTATAAAATCTAAATGGAAATGCAACTAGTAAGACCCCACACATGAGACCAATTAAACTTGGTTCAAATCATCAATGATTCCAACTTAACATTAGATTTTTTTTTCTAATTTATTATTATTATTAATTTTTTTTTTTTTTTATGTATTGTAAAATATATAACTATTTCTAATGATAGCAATATAAGATATAACGAGTCAAAATCCCAAATATTTGAGCAATTTTTTAAAAACTAATTCCTCCAATCTACCTTCCCTTGTAATAGCCATTGGATCTCAAAAGGCTCTAAAGACTACCTTCTATAAAACATATTAAATGGATCAACAAATGGTCTATAGTCTCACCATTCATATAGGTGCGTGCATTCAACACCTCCCATACTACTTTCCAAATGAAAAATGAGTCATTCTTTGGGCTTTAACACACTAAAGACTTTTTTAATTTACCCCAAATAATCTCATACTAAGAACGAACATCAAAATGATCACTCTCCTTGAATGTTCATTTCATCCTATTGGTCGCTAGCCTCTTGGGGATATTTGAGTACAAAAGATCTAAAAGAAAATTCATTGACACCAATTTCTAAACATGAAAACCTTTAATAAATCTCACATTCCAACTCCATTGCACCCCACCTAATCGACCATCCGTGATTGAATTAGTGCCCGTTTGTTTGCACTTTTAGAAGGCAAAAAGCGCGTTTTGAAACCCCCAGCTCAAAAAGCCCGTTTGGTTAGGTTCAAAAAGCAACTTTTTGTTAAAAGTTGCGTTTTGAGTTTGTGAAGAAAACGTGCATTTGGAAAATGGAGCTCAGAGCTGCAGTTGCAAAACGCGCAATCACATTTTCTCAAAACAAAAATATTACCGTTGGTGGGTTTTCTTTTTTCCAAAATTGCCCATAGTTTTTTTTTCTGCTCCTCTATGCTGCTGTGCTGCGGCATCTCATCATCGTCATCATCTTCTTCTTCTTCTTTTGTGCTGCTTCTTCCTCTTTTCTTCTCTATTTTTTTTTTGATTTACGTCTTACATATCTAATCTAAAAAAAAAACCTTTAGATTTCGGTAGAGTTTTTGATAAATGGAACCTTTGGAGACATGGAGTAGAGAGAGGGAGCTCGAGAAAAGACATAGGAGTAGAGTTTCAGACTTGTTTGTGTGTGTGCGTGGGGCTTTGTGTGGAGGAAAGTAAAAAAAAAGGAAGATAAGAAGATGATGGCGGAGTGAACGTGTGGATGAGAAAAAAGTGAAAGAAAAAAAAAAAAAAAGAAAGATTTTTTGGGTTTGGGTAAAGCAACGTGGTAGAAAATATAGGGTAGGAACACCTATTATTTTACAACTTTTTTTTCATAACTGTGATATTATAAAGGATGTGGTAGAGAAAAAATTATGAGTACTAGAACAACTCATTTAAAAGATAAGTGTTAATAAAATTTTATTTCACAAAGATTAATTTTAAATTAGTATTGTGAAAATATTGTGACATTTTATTATATCTCTAAACTTTTTAAGTTAGAACTATTTTTCTTTAGAAAAAAAATAGTACCATTGACAGAATATTTTTATAACAATTTCATAATAAAGTTTACATAGTAAGTTGTTATTAGTTTTCATCTAAACCTACTAGTGACATTTTTTTTTCCTACCATTAACAACTTGTTATATAGACTTTATTGTGAAAATATTGTGTCCATAACTTGCATTAAAAGAAGTAATTAAAACAAAGAATTCTCTTTATATAGACATTGTTCTTTTTAGTAATTTACCCATCAAACTGCCACTTTTATAAGTGTTAGCCAAACACTCAGTTTTTTCAAAAAGCACTTTCTAATAGTTTTTACTAAACACTCAGTTTTTTAAAAAAACACTTTTTCATACTGCACTTTTTGAAAACTCCACTTTTTCAAAAATTTCAATTTCAAAAAGTTGAACCAAACTCACCCTTATTCACTAAATAGGCATGTAAAGTAGGGTTCAACTCATCTAGAGAATGATTCATGCACCAATTATCATGCAAAAACCTTACCTAAGTGAATAAAGTTATCCCAATCTACCTTAATCCTCCTCCGTTGGTTACACCCATGCACTCCTCTAATTGATTTTGAAATTTAACTTCCCCATTGATGTCTAAAGTTAACAATTTTGTACATTAGCCCTAATGTTTGAAATCATTTTTAATGTTAATATTATGTCCATTTTACTAGTTAGGTTACATGGCCATTAAATTTTGCATCTCCGATCAAATCTCATATTCACTAAAACGTATTTTGCCTCAAGTTTGTTTTTGACAAAAGGCCTTTTAAATTTGAACTAATTTGATAAGATTTTATTTATTTATATTTTGATGAAATAAAATTTTATTTTTTATTGAAATTGAAAAAGAAAAGAAAAATAAGGATATTATTATTTACTAAAGAACTTGTAGTGCCTACAACGCACATACAATTTCAACTTTTCTAAGGAAAAAAAAAATTTGTTTGTAAAAGTTAATTGTCTGCCACAGGCCCACAGCCACAAGGCCCACAACAAGTGCTTCAAATAAAAGAATTTTCCCTCGTCCGACATTGGTAAAGCCGAAAAAAAAAAAAAAAAAAAAAAAAAAAGAGGCATAAGGAATGTTGGAGTATCTGCCATTCGAAGTGTTGCTGGAGATCCTCCATAGACTACCCGTGAAATCCCTAATTCAATTCAGGTGTGTTTCGAAATCATACAACTCTCTAATTACAAGTCCTGCCTTCATCAATTCCAGTTTCACTCGATCGCACTCCGATTCCAACAAATTAATTGTTAGGTATTTGGATGTCAAACCCCAAGTAGAGCGCTACAAATTAATTTACGAAGACAATGACTCCTCCTCATCTGAACAAATTCAAGATCTTGAGTTCCCACTAAGGAGTAGTAGTCGGGACTATTTTCAATTAGTCGGTTCCGCGAATGGATTGTTCTGCCTTCATGAAGGAAATCGCTTTATTCTTTGGAATCCTTGTATTAGAAAATTTATTACCCTTCCCAACCCTTCTGTTCCTGGCCTCTTTCCTTGTTATCTAGCGTTAGCGTTTGGGTTTGATTTGAGGACCGATGATTATAAGGTGGTGAGAATTGCCTATCAAAGTATAAATATTAGGTACGAAGGTGCCAAACCACCTCTGGTTGAGGTTTACTCTGTAAGAGAGGGATCTTGGAGAATAACTAGTGGTGGCGACTCGTATCCGCCTAAGATTACTATTAGTCATTGGCCCCATCAAGCGGCTTCTTTAAATGGAGCTGTTTATTTTTCGGCGAATGATTGGGGCGAAGCCCAGAGTTCAGTAGTTTTGTCATTTGATTTAGGTGATGAGGTTTTCAGCATGATATCCTTGCCAAATGGTAAATTTAAATTGGATGCTCATATTGGTACCTCAGTTTTCAAAGGATTGCTTTCTCTAATATGTTATGAGCATCCGCATATGGGCAATTATTATACGTGCAGTGTCAAGTGTTGTTCTGTTTGGGTTATGAAAGAGTATGGTGTTGTGGATTCTTGGACTAAACAGTTCACTATTGACCTCAATATGCGATATTGGAAAGTGTTAGGTTTCTTGAAGAATGATCATGTATTAGTGCAGAAAATACAAACACATGGTTCAATACTCTTGTCATATGATCCTGAGAGCCAACAAGTGAAGAATTTGGGGTTTTATAGAAGCACTTGTTATTCTTATGCTGATAATTATGTGAGGAATCTTACCTTACTTGACAAACCAAATGATGTAGTTTCCAAGAGGAAAGTGAGCAAGAAGAGGAAGTGCAGGTAAAAAGGCTCGATTCAAGCATTCAACTAAAAATTTCAGCATTTACATTCCTCAGTTCTATCTTATTCTTGGTATATACTAGATTTTTTTGTGTTGCTGTAAGTAAATATTAAGTTTCAAACCTCAAAATATGGCTTTTGGATTTAATTTTTTCTTGAATGGATATAAAGACTAAAGAGTAGTCATAATTTTAAAAAAAAAATTTATAAGGTAATGTAGCAAAATTTTATCAATTTAGAGGGGGAAGAAAAAAAAATGATCCAACGTACACAGGTAGTATATGAGAGAGAGTCTTAGAGTCTAACAAAAATAACACAAGTCCACAAACTCCTTGAGAGAGAAAAAAGACAGACTGTTCAAGGCAGCCATCCAATCATACAACAATCACAGCAAAAACAGTTTCAACTACAATGATGTACGTTCTGTCCCCTCAAAAGTATGCCTATTTCTTGTCAAATAGTCCACATTAAACATGGAGGGATATCCCCCCAAATAATATTGGACTGATGATGGAAAAAATCCCCATTGTGGTAGAAGAAGATGCTCTAAAGAGTGTTCAAAATTGTTAAATATGATTTTGTGGTTTTGGCTGATGACGGGATGAGTCATTCGCAAGCACGAAATGGTAAATCTAAATGAAGACTTATGTTATTATCTTTTTCTATATGCTGAAAGTGTCACATCCAATCCATATTCTGTATGAAAATTTGTTTCACTTTCCATTTCATTAGGCATGCTTAGATTTTTCTGCTATGATCAGTCGTTGCCTTCTGATACTGTGTTGTGTACCTGACATATTATTGTTTTGCATCAGTGTAAAGTCAATAGAGTATAGGATTAGGCCAAGCATAAGTTGCTTTAGCCATGTAACTATAGGTAGAGTTGTGTTTTGTTAGGGGTTGTTATTGATTAAATGTGTTATGTTGTATTGAGTGTGGGAGTTGCATCAATCTGAGGTGACCCTAGTGACAACCTTAGGGTTTATTTTAAAAGTGTAAAAAAAAAAAAAATATATATATATATATATATATATGGAGCAAAAGCCATTTTTGGTCATTAAAGTTTGCCTCATTTTTCCTATTTAGCTAGAGTTTCTAAAATAGTATTGGAGTTGGTGCAGACACAAGGTACAAGCCTCCAATTATATGCATGTATGGGAGGAAGAGCAAAAAGTAGACGGCCCAACCTGTGGCCTTATGGATGGAGCCTGTTAGTAATTGGGCTTGGGATTAAGCAAGCTCGAACATTTAATAATTAGAGTTTTTTTTTTATGCATCTTTTTGTTAGCTATTTAAGCACTTTTTTTTATTATTGTAAGACAGTTTTGAGAATTATAAAAATATTGTGTTTCTTTTACACTGGTGCCAACTCATGTTTGCTTGGTGCTGACTCCAAGCAACCCTTAGGTGCTGACTCCTAGGGTTTATTCTTGATTCTATTGTTGTTTAATTGTTCCATTGAAATAGTGTGGTTGTCCTACGTCAGGAGTCCTTAAATTTTTTAGAATGAGATAATTTGGTCTACATGCTAATCTGGACACTCAACACTGACATTTCATGTGATTGGGCACGTTTATGATTTAAAAAAAAAAGGTTCTAAGTGGTTTAGAAATATTACACCAGTAGTATTTCTTGCTTGTGCATTTAGATTTTGCTTGTGCAAGCTGGCTCCTTGTGGGTGGCTTGGATACACAAATACCTCTTAAAAGGCAAAGTTTTTGGGAGGTAAAAACCCCCCAGAACTGCTCTTGGGGATGGAGAAACTGAAGCTTAGGGAATCTGTGAGAGGTTTTTTTAAATGAAGAATTGGAGATGGGAATGGGAATGGGGTCTCTGGCATGATAATTGGCTTCCTCAAGGGGTCCTTAGTCACAAATTTGAAGCCATATTTGCTGCAGGCAGCTATCCTTCAGCTAGGGTGTCCAGTATTATTGTTAATGGTTATTGGCAGTGGAGGCCTCCTCGATCTATGGATCAAAGTCTTTTACAGCAGGAATGTCAGTTGGTTCCTATTCACGGAGAAGACACTTTAGTATGGACTCTAACTAAAAATTGTATATTTTCTAGTAAATCTGCTTGGGAAGCCCTTAGATATAGAAGCAATGAAGTTGATTGGGATGCTGCCATCATGCCAAGACATGCATTTATTTTTTGGTTGGCTATTCAGGATTGGCTTTCCACTTTTGATAGATTAGTTAAGTGGGGCTGGCAAGGAAATTTGTTGTGTGGATTCTGTAGAAACAAGTGTGGATCCAGGGATCATATTTTCTTTGAATGTTCCTTTTCAAGCAGGATGTGGCAGCAAGTAGTATGGGAATGTTTATGGCCAGGTGCATGATCACTGTGGAGCAGTAATTGATTGGGGGGAAAATTTAACAGGTAGAAGTATACAATCAAGAGTGGGGAAAAGGGCCATAGCAGTTGCTGTATATCATATCTGGAGGCCGAGGAACACTTGTAAATTTTCAAAAATTATGTTTACTGAAGAACAAATGGTTAAAAGAATTTTTGTTTTTGGAAATAAAATGGAGAATAGGGGCCTTTGTGCCTAAAAGAATCACAACATGTTTTGAAGCTTTGGATAAACATGTTTTTGGTGATTTGTCTTTTAGAAAAAAAAAATGTTTGTTGGCTGAGCTCTTGGAGCTAGATTTGAGAGATGGGTTACAAGATTTGTCTCTAGCAGACAAAACTAGAAGATCTGAGATCAAGGCAGATATTGAGACTTTAGCTGCCATGGAGGAGATTTCTTAGAGGTAGAAATCAAAGGCCCTGTTCTTAAAAGAGGGGGACAATAATACTAGGTTCTTTCATAGGCTTGCCAATTCAAATAGACAAGCTAATATTATGAGAAGTGTGGAGGTTGAGGGCACTATGTATGAGGATGAGTCAGATATTCAGGATTAGGTGGTGGGTTTTTATAAGAATTTATATCAGGAACCTAAATCTTGGAGGCCCGTTGTTGATGGATTAGAATTTGTGAGGTTGGATGATTCTGATCGGTTTTCCCTTGAAAGGGAGTTTGAAAGGGAGGGGATCATTGCAGCTTTCGGGAGGCTAAGGGTGATAAAGCTCTTGGTCCTAATGGCTTTTACCATTGCATTCTTTCAAAAGTGTTGGTGTGTGATTGAGAGGGACATTTTGGCTTTCTTTGTGGACTTTCATAGACAATGTATCTTTGAGAAGTCTCTTAATTCTACTTTTCTGTGTTTGATTCCTAAGAAGATCAATGCTGTTAACATTAAAAATTAACATCCAATTAGCCTTGTGGGTAGTTTGTACAAACTTTTGTCTAAGGTGTTGGCTCATAGACTTCGATGTGTGTTGGATAAACTTATTTCCAACTCACATAACTCTTTTGTTGGGGGAAGACAAATTCTTGACTCTGTTCTCATAGCAAATGAATGCTTGGATAGTAGATTGAAGAGTGGTATCCGAGTGTTATTGTTAAGTTAGATATTGAGAAGGCTTTTGATGATGTAAATTGGACTGCTTTGTTTTACCTTATTAAGAGGATGGGTTTTGGGGAGAAGTGGGGGAGATGGATGAAGGGGTACATCTCTACAGTACATTTCTCAGTGCTTATTAATAGGTCCTTAGCTGGGTTTTTTGGTAGCTCTTGTGGTCTCCGTCAAAGGGATCCTTTGTCTCCATTATTGTTCTTGTTAGTGATGGAGGTGTTGAGTAGACTATTGGAGAGGACAAAGGAGGGAGATTTTCTTAGGGGTTTCCAAGCTAGTCATAATGGTGGTTTGCATATTCTCTCATCTTTTGTCTGCTGATGATACTATTCTTTTTTGTTATTCTTTTTTATGATGCATCCAAGGAACAATTATTATATTCGGATGGTGTTGATATTCTTTGAAGCTATTATAGGCTTGAAAGTGAATGTTGGTAAGATTGAGATTATGCCAGTGGGTGAGGTTGGGAACTTGGATGCTTTGGCTTGTGTTTTATGCTGTAAGGTTGGTTGTTTGCCCATGTCTTACTTGGGAATGCCTCTTGTGGTTCATTTCAAGGATGCTTTGATTTGGAACCCCATTATAGAAAGGAAGGAGAAAAGGCTTTCAAATTGGAAGGGATTATTTTTATCAAAAGGGGGTAGGCTTACTTTATTAAAGAGCACTTTGTCGAACCTTCCAACTTATTATCTTTCTTTGTTTACCATTCCACAACATGTAGCGAACAAATTAGAGAGGATTTAGAGGAATTTCCTTTGGGGGAGATCTGATGAAGTTTTTAAATATTTGCTTGTTGCTTGGGATAAGGTTGTTTGGCCTGTGGAGGCAAGTGGTTTGGGGATTCTAAGGATTGGGCTTTTTAACCAAGCTTTGCTTGGGAAGTGGCTATGGCACTTTGGGTAGGAAGTTACCCATTTATGGTGTCAGGTTATTGCCATCAAATATGGAGAGGGTAGTGGAGGTTGGAGCACTAGAGTTGTCAAAGGGATACATGGTTGTGGGTTGTAAAGGAAGAGAATTAGAAAAGATGTAGATAGTTTCTCTAGTCATGTGGTGTATGCAGCGGGAGAGGGTAGTCGCATTCGATTTTGGCATGACCCTTGGAGTGGTCCTACTTCTTTGAAAGAGTTATATCTAGAATTATTTTTCCGTGCTGTGGCTCAAGAAGCTTTGATCTTTTATTTGAAGTTTTATGCACCAGATAGGGGTGGCAGGAGTTGAAACTTACTTTTCTATCATGCATTTAATGACTAGGAAACGGGGAGATTTTACTCTTTTTTTGAGCATGTTTCTACCAGAATACCAAGGGGGGAGGGTGATGATGTTCTGATTTAGCAGTTGAATCGTAGTGGTATTTTGATGTGCACTCCTTTTATAATTCTTTATTAAAATCCCCTTCTGTTTCCTTCCCTTGGCTGAGCATTTGGTGTATTAAGGTACCTTAAAGGGTGTCTTTCTTTTTTTTGGATTACTGCTAGGGATGAGATTTTTACCATAGATAACCTTGTTAAGAAGAACTTGTCTCTTGTTAATTGGTGTTGTCTTTGTTGGTGTGATGAGGAAACTGAGGATCACCTTTTACTCCATTGTAAGTTTGCTCATGCTTTGTGGAGTGAGGTTTTCCTTATGTTTGGGGTTCAATGGGTGATGCAGTATACAATTCTCTCTTCTTTTCGCTTGGAGGAATTGTTTGGGGAATTATTCTTCAAATGTTTGGAGTATGGTACCGGCATGTCTTATGTGGTTAGTATGGAAAGAACGCAATGCCCAAACTTTTGAGGACATTGAGAGACCTATTGAATTTTTACAAACATTGCTAGCTAGGACTTTGTTTGAGTGGTCTTGTATTTGGGGCCTCACGCATTGTATTTCCTTATCTGATTTCCTTATCTCTTAGATTTGCTATTTGATTTGTTTGTATTCTTTCTTTGCCGTGTGTTTATAATCGTAAACACATTGCATTTTTGCTATCAATAAAACTTTTATTACCTAGCCAAAAAAAAAAAAGGATCACAACAATTGACAGAAGTAAATGTGAAAGATTACCTGTTAGACAATTTTTTTGTTGCATGGTTGACTGGTTTGGTGATGGTTGAGCTAGTAATCATGTGCTAGTGGTTAAAAAAAATAAAACAAGAATATTTCGCAAATAGAAAGTGGGGCTGGTGAATCACTTATCCCTTGCTTGCTGCCATCAAAATGTTGCAGCTTCTGTTCTAGTTTGCTGTTCTGGTCTTGTGCCTAGATGTTGTTTGCTGCTAGTAGGTTATTTGACTAATCCTCTAGGTGGAGTGTAATATATTTGCTGGAGAGTTTGTATGCACCCCTTTCTTGGTGTAATTTTCTAGTTTGGGGGAGTTAGTTCTGTTTAGTTTTCAAAATGGGGTTTGCAGTTTGTTTGCTGCTGGTTTGGTGCTTTGGACTTCACTGTAGATCTTTTTTTTTTTTTTAATACATTTTTATTCATAAAGAACTACATATATATATATATATATATATATATACACATACATATATTATCATTGTACTTTGGCTATGTTTTTTTCATGGATAAGCGGGGAAAGAAATGAATTTCAGGATTATTTTCTGGTATGGTTGATAATACAAGGAAATTTTCCTTTACTGTTTATTGATTTGATTTTGGTGTTTTATATGTATTTATTTGTTGATTATCTTTATTATTACGACCAATAAAAAAATTTAAAAAAAAAAAAAAAAAAAAAACCCAAAACAAAGACTGCAAATGCAAATATTTAAAAAGTGGGAATTGATTGGAATTCATTTGC
Source organism: Quercus glauca (assembly GCA_023736055.1). Lineage (NCBI taxonomy): Eukaryota > Viridiplantae > Streptophyta > Magnoliopsida > Fagales > Fagaceae > Quercus > Quercus glauca. The sequence continues at coordinate 87,151,037 of CM043318.1, read as the reverse complement.
TGGTTGGATTCTTTGTACCGTAGAATTGGCAGTCCTTGGACAGCACTTGGTTAAGGGTTCGTTATAGTTTATTTTATATTGTTTGTAATGTGACACAATTCTTGTCTATTATTGTTGTATTGGTAATGCGATTGTTGTTAGTAGGTGATTTCAGAGTATGGTTGGTAATAGGAGATTTTTTTTTTTTTTTTTTTTTTTTTTTGCAGATGATTTTATAAATTGAAGATTAATATTTTTTATGATTGTCATTTGTGTTGCAGATAACAACAATACAAAGGACTGAAGGATGCATTCGCATAATGTGGCAGCAGTTTTTTCTTTTTGTCCAGATTTGTTGTTTGGCCTATGGATCTTTGTCAAGCCTTCTTTCTTTGGAAAGGATCATTTAAAATTTTAGACAAAAATGTTAAGTGTCTTTCTAAGTCTAGGATAGTTTTAATTTTTTAATTTTTTTTTTTTTTTTTTTGTTATAAACAAAGATATTTTATTAAAAGACAAGATTACTTCGTGTTCATGATGATAAATGAAGTAACTCAACATGAATGAAGTGATTCTATAAAATCAAAATGGGAATGCAACTAGTAAGACGCCACACAGGAGACCAATTAAAATTAGTTCAAATCATCAATGATTCCAACTTAAGATTAGAAAATATTTTTTTATGTATAGTAAAACATATAATTGTTTCTAATGATAGCCACATAAGACATACCGAGACATAATTTCAAATATTTAAGGGGTGCTTTTCGAATTAATTCTTCCAATCTACCTTCCCTGGTAATAGCCATTAGATCCCAAAAGGCTCTAAAGACTACCCTCTATCTCATCCTATCGGTTGCTAACCTCTTGGGAATATTTGAGTAGAGAAGATCTAAAAAAATTTTCATTGACTCTAATTTCTAAACGTGAAAACCTTTTAATAAATCTCACATTCTAACTTCACTTCACTCCATCTAATTGACTATCCATGATTGACGATTGAAACATTTTTGTTCATTGAATATGCATATAAATCAAGGTGCAATTCTTCTATAGAATGATTCATGTGCCAATTATCATGTGGAAACCTTACTTGAGTGTATAAAGTTATCCTAATTTAGGGGTTGTTTGGTAACGTTGTTTGTATTTTTTAAAAATATTTATGGGTGAAAAAGTGTGTGAAAATGCGTGTAATCTATATCTATCTATATTTACAAGCTGAAGTGTAGCATTTATTGTTGCTACGCTCTAGTTTAGCCACATTAGCGTTAATGTCATTACTCTATTTCTTTAGAATTTTTTATATTTCTTTTTAATATTTACTCATTTTTTAAATATTTACACTTTCTCCCTCCCATACCTTTTCATCTCCTCACTACCCTATACTTTAATATCACTCTTCATCTTTTCCTTATTTTGTCATTCTCTCTTTCATTCTTTGCGTAGTTTTCCATCACAAAAACAAAGGTTCTCTCTCTCTTTATCTGTGTTTATCTTTTTTTTTTTTCCTTGCATCTCTACTTTAAGTTGATAAATTTTTGTATTTTTTAGAACTTTACTTTTGGTTGATGCGATTTAATTTTGTATTTTAAGATTTTTTTTTTTTTTTTGGTTCTCTTTGATTGTTGATCTACTCTAATAGATTATTTTAAAAAAATAATCCTAATACATTAATTTAGTACAATTACAACCTACATATCTAATCACTGTTAACTATGTTTTAATTTTAATCTTCTATCATGAAAGAAATGTGGAAAATACTCGAATTGAAGGAATTCCTCTACAATTCAAGGAGGAAGTACCACTTGAAAAAAGAAGGAAAATCAAGCAAATAATATCCTTGGAATGGGAGTCAGATAATCAGGTACTCTAATTTTTTTTCAATAATGTTACACCAAGAATATATTTAGTTTTCAATAAACTTATCAAAAAAGTAATTTTTTTTCCTTTTATATTGTAGGAAACTGTATTCAGATGCCTTGCAACTACAAAAAATATTGAAACAAACTTTGGATGATACTATATCAGATGCTCAAAGTGCAACAAAAAAGTGAAATCTGAAAATGAGTTTTGGTGCAACCATTGCAAAAGTAACTCTGATTTTCCAATTCCAAGGTAAAATATAAATGATCAATTTTACAATCATACAATATATATAATAGATATTATAAAAATAAGTTACATCTTGATGTAAAAAAATTAATAGAAAAAATAATTACATGGAGAATAAGCTCATTTCATTTTTTTTCCCCTTTATTTGTTTCCCCATGTAAGATACAACCGTTTAGTCTACCCATTTTATATATATATATATATATATATATATATATATTTTTTTTTTTTTTTCTTTCTTCTATTAGTCTTACTCTTTAATGCCTTCTCCGCAATAACCAAAATAAATAAAAGCTCTCTTTAATGCCTCGACAATTTTTTTCACCTTACCTTATGAGGTAACACCTGACACCTCCTACTCTCTCACCCTCCTTCACTACTTCCGAAACACAGAGAATGGTGCTCCCTCCTCTCACATTCATGGTGGGATCTGCTTATTAAATATATGGTGGGATCCATCATTAATGTGAGAGGAAGGAGCATCATTTTACTATACTCCAAAACTATCTAAGAATTTTCTCTCGTAGAGACCAACAGTCAACACTTTCACATATATGTGAAATAAATATATTAAATGTTATAAAAGTAATGGGATGCAATCAATTGTCAACACTTTCACATGAATGCGAAATAAATAAATTAAATATTTTTAAAAGCAATGGGATCAGTTAAAAGACGAGGGAAAAAGGGAAAATAGTTACGTGGACATGCTCGGATAACAAAAAAATTGCACTTTCACATTTGAGCCTAAACAGTAAACCTGTTGTCTAAAAGATAATTCAGCATATGAAAAAACAAATTGAGCAGAGAAAGCAATAACATTGATAAAGCCAATTAATTTCTCCGTGCAATGTAAGTTGATAAGTCATAAGCTTTTTTGTATAAAATCACTTTATATCACCAGCCTCTTAAGTATTCAAATTGATAAAGGTTGAAGTGGAGCACAAATTGCAAATTACCCTTTAAATCCACGTTGAACAGTACTCAAGATTGTAAGAGTTTTTGTCTTTGCCTCTCTCCATTAGGACTACCGTTCTTTTACCAAAGTAGATGAGGATTACAATATATGAATTTGTCTTAAACATTAATACAGGTACTCTTTTATCAAATTTGATTGTTTTCCTTTCCCCTTTTTAACTTTTTTTTTTTTTTTTTTTGGAGAAAGATTCTCCTTTTAAGTTATACTATTAAAATATGAACATTTTTTTTTATGAAAATTAAAATATGAACATTGATAGTTTTAGTGACATGTAATGCATATTGTGATATTGATATGGGTGTTTTTTACGAGCCTCCAAGAATTGGCCCTACGCTATGGGAATAGGCAAATGCCAAACAAATATAAATGCAAATGCAAAAGACTGGTGTCACTTTATTTTTTGTTAGCAATTCACTTTCTTAATTTATTGTTTGAATTTTCAAACTTTATAGTTTAAACATTAAGGTCATATGGTGATTTGCTCATCAAGTGTTTGATGTTTTATTTATACATTTTTGTTTATAGACAAATACCATAACTCAGGCTTTATAATATTTTTGTGTAAAATTGACACCATCAATTGATGGCCATGATTTTTGGTTCATTACATCATTAGATTGTCTGCTTTTAAATAACAAGACTTCATATTAGTTTCATAAGCAGCAGCAACAACAACAACAACAACAACAACAACAATAATAATAATAGTAAGTTGTGTGCTGTATTTATTTTGTTTTATAAGGATGCTGAAAAATTACTTCAAACAATAGCAATCTATCAAATAAATGTGCAACTATAAGACCATACAATTAGCATATATGATTTTTCATCTACTTTGACAAGAATATGCTAAATTATATTCAATATATTATTAGATGAATGCAAATTTCAACCTACTAAATGAAAATAGAAAAGCTCATTGGAAAATCATTTGTGCTTAGGATGGGAATTCAGATATAGGAATTCATATTGTGTCAAAACAATCAAATAAAAGTCTTTAATCCATTAATAATAAAACCTTTTGGAAAATCAAAACTTATACAAGTTATACTACCCACATTCTTAACTTCTACCTACTTTGATTATCATTAAAATAACAAATAAATAAATAAAGCAACAAACCCCCATGAGGTACATGAATCAAGGGTATCCAATTAAACACTAGCACTAAAAAAAAATAAATGGTAAAATATAGAAGAAAAAAAATGAATCGCATCAATACCAGCTAGCAATTGTGACTACTACTATTCCATGAAATTTACTCATTTAAGCTGAAATAAAAACTTCATTTTTTAACAATTAAAATATAATCTCAGCTCAATTTATTCAAAATTAAAATTCAACTACATCCTCCAAGTCTATTAATGTATATATATTTTCTCAGAGAGAGAGAGAGAGAGAGAGAGAGAGAGAGAGAGAGAGAGAGAGAGAGAGAGAGAGAGAGAGAGAGAGAGAGAGAGAGAGAGAAGAGATTTGTGGTAATAGTATATGTTTTTAATCATCTAAGGAAGTAGAATATATAGTCCTAAATAACTTATAAATCCAAATCCAAATCCATAATAGAACTATACAATCAAGGCATGAACATACATCAACTATTTTTTGAATTATTGCTTGAAATTACACAATTGTTGGAAGCTCTTAAATTCAAATATTTTTTTAAAAAAATTCCTCATAAAGTGTTCTTATGAGACATTACAGTGCATTATAAAAAACAATAAAAACAACATAGCTAAGACATGTACTCTAGTAATAATATAAATTACATAAAAAATAAAGTAACCCAATTTAAATATCCCATTTTCTAACATTTCATTTCACCTTTTACTATGTGAAGGTAAAATAAATGATGTGGATATTAATAGCTTTTCAACTACTTCAAAATTATTAATAATTAATTTGAATAAGAGTTTTGATAGTTCAATATACTGTCTTTTGAATTTTTTTTTTTTAAAGGAAAGTGGTAATTAAATAGTTATGAAGAGGTAATTCAATTAAATAAAGAGAAGAAGAGTCGAAGAATTGAATATTAATGATTGTTTCAGCTATTTCAATATTATTAATAATTTAATTATAAGAGACTTTTGATTGTTCATATATATATTGTCTTTTGAATTTTTAAGGAAAGTGGCAATTGAACAGGTATTGTAAAGTGAAAGACTATTTGGCTTGGGCTTTATTGAGAACATCAGCTATAATTGAAAAATATATTAAATATTATAACACTTGGGTTTTATAGTGGAGGGTATATGAAAAGCTTTTATGCACTTAATCGACAATGAAAAATTATTGCTAATAACTAGAGCAATCATTAATCCATAAAACACACACAACACAATAAATTACAATCCTAAACAACTTAAAAATTACAAGCTAAAAAACATCAAATAACTACACAGTCACAAAATGAGCATACAACTTGATCATAAATATTTTATACAAGATCAAACTACAAGGGGAAAAGAAATCCTTCTTCAAACCAAGAGAGAATGGGGACAAAAATGCAAAATTGGACTAGCAATTGCACTGTTATGTGAGTCAAATGACGAGGGAATACAACTACTATTATCGATTCTAAATCAACTAGATGGGAAAAAAAAAGTGCTTCAAAACTATCGACAAATCCTTCAACATACAAATTTTGGACCAAACACATTTTGCATCCCAAAAAACCAAGCATGCAAAAATATCGGAGTGGATCATTGGGATTATGAATGTCCATACCATTGTGGAAACAAGGAATTACATGTAACATGCAAAATGTGTTCAATTGACTTGAAAATGTATAAATTAGTCAACCAAGTATGGCAGACTTAATATTTCAAAAAAAAAAAAAATCAATTCTTCTATAAATTATCCTCATTTTGTTCCAAATAGTAATCTCTAATAAAACAAATATAGTTCCATGAGTAAAAGCTCCTGTCAGCATAATTCCTATTATATATTGGTGATAAGTATATAACACAGCTTGAGGCGTAATAACATGACAAATATTAATAATAAAAAGACATCCCTAAAAAAAAAATATCTCACGCAATACACAAAGCTGTGACTAGTGTTGTTTAAAAACTAAACACATGTTATTAAACTACTGTACCAATCGGAGCACTACTTTTTTGTTTAATATATTTTTATTTATACAAAAAAAAAAAAAAGTAATTTTCGTTAGTAAAATTTAATGGTCTGTCACAAGGCCCACAACAAGTGCTTTAAATTGACAAAAATTCCCAACACTCCGAATTCGGTAAAGCCGAAAAAAAAAGAAAAAAAAATCCGGAATGATGGAGTTGGAGTATCTGGCATACGATGTGTTGCTGGAGATCCTTCATAGACTACCCGTGAAATCCCTAATCCGATTCAGGTGCGTTTCCAAATCATGGAACTCTCTAATCACAAGTCCTGCCTTCATCAATTCCAATCTCACTCGAACTCGATCACACTCCGATTCCAACAAATTAATTGTTGCGTATTGGGATGTTGCACTCCGTGTAGAGCGCTACAAATTAATTCACGAAGACGACAATGACAATAATGTCTCCTCATCTGAACAATTTCAAGACCTTAAGTTACCATTAAGGAGTCATCGTCTTAGCTATTTTCAATTAGTCGGTTCCGCGAATGGATTGTTTTGTCTTTATGATGGAAACCGCTTTATTCTTTGGAATCCTTGTATTAGAAAATTTATTACCCTTCCCAACCCTTCTGTCGAATTTCCTAGTTATCTAGCGTTTGGGTTTGATTCGAGGACCAATGATTATAAGGTGGTGAGAATTGCCGATCGAAGTTATACTAGTTACGAAGGTGCCAAACCACCTCTGGTTGAGGTTTACTCTGTTATCGAGGGATCTTGGAGAGTAACTAGTGCTGGTGACTCATATCCGCCTAAGATTACTATTCGTAAATGGCCCCATCAAGTAGCTTCTTTAAATGGAGCTGTTTATTTTGTGGCCAATGATTGGGGTGATGCCCAGAGTATAATAGTTTTGTCATTTGATTTGGGTGATGAGGTTTTCCGCTTGATATCCTTTCCAAATGGTAAATTTGGATCGGATGATCGTATTTTTACCTCAGAATTCAAAGGATTGCTTTCTCTAGTATGTTATGAGAGTTGGCGTTATAGTTATTCTATTTGGGTGATGAAAGAGTATGGCGTTGTGGATTCTTGGACTAAACAGTTTGCTATTGACCTCGATATGCAATATTGGAAAGTGTTAGGTTTCTGGAAGAATGATCATGTATTAGTGCAGAAAATGCAATCAGGTGGTTTGATGCTCTTTTCATATGACCCTGTGAGCCAACAAATGAAGAGTTTGGGGTTTTGTAAAAGCACAGGCTGTTCTTATGCTGATAATTATGTGGAGAACCTTGTCTTACTTGACAAACCAAATGATGTAGTTCCCAAGGAGGAAAGTGAGCAAGAAGAGGAAGTGCAGGTAAAAAGGCTCGATTCAAGTATTCAACTCAAAATTTCAGCATTTACATTTCTCAGTTCTATCTTATTCTTGGTATATACTAGATATTTTTGTGTTGCTATACTTAAATATTAAGTTTCAAACCTCAATATATGGCTTTTGGATTTAATTTGTTCTTGAATGGATATAAAGACTAAAGAGTAGTCATAATTTTTTAAAATTTTTTTTATAGGTAATGTAGCAAAATTTTATCAATTTAGAGGAAAAAAAAAACCCAATGTACACAGGTAGAATATGAGAGAGAGTCTTAGAGTCTAACAAAAATAACACAAGTCCACAAACTCCTTGAAAGAGAAAAAAGACAGCCTGTTCCAATCATACAACAATCACAGCAAAAACAGTTTCAACTACAATGATGTACGCTCTGTCCCCTCAAAAGTCTGCCTATTTCTTGCCAAATAGTCCACATTGAACATGGAGGGATATCCCCCCAAATAATATTGGACTGATGATGGCCAAAATCCCCATTGTAGTTGAAGAAGATGCTCTAAAGAGTGTTCAAAATTGTTAAATATGATTTTGTGGTTTTGGCTGATGACAGGATGAGTCATTCGCAAGCGCGAAATGGTAAATGTAAATGAAGACTTATGTTATTATCTTTTTCTATATGCTGAAAGTGTCACATCCAATCCATCTTCTGTTTGAAAATTTGTTTCATTTTCCATTTCAGTAGGCTTGCTTAGATTTTTCTGCTGTGATCAGCCGTTGCCTTCTGATACTGTGTTGTGTAAGTGACATTTTTTTGCATCAATGTAAAGTCAATAGAGTATAGCATTAGGCCAAACATATGTTGCTGCAACCATGTAACTGTAGGTAGAGTCGTGTTTTGTTAGGGGCTTTTATTAATTAAATGTGTTATGTTGTATTGAGTGTGGGAGTTGCATCGATCTGATGTGACCCTAGTGACAACCTTAGGGTTTGTTTTAATATTGTAAAAAAAAAAAAAAAAAAAAAAAAAAATGAGCAAAAGCCACTTTTGGTCATTAAATTTTGCCTCATTTTTCCTATTTAGCTAGGGTTTCTAAAGTAGTAATGGAATCCTTAAATTTTTAGAATGATATAATTTGGTCTACATGCTAATCTGGACATTGACATTTCATGTGATTGGGCATGTTTATGATTTAAAAAAAAAATGGTTCTAAATGGTTTAGAAATTGTACACCGGTAATCTAGGTGGATTACAAGTGCCATGTGACTACCAAGATGGCTTATAATTGCTTCGTGGTATTGACATGGAACAAAAAAAGAGGATAAGATTGTCCACTTTTCTGAACTTGAATTTGTTGTATAGTTCTCTATTCTGCTGTTGGGAAAATACAATTTGGATTATTTTACAAATTTTTAACTATTTTGAAACTCTAAGGTCAAAACTGAAAAATGGGAGAAACTCTAAGGACCATAGTGGTGTTTGCCCAAAAAATAAGTATTTTTTTGTTTAGCTGAATTATATGAAGTAGACTGCAGTCCATTGATTCACTTTGGTTGTTAGTTGATGTGGAAAGATTTTGACATTAATGGGGGCAAGGAGGGTAAATTGGACCTTGTGTTACTTCTCTAGTAATTTTTCTAGCGTTTCTATGGAAAATTTATTAGGGTTTTGCAGAGAGGACTTTGGAATTGAATTATGAGTATAGAATAGGATTGTATTTGGGACTTTTTTTTTCTATAGAAGTTTTATTTTACTGATCAAGCAAATATGGTATAGTATTATTTGATTATTAAATGGCCTGGTTTGGTAGGGAGAAAATTATATCTATGTTTATGGTATATTATATAGAAATTAGAAGGTCACAACCTCAAAAAGAACCAAAGCTGTTGGACTCTTTCATTCAACTTCTAGAGGAATTGTAATTTCTTCCTTTATGTTTCATAAATGTGCAAATACCCCAATTCTGTCACTACCTCAGTTAATGTGGACTATTTGGATTGAACAAACTTGGCGTTCTTTTGAGGATACTGGAAAATCTTTGGCATAGTTGTTAGATTTATGTCATCAGACCCTTTTTGGTTGGTCTCAGTATTGTGGTCTTTCAGATTGTTCTACACTTATGGATTTTCTTTTGTCTCTTAGAATAGTTTAGTGACAATTCATTTATTTTTACTTCTCTTTCCTCTTTGTTCACTATCATGAACCTTCTGTATTTTTCATGCTTTTCCGGCTTTAATAATATTTTTTCTTACCTATCAAAATTAATAAAGAAAAGAAAGCGCTAAACTTAACCCAACCCAGGTAACCTAACCCGGATAACTTAAAACGGGTAAACTTAACCCTCTAACTAACCCAGGGTAAGTAGTACTTAACCCAATTCTCCTCAGCCTTACTCACTCCTAGACTGATTTTTTTTTTTCAAGCAGTCAGTTGGATGCCACATCTGCCTTCGCTGGTGCTCGGAAATTGTTTTCTCAGCAAACTCAGCTCTTCGGAAAAAGGTAGTCCTCTCTCTCTTAATTTTCTGATTCTTTGATTGTGTTTAATTTGCTGGCCATGGCCAGAGTCCCTACTTCTTTGTTCTTGCTTAACATGCTTGATAAATTGCCCCAATAATTGTGTGAGTACATCAAAACCCGTAGGTGCTACTAAGGGTAGGACAGCTAACGTGTAAACTAGTCAAACACAAGTATACATTTTTTTTTTTACTTATAAAAAATAAAAATCTATTGATATGATTGAGATGTAGTATGTATCTTATAGATTATATTTTTTTGTTTCCTTGAACCATGTTAGAGAACTGATATGATGGAGACATAATACATATCTTATAGATTATATTTTTCTTTTTCCTTGAACTATGTTAGAGAATTGTTGTTATGTTTCCTTTTTTTTGATAGGTAATAAGAATAATATTATTTAAGAAAAAAAAAGAAAAGAAAGGAAAATACATGGTGTTAATGATGATGAACACGGAAAAGCAAAAACAGAAAGCAAAGAGAAAAGAAATCAAGAGGCTATTCTATGAGAAAAAATAAACTCTATAAAAGAGGAACAATCCATAAAACCCCAGCACCATGACCAATCAAAAAGACTATGGTGGCACAAAAACTCAACCAACGTCTTCTCAGCGTCCTCAAAGGAGCGACGATTTCGTTCTGTCCATATAGTCCACATTAAATAGCCTAGAATCAAATTCCAAATATCTGAACTATGGTTTCCATGCCAGTGACTCCAACAAAATAACAACCCTGCCTCAAAAGCCTGGCATGACCCTCTTATGGTTTTCTTGGATAGGTGTAATGATTTTCTCTCTTTCCTTTCATGGTACCCTTTCTACCCCAGGATTGTTAGAACTGATGTGATGCAGTCTCTCTCATTATGTGAGTTCCATAAGAGAAACAATATGTGCTGCAGGAATGAGGGGTGTTTTTCAAACTAATTCCTCGAATCTACATTCCTTGGTAACAGCCATCAGATCCCAAAAGGCTCTAAAGACTACCCTTTATAAAACATAGGAAATGGATCAGCAAATGGTTCACGGTCTCTCCATTTATTAGGTGCATACATCACCTTACATACTACTTTCTAAATGAAAAATGAGGCCCTCCTTTGGGCATTGAAGCACTAAAGACTCTTCTACTTCACCCCAAATGACCTCACACTAAGAAAAAACATCAAAATTATTAATCCCCTTAAATTTTCATCTCATCCTATCAGTTGCTAACCTCTTAGGGATATTTGAGTAGAGAAGATCTAAAAGAAAATTAATTGACTCCAATTTCTAAACATGAAAACCTTTTATTAAATCTCACATTCCAACTCCATCGCACCCCATTTAATTGGCTATCCAAGGCTAAATGTATGATGTAGATTCTTTATCTTCAAATTAAAATGTGTTTCATCACACTCTATTTGATTGGTCAAGGTGTTCGGGTTTTTCTATTTGTTCATCCGTCCTTGAGTTCCTGGCTTTGAAGAGTGCAATTTTGTTCTCTGCTATACCAAAATTAGTGAAACAAAACAACAGATTCTTCATGTCTTACCTTTTAAGGAGGGGATTCTTCCTGTCAAATATCTTGGATTACCTCTCATACCAGGGAACTGTCTTATATGGATTGAAAGTTGGTTTTGGAGAAGATAGCTGCTAGAATAAATTCTTGGGCAACTAAAAACCTATCTTTTGCTGGTATAGTCCAACTTATTCAATATGTTTTGTTTGGGATTCAAGTTTATTGGAAAAGCTATTTCATTTTTCCAGCTAAGCTCATTAAGGACATTGAGAAGCTTTTCAATCTGATCAGGCTGTTCATATAGCTAAAGTAGTTTGGACTCAAGTTTGTTTGCCAACAAAGGAGGGTGACTTGGGGCTGAAAAGGGTTAGGGAGGGAGTGGAATAGGGCTGCAATAATGAAGCACATTTGGATGTTGCTTGTGCAAGCTGGCTCCTTGTGGGTGACATGGATACACAAATACCTTTTGAAAGGGCAAAGTTTTTGGGAGGTAAAACCCCCCCAGAACTGTTCTTGGGGATGGAGATAGATTCTGAAGCTTAGAGAATCTGTGAGAGGTTTTTTAAATGGAAAATTGGAGATGGGAGTAGGGTCTCTGGCATGATAATTGGCATCCTCAAGGGGACCTAAGTCACAAATTTGATACTGAAGCCATATTTGCAGCAGGCAGCTATCCTTCAGCTAGGGTGTCTAGCCTCCTCGATCTATGGATCAAAGTCTTTTACAGCAGGAATGTTGGTTCCTATTCATGGAGAAGACACTTTAGTATGGACTCTTAACTAAAAATTGTATATTTTCTTGTAAATCTGCTTGGGAAGCCCTTAGAAATAGAAGCAATGAAGTTGATTGGGATAAAGTGGTTTGGGATGCTGCCATCATGCCAAAACATGCATTTATTTTTTGGTTGGCTATTCAGGATAGGCTTTCTACTTTTGATAGATTAGTTAAGTGTGGCTGTCAAGGAAATTTGTTGTGTGGATTCTGCAGAAACAAGTGTGAATCCTGGGATCATATTTTCTTTGAATGTTCCTTTTCACGCAGGATGTGGCAGCAAGTAGTGTGGGAATGTTTATGGCGGCAGGTGCCTGATCACTGTGGAGCAGAAATTGATTGGGGGGAAAATTTAACAGGTAGAAGTATACAATCAAGAGTGGGGAAAATGGCCATAGCAGCTGCTGTATATCATATCTGGAGGCCGAGGAACATTTGTAAATTTTCAAAAATTATGTTTACTGAAGAAAAAATGGTTAAAAGAATTTTTTTTGGAAATAAAATGGAGAATAGGGGCCTTTGTACCTAAAAGGATCACTGCAATTGACAGTAAGTATATGTCGAAGATTAGGTGTTAGACAATTTTTTTGTAGCATGGTTGTGACTGGTTTGGTGATGGTTGAGCTAGTTGTCATGTGCTTGTGCTAAAAAAAACAAGAATAATTTGCAAATAGAAAGTGGGGCTGGTGAATCACGTATCTCCCTGCTTGCTGCTTTCAAATTGTTGCAGCTTATGTGCTAGCTAGATGCTGTTTGCTTCTAGTAGGTTATTTGACTAATCCTCTAGGTGGAGTGTAATATCTTTGCTGGAGAGTTTGTATGCACCCCTTTCTTGGTGTAATTTATTAGTTTGGGGGAGGTAGTTCTGTTTAGTTTTCAAAATGGGGTGCAGTTCGTTTGCTGCTGGTTTGGTGTTTGGGACTTCACTGTAGATCTTTCTTTTGTTTTTTTAATGTGTGTATATATGTGTGTATATATAATCATTGTACTTTGGCTATGTTTGTTTCATGGATAATTAGGGGAAAGAAATGAATTTCAAGATTATTTTCTAGTATGGTTGATAATTCAAGGAAATTTGCCTTTAGTGTTTATTGATTATTGATTTGGTTTTGGTGCTTTATATATCTTTATTTTTTGAGTATCTTAATTATTACTACCTAATAAAAAAAAAAAAAAGACTGTAAATACAAATATTTGAATTCATAGTTGGTTGGATCCTTTGTACCGCAGAATTGACAGTCCTTGGACAGCACTTGGTTAATAGTTCATTGTAGTTTAGTTTATATGGTTTGTAATGTGACACAATTGTTGTGTCTATTATTATTGTATTGGTAATGTGATTGTTATTAGTAGGTGATTTTGGAGTATGGTTGCTAATAGGAGAAAATTTATTTTAGCTAATGATTTTATAAATTGAAGATTAATATTTTTTATGATTGTCATTTGTGTTGCAGATAACAACAATACGTAGAAGGATTGAAGGATGCTGTCGCGTTATGTGGTAGTAGTTTTTTCTTTTTGCCTAGAAATTTTTTTTTTTTTTTTTTTTTTTTTTTTTTTTTTTTGGGCCTATGGCTCTTTGTCAAGCCTTCTATGTTTGGAAAGGATCATTTTAAATTTTAGACAAAAATGTAAAGTACACTTTCTATTTAGAATAATTTTAAATTTTTTTTTATAAACTAAGATATTTTATTAGAAAACAAGATTACTTCATGTTCAAGATGATAAACAAAGAACCCAAAAGAATTGCACATGAATGAAGCGATTCTATAAAATCTAAATGGAAATGCAACTAGTAAGACCCCACACATGAGACCAATGAAACTTAGTTCAAATCATCAATGATTCCAACTTAACATAATATATATATATATATATATATTTTATTTATTTATTTATATCATATTATATATAATAAAAGTTAAGCTTAGACGCTGTGGTTGCGCCATGGGACTTCACCAAATTGCAAAAAATTTAATAAATTTTTGAAAAATAAATAAATAAATAAATAAATATATATATATATATATATATATATATATATATATATATATATATATATATATTTTATGTTCTTATCTTTTTCTCCTATAATTTCTAAGTTGATAAAAATTTTAATTTGAAATCACTTCTTTAGATAAAGTTTGATAGACACAAAAACTCAATAATTTAATATCAACTTCTTCTCATCCATTAAGAAAAAAAAAAATTATTCTTAAGCTTCACACTTTCATAAATTTTTATATTTTGTTCTTATCTTCTTAAATTGCAGGATTTTTTTTTTTTTTTTTTTTAGATTTGAAAAAAAATAGATATATATATATATATATATATATATATATATATATATATATATATATATATATATATTTTGTTCTTATCTTCTTCTCCTATAATTTTTTTTTTAAATTTCAGCTTCACACTTTCATAAATTTTTACTACGTGTAAAAAAATTGAAGAATTTTGTTTAGATTTTAAAATTTGCAATATTTTGGATAAAATAGAAGTTTAGTTATTATAATCAACTTAAACTCTAATACTTAATAAATTTTTAGGATGTACACAAAATCTTAATCAATCACTGAATGTTTATCAATTTTATTTAAATTACCATTCATTTGTAGTTTTGTACATTAATTCATTAAAAAAAACGTTTATCCTTATTAGTACTTTCTTTCTTTATACTAATATGGATTCACAAAATCTTAATCAATCATTGAATGTTAATCAATTTTATTTAAATTAACATTCATTTGTAGTTTTGTACTTTAATTCATTAAAAAAAAAAAAAAAAAAAACGTCTATCCTTATTAGTACTTTCTTTCTTTATACTAATATGAAATTCTATCCATATTTATCCAATAAAAAATGATCGAAGATTTAGTTTTAAGTATAAATCATCTAAATTCAAACTTTATCGGATTAAGAAGTTACCTCCTTATAAAAACAAAGATTTAAAATCTTATCTCACTCTAAAATACAATAGAGATATTATTTTGCTTAGCTGTGTTTGTCTCTTCACTTTTTGTTTTTTTTGGCCTGTCCGCATGTAAATAGTGTTACCTCTAACAATGTTGGTGTGGTAATGCTTTTCATGAGTACTTATTTTTGATGTTGCAGCTTTCATCAAATTTTTTATGTTACCTACAACATTGCAAGTATTTTTTTTTTCTTTTATCAAATTGAATAGATTTTGTGTATTTGTTGCTTTTTTATTATATATAACATAATTTTATCAACAAGTTTTATAGATAGGCTGAAATTCTATGTTTGATCACACCTTTTAGTGCTTTTTTATAAGTCAATATAGCAAGCAATATATTTGTATTTTTTAATTTCTTATTACATGATTATTTGTTGTTGACATCAATATTTTATAATGGATTTAATTTGTTATGGCTTTTGTTTGGTGCTTTGTTCTATGTTAGGGGTGTCAATTTGGGTTAGTGTGTCGGGTTCGTGTTGTGTCGAGGTAAGGGTATTCGACTAAATGGCTCAACTCTAACCCGACCCATTTAATAATCGTGTCATGATTCTTTAACCCTAACCCGACCTGTTAATAATGCGGGTTGACCTGACCCAACCCACTTAACACGCTTAATAAACAAGCCGTGTTGGGTTGACACAAATGTAACACAACCCATTTCAACCTACATAATATTAAATATAACATCCATCTATAAATAATTTTTTTTACATCCCAAAAAGTAATACATACACTTCAAGTCTTCAACCCACATTCAAAATAATATAATTCAACAAAAATATAACATTCATCTAGAAAATAAGTTATTTACACTCCAAAAGAAGTGCATACACTTCAACCCAAATTCAAAATAACAAAGTTTAACAAAAATAAAATAACATAGTTCAACAAAAATATAATATCCTTAAAATTCACCAAATGCTAAGTATCAATATTGAAAGAATTTGAGCAAACAGTAGACTAATCCTGATTATGACCACGATTATCATCCATAGATTCTTTGTTGATGTCCAAATTCATAATATCTTCCACAAGCTCATCCAATTTCATTTGTGCAAGTTCTATGCCCAAAAAAAAAAAAAAAAGTATAAGTAGTTTTAGGGTCTGTAAAGTTTCAATTTCCAATTATATCCCTTGTAAATTTTTGTAATTACTCACTTTTTTTTTTAAATTTAAAATATATGTTGGATATAAAAGGTATTTGACAAATCTAAAATAAAAAAAATATTTATTTGTTATACGAGTTAAACGGGTTGTGTTAAGTGGGTCATTTCAGGTTGATACAAATAAATTGGCGTGTCTATTACGGGTTATGCGGGTTGACCTGCTTATGACACGTTTCTTATTGTGTCGCTTTCGGGTCGACCCGTTTATGACCCAAACACATTAAGGCTCAACCCTAACCCGAAAAAACCCGTGTCGGGTTCGCGTCGTGTTCGCGGGTTGGGTCGAACATTGACATCCCTATTCTATGTAATCTGTATTCTTTAATTAAAAGCAAAATTTGCTGTCAAACATGAAATTGGATACGAGAGAATCCATCCGTCCAAATTTCTATGTAAGTCTATCTTTACTTAACTCCAATTTTTTTTTTTTTTTAAGCTCAAAAATTTGGATATTTTTTCATTAATGAATTGAGGTTTTGGCTTAATTTTGTTTTCAACCATTTCAATTATTGAATTCATTATTTTTTTCATGTGTAATATTAATATCTGTGTTTTTTTTTTTTTTATGATAAAAAAAAATAATATATACGTTCTTAAAGGATAAAAGACAATACAATTACAAATATTACTTTAAGTTAGGGTGTTATATTTATTTATTAGTAAGTTATAATGTTACATTAAGTTAGAGTATTATATTTTTATTCATTATTAATTTAGAATGTTACATATGGATACATACGTTGGTTTAGGGTTAATATAACTTATAACCATTTGCTTCTCAAAAAAAAAAAAAAAAAAAAAAAAATTGAATGAATTCAACACTAACACAAATGATTTAAATATCAAAATAAGAAATAAAAATTAAATTTATTTTAAGTGTACAAGTACAATTTATTTTTTAATCTAAATTTTAAATAATTCTTTTTTTATTTTATTTGTTATTAAATTTAATTATATTATCAAAATATTTTTTAATAAGTCATGCATCGCATGGGCATAATACTAGTATATATATATTTTTGTAACTTAACGAGTCAAAATTCCAAATATTTGAGGGATGTTTTTTGAACTAATTCCTCCAATCTACCTTCCCTAGTAATAGCCATTGGATCTCAAAAGGCTCTAAAGACTACCTTCTATAAAACATATTAAATGGATCAACAATTGGTCTATAGTCTCACCATTTATATAGGTGCATGCATACAATACCTCCCATACTACTTTCCAAATGAAAAATGAGCCCTTGGACTTTAACACACTAAAGACTCTTCTATTTTACCCCAAATGATCTCATACTAAAAACGAACATCAAAATGACCACTCCCCTTGAATTTTCATTTCATCCTATTGGTCGCTAACCTCTTGGGGATATTTGAGTACAGAAGATTTGAAAGAAAATTCATTGACACCAATTTCTAAACATGAAAACCTTTAATAAATCTCACATTCCAACTCCATTGCACCCCATCTAATGGGCCATCCACGATTGAATTAATTGAAACATCCTTATTCACTAAATAGGCATATAAAGTAGGGTTCGACTCATCTAGAGAATGAGTCCTGTGCCAATTATCATGCAAAAACCTTACCTAAGTGAATAAAGTTATCCCAATCTACCTTAATCCTCCTCCATTGGTTACACCCATGCATTCCTCTAATTGATTTTGAAATTTAACCTCCCCATTGATGTCTAAAGTTTATAATTTTGTACATTAGCCCTAATGTTTGAAATCATTTTTCATATTAATATTTTGTCAGTTTTACTAGTTAAGTTACGTGGCCATTAAATTTTGCATCTCCGATCAAATCTCATATTCACTAAAATGTATTTTGCCTCAAGTTTGTTTTTGACAAAAGGCCTTTTAAATTTCAACTAATTTGATAAGATTTTATTTATTTATTTTTTTGATTATATAAAATTTTGATTTTTATTGAAATTGAAAAAGAAAAGAAAAATAAGGATATTATTATTATTATTATTATTATTATTATTATTATTATTATTATTTTGATAGCAAAATAAGGATATCATTATTTACTAAAGAACTTGTAGTGCCTACAAGGTGTTTTTTTTTTTTTGGAAAATAACACTAAAACTCTAACTATTTTGTTAATTAGCACACTTTTGAAACTATTTAGGGAACTAACATTTCGAGTGCAATAGACTTGATTTTGGAGTGCTAAAATCGAGTCCATTGAACTCGATTTCATTTAAATTGAAATCGAGCCTTACAGACTAGATTTCACAGTCTTGCCTTCTTCACTCCGTCTCTCCCTCACTCAAGAATCTCCTTCACTCATATCACTCAACCCTCACTCAAGAATCTCCCTCACTCAGATCACTCAACAAACCCAATGAAACCCAAAAACCCAGAGAGAGAAACATCAAGAAACCCACCCAAAGATCTAGAGAGAAACATCATACCCCATCGCTATAGCATGCCTTTGCTGCTTGGGTTCAATCGCCAACGCCTTCACTGTTGAGGGTTTGTTTTTTCTATCTTTGTGGTTTGGGTTTTCTATTCTTCATGGGTGTCTTGAGGGATTTTGCAGACTAGTAGAGTGAGAAGAAAGAATATCATAAGTTAACATGCGGTTGGAAGAAAAGTGCAAATTAGCATTTTGAGTTTTATAGACTCAATTTCAGTCTAAAACTCGAGGATTAAAGACTTGATTCTCACTTGGTGAGTTGGAAATATGATGCCAGATAGATCTCGAGTCTTATAGACTCGAGTTCTAAAAAGCAAAACTGAGTCTCTAAAACTCGATTTTGGTACTTGAAGAACAACAGACCTGAAGAACAGAAAGAACGATCTGACGATGAAGAACAGAGGAACGATATGACAATGAAAAACCAATATGATGACGAAGAATAGAGGAACGATTTGACGATGAAGAACAGAGGAATGATCTGATGAAGAACAAAGATGGAGAACAGAGGAAGAACCAAGAACGTTGGAGCTCCGATTGCACGAAGAAGAACGCTGGGTCAGAACTCGAAAGAATGCGAGGAAGAAGAAGTGAAACTCGAGTCTTTAAAACTTGAGTCTTAAAAGTGAAACTCAAGTCTTAAAAACTCGAGCTCCATGTGGATTTTCTTCCACATTAGCTCCCACAACTTACAAATCAAGACTTAAAAACTCGAGTTTTATCTTGGAACTCGAGTTTTAGACACTCGAGATGCTAGTTTACAACATTGTTTTGAAACGTGACAACTAACTAAATTTTTTGATATTTAATGTTATTTGGAAAAAAAAATTCTGGGTGTCTTCATTGGTTTGGGTTTTCCTCATGGGTTTTGGGTTTCTTCATAAGTTGAGTTTTTGGGTTGAGTTTATGCTCTTTATGGATGAGAAATTTCAATTTAAATGAAATCGAGTTCTGCAAACTCGATTTAGCACTCCCAAAATCGAGTATGTTACACTTGAGATGTTAGTTTTATAAATTATTTTAAAAATGTACTAACTAACAAAATTGTTTGAAAATTAATGTAATTTTGAAAAAAAAATCCCTACAAGGCACATACAATTTCAATTTTTTCAAGGGGGGAAAAAAAAATTGTTTGTAAAAGTTAATTGTCTGGCAGAGGCCCACAACCACAGGGACTACAAGTGCTTCAAATAGAAAAATTTCCCTAATATGAAATTGGTAAAGCCGAAAAAAAAGAAAGAAAGAAAGTTAAGGAATGTTTGAGTATCTGCCATTCGAAGTGTTGCTGGAGATCCTGCATAGACTACCCTTGAAATCCCTAATTCAATTCAGGTGCGTTTCCAAATCATGCAACTCTCTAATTACAAGTCCTGCCTTCATCTATTCCAGTCTCACTCGATCACACTCCGATTCCAACAAATTAATTATTAGGTATTTGGATGTCAAACCCCATGTAGAGCGCTACGAATTAATTCACGAAGACAATGACAATAATGACTCCTTATCTGAACAAATTCAAGATCTTGAGTTCCCACTAAGGAGTAGATGCGATTATTTTCAATTAGTCGGTTCCTTGAATGGATTGTTTTGCCTTTATGAAGAAAACCGCTTTATTCTTTGGAATCCTTGTATTAGAAAATTTATTACCCTTCCCAAGCCTTCCGTTACTGGCCTCTTTCCTTGTTATTTAGCGTTTGGGTTTGATTCGAGGAACAACGATTATAAGGTGGTGAGAATTGCATATCAATTAGTAAAAATTAGGTCCTTAGGTGCCAAACCACCTCTGGTTGAGGTTTACTCTGTAAGAGAGGGATCTTGGAGAATAACTAGTGGTGGCGATTCGTATCCGCCTAAGATTACTATTAGTAATTGGCCCCATCAAGTAGCTTCTTTAAATGGAGCTGTTTATTTTCCGGCGAATGATTGGGGCGAAGCCCAGAGTTCAGTAGTTTTGTCATTTGATTTAGGTGATGAGGTTTTCCGCGTGATATCCTTGCCAAATGGTAAATGCAAATTGGATGCTCGTATTGGTACCTCAGTATTCAAAGGATTGCTTTCTCTAATATGTTATGAGCATCGGCATATGGGTGAGTATTATATGTGCAGTGTCAAGTGCTGTTCTGTTTGGGTTATGAAAGAGTATGGTGTTGTGGATTCTTGGACTAAACAGTTCACTATTGACCTCGATATGCAATATTGGAAAGTGTTAGGTTTCTGGAAGAATGATCATATGTTAGTGCAGAAAATGCAATTACATGATTCAATGCTCTTTTCATATGACCCTGAGAGCCAACAACTGAACAATTTGGGGGTTTATAGAAGCACATGCTATTCTTATTCTTATGCTGATAATTATGTGGAGAATCTTGTCTTACTTGACAAACCAAATGATGTAGTTTCCAAGAGGAAAGTGAGCAAGAAGAGGAAGTGCAGGTAAAAAGGCTCGATTCAAGTATTCAACTCAAAATTTCAGCATTTAGATTCCTCAGTTCTATCTTATTCTTGGTATATACTAGATATTTTTTGCATTGCTATAAGTAAATATTAAGTTTCAAACCTCAATATATGGCTTTTGGATTTATTTTTTCTTGAACGGATAAAAAGAGTAGTCATATTTTTTTTAAAATTTTTTTATAGGTGATGTAGCAAAATTTTATCAATTTAGAGAGAAAAAAAAAAAAAGACTCAACGTACAAAAATAACACAAGTCCACAAACTCCTTGAAAGAGGAAAAAGACAGCCTGTTCACGGCAGCCATCCATTCATACAACAATCACAGCAAAAACAGTTTCAACTACAATGATGTATGTTCTGTCCCCTCAAAAGTATGCCTATTTCTTGCCAAATAGTCCACATTAAACATGGAGGGATATCCCCCCAAATAATAGTGGACTGATGATGGCCAGAATCCCCTTTGTGGTGGAAGAAGATGCTCTAAAGAGTGTTCAAATTTGTTAAATATGATTTTGTGGTTTTGGTTGATGACGGGATGAGTCATTTGCAAGCACGAAACAGTAAAGGTAAATGAAGACTTATGTTATTATCTTTTTCTATATGCTGAAAGCGTCACATCCAATCCATATTCAGTATGAAGATTTGTTTCACTTTCCATTTCATTAGGCATGCTTAGATTTTTCTGCTGTGATCAGTTGTTGCCTTCTAATACTGTGTTGTGTACCTGACATATTGTTTTTCATCAGTGTAAAGTCAATAGAGTATAGGATTAGGCCAAACATAAGTTGCTGTAACCCTGTAACTGTAGGTAGAGTCGTGTTTTGTTAGGGGTTTTTATTGATTAAATGTGTTATGTTGTATTGAGTGTGGGAGTTGAATTGATTTGAGGTGACCCTAGTGACAACCTTAGGGTTTGTTTTAAAAATGTAAAAAAAGTAAATAAATAATGAGCAAAAGCCACTTTTGGTCATTAAATCTTGCCTCATTTTTCCTATTTAGCTAGAGTTTCTAAAGTAGTAATGGAATCCTTAAATTTTTAGAATTATATAATTTGGTCTACATTCTAATCTTGACACTAACATTTCATGTGATTGGGCACGTGTATGATTTAAAAAAAAAAAAGGTTCTAAATAGTTTAGAAATTGTACACCGGTAGTCTAGGTGGATTACAAGTGCCATGTGACTACCATGATGGCTTATAATTGCTTCATGGTATTGACATGGAACAAAAAAAGAGGATAAGATTGTCCACTTTTCTGAACTTGAATTTGTTGTATAGTTCTCCATTCTAATGTTGGGAAAATACAAATTTGATTATTTTACAAAATTTTCACTATATTGAAACTCCAAGGTCGAAACTGAAAAATGGGAGAAACTCTAAGGACCATAAGTGGTGTTTGCCCAGAAAATAAGTATTGTTTCATTTAGCTGAATTATATGAAGTAGACTGCAGTCTATTGATTCACTTTGGTTGTTTATTGATGTGGAAAGATTATTGACATTAATGGGGCAAGGAGGTTAAATTGGACCTTGTATTACTTCTCCACTAATTTTTTTGGCTTTTCTATGGAAAATTGATTAGGGTTTTGCGAAGAGGACTTTGGAATAGAATTATGAGTATAGAATAGGATTGTAATTGGGACCTCTTTTTCTATAGAAGTTTTATTTTACTGATCAAACAAATATACAATAGTATTATTTGATTATAAAATGGCCCAGTTTGCTGTAGGGAGAAAATTAGATATATGTTTATTCTATATTATATAGAAATTAGAAGGAAGATGATGTAAGTGTAAGCAATCACAGCTTAGGTTTCTTTAGGCAATTGGACTTAATAAAAGAAGGCAATCACACCCTCAAAAAGAACCAAAGCTATTGGACTCTTTCATTCAACTTCTAGAGGAATTGGAATTCTGGGCCAAAAAGGAAAGCAATTTAATAAATTTTTTTAATAAAAAAAATGTTGGAAACTACTTAACTATTAGTTAGTTAGTGGGTTTACTCGGTTTCCTTCTTTGTACAGCTTATGTATATATATATAAGCCTTGTAATCAGTTAGTGAATGAATTTCTTTGAAATCAGTTTTACCAAATTTCTAATAATCTCATCAACAAGAAATTGAGATTGTAAAGAATATAGAAAGCTTGTATTATGACCATGTGATACACTGTTTAAGTAAAAATTATGTTTAATTAAATTAAATATTATGTAATGATTTCTGAACTACACATAGGATATTGGTTTATAAAAATTATGGTCTCAAGCTAGTAGGAAAATTTAATCATTGATGATTTAGTACATTGGCAACTTTATTTTTTTCAAACAATTTATGGTTTCAATTGAGTTAGATTTTTACTGATCTAGTATTTTAGAGGCCACATTAATTATAGAAGATGAAAAGAAAATGTTAAGAGTTACATGAACTCACCCCCTTTGACATAATTTCTTAATATAGTACACTGATCATATATAATTATGTACCAAGATAGTATCTTTCTCGGCTAGTCTAGCCTATATAGGCACTGAAGGACAATTAAACGACAAGTCGTGCAGTAGATTGAGTTCATATAACATGTTGCTTACCAATTTCTATACTAGTGTTGGAATTATACTACAATTCGTTTGTTGTAGTCTTTAATTACTGCATGTGTTGTTGTTTTGTACGAAGTCAATTACTTAATCTTGTGTATGCTGATATTATAAAATGCAAAAATGATCTCGATATTGTTTACAAAAATGCACAAAACACATTCCACATTTGGGAATGCAAACAATTTTACATCCTACTACAATTTTACCAAATTGTTCATTTAGGAAATTTCACAATTCCTTTGGAATTTGAACTTAGAACCTATGCATCCAAAACCCGTTTACAAGCATATTGCCTAAATGTGAGTTTTAATTAGCTTAATTGGTAAAATCTCTAATGGTTAAATAAGAGATCTCAGATTCAATCTATCGTCAAGAACGAATGCTATAGGTTGAAACTCTCTTAAAAAAAAAAGAAAAAGAAAAGAAAAAGAAAAGCATATTGTCTAAATGCACTCATGCACTCAAACATGTAATTTTCTCTTTAAATTATCAACCCCCCCCCCCCCCCCCCCCCCCCCAAAAAAAAAAAAAAAAAAAAAATTCTAGCTCATAAGGTAAAGACAATAATAAATAGACTCGGCCAAGCCTAACTGTGTCTATCCTTTGCAATGACACATTAACATAAGATTAGGCCCGATCTAAAATGAGTCCAGTCAAGCCAAACTAAATTAGTCCTAAACACAATAAATTTTGTTTAAAATATGATTAGGTTTGGTCCAAAATAAGCCCAGTTCTAACTGGCATTTGATCAAAAGTGATTGGGCCAAACCGAAATTGAGCTTGAATCAAATGCTTGAACCGAGATCAGGAAAAAGGGGCAAAGACCAATTGGTGCACTACAAGTCTACAACATCCCAAATTAAATAAAATGACCCAGATGCTCAAGTCCACAAAAAGAAAAAGAGAAAAAGAGAAAAATTTCCCTCAAAATTTATAAAATTGGTTCAAATTACATTTTGAATGGATTAAATAATGACTGAAATTCACTAAAAACAAATTTGAATTACACCTTGAACAGTTGAAATTCCCCTAAATTATTTGGAACCACACCTTCAATAAATAAAATTCATAAAAGTTAATTTCTTATACACTTGAGTTGTTAAAATTCACAAAGTAATTCTAAAATCCATTTATTAATTGGTTTAAATTCACCAAAATTATTTTGAATTGAATCTTGAATGATTGAAATCCACAAAATAACTTTAAATTACATCTTCAATTGTCGAAATTAAATTCTCCATAATTAACTGAATTACACTTAAATTGTTAGGATTGTCCAGTTTTTTTTTTTTTTTTTTTTTTTTTTGAGAGAGTTTCAACTTATGGCATCTGCTCCTGATGATAGCTCTTTATCATCAAACCAAGACACCAATCAGTTTTTGGCGTAGGCAGGGATTGAACCCTAGATTTTTTATACAACTATTAAAGACTTTACCAGTTCAGCTAGCTGGAACCCACAGATTGTCTAAAATTATTTTGATTACACATTACTCCGTTAACATTGTTAAAATTAATTTAGAATTATACAATAAGTCGTTAAAATTGTTAAAATTCCCTAGGATTAGTCCTTAGCCATTTCGAATCCACAACACGTATCCATTATTAATTGTTGAAGGGAAAATCATCCTTTGGCTAGCAAGGAAGAGTAAGGTCAAACTTTCAGTACCAGGCTCTTTAGTCAAAGGATGATCGATCTCATCAGTAACAATACGACCTGATTGTTTATCAAAAAAGATGGATTTATTAGTATGAAAAGAAAGGTGAAAACCCAAATATAATTCAGAAGGAACACAATAAGAGGATAATATAACAGCAAGCAAGCGACAATGAATGAATATAGAAAACTCAAAAAAGGTGCACATAGCTTCTAGCACATATCAAGGAAAAGGCAATAGCATCGAAATGTAGAGCTACGCATTTTGTCTGATTCTCTTATGCTTGGTTCAAGTAATATATCAACTTGTTCTAATATGCTAGATTGGAATTCTTCCACTCTAAATACTTCAACTCTCTGTGGTTGTAGTATCCAAATAATCGTCCTAGAGAAAATCTCC
Organism: Quercus glauca; assembly: GCA_023736055.1. NCBI lineage: Eukaryota > Viridiplantae > Streptophyta > Magnoliopsida > Fagales > Fagaceae > Quercus > Quercus glauca. The sequence goes on along the minus strand of CM043318.1, from coordinate 87,125,100 downwards.
AATTTATCTTCCTTGTGTGTTTTGAGTAAAAGAAAAAACACATTTTATTTTTTCCCTTAATGCCGCACAAAGCACTATTCTTTTTCCTTTAGTCAGCTTCAAAACTGTGTTTCAGTCTTCAGTCTCTCTCTTATAAAAACCACACGCACACAATATATTTCTTTATATATGGTACCTGCCATCGCCTGATACTCCTAGTATAATTAGGAATAGGGGTTTTATTCATGCAAGTCAACTTCACCTATTTCATCTTGAAATAAATTCCATATGGGTTGGACTTCTAGATGCAGCCGTGCACCCCAACAGGATTGAACGGTCTCGCAGGTCCCACATTGATTGTTCTACATTTTCATTGCCTATGATATTCCAATCCATCGACATACCTAGAAAGAAATTTCAAATATGGGAGGAAATATATCAATGCTCCAATTGATTATTATCCGCATGTAGGGGTGAAATCAATAATTTTTGCTTGAGGGGACAACTCCGATTTTTAAAAGTTATATCTTAAAAAATATTTAATAGTTATAAATATTAATAAAAATTTGAAAAATAAAATTCATAGCTAACGATATTCCAAAATTTCTTATGAAGAAATTCTAACATAGTAGGAAAGATATCAATGCTCAAATTGATTATTATCAGCAAGCAGTGGCAGAATTAGGTATTTTTGCTTAAGGGGCCTGAAGAGGGAAAAATGAGAGACGGCGAATCCATCTTAATAAACTTGACGGTGTCGGGTCTGTGGGCTAATGGTGGATGGGCCCAACATGTACGGACACAAGGTAGACGGATAGAAAGGCCAAGTGGCAGCCACTTGATTTTAAAGTGATCTCCAAGTAACCCCAAATGGAAACAACTTGCGTATCACGATTAACCCTGGTCTACAAAATCCCAATAAGAATTGAGTTCCAACGTGAGGAGGATTCTAGAAGATACTCACACTAATGAAGATCTTCTCTACAAGGAAAAGAACTTGCTATGCAAGAAACGGAGGTTGGTTTTGCATTACTATAAAAACCCAACAACCCTCAGGAAAAAGGTACGCATAATTTATCCCAGCTCTGCCACTCTAGAGTTGTGTAAAAATGTTCTAACTTGACCTTTGGAGGGTATTTGGCCGGCACCACACTTGTGCTCTCTGTTAGTTCTTCTTTCTTTTGTTGTGCATGAATTGCTTCAAGCGTGTGAGGACCGTGTGGTTTACTGGTGATTTCACGGCATCATCAGTTGGCGCCGTCTGTGGGAAATTATGTTGAGATAGCCATACTCACTATTCCCGGACAAAAGTTGCATGGTACTTACTCAATTGATGGCAACAACCACTAATAATCAGGGCGACGAACCGCGTACCACGGCCTTGGAAAGGCAAGTTCAGACCCTGGCGACAGCGATGGAACGCCTCACTAAGCAGAATCACGACCTAGAGGAACAATTGCGCCAGAAGAACGTGGTGCAGAACACTCAGGAGGAAGACTAAGAAGCCACCAGCGCAGAAAAGAGGAACTAAGAGGGGCCCAAGGGCAGCCATGCCCCTAGTAGGCAGGAGCGACTGGAAACCAGTCATCCGACCGGCACAGATACAGCTCCCCCTCAGATAGTCGCGGAGATGCAGATGATGAAGGAACGAATGGATTTCATGATGAATGCCTTCAGGGGACGGGTGTCCAGTGACCTTGACAATTTAGTCCATTGAACCGATTCACCGTTTACTGCTTCAGTTTCGTCATTCCCCTTACCACCAAAGTTTCGGATGCCCCAGGTAGACAACTATAGGCAAATGTGTAACTTTATGTCATATTATGTTATGTATGTGGGCCCCATTATTTAAAAACCATTCTCTCCCTTCAAATCCACCCAATTTGGGCGGATTGCAAATATGTGGGCCCAAGGAAAATGGTTTCTTCCTTTTTTATTTATTTCTTCCATGGTAACCAAAGAGAAGAAAGGACTACATATCTTCTCATTTCTCTTCACTTTCTCTCTCCTCCAGCCTTTCCAAACACACCGTAAATTTCTAATTAAAAATGGTCCCACGATCAAGAGGTTTTGTTTTACATGGCCACATTCAACATTCCTTTGTGTTAGGACTTAGGAGCTTTATTGCTTAAATTTGACCTTGTGACACTTTGTGACGTGCTTGATGGATTGACAAGTCTCGCAAGTCACACATGGCCACATTCATTATTCAATCCACAGTTTTTTGTTTTTGCTAAATAGTACAATTGGTTTTTTTTTTTTGTGTGTGCGTGTGCGCGCGCGCACATGCCTGTGTGAAGACAGAGTAAGTTTGATTTCACAGCTTTAGGTACTTAGGGAAAAGCACATGTTTAAAATAAGGTAGGGAAGAACAAATTGGCTACAGGGACTTGAGGGATTATAGAAATATCTTTTTTTTTTTTCCTTTTTTTTTTCCCCCTCAACTTAATAAGGGACATTTGACAATAAAACAAAAGGGCGGAAACTTCCCTTATCGACCTCATGCAATATTGGACAAATGTTTTTTTTTTTTTTTTTTTTTTTTTTTTTTCACTTTTAAAAATAGTCCAACTTACAGTGAGTCGTGTTCTAATTCCACAAGACGTGCACTACGGATTGAAGGGTCTCCAGTATCCACATGACCAAATAATTCATTTTTCTAAATTTTCATTGCCAAGTGCCAACAATATTCCAATGAAATTGACGTGTCTTAGATTTCTAGAAATAGTTATGGGACATATATATTTATTTGGCTTTTATGTGTAAGAGTAATTTGATTCGCCATTGTTAGATTACATGAGGCAAAGTCCACAGCTGACCCTTGTGACTAAAAATGGTCCCATGTACAAGACGTGCATGACGAATTGACGGGTCTCTCAAGTCCCACATTGATTATTCTACATTTTTATTGCCTACAATATACCAATCCATCGTACTCCTAGGAAGAAATTTCAAACATAGGAGGAAAGATATTTATGCTCCAATTAATTATTATCAACATGTAGGGGTGAAATTAGGAATTTGTTATGACCCAGGTGCTAGATAAATTATTCGAATTTAGTTTAGTGATAGAATAAGGCTTCCTAGATAATTAGTATTGCTATTTATTTGTATTCTAATTAATTCCTATGTTTTAGGATAGGATTAGTTCCTATGTTTTAGGATTTGTTGATGAGGCTATCTCATCTTTGGCTATTTATGTACGTTGAATTTATTAATAAGAAGGAAGCAGAAAATTAACCCAAAAATGTCTATTGCCTATCTCAAGTATAGGAGTTTGGTCATCTCGAATTGACTATACTATCTTTCAATTATCCTAATTCACAATAGAATTTTTGCTTGAGGGGACAACTTCTATTTTTAAAAGTTATATCTTAAAAAATGTTTAATAGTTATAAATATTAAAAGATTTTAAATAAATTATGTCAATTAATAGTTTTTATTAACTTTAGCCTTTAAGCTGTCTTAAAATATAAGAATTCCCTTAATACTTTTTTAGTGAAATTGTCAAATGTGTGACCATTTATTCTACAAGCCTTAAACCTATTTTATGGAAAAACCCTCAATGCTCTATTTCATTACAAGAATTTGATATGAACCAATAGAAATCTGAAATTATAATTTTGAGAAATAAACAATCTTTCTTTTTCCTTCTCTTATTTGATAATGCAAAGGATATGTTTCAAAGTTCAAGCTTGTATGTCTTAAATTCTATCACAGATATTGAATAGTCAATACCACACAGATATTGAATTCAAGAGTAGAAGCATAAAAGAGTTTTATCATAAAACTTTGACAAGTCCTATGTCCACAATTTTTTCACAACAATTCTTAAGTGATATGTTGTTGTTGCCTATTGGTTCTAATTGAACTCATCATTGAAATTAATTGTTTGTCTACTAACAATAGCCAATAACAACCTAGATGCCTTATGAAAATGTTTACAACATAGCATTTCTATAAAAAGTATTCACATTGAGAAAATATGCATGAGGTTTAATGTGATGGGAATTTGGAGATGCTTTTAAGTAATCGAGTACCATATTTTAAATTGTCTCTACTTAAAAGATATGCATAAGGTTTAATGTGATGGGAATTTAGGGCTTCTATAATTAATCGACTAGTATTTTAAATTGTTTCAAGTTTCAACAAGTTAGCTCTAGAGTTGAGACCATGCACAGTTGCATTCATGAATATTCTTAGAGGATGCATTGGCATGGTGAGACCATTTGAGTATTGATTTTCTAAATTAACCACACCAAAAATGATTAAGAATTCATATTTGGTATGCATGCAACTGCTTTCGCAAATAAGGATAATAATTTATTAGGAACAATAGAGGGGAACCAACCATCATCATCCTCAACCAAGGACCAAAGCAGGGGATGTATGTGATGGGTTGGAGTTTCCAAGTTGTACATAAGGAAGCCTATCAAGTGTCAAGATATTGATAGTTTTTTCTATTTCTTTTTTAAGTTTTAAATTCAAGAAATGCAAAGATGTTTTATTTATATACATTCTTCTCACTTCGGACCATATTTTTTGTTTTTCTTGAATTGAAAATTGATCAAATTCTTCGTTAAGATTAAGGTTGCATTTGGCATTGGCTGAAAAATAGATTTTTCTTTTTTACTATTTAGCTTATTTTTGCTACTATTTCAGCTTATTTTAGCTACTATTCATGGGTCTCATTGCACTTTTTGGTACTATTCATGGGTCTTCATATTCTATTTTAGCTAGCTTTTAGAGTTTTCAGTATTTGCTAAATAAACTGTTCCCAAATAGACTCTAAATATTACAAATTTAAATTAATATGTATTTAGTGTTGCATTATTTAAAATTTAAAATAACATTATAGTTTGTATATAGTTAAATTCATAAAATAAAATCTAAATTAATTATGAAATAGACCATCTTTATTTATTTCAAGTAAACTTCAAAAGATATTATTTGGAAAAAAAAAATTCCTGTTAAGCATAAAAAGACTCTCATTATAAGATCTACAAGAAACTATTCGGTGCTTCACAATTACCTTAATGGTATGATCTTAAAGTATAAATCACTTTTTCTTGTGCGTAATCATCAATTTATGGGTGACAAGCATCTTTATAGTGCTAATAATTTGCAGTGACAAAGGAACAAATAACTACCAAATAAGAAGCCTTGTTGGCTACTAGTGCTATCCAAGGCTTGAAGCTATAAATTCCTTTCTGAAAAATAAAGGCAAACAAAAGAAGGAAGACAACAATTTTAACGTGGTTTGGCCATAAAAACCTACATCCATAGAGTCTTTATTATTTTTTGAAAGCAATGTTACGACCACAAATATTCCATGGATATTAAAAAAAAAAAAGAAGACAAATACAAGATAAACTAATAAGCAAGTGTTAAAAGAAACAAATGGAGGTGCTACAAATCTGATTATTTTGTTCCAACATTATAGAAAATCAAAACCTCATCAAATCATGTTGCCTTCCAATAGGGTCACCGGCCCTCTGTACCTGCATTCAAGTAGGACAATTATCCCTCTAAATCATTGAATTAAGGGAAATCATTTCTATGTATAGGAAGAAGTTTTGGTTTTCAAAATAGTAAGGGGATTCATAATAATGCAAGAAGGTTCAATTTTTGAATCCTAAACTCATTAAATGTTTTATGGAAATGGTTATCTTGGTACTTGAGAGATAGTTAAGATTATAAACAACTAAATCATTCCCAATAAATTAGTTAAACTTATTACCCATTAAAATTCCATACTTAGAGTAATTTAAGCCGTTGTCTACATCAAAGTCATCAAACGCATCTCTAGAAAAAGTATTGAGTGTAAGTACAATACCAATAATCACTAATGGTTGAAATCACAAAATCAAAAATAGCTTAAACGTCATTTTGATTTATGTATTTTTCAACAAACATTTTGAGGGGGGACGGGACAAAAAAGTGCATATTTTGAATCATAGAAAACAAATTAGATGAATCTTAATCATATGAATAGTACCATCAATTTCACTAGAACAAAAGAAAGTACCATGACAAGCACATGGCATTGTGTTGGATATATGATCCCCCTCCCTCCATAAAGGTTTGGAGTGGGTGTTAGAGCAACAAGTACTGTGTCATGAACTATTTACCTGTAAGTTGAAGTCTTTCTCGACGTATTCTTGTTCTGAAGAGCTTGTCTCTAATCAAATGCAACTGAGCTATAACATCATTAATGTTCATCCTTTCTCTTGGAGATTCCATAGAACAAGAAACTCCAATTCCAAATATCACTCGAGAATTTTGGGACATCCTATTCGATTTTGAATTTAAGTGTCATTTGTCCTTGTTTCCATATCTTCTCTTTCCCAAAGAATAATAGGATCCACAATGTTAATCACTCGTTCGGGCAAAGCTCCTCTAACGAAACCATGAAGGTTCAAGTCGTCATTGAAAATGTTATCAGTGGGCCTTTTTCCTCTGAACATCTCCAATAATAATATACCATAACTGTAGACATCACCAAAAGTTGACACCTGATTCCCATACCAAATTCTACAATTGCAAATAGCATTTAGAATATGATTGATCTAGTTTCATATTAAAAAATAAAAATAATATAGTAGCACAACCTTGAAAGATATTTCTATCGGCATATAAAATGAAAAAAAATTATGACAAGTAGAAATTTTTTATAGGACATGCTTAATCTTCTAAAAGGCTTCCTTAAGTTATTTTCATGCTTGAAATTAGCACACTAAAAAATATTATGAAAAGAAAAGTATTTAATGTTAAAAAATGGAAAAGATATTCACCTAGAGGTGCGTAACCAATTGTTCCTTTTAATTCGATAGAGCTTGATTGATTAGTGAAACAATCAATAGGAAGATTCACCAATTTCACCCCCCCTGAATACCCCAATCGATCAGGTCTTGATGCAGATCAAAGATGAAGGAGCCTTGACATTCCCTAGAAAGTTGAAGGGGGATCCCAGCAAAAGACCTAGGGATAGGTACTGCCGCTTCCACCGCGATCACGGTCACGACATATCTGAATACTATGACTTAAAACAGCAAATAGAAGCTCTTATTCGACAAGGCAAGCTCTAAAAGTTCGTCAGCAAGGAAGTAACAAAACAGCCCCAAGGACAACCAGCTCGAAGAGAGAATGAATGCCCTCGGCCACCATTAGGAAATATAAAGATGATTGTAGGGGGCACTGCGGCTTCCAGCTCTTCCACAAAGGCACGAAAGACATATCTACGGATGGTTTAGAGCAACTGGGTATGTCCTAAAGATTGCACGGATCAACAACCCTGTGATTGGGTTCACGGAAGAGGATGCCCAACACTTATACCACCCACACGACGACACACTTGTAGTCAGCATTCGGGTTGGAGACTATAACACCCATCAGGTATTAGTGGACAATGGAAGCTCTGCGGATATCTTATACTATCCAGCGTTTCAACAGATGAGAATATAGAAAGATCAATTGATTCCAACCAACGCACCACTTGTAGGATTTGGAGGGACAAGGGTGTATCCCCTAGGAGCGATCACATTACCAGTAACGGTTGGAAACTACCCTCAGCAGATCACCAAGGATGTTACCTTCTTAGTCGTTGATTGCTCGTCCGCATACAATGCCATATTGGGACGTCCTACTCTGAATTCATGGAAATTTGTGACCTTGACCTATCATCTCATGATCAAATTTCCCACCGAATATGTAGTTGGAGAAGTGAGGGGTGATCAAGTGGCAGCACGCGAATGCTATATTGCCATGCTAGAGATGGATGATCATTTATAAACCATGTGCATAGAGGAACAAAGGACGACAGTAGAACCGGTGGAAGAATTGGAAGAAGTACCACTTGATGATTTTAGACCTGAGTGGACGACGAGGATAGGTACTCTAGCCAGCTGGCCAGTACGTCAAGCACTAACAACATTCTTGAAGGAAAATCAAGATGTATTTTCCTTGAGTCATGAGGACATGCCAGGGATTGATCCATCAATAATGGTCCACAAGTTGAATGTGTCGTCCTCATTCTCTCTTGTCCGACAGAAAAAACGAGTGTTTGCATAAGAGCGAGACAAGGCCATAGTTGAGGAAGTTCAGAAGTTGTTGGAAGCTAACTTCATAAGAGAAGTATACTACCCCGACTGGTTGGCAAACGTGGTCATGGTCAAGAAGGCCAACGGAAAATGGAGGATGTGTGTAGATTTCATGGACCTTGATAGGGCCTGCCTTAAGGACAGTTACCCACTCCCACGAATTGACATATTAATAGACTCAACCGCAAGACACCAGCTCCTAAGCTTCATGGATGTGTTTTTGGGCTACAACCAGATCAAGTTGGATAAGGCTGATTAGGAGAAGACCTCGTTTGTTACCAGCCAGGGACTTTTTTGCTACAAGGTAATGTCATTCAGACTCAAGAATGCTGGGGCCACGTACCAGAGGTTGGTGAACAGGATATTTGCAAATCAAATCGGGAGGAATGTCTAAGTTTACGTGGACGACATGCTAGTAAAAAGCATACGGGAAGACAGCCATTTAAGCGACCTCCAAGAGACCTTCGACACCCTCCGGTCATACAGCATGAAATTAAATCCGAGCAAGTGTGTGTTTGGAGTAATTGCGGGGAAGTTCCTGGGATTCATGGTATCCCAAAAGGGTATTGAGGTCAATCCGAAGAAAATACGGGCCATAATGGAATTAGCCCCACTAAAGACGGTCAAGGAAGTACAGAGCCTGAACGGCAAGATAGCGGCACTAAACAGATTCATCTCAAGAGCGACAGACAAATGCCTGCCTTTCTTCCGCACGTTGAGGAAATCATTTGAATGGAAGGATGAGTGCCAACAGGCGTTTGAAAATATAAAGACGCATCTTTCATCCCCTCCATTACTTAGCCCGTCTAGGCCAGGGGAAGAGCTCTTCCTATACCTGGCCGTCTCCCCAGCCGTCGTAAGTGCTGCCTTAGTTCGAGAAGAGGATTGAGTGCAAAGGCCTGTATACTTTACAAGCAGAGCGTTGCAGGGGGCAGAAGAGAGATACGCCCAGATGGAAAAACTGGCATTCGCGTTAGTAACCGCGGCACGAAAACTCAAGCCATATTTCTAAGCACATACCATAGTTGTCCTGACGGATAGGCCCCTTCGAAGAGCTATGAGTAGCCTTGAAGCTGCGGGATGAATGACATTATGGGCAGTCGAGCTAAGTGAGTTCGACATACAGTATTGGCCACGCACTGCTATAAAGGGACAGGTAGTGGCCAACTTCATCACTGAATTTACTCTTATGAAGGACCAGGGGGCAGAAAAGGTCCCACAGTGGAGAATCCACACAAACGGATCTTCCAATAAGCAAGCAAGTAGAGCTGGGGTGGTACTCCACACCGCGGAGGGAGACAAGATCGAATGTATGGTCCGTCTGGATTTTCCTGCCACAAACAACGAAGTAGAGTACGAAGCTTTGATAGTAAGGCTGGACCTTGCGAGAGCCGTAAGAGCTGAAAATATGGTCGTATACTGCGATTCCGAAGTTATAATAAGCCAGATCAACGGCCACTATAAGTGCAAGAATGAATAGATGAAGAAATACCTCAATGTGGTAAAGGATCGAGTTAGCGACCTCCAAATAAAGTTTGTTCAAATCCCAAAGGAAGAAAACGAACGTGCCGACCGACTCGTTAAAGCTGCTTAAGCAGAACACATGCTCATCCCTGAGCAGGTATTGTCCTTCGTCCAAATCTCATCACTAATTGACAATGCCAATGTGCAGGAGATAGGTTCCGGAAATCGTTGGATGACACCAATAACTTCTTACCTAAAGAGTAGTGAGCTACCAGACGATAAGGATGTTGTAAGGAAGTTGAAGGTATAAGCATCACGCTTCACTCTGATTAAGGATGTTCTACACAAAAGAGGTTTCTCTCGACCCTACCTACGGTGTCTCGGTCCCGAAGAAGCAGATTATGTTATTAGAGAAGTTCATGAGGGAATTTGCAGGAACCACTTGGGATCGCGGTCATTGGTACATAAGCTAATCCAGGCAGGATACTATTGGCCAACCATGCAGAAGGATGCCCATGCATATGTCAAGGCTTGCGATAAGTGTCAAAGATTTGGCAACCTCATAAGGCTGCCAACAGAGGAGCTTACTCCTATGACGGCCCCATGGCTGTTTGCTCAATTGGGATTAGACATCATGGGTCCATTCCCAACAGCAGTTAGGTAGCTAAAATTCCTAGTGGTTGGCATTGACTACTTCACCAAATGGGTATAAGCGGAAGCTTTAGCCACTATCACAGAAAAGAATATACGGAGTTTTGTATAGAAGAACATCATATACAGGTATGGCATACCCAGAGTACTCGTCTCAGACAATGGAAAACAGTTCAACAACGACGCATTCAGAAACTTCTGCTTGGAGCTTGGGATCAGGAACCACTACTTATCGCCCGCTCACTCGCAGGCCAATGGACAGGTTGAAGTTACGAGCCGATCCTTACTTAAAATCATCAAGACTCAGCTCGAGGGGGCAAATGGCATATGGCCGGATGAACTACCAAGTGTTTTATGGGCATACAGGACAACATCGAGGACACCTATAGGGGAAATACCATTCCGACTGACATATGGAAGTGAGGCAGTCATCCCAGCAGAAGTAGGTCTCACGAGCTACCGGGTGGGGAACCATGGTGAAGGCAAAAATAAGGAAGCGATGCGCTTGCAGCTTGATTTGGTGGATGAAGTCAGGGCAACAGCTGAACAAAGGTTAGCACGATACCAGAACCTCATGGCCAAGCACTACAACTCAAAAGTCAGGCACAAGGACTTCCAGGTTGGAGACCTTGTCTTGAGGAAGGTGACCGGTGCCACGAGAGATGCCACACAGGGAAAGTTAGGACCAAATTGGGAAAGGCCATACAAAATTGTATCATGGCATAGGAAGGGAACATACCACCTAGAGACGCTGGAAGGACAAAAGTTACATCACCCATGGAACACAGAGCACCTAAAGAAGTACTACCAATAGGCGGCGACAAGGACGACAATAATATTACACTCCTCAATTCCAGTTTATTGCTTTCTAGTTTAAATTTTTTTTTACTCATCTATTATTACTTTTCGGCTACAATTTTTATTTCTTTTAAGCCTAAAGGGTAGGTTTTTTAAGGAACAATTTCAAACGCATGTTTACCACAATAAGAAGAGTAGAAATATGTGCATCTCTGCGTTCATTTAAAGCTTTAAATCCATAAAGTGGAAGAGTTCATCCCCAGAGGATGAGAATATTGTCCATAAAGTGGACGGTTTCAACAATACATTGATAAGCTTAAATCCACAAAGTGGAATTCATCCCAGGAGGATGAAAATATTATCAAGTCTATAAAAGTGGATGGGTCTATTATTAAAATATACGAATTTATTACAAAGTCCATAAAGTGGACGGATCTATCATTGAATAGATAGGTTTATAATGTCCATAAAAGTGGACGGGTCTATTATTAAAATAGACGAAGTTATTATTAGTCCATAAAAAGGACGGGTCTATTATTAAAATAGACGGATTTATCATAAGGTCTATAAAAGTGGACGGGTCTATTATTACATAGATGAATTTTTTAATACATTGTTAATCCACAAAATCCATGAAGTGGACGGGTCAAATGGCTCGCTAGACAGTCCACAAGATAGGAAGGGTCAGTTAGTGGACAGGCTTAAAAAGCCCGTTCAAATAAATGGACCCTAAAACGGACGGATCCTAAAGAACGGATCCACTCTAAACAGCCATAAGCACTAAACAAAATTATCCACAAGTATACAAGTAGACGAACAGAAAGAGTAATCAATTTAAAATTACTCAAAAACCTGAAAGGTGTCTACAAAAAAACGGATGAGTTGGAAAATTGTTCTCCAAATAACTTACAATTTCTTTATTAAAAAAAAAAAAAGGAATACTGCTATTGAGGAGGGGTGTTTACTATCTTCTCTTCAACATTCTTGGATTCACGAGCATCATCCCCGACGGGCTTGGCTTGGCCTTGAACGGGGGCTGACTCTCTATCGCCAAGAAGGGCATCATCAGCGAATAGATCATCCGTACTCTCAAAGGCGATGAACTGAGCGGTAGCTTGGGCTTGAGAATCAATATGATATTGAGAAACATCAAGGTCAGGACAAGCTTTCTTGACTTGACGAAGAGAATCATCAAAGCCGTCAACATAGGAGGTCCCAAGCTCCTCCAAAAGGGAGTCGGAGTCATGATACTCACGGATCACTGAATCCTTCGCCTGATGGAGCTGGTCCTTGGCATCTTTTATCTCCTTTTCTTTATCCTCTAGGACCATCCTCAGCGTCTCTACCTGCTGTTCAAGCTCCTTCCCGGCCTTCTCTGAGAGAGAGAGCTTTTTCTCTATACCCGTCCTCTAGGCCTTTAGGACGTTCAGCTCATCCTCCTTCTGGTTCGCCTTCACCCTTATGCATTCCAGGGTGGTCTCATGGTTCAGACATCGTCCCATCAAACCCTTCATCATCACCATTGCTTGGAGGAAATTAAGGAGTTAGAACTAAGTAGGATGTGATAATGATGGCAAAAAGGACGGATATAGTACCTGAGCAATATTGAAAAGGCCCGTCTCCCCTTTTACTTCGGTAGCATGGTTGCTCAAGTCCTTGTAGTTGTCGAGCGTGATAATATACGAGAGCCTCTCCAATGCGTACTTTGAATCCTCGCGGAGGAGGACATGAGGTTTCTCAGGGACGATGTCCGGGCCCTTCATTAAACCCTTACCCTATCCTAGCCTGATGGGGGTTACCGTTTACTTGACATCAGTTTTCAGCCCCATGACAGGCTCAAGGAGAGTTTTGGGTTTCTTGGGAAGACGGTCAGATTTCTCCGATATCTTCCTCTTAGAAGACGGGTTGGAAGAACCCGTCCCCTTGGAAGGCTGACCACCACCACCCTGCTTTTGCTTAGCAGCTTGCTGCTTGATGAAGGCCCTTCTCTTGGCATCTTCCATCTCTGCAAAAGTGGACGGATAGAATTAGCTACATGATTTGTAAAAACAAAATAATAGTTAAGTATTAGAGGATGGACTTACGTTGGCGTACTTGAGCGTCGTAACGACGGGCAACTAGGTTGGTCTCTGGACCGTCACAGTACTAGTGAAGGGTGTCTAGAGTGACCAACTTGGCCCAAGTCCTCTGCTTAAGCTTGGTCTTGTTGAAAATTTTCTCCAGAAAACTCCACTGTTCAAGAGTAACCTGAAGACGGTCCCGAACTGCAAAAGAAGACGGTCAAAATGACTTGTTAAACTAATGCCGTAAAAGCCTAAGTATGGACTAGTGTGCTATAGAATGGGTGCATACCAGACGGAGGTGGTATGCCCCATGTGGTGTCGAAGGGCATGTACTCATTATCACTTGGATGGGACATCCACTCGTCCCCTTCCATAAAAAAAAAGTACCGACTCTTCCAATTTCTATTAAAATCAGGGGTCTCACACATGAGCCTCAGCAATGGGCTCCTGGGCATGAAGCTGTACATGCCCTTTAACTGAGTGATCCCAGCAGGACGGTAGCAGTGGGGAAATTCTTCCACTATCAACCTTCGAGCACCGTCATATATGGCCCTATAAAGAACCTCCACGCCTAGGAAGACTCTCTAGGCATTTGGGGATATCTGGGTAATGACCAATCCTAAGTGTTGAAGAAGGTGACGGTGGAGAGGACTTAGGGGAAACCTAAGCCCTGCCTTCAGCATCTGCTCATAGACTCCTACACCCTCCATGCCTTTATAATAACATTTCTCCGACATATATGGTAGACGGAGAGGAATGTTATCTGGTATTTGGTACTTAGCTCTAAGAGTCTTGAAGTGTGATTCCTTTATTGAGGAATTAAAATCATTAACTGTCCACAAGGGCAGCATGATGAACTCCTTAAGTCCATCAGCACCCATGACAGATTGAATTGGGGGCTCGGCTTCGTCTAGACCGTCACTAGAATCACCCTCTAGCCTATCCATCACCAAACCCTCATCTCTTGAGGAAGGAGAAGTGGCTGACGGGTTCCTTTCTTCGTTGGTGAGTCAAGGTTTTTTTGACCTGACGGGTACACTTCATCGTAGCCCGCCTCGTCGCGGACAAACGACTGGTTACTCAACGCATTAGACATCTGTCACCTATACGTGACGGTAAACCCTAAGACATTAACGGGTCTATAAAAGGATGACGATAGTATAAAATTTAGAAAAATTCTTTAAAGAAAAAAGAGAAGGATACTTACCAGTTGAAGGTCTAAAGTGAAGAGGTGTGAATGATGGATGCACCAAATCGGATGGTATATCTGTCTGATAATGATGATGGTATCGCTCTGGTCGTGAAATTTCTTTCGAAAGTAAAGAATGAGGTATGGAAAGATAGGTTTATATAAAGGGAACGGCACGGAAGACGAAGGGACGCTTTGTTCCCAGTGATGAACCAATGAATAGACGCCACATGTCCCTCAGCATTTATAGCCCTAGGCCAACCTGTCAAAGCTAGGGCTGATCCTTAGGAGACAAAATTGAACTGTCACTCCATGGGTCCGTCCATTTAGAGGTCACGGACCCATAGAGTGAGGGGGCAGCTGAAAAGGGAAAAATGAGAGACGACGAATCCATCTTAATAAACTTGACAGTATCGGGTCTGTGGGATGATGGTGGATGGGCTCAACACGTACGGACACAAGGTAGACAGATTGAAAGGCCACGTGGCAGCCACTTGATTTTAAAGTGATCTCCAAGTAACCCCAAATGGAAACAACTTGCGTATCACGATTAACCCTGGTCTACAGAATCCTAATAAGAATAGAGTTCCAACGTGAGGAGGATTCTAGAAGATACTCACACTAATGAAGATCTTCTCTATAAGGAAAAGAACTTGCTATGCAAGAAACGGAGGTCGGTTTTGCACTACTATAAAAAACCAACAACCCTCAGGAAAAAGGTATGCATAATTTACCCTAGTTTTGGCACTCTGGAGTTGTTTAAAAAGGTTCTAACTTGACTTTTGGAGGGTACTTGGCTGGCAACACACCGGTGCTCTCTGTTAGGTCTTCTTTCTTTTGCTGTGTAGGAATTGCTTCAAGCGTGTGAGGACCGTGTGGCTTACTGGTGATTTCATGCCATCATGAGGGCCAATTCCTATTTTTATAAGTGATAACTTAAAAAATGATTAATAGTTACAAATATTATAAAGGAATTTTAAAAAATTTTGGAGGGAGATGGCCTTCACACCCTTAAATGTAGTTCTGCTCTTGTTGCACGGATAAAAATTTATTTCAAGAATAACAAATTCATATTTAATATCTCATCCACTACATCCAAATGAGGTGGTATTAAGCTGAAACATGATCGATTTTTTCCACCATCAGGTTGTATATTGTTAGATGGATCTTGGTGAAAAAAGAAAAAGAAAAAGATTTTCATACTTGAGTTGACTTAACGTGGACTAGATGGGCGATCAAACAGAATGGAGGTCCATCAGGACTTAGGCTAGGTTTCGAATAAGAAACCCATTAACTTTTCTAAGAGAGGCCCAATTTCTTGAAAACCTAACCCGTTACATTTTTTTTTTAAATTTACGAACCCCCTTACTTCTTCCAAAAGGACCAAGACAAAACCCTAACTAAAAAATTTATTATTATTTTCCCCTAAAAAATAATGGCTTACGACTTGAAGCATGCTTAGTATATAAATTTGACTTTACTTAATTACTTGCACAGCAGATTCTTTTTTTTTATATTTACAACATATGAAAGATTTAAATTCTAGATATATTCATTGAATACAACAGAAAATGCTAATAAACGGTGAATTTTATTTTTATGACATAATGACTAAAAACTTTGTAATGTTCACAGATCTAAATTCTAGATAATTTAGATACTTGATCTAAATTATCAATTTCCTATTTGATAATTTAGATCAAGTATCTTGTATATATAAGCAGGGGGACGTGGCCAAGAAGCAGCCAGCTAACTGCCCCCTTCCGCTCGGCCTTTCTTCGCTGTATGAATAAGGTCTTAGTCTGTATGGGCATTCTGGGCGGGTCGCAATAAGTCACTGGTCGAAAGTTTAGACCAATCGTAATTCATCACCATCTTGCCCGCTTCCAATTGATGACTGGCTATTATATAAGTGTTGACCTAAGCCCATGTGCTGGGGCTTGGCTCCCGAACCGTATGTGAGCTGCCTCATACGGCTCTTCCTAAGAACTTGAAGCCCCCTTTCTCTAAATAGAAAAAAAAAAAAAAATGCATTTACAAGACAAAAAAAAGACTTTTTCAAAAAGCCTCCGCCCTCCTCTCTTATTCAACGGGGCTTTTAGAGAAGCAGCTTCCTTCCTTGACTTCTTTGCTCAGTCAAGCTTCCTTGTTCCTTAGTGCAGTCTCGGTCCATAGTTTAAGACTCCGTTCCTTATAGCCTAGTCTATATCTACAGCTGACGCAACTCCATACCGACGCCTTACTACTACTTAATGAATTCATTAACGGCTAAGCGATTTTATAACCTAAGCTTTCCTTAACCAGCTAACCTTACTTCGTAACCTTAACGTACTTTCTTTCTTACTTTAGCATAGGCCTTCGTCGGGCTTTCGCCCCTTCGCCTATAGGTGGCGGCATCTTGGCCTCGCTATCACTCATGACTTGGTATAGAGTCCGTGTAGTCGTCGGCCTTCCCACCAGAGGAAAAGGCCTATGAGTAGTCTGCCTTTCGAATGCCTCCTTCCTTACTTTTCTGAGAAGCCCTTTACAACTATAATATAAAGGACAGGGGGCTGTTCACCTTTGGAAACTTAGCTACTTAAGTACTACTCAATACTAACAAGGCGAACGGGGCTCCCAGGCCGGGACGTCTGGCAGAATGCTTGGCCTCCTACGCTGGAAGCGACACCCGAAGGGTGAGCTTCTGGCGATTCGCTTTTAGAACTAGATAATTTAATAGGCATTTGGCATTCTGAGCTGGAAGGGGGCAAGCAAATGAAGGGAGGCATTACGGGCCGACTACAAAAAGCAAAGCTTCGTAGACTCGACAAGTCGCTTATAGAGTGCCGACTACTAAGTGAAGACTTTCCACTTCATTTAATAAGGGAAGGGGGAGGGAAGCTCAGCGAGCCTTATAAGGCCGACCACTGCATAAGCCGCTGGCAAAGAAAGCTCGAAGAGCTCCCCTTCATTCGTTGCTAAGCCAAGGTCCCAGGTCTCCGAGTCAGTCCGCGCCTTTTCGAAGAATCCTGCACCCATGGGCATACGGCCCGGCAGGCCTTCCCTTTCCACCGGAGCTTCATGGGCGTTGCCCCGTTCCCTAATCAGATGTTTGGATGTGAGCTATTCTCCGCGAGGAGCCAAACGGGTGTATGGCCTTGCCTTGCCATTTGACTGACCTCTCTTCCCGTGTGACTAGGAATGCCCAGTGACAACCTCTCAATTGTCACCGCCTGGCCTCTCTTGCTACCATGGTAGCACCTAGTGTGGTCAGCACCAATCGTGTTCGGGCAACGAAGCTTACACTCATTCACATTGGTTCATCCTGCTATGCCCTGGGCCTTTTGCTCTTCTAACGTAAAAGGTGGCCGGCCTTTCGTCAAGGCCCAGGAATCCGCTGGACATCTCAGTAGCGGGATTGAATACCCGCATCCGATCGAAGTTCCATTGGAGTGCCCCCCTAACATAAAGGAGGGCTGTTTCTAGGTGGGTCGCTTCGCGCAAGACATTGCTTAGGACCAACGGGTCACACGACAGGTGCACGATTGACTTTGCACGCTCCATCCTTCGGCCTTTCGCCTATCGGCTCGGTAGGCAAGCTACCTTGATCCGTCTTTGGCTTTGATTCGTTATGCTCAGCAGCTCCAACAAGCCCTAAAGTATCTTGTCGCCTAAAACTCCGCCAAGAAAGCGCTGCTTTACGTTTGATCCTATGTGCCCAGAGAATGCTATGCGTTCTCCACTTTCGGACCTCGAAAAGAGAGAACGTGTTTTTTCCTCTGAGTTTCTCTCTCATTCGCTCCGTGAAGAAAGCGGGCTTTGCCCCAGCTACCACTATCCTTGGGAAAGCAAAAGAGCTACCGAAAGAAAGGGATGCAGCCTCCCCCTTGGCCCTTTTTGAGGAGAAGGCAGAGAAGAAAACATCCTTCGCGTAAGTTTTTTTGCTTCCTGCGCCC
Source organism: Quercus glauca (assembly GCA_023736055.1). Classification (NCBI taxonomy): domain Eukaryota; kingdom Viridiplantae; phylum Streptophyta; class Magnoliopsida; order Fagales; family Fagaceae; genus Quercus; species Quercus glauca. Next base: position 87,106,922 of record CM043318.1, on the reverse strand, counting down.
TTACTAGTAAAGGGGCTCTTTTTCCAAGGGGGCATTCTGGTAGGAAGGCCGACCACTACATAAGCCGCCATCAGTCCAGGAGAGAAGCAAGCTACCTTTCTTTGATCCACCTTCCCGGGCAGGGAAGAGAACGAAAATAGGCCGCGGATGGTGGTCGTGGTAGATTCGAGGATCTTACGCGGCGGAGAGAACTCCTCTATCGTGTTGCATTTCCTCTGCCGGCGTAGCTGCAACTTTTCGATCCATCGTACTAGAGCGATCCGAGAAGAACAATTAGGATCATATTCTATCCTTTCTACAATGCCCATAGACGAAGTGCTTCGTTTCAGATCAATTCTTCGCTGCAATCGCTTCGATCCACCCCCCCGGTGAAAAACCGTAATACGCCCTGAGGAATTCCTACCAGCAGACTTCCCTGTACTCAAAGTGAATTGTCTAAGTGCTCTCCCCTCTTGGCTTTGTCTCATTGTCTATTTCGTAATCATTCGATTCCGTCCGAATTAGCTCCTACTCCTACTCCTTCTTCTCCTTCATCGTCGTTGGTCCTTTTGACATAAAATTCTCGGCTGCTCAAGAGACTGACTATCTCTCTATTTATTTATACGCAATATCTTTTAGTAGCAGAGTTACTACTGATTTCTGCTCGTAGTTCCTCTCTTGTTAGTGTACTCGTGGGACTTAGTAGTGCGCTCGTGATACAGTACTTGTGCAACAGCGCTTGCGGCGTGCTCTCACCTGTACTATACCAAGGCATAGGGCCTTGCTGCAGCAATGGCAACAAGGAGACGAACCGTGGTAATCTTAGCAACAGGGCGGAACGTCTCCTCATAAGAATCCTGCCCATGAACCTCTTGCCACTAATCGAGCACCGGACCCCTCCTGTCAACCCCTTTTTTAGAAAAGCCTGATTTGGATTCGCAAGTCTTAGAGATGGGCCTGCCTAACACTTTCTTCTTATTCATTATCCATCCATCCCATTTTTTTGTGTGTCTTTTTTTTTTTTTTTTAATCCAATGTTTACCAATGAGAATTCAAATAGTCAAAGACGCTGTTAGTCACAGAGCCTTAGACCCGATCCGCTGTAACTAACAGCGCTATTTCTGGAAGACGGAACTCCGCCCCCAGGGGGTCCTAATTCGATCCAAATTGGCTTACTTTAAATACTCCCTGATCATGAAAGGCATTTTCCTAAAGAAATTCCAACATCTAAAAAGATGATTTTTACTCAAAAAAGCAAGAACTTTGATTCATCGTCTAGTTCTAGGTTCAGAGAGAAACGACTTTCCCTATTGAAAAACTACTACAAGCCACTCATTTTTAGCTCGGAGTGGCAAATTTCATTGAGTTTAAACACTTAAAAAATCTACTTTTGATTGAATGGAAGAGAGACGAATGGGTGTAGCGAAGAAAGAAAATCGGAGTGCTATTTACATATAGATCTACATATAATAGATAGTGTGGTAGAAAGGTGCATCTAGTTCTTTCTTACTATCTATTGTATTGGATCTATATACCGCTGATTCCATCCAGTCCACTCATTTCATTCAAGACTTGGAATTGGAATCCCTTTTCATTTCTTCAATCATTGATAAGAACTAATAAATAACTCAAGTTTCATTCAAATGAATCATTTTTACTTAAGGTTTATACTATACTTATATTTGAAGTATAAAAAAGCAGTAGAAACTAGAAGAAACAGTGCAGTAGCAAAAAAGACTCGGTACTTCCATAATCTCATCATCTTGTTTTTTTTTTTCATTCTATATCCCCCCCAGTCTCGAATCATAAGAAGTTGGAGCGGATCTTTGATCTTTTATTAGCATTCCCCTTCCTTGGATTGGGACGCATACATCGAGAATCCAGTGTGTGCAATTCATTTTGATAAGATAGATAGATTGCCCCCAATTAGTCATATAGGTTACAAAAAATCGGAGCTAGAAGAAGGGGTAGGTTGAATCTGAAAAGTACTCTGTCGGGGTAACTATGAAAAGTAAATTGCCTATAAAAAAAATGTTATGTGCTCCCGGGAAAAAAAATGGCTACTCTATTCAATAGACCAGGAACAATCGAAAAAAGCCAGACCAGTACGGTATCTCTTTCAATCCTGAATATGGCGATACCCCCGATTGTACCAACCTACATATGTCTCTCCTCCATCCATCGGTACTAGTTATTGTCATTTGGATTCCTCTTGACTTGATTTGTCCGATGACAAATGTGAAACGAAAGAAGGATCCTCCTGCTGGGAATTAGATCCTGCTCTGTGTCTCCCCTCTTCGCAGAAAATGGAGAGATGAATGGATCGATTCATCGGATCCTAGGTCGGGACTGACGGGGCTCGAACCCGCAGCTTCCGCCTTGACAGGGCGGTGCTCTGACCGATTGAACTACAATCCCAGGAAAACTAGGTGTACAGCCTTCCCATTTTTTTTCTCATTGGATTTCATTTGAACCATTTAGTTCCGCCGTGTTGTAACAGAGACACGAAAGTCTTTTTAAATGCAGTAAACTCAAAGTGGACTAATTCATGAATGGAATTCAAATGGGCCCTTTTAACTAAGCGGTAGAGTCACGCTCTTTAAACTAAGAATATAGGCGTAAGTCATCGGTTAAAATCCGAGAAAGGGCTTTTCTATTTTCCACGAAACTCCTATCTTAGTCTTCATTTTTCAGCAGAGAATATAGATATGAAAAAAAAAGGTAACCGCCTGGCGAGTCGGTTTTTTTTTAGTTTTTTAGTGGAATGTTCATTATGATGATAAGTAGTCGATTAGGAGAACAGCTATGTTACTACAGGGTATACTCTTCCTCATGTTTCATTATTCATATTTTATGTCCTGGGACATAATAGATATTATATATACCAATTATGAATCGCCAAAGTCTTCCTACTTCTCCATTGTTCCAATCTGATCTGAAAAACGAGAAATCAATCAAAAGTCAGTGGACCTGAATTGAATCATGACTATATAAGCTATTCTGATATTAAGATTCGATATAGATGAAATCGTGGAAGTGGACCTTTGATTTCCTTGGACCATATAAGCAATTTCTCTTTTTTTTTTTAATTCATTTTCATTTTCTTTATGGTAATGCAATGCAAGAGGTCTCGGAAATCAGATTGTTTCTGATGATGAAAAAAGCTTTTTTTATGTTATGTGAAATTGATGAAAACCCGATATTTAAGGGTCGGTAATGTTAGAAGACGACTGCCGGTATCTGATGGTAACATACCTATGGTCGGTATATCTTTGAAAGCTCAGACGGAGAGAATAAACGGACTCCTCGAGGGCTACTTAAGGCACTTTAGTGCAAACCAGAAGAACTGGAGCTGTTGGATGTTGCTCAGTGCTGCTATAACTTAACAACCAAAAAGCTCTGCGTCGAACTTCAGCCCCTTCGAGTTGGCCATAGGGCAACAGCCTCTTACGCCCCACACCATTGCGGCAGGAGGGGGCTTGCCCATCAGCCTACTTTGCCAAGAGGTGGCAGGAGCACAACGACCTAGCCCAACCTACTTAGACAACCTAAAGGCTTGGCCCGGTCTGAAGGAAGAAGAAAGTAGACCTTGTAGAGAAGCGGATAGGAGAGGTAGCCTATAGACTCAAGCGATTAGCTCGGTGAAAACTCACCCCGTATTCCATGTGAGTCAGTTGACTTTGATTAGACCAGACCGACCCAAAGAGAGGAACGTGCCCACGAGGGCACCACCAGATGTTGTAGATGAACTTACTAAAGAAGAAGTTGAGTATATCATGGCTGACCGCACCATGGGCTAGCCCATACACCCACTGCACGAGTGGAATACTACTTAGTCAAGTAGAAGGGCCAACCTGAGAGCGAGGCAAGCCGGGAACGGGCTGAAACTTACGATTTAAAGACCAAGTCATAGACTATTGGATGTCCCACAGAGCGACTCTCAACGAGGACGTTGAGACTTTTCGAAAAAAAAATATTTTTTTTGGCTTAATCCGCCTTTACTAAAGATCAAGGAGTACACTTGTACTCCGGCTAATAAGGGAAAGGTTTTTTTTTTTAATCCAAGTTGACTCTGATTAGATCCTTAGCGCAAGCGCTAAGTAAGCAAGCTCCCTTACCTTATGTAATGTAAAAAAAAACCGAGGAAAATAACGTCAAGTAGAAACGAACAAGGTCTTACGGCGCGATCACTATCTTTTTCTTTTTCTTTATCTCTTCTCTATAGAAAGAGGGGATGATACATGGCACGGCATACCTGATCGTTTGGCCAACGAGACGTACGTAAGTCGACATAGCTTCATGTATATGTTCTTTGGAGCTAGAACCCATAAATAAGTAAAATAAAATGAAATAATGGTGAGCCTAGGGCGACGAACATGGCTCAAGGCTTTCTATACAAAGCCCTTCTCTTCTTCACTCAAAGAGGCAATGCACTCTTTGAATGGTACTTGATTTCTAAAGAATCAATCTTTTGGTTAGAAGTTCTACGGACTTTATAAAAGGAAATGCCACGCTCCGCCTGTTACGAGATATGGGGCGTTTTAATCGAAGGGTCATACTTCTCGGCCCTATTACGGTAAAAGGCCAATGCACCAGCCAGCCGGTGTGGTGGCGAACACGCTGTGCTGTAAGCTAAGCTGTTCACCTTGTAGACGGAGGAGATATAGAAAGTGTGCCGTGCGTAATTCATAAAATTCTACAGTAGCACCAGTATATTATTCTATTTCACTTAGCCCGCCCCTCCCATGACTTTCCGGACCAACCAACCCGGATCTGCCCTCGAAAGTCTCTCTGCATTTTGGGAGCAGAGCATGCAAAATCGAGCAATGGATCTTAGAAAAATGAAATTTGGAACGGCACGACTCTTTCTATTTTTACGTTGGCATTTGAGTTGTCTCCCCTCCTCTTTCAATCGACACACTCGACGCAGATAGGCTTCGGTGGCCTCGGCTTCCGCTTCTCTCAGGCGGCGACAGCCCCCACCTCCACAGCCACAGCATGGAAGAGCAGCTTCCTTAATCCACACTACAACCAATCTAAATTTTCTCCAGATTGATATATGATGCTAAACCGAGACCGAGATAGAGAGAGCGGGCTGCCCCTTTGTTGGCTCTTCGAGACAAAAGCACTCATAGGAATGGTGCTCATTCCCATGTTCCTTCTAGTCTCGTTTGGTTTCGAGAGCCTCCCCCTCCCCCGTCCTTTACTCGTCTTTTGAAAGCCGTCATCCTGGATTTTTTTCCGTATGCCGGGAAAAGTGCCTCACCTTTCTACAAAAATTATTCTAAAAATTTCCTCTCGGGGGTTTCTATAAACTATAAAGAGAATGAAAAGTCCGGGTAGAAGCACAAACAAAAGGAGAGAGGAAAAGTAGAAAGGGGGGGAAGAAGTCTAGTGCTAGTTCTTACTGAAACTTCTTTATCTAACTTTCATTTTTTTAGTGGTTTCCTTGTTCTCTTATTTGGATTGAAAGAAAGACAAAAAAAACAAAACTTCCCTTTCTTTCTCTTCTTTCTTTTTTATCCCTTCGACGAATTGCATTTTGCAAGAGATATTTTTTTAGAAAGATTCCCCATTGGATAAAAAATGAAAAAATAGAAAGAATCTAAATAAAGGCGCATATGCGGGAAGGGGGCCCCACTACTTCTTCATTCAGGGGAGGGACTAGCCTCATTACTTCCCACTGGGCGAGAGGTGCACCTAACCCAGCTACCCACTCATCAATCATGGTGTTCAGCTGACTTGCACTGATGGATCCCTATTGTATTGGAATTAGGCGCCCACCTTTTTCATGTTGTCAACTAATCTTTTCAATGTTCGATTCTACTCTATGTTAGAACATTTCTGTGAATGCTATTCTGATTTAAGTGGTCTTATTCTGTGTCCTGTGCTAGGAAGCATTACTCCTCTTTTCATTCCAAATTCAAGAATACGACCGATACGATTGATTGGTCTGTGTGCCTCTCTTATTACTTTTTTGTATCCCCCTGTTCCTCGGATACAATTTGATCCTTCTACGGCCAAATCTCAATTTGTGGAAAGCCTTCGATGGCTTCCTTATGAAAACATCCATTTTTATTTGGGTATAGACGGTATCTCTTTATTCTTCGTGATATTGACCACATTTCTGATCCCTATTTGCATTTTAGTGGGTTGGTCTGGTATGAGAAGTTATGGGAAAGAGTATATTACAGCATCTCTAATTCGTGAATTTCTAATGATCGCCGTGTTCTGCATGCTGGATCCTCTACTATTCTATGTTCTTCTCGAAAGCGTGCTAATCCCTATGTTGTGCGGAGCTGAGCATCTTCTATTCGCTGGGAGAAAGCTTTTCCTCTGCAGGGGCCTTGTGCGGTAAACCCCCTACGGGCGGTCGTCTGTCGTCGTAAAGTAGTCCCCGCGAAGCTTTCGGGAAGAGGGGTAGTCTTGTGTGTAAGCATAGCATTTCTGGTCGAACCCGCCCAACCCAACTAAGAAGAACCGAACCTGACAGACACATCTTTTTCCTTTTGGGAGGGTACTCCGAGTAGTGGGTACCTCGTAGGACCTCGACCCGCCTACTCGGGTCTTGTATGGATATGCAGGAAGGGGTGCCCCTAGGTGTGTGTAGGGGTTGTGTTTGTTCGCGAGAATGGATTCCTCGTCAAGTCAGTTTGGGGGGTGTGGACACACTTGCGCGAATTCGGGTAACGGCTACAAGGGAGAAATCGAAAGGAAACTGTACCTGACCAGGGATGGACGTAAACTCGTAAGCTACCGAGGGTAGGGATAATCGTCCAGGTCTTATTGTGAAACAAAAAAGCCGCTCCGCCACAGCAGGCGGGTTGGTTTCTCTGTCGTCGCCGGGGAGCTCTTGGTGAGGAGACCTTAGGAGAAGTTGCTAAAACAAACGAGAGGGGAGGATCGACCCGTTCAGTATAATTTCGAAGAAAGACTGTTGGCAGCAGGTGGAGACATTTCTTTAGCCTCCTTCAAAAGGAAATGCGAACAGGGTGAAGCTCGGCAGAGGGTTCGAGAATAGGGTAGGGTCCTGTCCTTAAGATTCAGATAAGAAAAGAGTTCCAAACCTTTATGCATGCACCTCCGTACAAGTGCTGCGTACAAGTTCCGGCCAGGAGAATTGGGAAAGATCAAACCAATTTGAACCGCTCACATCGCAATAGTAGTAGCGTAAAGGCCGTAAGTCGGGGGGGCGGCCATAACATAAGGCTATTACTTTCACATCTTTCTCTCTCTCTCTAGATTTCTCTAGAGAGAGAGAGAAAGATGCGTGAGCAACCCGACTGTGTGTTACATGTGCTCTACAGGTCGCACTCCATCTTTCTTCCCAACGAGCCCATTTCTCTTTTGATTTTGAAGATGGGCGTTGCGTTCGGTTTGAAAGGCATGGTATTCAGTATGTCTCTAGAAGGGGCCCCCTACTAGTCCGGCTAGCTAGTGAGCGGTTCTTTCGGTCGAGAAGCGGGCCGGGCCCTACGGGCGGGCATCTCCCGGAACGCAAGCTGCATTTTTCGCCACCGCCCGAGAAGCAAAAGATTCGAGAGTCCAGGCTGAAAATACATGCATAGATAGAGAGTGGTCTAATGACAAAGGCCGACGACGGAAGCTCGGGACGGAGCCGTATGATGCGGAAGTCTCACGTACGGTTCCCTGAGAAGGGAGTGGCTACCTACTGGAGCTTCGACCAACCACCACTGGTCAATTCCGCTTTGGGGCCACCCCTTACTCTACCATTATTATAGGGGTATGGGGTTCGAGACAAAGAAAGATCAAGGCAGCATATCAGTTTTTCCTTTATACTTTACTTGGATCTGTGTTTATGCTATTACCTATTCTGTTGATTCTTCTCCAAACAGGAACCACCGATTTACAAATTTTATTAACCACAGAATTTAGTGAGCGGCGCCAAATCTTTCTATGGATTGCTTCTTTCGCCTCTTTCGCCGTCAAAGTGCCTATGGTACCAGTTCATATTTGGTTACCCGAAGCTCATGTAGAGGCACCAACAGCAGGATCCGTCATCTTGGCAGGAATTCCTTTAAAATTGGGAACCTACGGGTTTTTAAGATTTTCAATACCCATGTTTCTCGAAGCGACACTTTGTTCCACTCCTTTCATTTATACTCTAAGCGCGATTGCTATAATATATACTTCCTTGACCACTTCAAGACAGATCGATCTTAAGAAGATCATTGCTTACTCCTCAGTAGCCCATATGAATCTGGTGACTATTGGTATGTTTAGTCGGGCGGCGGCCGTTAGGTCACCTATTTTGAGTTATGGACACACAAGGCCAAAACATGTGTGCCGGGCGTGCGACCCATCAACCTACTAGCAATGGGGGAGAAAACATAGCATGTCGCAACAAAAGCTTGATTCGAGGCGTCAGCAAAACACTACCGTCTGTTCCAAAAACAAAAGCCCCTTAGCGCCCCGGGACGGGAGTGGGGGACGGCCCTACGCGCAGGCAACAGCAGCAACGGCTCTACGAAGTCAGAATCGAATCTTTCTGTTGGCTTTCCCAAAATAAAAATTCATTCGTGAATAAGAATTCAAGGGCTAAAAGCGAGCGCTTCTAGCTGCTTCGCCCGCTTTTCTTATTATGGTGGCTATGTTGGCGTGGCGGAAATGAACGAAAAGCAATATGAACGTGCTATTTTCAAATCGATTGTAAGGGGAAATAGGAGATTTCTATCTATTGATGAGACAACTATCTATTCTTGATCCATCAGAAAGAAATCGATATGTATCTGATGGAGTCTACATCGTACGTAGAGCGCCCAAACACTTTTTAGGCCAGCTCAGTTCTCTTATCCATCGGTCCAATGCACTGAGCTCATCTCATGGAGAGAAAAGCCAAAATAATGTAGTTGTGTTGTTGTTGTTCGCCGCCTTGACGCATTCCCTTCTCTCCCCGGCATCGTCCCACACAGAAAGAAACAGCGCAGAGCCCCGGCCCGACCTGTAGGTCCGCTAACGTAAAGCGAGGAGTTGAGCCTGAACTGGCGAACCGAAGTCACTTTCGGAACCATACTTCCTACAGCTAACACGTGCCCAGTCCAGCGGGAACGCGCAGCGCAAACGAACGTGAGCTGCTATACGGAATCCCCTGCTGGCCATCGGGGACCAAGTGGTAAGGCCATGATCTGCAGGGAACGGATCACTCATTCTTCCATTGGGGACAGGTGCATGAACGACAACTCCAAACGTCACACATCCGTCGCCTACCTACCGTTTAGGTGGCACCAGCGAGATCCAGCTAAGGTAAGGAACTTCGTGTCGCGGCTGCTCCACTCCGTCGCGGTCTCATGAACTGAACTTCATTGCCTTCCCGCGCGCGAAGCGAATGGGCACTGTGCTGTGGGTCAGTTTCAGGGCGGGGGGCGAAGAGAGACCAGAAGAATGATTCATTTGGATCGACGAGCTTTTTTAGTCCCAAAACTAAGAATCAATGGAATGTCTGTCTATCCATGAACATCTATTCTATCTATATATCTAGGGGATCTCTCTATACATATAAAAAAGTTTTATGGCATGATATGATCGCCTAGCCGTAGCCGCGTATCAGCTGCGCTCCATATGCGGGAGATTTCTGTTGGATTAGATCTTTCGCTTTGACGGAAGCTTTTGGACTTAATGAAAAGGACTTTAAGCCTTCGCACAAGCAAGCACGAGAGAAGCAAGCAAAGTAGAAGCTTTGCCAGTAGCAAGACGAGGAAGCGGAGCTTTCGTATAAGCGGCAGCTTCCCCCGACCGACTAAAATACAACAGTTGCGACCTACTTTGATTCAAAAGAAAGGCGAAGGGTTTGGCAACAAGCAAACGGCTTTCTATCATAGTTGCAAGGGTTCCAAACCTTAACTACTTAAATACCAAAGGCTGCTTTCGGTTGGTTTCATAAGGGGGCTGTTCACTACAAGCTATCAGCGCTGTCTTAGATTGAACACGGCAATAAGATAAGTCGACGTTCAATCTCTAAGGCGGGTTTTCGCTGAGAACGGAATAGTGTTCGTGTCCAAAGGTGAACAACGCCCTAGCTTCTAGAGTTCGCTGCTTTTCCCAGGCCAGAGAAGGGCTTATACTACTCGCCTTTGTTTGATATGTTCATTCAGTACCAATACAAACTACAACTACACCAAAGTGGAAGGGCCACTATAGAAGCTAGAAGTAGCCTATAGTAGAGTAGTCGGTCTAACCAAAGCGTCACGGCAACAGAAAATTCCCCTTATGAATGGAATCTTAAGTAGGGGGCTTAGCCCGCCCGCCTACCAATCAAAGAGGCTGAGAGTAAACGTAAGCTCACCCGTAAGCTCTTCGAGCTTTCTCCGCCAGCGAGAGTAGAGAAGGAGAGAAGCGAATCGTCGTAGAAGCTTCGCTTCCAGGACGAAGCCGAGCCTAAAAGACCGACTTGGCGCAGGAGGCCAAGCATTCTGAGCTGGAAGGAGGCAAGCAAATGAAGGGAGGCATTACGGGCCGACTACAAAAAGCAAAGCTTCGTAGACTCGACAAGTCGCTTATAGAATGCCGACTACTAAGTGAAGACTTTCCACTTCATTTAATAAGGGAAGGGGGAGGGAAGCTTAGCGAGCTTTATAAGGCCGACCACTACATAAGCCGCTGGCAGAGAAAGCTCGAGGAGCTTCCCTTCATTCGCTTTGCGGGAGCTGCACAGCGCAAAGCTGGAAGTCAGAGGGCCCATACTACCTACCTAACCCCTCGCTCTGAGGGACCGTAGATCGGAAAGCGCCTTCTAAACCACCCCATTCATCCAAAAGAGAAGGGAAGGGGCCTATGTATTTGCATGATCCCTGCGGATTTGACCCTATCTACACCCGGAGCCAATCCCCTTATCGGTCCTGCCACCATGCCACAGAACGGGAGCTCGTGTGGAACCTTTTATTTCTGGCGTAACGGCGGTGGAAGGTAACAAAATATTACGGTCGCGTAACATAAGGGCCGGAGGTACGGTAAACTCGGACTCGGATAGGATAGGATTGTGCGCGCCGGGCCCTTCGGGTGTCATATTTTGGCCGAGTTTACCCCTTCTTGCACTTCGGACAGCCGTCCGTAGCATCATAAGGAGGACCCCCCCTTTCGAGGTAAAAAAATGGTACGATACATAGGAGGCTGGTCTTTCTCAACGTGGTGTATAGCACGAAAAACCTTTCGATACAAGATAGGGCCGTTCACATGAAAGAAGAGAAGAAAGGATTGATTCTCTTCTTTCTCTTTCCCCCTCGAGAAAGAGAAAGAGGGTCTTATGGAGGGAGGGGGAAGGCTTGGGCCTACCCATCCCGATAGGACCTCATAAAGGAACGGGAGTTGTTGAGAGGTTCCATATTGCCGAGCCGAAGGGGGCAGCACTTCTGTAACGTGATCGTAGTATGTCACGTCATCTCGCTCCCGCTGCATTGAAGAGTACCTATGCACTATTTCCGGTTCACCGATAAGGAAGATAGAGTTAGGGTGGGGGTCTACGATGTGATACTAAAGTATGACCCGGGGAGATACATGCTAACTATGGGTAGAAAGCAGGAACCCTTATGTAAATCATTTCGGGGGGTTACAGATCTCTTATACTACCATTGATCGACAGAACGGAACGACCAGAAAAAGAAGTGAAGTTAGAAAGCCGTATGATAGGTGGTAACTATCTTGTACGGTTCGGGGGGTAATTGGCGTACTCCGATCAGTGGGGGGGAATCTTTGGCTCTATCGAACATACAGGGAATTGGAGGTAGCATTCCACCAATGTTAAGTCATGGACTGGTTCCTTCAGCCCTTTTTCTATGTGTTGGTGTTCTATATGACCGACATAAGACTCGACTTGTTAGATATTACGGAGGTTCAGTGAGCACCATGCCGAATCTCTCTACCATTTCCTTCTCTTCCACTTTGGCCAATATGAGTTCACCTGGTACTAGCAGCTTTCTCGGGGAATTTATTTTTATTTTTATTTTTATTATAATTAGTGCAACCATTTGTACACACAATTTTCGTAAAAGATAAATCACACGATCACGAAATAGGGTAACAAATAATTAATTTGTATTTGATTTGTATATATGTGAGTACAATCCTCTGTATGAATCTTTACAATGAAAGAGTACAATAAATTCCTCTGACTCGATCTCCAAGAAACGTTACAATCCCAAGGGCCTATGAAGCTTGATCTTGAATCGTGCTTTGATGTCTCCAAGTTGAATGGGTAGTTGAACGTGCTTGATTTGATGCGAGGGCCGTTGGCTTGATCTCGAACTAGGTTAAAGGAGAATCCCCACTTTGATTTGAAGAAGTAGGAATAGGCCTTGATGAACAAATGGAATTCTTGTGAACTTTAGAGATGACTCTCTATTTTGGCAGAGTGTCAGTAGTGTTTTTTTCTCTGAGTGTTCTCCCTTTCTCATACGAGAAGCCCCTATTTATAGGCAACTCAATGATATTTAATTTGGAATTTTCTCTCAGCATTTATTGAGAATTGAATTAGGAATTTAATTTGGCATTTCATTTAAAAAGAACTTTCCATATAGGTCTTTTCTTCTGATGCTGCCATATGGCTTTCTTCATTTGATGTTACCATGTGGCTTGATTTCATTCATTGATCGTTCACGTCATCAATTTTGATCACAAATATTTTATCATGAACAATCGGGCGGTTGTGAATACATCATAAAATTTTGATGTCTACAAATGCCCCTACTTCAAGATTCGGCTTTGCATCTTTTGGATGCAAGGAAGACGAGGCTTGAAGTATTTTATTAATCTCAATTTGGACTAAATTCACGGGAAAAAAAAAAAAAAAAAGACTTTCATCCACGTACATGAAAGAGTTAGATAGTTGACAATTCATCAACGTGTAAGAAGGATTACAACTTGTCTCTTTTTTTTTTTTTTTAAAATTTTTTAAGACAGTTGACACCTTGTGGGCTTGATTGCACAAGAGGGCTTTTTTTTTTTTAACCACAAGCCCATGTTGGTCTCCTTAGTAGAGTTACTGTTGAAGTTGTCTTGCTCGGCAAGGGGGCTTTTTTTTTTTTTTTGGAATACTGGGTTTCACTTTCACGGGCTTGGTCACACACAAGGGACTTTCCTTTGCAAGCCCACCTTAATTCTGTTAGACAGGTCGGTGCCGCGATTGTCTTGCTCGGCAAGCTTTTTTCTTTTTTCTTTTTTTTTTTAGCCGCACCCTTACAAATTACGAGGGTTTCTTGTGAGTGCCACCCCTATAAAAGGTCCTGATGTTTTACAGGATAGAGGAAATTGAGCGCCGTTCTTTTTTTCAGGTTCTCTTTTCTTTTATCTTCTTTTTTTTTTTTTTTTCTTCTTCAGCCGTAGCAAGCATCTTCTCTCTTTCTCATTCTTTCTTATGCTTGTCTTTGTATATATATATATATATATATATATATTTTTTTTTTTTGAACCCCTTGATTTACTCTGTGCAGGTCATAGAAGTTGGGACTGTCATAGAAGCTATTACTGCGTGGACCAAGCCTCAGTTTCAAGCGAGTCTACCATCTTGCCCTTCTTATCTTGGCATCCGACGGATTCGACCACAGCAATCCTCTTGCCTTCCTCAGACACGGGGTGTAAGCTTCAGCAGCGCATCCATTCCACTGCCCTTCGTCTCGTGACCATTGGTGTGAGTGCTTCATCTACGCCACCTTCTCACTGCCTACGTCTTGCGGCCATCAGTACGAGAGTTTCGTCGGTGCACCTTTCTGACTGCCTTCACCCTTGCCTTTGTAGTGCGAGAGCTTCGTCGGTGCATCTTTCTGATTGCCTTCACCCTTGCCTTTGTAGTGCGAGAGCTTCGTCGGCATGTACTTCTACCATTGCGAGGGCTTCGTCGGTGCATCTTTCTGATTGCCTTCACCCTTGCCTTTGTAGTGCGAGAGCTTCGTCGGCGTGTACTTCTACCATTGCGAGAGCTTCGCCGGTGCATCCTTCTCACTGCCTTCGTCTTGTGGCCTTCAATACTGGAGTTCCAGCAGTACACCCTTCTTACTGCCCTCATCTTACGGCCTTCAACGCACTTTGGGTACTCCAACTCCATCCTTAGCGGTTGCTTATGGCCATGACGCTTGTATTTTCTAGGCTTAAACAATTGGCGCGATGTCTTTCACACTCCCAAAAGCGATGAATATATATTAGTTCTACGTGTCGTACTTGGTCACTACGAAATATTGGCTTGTCCATTGATCCCGCTTCCACAAGGGAGAACGCCCCACTTTCATGCTTTCTAATGTTTTGCATGTACAGTTTATGCCATATTATTGACACGTCCCAAGCCTTAAATTCACTAGAAGCATGGTAGCATATTTGTGCGCACATGATTTTTGCACTTAATGGCCAACATGCATGCTTCCACTTGTCTTTTGTCTTTACATACATATATAGTTATTGCAACACGTACCTAAGATGCCCAAGCACTTGAATGTTGATATTGCATGAATATCTTGCTTGTAGTTTTGAATATTAATGCCATATGCTCTTCTTTATAATAAGCCATCATTGCACGTGCTCCTTTTCTCTTTTTTTTTTTTTTTGTTATTATTTATTAGTAAAAAGTAGAATAAGGTATTCATCCTTTCCTATGGTTTGTTATCAAGTGATACAAGCTTGCCAACCCTTTGCTCGACTTGTGACTCTTCTACCTTTGCTCAAGTCGTGACCTCTACGAGTTTCGTCTTCTCCAAGTGGCTGCCTTCAAGTGTGCTTCATCATGGTCATCTTTTATGACTCATCGAGGACTCTCAATGATCAATCTGTCACTCTCTTGCACTCTACGAATGAATCCCTGGAGAAAGGCGTCATCTTGAAAGTCCATCCACTTGGTAGCAGTGTCCCTTCATCGTCTACTACCATTCCTCGTCCTCCGAGTCTATCTCAATGGTGGATCGAATCATCCCACGAACTACACGACCCGACTAGAAGGGATTCACATGTCGTTTCGAGGACGTTTACTTTGGCCTCCAACCTTCACTCAACCACGGATCACATCAGTCCATTTCCTCTCCTTTGTCGTCGGATAGGTGCGGGAGAAGTGCAATGGGCCTTACCTTCTTCCAAGACTCCTCCACTCCAATATAAGGGTGAGTTTTCCTACCTCCCTAAATATTGGGAGTGGCTAGAAGAAATATTGAGCCGCAATACTAAAGTCTTAAATGATGCTGATCTTTACAAGCCATTACTTGCATCGTTATTCACATATGATCGGAACACCCATGTCTTGCAAGCCTTTCTAGAGTGTTGGTGCGCAGCTACGAACACGTTGCACACGTCTGTAGGAGAGGTCTCCATCAGCTTATGGGACTTGCATTCAATCGGTGGGCTTCCCGTGTACGGCTCACTTTACGAAGAGGTCGTTCCAAACTCGAAAGACATATTATCTCTCCCATCATGCTGTCGTCATCTATTTGCTGCCTTTCATCACCTGAGTCTTGAGCTTGGTGGTTCGCACTTGGTCACCACGGCCGTGTGGGTGAAGTTTTGGTTTCGTGGCGAGTCTAAATATCAGAAACCGCCGACTAGAAGGTCAATACAAAGAAAAGCAAGAGGCAAGCAATCTCATAACCCTTCTGGTAAAATCGATGCCCCTAGAATTCTAACTAAAGAAGACGAGGCTCCCTTCAATGTGCTCAAAGTGGAGAGAAGGCTTATAGAAGAGACTTGGTTAGCCGCTTTGATCTCGTGTTGGCTGTGTGAGTTCGCTCTTCCCAATGGGAGACCAAACTTAATTAGGCCTGGTGTTTTCAAGAGCTCAAGTGCGATGGCTTGTGGTAAGAGATATTGCCTTGCAGTCCCAGTCCTAGCCAACATTTATAGGGGCTTGAATGAAATTGTGTCTTCTATGACTCCTAGTAAATGTGATGCCACTTTTCCTGCACACTACTTGAATGCTTGGTTGGCCGAATACTTCGACACTCACTTTGAACTTGAAGGGTCTCGCTCCAAGGATGTTCCGCGCATGTTTAGATACTCCGGAGAAGGTGCAGCCAAGCATTATGACGAGGTTACAGCTCGTAAGCTATTTCGTGTGGTTAATAACTTCAAGTTTCATCGCTTGGGCCTTTTTAAAGGCCATCGAGAGATTCTGGTGGATGATGACAAGCTACCTAGCTCTTATGCAGATTACTTCATCAGCCAACGTTCTAGCTACTTGGCCTCTCGTCGTGGAAGTATATGTATAGTTGAACCATACAGCCCTCACCGCTTTGGTCGACAGTTCGGTTTCAATCAACACATCCCTGGGGAGCTTAATGAGGACTTTCGCATCGTCACCTTAGAGCAAGTAGTATGCTTCTGGCGTTGATGTCTTCGTCTTGCTACTGGTTCAAAATTCTTGATCCCTGCCTGCCCATCTGAGCACGGGGCTTCGTGCACGAAGGACTATATGAATTGGTGGACTAGAAGATCTGATGGTTTCTTTTCAAGTAGGTCTGAGCAACCGATTGGGGATGTTAACCCAAGCAAGATAAGACTCAAAATAAAACAGCCCAATGAAGTAGTTGAGCCTGTGAAGCGTCGAAGCGATGGGAAGCCCTCTTTTGGGATTTCGGAGGCTACCGATGAGTCTTTAGGAGGAGTGGGCGTGGACAAGGCACATTCTCCTAAGCGTGGGCCTTCTTGCATAGTCTTAACGTCTCAAGACATAGTGGTGACCAAGGGTAAGGATGCGTCAAATTCCGAGCGGAACAGTGGCAACTTAGATTCTCACTGGAGACGCAAAAGGCAGAGGGATAATCCCAGCAAGAATTTGGATCATGAAGGGGTCACTTAAGCGACTGATCTTGGTGTCGACATGGATTCGTTTCCCGACCCTTCCGGTGGTAGTGCACAAGTGAGTCTTAATTCTCTTTTTGATGATTTTGATCTTGAACCCATTAAAGACCTTTGTTTCCTTCACGATGACCTTGAAGCTATTTCTGGTATCCAAGAACTTTTTGAGAATGACAATCTTGGTATTCTCCCAATGCAGGATGACAATTATCCTTCGAAAAGAGCAGGAGAGAAGTGTACATCAGTTGCCACTAGCCCTTCTACGAGTGAGTTTTCTATTCAAGGTCCGACGGCCTTTGATTTGGCTACTAAGGAAATTAATCCATCACGTTCGGCGAAGTCTAACGCCACTCCCTCTTCCGACCCTATTCACAAGCCTCCAAGGGACGTGACTCAAAATAAATCCCTTATGTGTAGTTCGAGCATCCCAGCCACTTCAACTGTCACAATGTTTGAACCTGATGATTTGATTTCAAAGGCCGATCGACAGCGTGCAAAAATGCTAGGAGGGGACCTAATTGAGAAGGTCGTCAAAACCCCTTTTACTCTTGTGACTTCATTTAGAGGTGGAGTCGAGAAGATCCTTCAAGTTATCGCACAAATAAAAGTTGTGGATGCAACGCCTTTAAGAGAACGTATTTCGAAATATATGGATGATGCAGACCGATATTCTTCCCTCCATCATGCCCTTTCACAAGGCATCACACCTGAAGACAAGGAATAGAAGCTTACTGACGCTCGGCATCGTCTCGCTCTTGCCCTCAACTCAGAAGCCATTAAGATCAGTCAGAAAGTTGCAATCAAGGCGAACTTAGACAAGGCCTTAGCTAGAGAGATTGAATTGAAGAAGGAACTTGAGTCACTTTCAATGCAAAAGGCAGAGTTTACAGCGTCAAGCACCCTCTGTGATGCAGAGCTAGCCCAACAACAAGTGATCATTTCTCAAATCAAGGGGGAGGTTTCTAAGATTGAGGCAACTTCAACCTTAGAAGCTTCTGATGATGCAAAACTTAGAGAGCTACGAGGGTTGCTAGAGACTAGCAAAGAGGAGTTGAAGCATTTAGATTGGATAGGTTAATCTTTTTTTTATTTTTATTTTTATTTTTATTTTATTTTATTGATGTAGTCATTACATTGTAATGGCACCTATCTCATTATTAATAAAGAAATTCATTTATTTCCAGACCAATGTTTGAGAACATCCCTTTTTTTTTTTTTTTTTTTTTTTTTTTTTTTTCGACTGTGCTTAGCAAGAGATGCTAGGCTGCCTACGTACCCAAAAGGGATCAAGTCATAACGTAGTTCAAAGGACTTGTTATTTTTTTTTCTTTTTAAGTACATATGTGACTGAACTTAGTAACGAATACCAAGCTGCCTACGTACCCAAAAGGGATCAAATCATGACGTAGTTCAAGGGACTTACTATTTTATTTTATTTTATTTTTTTAAGCACATATGTGACTGAACTTAGTAACGAATACCAAGCTGCCTACGTACCCAAAAGGGATCAAGTCATAACGTAGTTCAACCTAGCGGGATTTTTTTTTTTTCTCCTAACTTTTGCCTAGGCCGCCTCTTTCAAGGTTTTCAACCTAGCGGGATTTTTTTTTTTTTTTTTCCTAACTTTTGCCTAGGCCGCCTTTTTCAAGGTTTTCAACCTAGCGGGATTTTTTTTTTTTTTTTTTTGGTGGGCAGTTTAAGCTCTTACCAAGGAGCAACTTCAATACTTCATGCATAGTATCGCTTCAGGAACTTTGCATTTATGGGACCTACCCTTAGGCCATCTTCGTCGACTATCTTGTAAGCACCATTAGTGTAGACCTCTTGCACGACATAGGGGCCATCCCATTTTGATGTGAATTTGTTCCCAGTCTTGTGAGAGATGTTGATAGGTCTTCGCATTGCAAGCACTAGGTCCCCTACTTGGTGCTTCGATGCCATATACTAATGAATACGGAGTGGCTTGCGTGGGCGTCCTGTATGTTGTTCGGTATGCCCATAAAGCTTCTCCGATCTTTTCATGCCAATCCCTCTTCGAGCGCTCTACTACCTTTTTCAACAAATTGCAAAGTGTCTTGTTGAAAGCTTCAGCAAGATCGTTGGCTGGCGCGTTATACATGGATGACTTGTATTGCTTGAACTTGAACTTCTCGCATAGTTGGGTCACCAAACTATTGTAGAATGGCTTGCCGTTATCAGTGATGATATAGCGAGGGACACCATATCGATAGATCAAGTGAGTCCGGATGAAGTTCACCACATTTTCCTTCTTTACTTCCCTGAGAGGTATGGCTTCCGTCCATTTAGAAAAATAGTTGGTCGCAGCTAATATGTACAGGTGACCCCCTGACGACTTAGGCAATGGTCCTACAACATCGAGTCCCCATGCATCAAAAGGCCAGGATGCAACTGTAGGGTGCAGAGGCTCCGGCGGTTGGTGGATGTAGTTCGCATGAAGTTGGCATGCTTCACATGTCTTTGCATAGTCCATACAATCCTTAACCATGGTGGGCCAATAGTAACCCATTCGTTTTATCCGGTGGTACAATTTGGGGCCAGATTGGTGGGCACCACACACTCCAGAATGAGCTTCTTCCATGGCTTGACCACCTTCTTCCTTGCCAAGACATCGTAAGAATAAACCGTCGAAAGACCTCCTGTATAATGTGCCCTTGTAGTGTATAAAACGAGGCGCTCTTCGCCGTACCTCAGTCTCGTGGTGGGGATCTTCAGGTAGCTTACCATGTTCTAAGTAATCAATAAGGGGTTGACACCAATCCTCATCCTCCACTATGGATATTGATATGGCATTTGTCGCACTCGCGCATTCTTCCGTGTAAGAGAGTACCCAACGGTTGCAGACAAAGACATTTGCCTTTTCACCCTCCGACAAAGCCAATGTGGTGGCTAGGTTGGCTAGAGCGTCTGCCATCCTATTCTCGTTTCTGGGGATATGCTCTAAGGAAACTCCATCGAACTTCTCAATTAGTTGCATAGCCATCTGAAAGTAAGGAATCAAACCCTCATGTTTAACTTCATAGCGTGTCAAAAGTTGATTGATTACCAACTTGGAATCGCCGTAGACTTCTAAGTATGAGATTTTCATATCGAGGGCCATTTGGAGGCCAGCAATGAGGGCTTGATACTCAGCAACATTGTTTGAACATGGTTCACTAAGCACAAAGGCAAATGGTAACACTTGTTTCTGTGGCGACACGAAGACAACCCCAGCACCAGATTCCTCTTACCGTGCGGCTCCATCAAAGAACATCATCCAAGGTGGGAGGACTTCGGTGTACAATACATCTTCATCTGGAAAATCATCTGAGAGTTCCCAATCTGCAGGAATGGGATGATCAGCAAGGAAATTTGCTAGGGCTTGGCCCCTGATGGCCTTTTGGGGCACATACACGATTTCAAACTCTTGAAAAGCCACAGCCCATTTTGCCAACCGTCCAGACATGATTGCCCTAGACAAGACGTATTTTACTGGATCTATCTTTGCAACCAGGTGTATTACATGTGCTTGCATGTAGTGCCTTAATTTTTGAATGGAGAAGAAAAGTGCAAGACACATCTTCTCTATTGGAGAATACCTTAATTCTACCCCAGTTAGCTTTCGACTAAGGTAATACAATGCTTTCTCTTTTTCTTCTTCATTTTTCTGAGCTAAGAGGGCCCCAAGTGATTGTTCTTGTGCAGCAATGTAGAGCACTAGAGGTTTTCCTGGCATGGGTACTCCTAAGACGGGTGGATTAAGCAGATACCTTTTAATGCTCTCAAATGCATTCCTGCAAGCCTCATCCCATTCAAAGGTGGAATCTTTTCTCATCAATCTACTGAATGGTTGACACCGTCCTGCTAGATTCGATATAAAACGTCGAATATATGCAAGATGGCCTTGTAAGCTTCGAAGCTCTCGTAGGCTCTTTGGTTCAGGCATCCTTTGGATAGCATCTATTTTAGATTGATCTACTTCAATACCTCGATGTCGAACAATGAAGCCTAGAAATTTCCCAGACGTGACACCAAACGCGCATTTGAGAGGATTCATTTTGAGTTGATATTTCCTTAGTCGATTAAATACAGTGCGCAAGTCCTGTAAATGATCCCCTTTTTTCTTTGTCTTAACAACTAGATCGTCAACATAACATTGCACAATTTTGTGGAGTATGTCATCGAAAATTCGTTGTATTGCTCGTTGATATGTTGCGCCGGCATTCTTGAGCCCAAAAGGCATCACCTTATAACAATAGATCCCCTTTGGAGTTCGAAAAGCAGTGAGCTCTTCATCCTCGGGTGCCATTCGAATTTGATTGTATCCTGATGAGCCATCCATGAATGATAATACTTCATGACCAATAGTCGCATCAACCATAAGCTCTGTATTTGGAAGTGGGAAGTCATCCTTTGGGCATGCTCTGTTCAAGTCCCGAAAATCAACACAAACTCGAATTTGTCCATTCTTCTTTTTTACAGGGACAATGTTTGCAATCCACCTTGGGAATTGTACCTCTCGGATGAATCCTGCCTGCCCAAGTTTGTTAACTTCTGCCTCAATTTGTGGGAGGAGCTCCGGTCGAAAGCGTCGTTGGGCCTGCTTAATTGGGCGCGCTCCTTGCTTTATTGCTAACCGGTGAACTGCAATTGTTGGGTCTAAACCTGGCATCTCCTTGTATGTCCAAGCGAACACATCTTTGTACTCCATTAAAAGCTCAAAGTATTTGCTCTCTTCCTCCGATGTCAAAAGCGAACTCACGTAGATTGGGCGAGGTTCCTCGTCAGTCCCTAAGTTTAATTCTTTGAGCTCATCCACAGTCGCTTGCCCCCCGTCTTCTATTGCCCGAGGAGCTTCATTTGGTTCATCGTCTGATGCGTCTGATTCGGAATCAGTTTCTGCTGTCACGTGGTAAGAAGGGAGGACTAGTGTCTCGTGCTCATCCTCCCCATCGTCAACTTGCTTCTCGAGCTCGCGTGTGTGCACAATAGTCCGCCGCTTTACTTTTAGGGAGTTTCCTGTACTAACTTCTACAATCAACTCACGTTTCATGCGCGAAGGGATAAGGCTGTAGGCTTCGGTGCTCTTTCTCTTTTGTAGGCCACCTTTCTCCTCCTTAGGTCGTGGGGTGTTAGTTAAGCTACTCGTAGACCCAAGCCTATCAAATGCTGACTTACGTGTATGTGAGGTTCCTTCCTTCGTAGGGAGAGAAATGCTTAATCTATTAAAGACTGATTCTCGAGGAGCAGATGATCCTAAACGGTCAAATACAGAAGATCTTGACACAGGCTTCGGCTTCCCCTCATCCTCAACTTCAAAGGTGATGTGTTGTGATGTTGCCTTTTTTCCTTTCCCTTTGGCCGAGATTCGAACTGGCTCTTGTGATGAATACCCCAGCCCAGTTCTAGGAACCTCGATCGCATAACCTTGTTGCTTCAGTTTGCTTTGGGTCGAGTTAAGCCCATGTGACTTCTCTTCCACGTAATCTGAATAAAGTTGCCCCAATTGCGGAGGATTTTGGAAATCATAGCTTGATTTTGCCAAAATTTTATATGCTTTAGGGTCGAAACCTTCTTCTGTTCTTCTGACTGGCAATGAATCTTCTTCAACAAGGTTACATGTGGCTCTAGTGAAACCTTTGAGTGGGGGTTTTGTAGACGCCACTTGGCCTAACTTTGGTAATGGTAAGGTGAAATCACTTTTAAGGATAGCGATATCTTCCTCTTGAATAGACTTTTTGCACTTATCCTTTGTCACCATTGTCAACCTGAATGGGGATTGCCCTTCCTTTCGTTTAGATGCAGGCACATATCGTAAGACTATGGGTGCCTCTTTCTTTTCTACATGAAACTTCTGTCTTACTTCAGAGTTAGGTTTCGGACCTTCAGCGAGGGGCTCACTTCCTTCCTTACATTTTTCCTTCTTCTTTTCCATAGACTCCTTTTGTGGTACATCGTAGGTTGTGTCACAATCCAAGTAAAACTTGGCATCTGCAAAGTGAGATTCTGCCGCCGTAAATGGTTGCAAATCTGCTGTCACCAGCTTTACTTGCTTGCCATCACAATACTTGAAGCATTGATGCAATGTAGAAGGTACAACACCATTCCCATGAATCCATGGTCGTCCTAACAACAGGTTATAAGAGGTCTTCGAATCGATCACATGGAAGAGAGGTCTTGCTTTCAACTCATCAATAGTCACATCTAACCGAATCATGCCAATTGCCCTTTGACCCTCTTGGTTGAAGCCTTGGATGACAAGTCTACTTTTGGATAACTCTTCCATGGATATGCCTAGGCGTCTCATTGTTCCTTTGGGCATTATGTTGACGGCAGACCCATCATCTATGAGGATGCGACTTACTCTTTCCCCTCGTGTGTAACCTGAGACAAAGAGTGGTCGATTGTGCGGTTTGGAGCCCAATAAGAGATCCTCATCGGCGAACGTCATCTTGTCACGACAATGAGCACATAAAGCAACTGCTTCTTCCGAGGCCTGGGTTTCACTTCCCTCTTCCTTGGTTACTTTGGTTTCTTCAAGGTTCACTTTCTCCTCATTTTCGGTGAAGTCTTCTTGACCATCAGCATCATGGCAAGAGACCATGTAAGTGGTTGTCGTTAGGCCCTCTGTAAGAAAGCCTGTAGGGAAAAACTCATGCAGCGTGACTGACAAGGGGCCTTCCTTTTGTAATAACT